>CM076577.1:1163071421-1163699552 GCA_034641835.2 Pinus albicaulis
ACATGCAATTGAAGTTTTCAACAAGAAACGGTTGAAGGAGGCATCACGAAACATCATCCTTGATCCTAGTTGGAAAATAATCACCTAAGCTAGGTGGGGTCCACACGGAGCTATTTTTGAGTTAATGTTTCTATTTTTAGACATGGCGATCATATTCTATGAGTTGCAGGATGTTATTTGTGGATGGTTGGTCAAGTTGGAAAAATAGATGGACTTCTATTTTTAGACATATTGGGCGGAATCTATTTTTAGATTGCCAGTCTAAAAATAGATATGTCGAATATTATTAGCTCTTAATAATATTTGGACTCTAAACAATATCTTATTCTCTTGGAGCACTTCAGTTAAGTGCACAGATGTGGCACAGGAGCTGACAGAAGGAATTACGCTATTCCTGAGGGTTAAGTGGAGCTATTGCATGGAGACTTTAGTTAGAACTCATGTGACAGAGTTTGGTGGAGTTAGTAGAAGTAGTTGGTGGAGTTGTGTTCAGTTTAACTCAGTTAGACACAGTTGAGCTAGTTGTATCTAGTCTAACTGATTGATACACTAGTGAGAGTGGTGTGAATTAATTAATAATTAATTCAATAAATAATAACTCATTAATCAACTGAAGAATACATCAGTTAACTACAGTGCATGGCAGTTTCAGTGGAGACCAGTGGAGAGATAGGTGAAAGGGAAAGATAGACTATCTGTTGTGACTACTAGTGATGCATGGATTGCATCTACATATACATTGGAGTTTCCAATGATAATAACGCAGTCAAGGAGAGTGGGATTACATCGAATTGGTCTTTGTAATCAGCTTGGATTGTGTAGTGGAGGCAGGCTAGCAGGAGGCAAAGATCGGTGCATGGATTTGCAAGATTAGGCTTTGATTAGTGTATGATGATTATCTTGTATTGAGAGCTTGTGATAAGATTTGTATGATTTGTATGAGATTTTCATATGATCTCCATGTTACATAATATATAGTTGGGGTTTTCAGCTTCAGGCTTTCTCGTTAAACAACTGTGTTATGTGTGTTTTTATTGCTTCATGTGTTTTGCAATTGATGATTAAATTTCTGCAAAAATTATAGTGGAAGGATTACATTCTGGTCAAAATACCTCCTCATCAGCTCAGAGGGGAAGACAAATATGGAAGGGATACAAAGACCTAAATTAAACCTATTTTTGCTAGGGTAACGCCTATATAGAACAGAACAAGAGCGTTATAACGCGGGCAATCAATACATTAGCCGTGTTAGTGGCTAGGGAAACACTCTGTTTACACTGGAAGGAAGCGTTACCCGTGTTTTAAGTTTGAATTGGGAAAAGAGCGTGGAGAATGATTTGAATCTCCGACTTTCCCTCACAAAGGAGTTAGTTCACAAAGGAAACTGCAGAAGCACCAGTTCATTATTGGTCATTGCCATAGAATACTGAACTCCAAAAGAGGCAAAATCATAGAGATCAAAGAAACATCTAAGATTTTTCCATTCCAAACTAGTGGAAAGAAGAAACAATGGCCTTCTCCCTCTCCTATAAGAAGGAGAATTTGAGAGGCTCGAAGGTGAGAAGAGTTGCTCCAGGTTTCTTGTATACTTGTGGAATAGATAATAGTGTTACATTGTGAAGGCCAGAGAGTCGAGGTTCCAAAAGAGCTTGTTGACTTGGAATTTCTTCACTTGAGAGATAAGAGATTGGGAGGCGGAGGACTTGTTGTGACAGTTTGTAATCCTCAACTTCTTTCAAAATCAATAGAGCGTGATTCGTTTTTCCATTTAATGCTTAATATTGTCATTATTGTTTTGAAAATTTACATAGTATGATATGAATGGCTCGAATGTGTATAATTTAGATGTTTATTTTTGTATTAATTTAATTGATGGGATACATGTTATGTTGAAATTACGCGGGTGCTTTGACTGATTGCAGGACTAAGATTTGGAGCCGGTGAAGAAGGACTCTTGCTTCGCTGCGTAGCGCTCTCCAAGGGACTCCAAGACTATCAAAGAGGTAATTCTATATCGTATTCCTTCAAGTTATTTCAAGTTAATATGAACATGCTCATGCCATCTTTGTGAACATCATAGCTAATCTTACTGTCTGCCTCGGGCACCGGAAAGCCCTGAAAGGGATATTCGAAAACCAACAACCCAAGCAGTTTACCATATAGCAGAATTGGCGACTTCGCTGGGGAGTTTTCCCATAGTTTCCAGACTATTTCTTCCTTCCTTTCTTCTCTCCTCTGTTCACAGATCCTTCCGACCATTTTTGATGCCCAGTAGACATACCAAACGCTTGCAGAGTTCAATCCTGTTCCTGTTTGGCCAACTGAAGAGGTTTTCCATGGTTAACGCGACCTCTTTAGGTTATCCAGTGCATTATAACGTGGTATATGCTTAAATACAGTGCGTTATAACGCTGTATTTACTCACAGACAGAGCGTTACTCAGCCAAAAACCTTGCTGTTCACTACTGTGACTGTGTTTTAGCTGTAGAGTTTTTTGGCCATCAGTACCTTTCACTGACTGAATCCCTGTGCTTTTCTGCTAAGCTGGAATTTTTATTTGTTTCTCTTGTTTGAAAAGTTAGTGTTCAAAGCATTTACTTTTTAAGAGAATTTTTTTTTTTTTAAATTATTTTCTGCATCTAGCTGAGTTTATTCTGAAAGTTTTAGTTCATAGACTGTTGAAAGAGGTAGATAGAAGTCTGAATCTTTAAAGGTTGAGCTGTGTTATTTTCATGTTGGTGCATGGATGTTGAAAAAGAAACCTCTCCCTATAGAAACACTCTTCATTGAATTTAATATTTAGAGCATGTTTTGCATGGTTTCTTGAGTCAGAGTCTCACTATACTTCATACGTCCACTCCCCCTCCGCAAGACTAATAATAAAGTACACTAAAAATAAAGCGATAATAAAATCAATCTAATTACTCTTTTTGAGCTCACACAAACAGTAGTTCAGGCTAGGATCTTGGGTTAGGAAAGTGAGAAAACTACCCAAGATCTCAAAACTTGAAAACTAGAGTCATTAATGAGTGAAATCCTGCTGCACTCACATCATTGGGACCGTTCCTTTACCGGAGCTCAGCGCGAGACAACACTTGGGTGCACTAGAAGGTAGCCCGCCTTCGACTGCATCCTGTGGGTGTGTTATATATTGGGGTTCTCTTTGGGGATGTCGAAACTAGATCGGGGATCTAGGTATTCTGCCCATATAGCACACTATCCTTGACCGTGGACCCCCCTGATGATGTCTGTGATTTGAGGTATCCTTAGTGGCCATACTTTTAGGGACTTACACAAGGTGACTGGGACGGGCTTTCCTGGTACCTGAAACAGACGGACCCACTCTGTCTTTGGTCTTTAGGAGGGTACTCGTCTTCACGAGAGTGCTTACACCTATCATCTGAGGTTCGGGCGAAGCTCTAGAGTGACCGTAACTGTACTTTCGACCAACCCTCTTTGTATACTATTGTGATACTGGATTTCATCACCAGTGAATGGTAGTACTCAGATAGGGCACCCTATTCTGGCTGCTTGCTGATTGATTTTAGAAAGTCCTTTTTCTTTTTGTTAGGTGTGTGGTTACTGTCATTTGAGACTTTATAATACATCACAATTTAATAAAATTTGTTAAAATTAAACCGGTCACCGTGGCGTCCCCTGACCCACGTCGTCTGTCTCGACGACAGCAAGGTCTACCTCCTCTCACTCTTGAGGAAGAACTAAACCTTGGTGAACCCAAGCCTTCTACGGAAGAGCAGTCTCCTCTGACTAATCTTGATTATCACATAGACCCTTATCAGCCGGAATTTCCGGAGGACCCTTTCACTGAAAGGGTTGTACCTAATTACAATCCTCCGCTCACTGATCCGTTAGGGCCTGTGATAGTCCAGATTCCACCACGCCGAGATATGTCTGCGGCCGCACCAACATCTATTTCACCACCGGCATCCACAGGGTCGATACCAATGGCAACCATCCCTGGTTCGCCACCATCCTCCCCGCCGGTGGTCAGTTCTATGCCATTACTGGGTAACCCCAGTAGTCAACATATACCTACCCCCAACCCTATGGTCAACACAACTGTCAGTAGTTTACCGAACCCTTCGGCATCTACTCCTACCGTGACCACGTTGGGACCCACAGTAGCTCCTTCAGCGAGCATGACTACTTCGGTGCCCTTTAGCAACCCTTTCGGCTGGAACCCTCTGTTGAGTTTAAACCCCCTGGCCACTATACCAGGGGGCAGTGTTATCAGTACAGAGGTAGCAGGGAATATTTCTCTTCCTATGCAATCCTTAGGACAAATGGGACAACCCATCGTAAATACTATCCCCTTAAGTGGTTCAAACATAGGTGTAGAATCTATACCGTTTCCAAATCATGCAAGTACTAGTATGCCTCCGGGAAACTCTATTGCATCCATTTGGACTAACTAACCCCAACCTCCATCTGGAGTGGGAGGGCACTTTTATGCTGGGGGCAACCAACCGTTTGCCCCGCAATACACTATGCCCTATGGACAGCAACCGTATGTTCCTACTCCTCCACCTATGGGAGGTTTTTATCAAAGTCCCACTTACCCCCCTAGTAACACGTTGATGGGGGGACCCTATGGTCTAAGTAGTCAGCCCATACTGCCTTGGTTAGATTCGGGGGAAAATCCACAATTTCCATTCTTGGCAGCTTTGGACATACCCGATATCCATAAACTGACGAACGACCCCATTAACCACAACCCGCTTTGGCCTCCAGTTCCGCATAAGATTCCTTCCGACATCCCGAAGTTCGATGGAAAACATGGGGACGACCCGGCCGCACACATCACTACCTTTCATTTATGGTCCATATCCAATTCCATGGTAGATGATAGTGTCCGGCTTCGACTGTTTCCTTGCACCCTTACAGGCAATGCCGCCAAGTGGTACATTGAATTGCCACGTGCCGCAATCAATACATTTGGCGCTTTAGCGACAGAGTTCTTAAAGAACTTCCAACTACCAATTAGAGTGGAAACCGGAATAGAATTGTTAACCTCGCTGCGTCAAGACACCGCCACCCACATCTCCGATCATATTCATGAATGGAGACGTAGGAGGAGGCTCGTCAAAGCGCCAATACCGGACCATCTCTTGGCCAATTGGTTTTGCAAGTCTCTTTTACCCCACATCTCTAAAGACATTGGCCTTTCTGGTGAGGTGATAGAAGATCAATGTATTCGTCATGCCAAACACCTGGATTTAATCTATTCACAATCTGGTACGCTTTACGATCTGCTCCCCCATGCCCCTGGTAACCCAAATCCTCCGGCTACTCAGAAAACCGGAGCTCATGCCGATGGTCTCGTTGGCGCGATCTCTGGTGTAGCCACCAAACAGTCTTGGGGGCAAACCTCCCAGCCATCCTCAGCTACCACCGCCCCCCACCAAATGACTCCTCTTCCTCCCGCTGAGGTAAATTCAGTGCAAACCTCACAAAAACCTAGCGGGAAAAATAAGAAGAACAAGAAAAAGACGTCTTCTTCGGAAGAGCAGTCGGATAATCAGAATAACCCTAATCAGAAAAATGCTACCAAAAATGACAAAGGGAAGGATAAACCCATGAAATGTACTTGCAAGATCTGTGTGGAGGACCACTTGACCTACAAATGTCCTCGGCTGCAGGAATGCACCGATTTTATTGCAAACAAGGATTTTGGGTGAACACCTACCGTTCTTCATAATCCTTTCCCCAATCAACAGCAGCAACATCAACACATGGTTGAAAATCCGCCACAACCCCATCAACGGGGCAATGGCGGTTCGCATCCTTCCGGCGAAGGACCATCTGCCATTTATGGCATTGAGAGTGTTGACCTTCAAACTCGAGCTAAGCTTTATGGAAATCCTACCTTTAAGGCTCAAGAACCTGGTACTAGTTCGAACCCACCGCTGCCAAACGATTTGCATATCAAACGGCCTAATGTTGACAACGTAATTCGTCCCCCCAAAGGGGCACTTCGACGCACGACTCATAACACCTCTACATGTGCAGCCCAAAACTACAATATTGTAGAAGATTTGGCGCAGGCATCGTCAGCCATGTCTACTCTCAAAGTTTTACAAACCTGTCCAGCACAAAGGAAAGCCTTGCTTTCGGCCATTGGTGGAATAGACCCCCAGGATTCTATGCTAGCCATCTTTGATATGGAAAAGGCTAAACCTCGTCTCTCACACCAACTTGCATTCCAGGTGCAAGTGGTGTCGAAAAGGAGGCCAATCCATCGCACTGTCATAGACGAAGGTGCTTCGACCTGCATTATGTCACAAGCTTGCTGGCTCAATTTAGGTTCTCCTACTCTAAGCCCACCATCGAATTCCCTCAAAGATTTCGATGGCCACACTTTCCTCCCAAAAGGATACCTTGCTAGCTTTCCCGTCACCCTGGGTGGGAACACGGTAAACGTGGACGTTGAAGTCGTCGAGCGCCATCTCGACTATAATCTATTGCTTGGTCGCAGTTGGTCTTATGCTATGACCGCCATCATGTCTTCGGTCTTCCGACTCATCCTATTTCCATTGGATGGGAAAATAGTCACGGTCGATCAGCTATCCTTCTGCACCCCTGATTATGCCACTTTACCAAGTAGCATTGTACCCCTAATAGGAGGTGTCCCTGAATCTTACGTCAGTATCGGTACCGGTCTTCTGAAGACATCTTCCCTACTGGGTTGTTTTCCTCTACCACCACCGCAGATCCCAAACATGGTTGCAATGATATCCACCTTTTCGGATGGCTCTATCGACCCATGGATCATTCCAGCACCTTCAGAGATCGATTACTATGAAGATCAGATGCCGCTTTCACCGACCGAGTTGGCTTATCAAGCCATCCAAATAGGATCTGAACCCTCAACTAATATGGTTTTGACTGCAGGTACAAACCTCCCTCCCATCACAGTTCTCTCTAAGGATCTCCTCAATGAAGTTTGGCCTACAGATGAAGCTATTCGAGAGATCATGTCATTAGAAGAATGACCTTGGGGAGAGTTTCACCATCGCGCTTCGATGATTGACTCGGACGCGATGAAAACTAAAATCCCGTCTTTCGACCAACATGAGATAGTTCCCTCCTCTTATACAACTTTTCACACTATCGATTCAGAGGGGAACATGGGTAATCTCTCCAAGACACTACTCATTGATATCTTGGTCAAAACGGGTATCGTGGAAAATATTCAGATTGGAGCCGACTGCAATCCTGAGGAAATTGCGTGCTTCACATCCCTTTTCAAAGAATTCCACGATGTTTTTTCTTGGTCTCACAAGAACATTCCCAACATAGATAATCCTATTGAAGAGAAAGAGATCAAGAAATTCCGAGCATTCTTTTTATGGTATTTTTCTTACTCGTTAATCCGAAAAACCTCGAGTCTTCTTCTTCGGGCTCGTTAAACTTACATGAAGAAGCATCGAGCATTCTTTTTACAGTATTTTTCTTGCTCGTTAATCTGAAAAACCTCGAGTTCCCTTCTTCAGACTCGTTAAACTTACACAAATTTGATACCGAGCGTTCTTTTTTTAGGTCTTTTTCTTGTTCGTTAATCCGAAAAATCTAGAGTTTTCTTCTTCAGACTCATTAAAACTATGGAGAAGTACTGAGCATTCTTTTTAGGAATCTTTTTCTCGCTCATAAAACCGAAAAAATCCCGAGTCACCTTTGTCAGACTCGTTAAACTATTGAGACAGAGAACAAGGAGCCATTCTTTTCCTCTTTTTCAAAGCTCTTTAAATAGAAAAAGTAAATCGAGTTTTCTCCGCGTGACTCGTTAAAATTTCACAGAGGTACCGAGTTTTTCTTTGTTGGACTCGTTAAAATTTCACAAAGAATATTGAGTTTACTTCGTCTCCTCGTACTCATAACAAAATGAGGTAGACGTCTATCGAACATAGCTTTCTCACCTTTCCAGATTCGATGGACTAACTTACGGAAAATGAACTGTTTCGGGCTTACTATTATCCCTTTGCCGTGCCCGGTTATCAAGACATGACAAAGGTACCCCAATGGAGTCATCTTTTACGATATTTTTCAGACTCTCTAAACATGAAAAATTCACCGATTTTGCTCATCTGGACTCGTTAAAATTTTTAAAATTAATCGTATGCGAGATTATATTGATTTCCCGACATTTTTGTTTGGTCAATTTAGTGTGTCCTAAATTGCTAACATAAATTATCAACCAGGGATTCGTAAGCTGACGAAGTGTGGCGCACTATATGTGCAAGATAACCTATCTCTTACTTTTTGTCGTTTTTGGATTTTTATGAAATTCTAAAAGACAAGTATGGAGACAAATATTCAAGACAATGATGTCCTTCTAATGGTTTTCCAAACTTCAAAAGTATTTTAAAACACACAATGACAAAATTAATTCCTAAAAGGAAATGAAAATTGCATCACTATTCTAATCAAGCAAACAGTGAACTATTGATCATGAAACTCATTATCCTTGCTGCTGTCTAAACACAAAAGAAACCGTACTCAAAGAAAAGATTGCAAGTAAAGTAAAACTAAAATCAAATTACATCAACTCATATTCTGACCCCTCACCATTAGTCTAGCTATGGCTTTCGGAGGTAATCATAAACAACTTGAGCAATCTGATATCTAATTTGCAGAAAAAGAAACTAATATCAAACTACACACTCATACCTCAATCCCTCACCATTAGTCCAGCTATGGCTTTCGGAGGTAACTGAAAATGACATGAGCAATTTAATATATCTAACTTGCAGAAAAGTAAACTAATATCAAACTACACACTCATACTTCAATCCCTCACCATTAGTCCAACTATGGCTTTCGGAGGTAACTGAAAATGACATGAGAAATTTAATATATCTAACTTGCAGAAAAGTAAACTAATATCAAACTACACACTCATACTTCAATCCCTCGCCATTAGTCCAGCTATGGCTTTCAGAGGTAACTGAAAATGACATGAGTAGCTTAATATCTAATCTAACTAGTAAAGCAAATGTTCAAAACTGAAATGAATAAAACAGTGCTGGAATTAAAAACTAAGAAAAAGAAATCAGCAGAAGGACAATATTGATTCCATGTCATTAGTCATTATAAAACTATGTGCAAATGCCTGGGCTGCCATGAAAAATTATGCTAAAAGCTATGATTTCAGAAAGCAATCTAAGTAAGGAAATATGACAAAACAGAATTGAAAGCAACTTATCTAGAAAACATGTAAAAGCCTCCTTGGATAGCAGGGGCCCTCTGCTACCAATTTGGTGAAGTCCTTCAGCTCCTTAAAATTGTAATCAAAACACCATCAAAGAACTGAATTTATCTATTAAAAAGAACTCACAAATCTACATCCCATTCCATCTTGAACTTAGTTACAAATCTACTTCTTCATTACTTTCTCATTACCTATGATAGGAGAAAGCTTCTCCTATTTATACAAAATATGAGGAGTCATCTCATTAATGGGAGTCCATGAATCTCTTCCTCCATCTCTAGAGTTACAATCAAAATAGGAAATGATAAGACACTTGTCTTTCTAGAGTTTCAACACAACTTGAGGAATGAGACACATATCCTCTTAGAGTTTCAATACAACAAGGAAGTGAGACACATATCCTCTTGATCCCATAATCTTCTCCAACCAAATTCGAATTTTGCCTTAGAGTGCCACATAAGGGTCTTCTAGAAGTCTCCTTTTGACCTACACATGTCACAAAACTCATAACACATATATAGATATATGAAACTATGTTAATTTTCTAGTTTCTAATCATAAATTCACTTAAAATACATAAAATAAATAACTTTGAAAAACAAGGATCCTAACCCATATATTTATGAAAATGGTTACTTGATGTAGGGTTTTAGGTTAAATGGCTATGAAATAAGAGCTAAATGGTTATGACATAATGGAAATATGTATGAATATGGAGAACATTTTTGAGACTCAACAATTTTTCAGACTCTCTAAACATGAAAAATTCACCGATTTTTCTCATCTGGACTCGTTAAATCTAATCAGATGGGGCACAGAGTTGTCTTTCCTGACATTTTTCAGACTCTCTAAACATGAAAAATTCACCGAGTTTACTCGTCTGGACTCGTTAAACTTAATCAGACGGGGAAAAATTTGGACAAAATGGATACTACCTCTATTACATTTCAAAAAAGGTCGATTTGGCAGCAAAATTCTTGAACATGGCACTTCCCAGAAAATTCTTTCGCAGCCAGCAGAACCCTACCATCTATGAGTATTAGCCTTCATTTCCCAGTGTCCCTGCACCGGTAAAATTCTAACACACTCTTTGGTGTTCATTAAGCCTCAGCTGCCTAGTACCCTGCTAGAGCGCCTTCTATTGTTCAAGCAGATCTCGTTATCTACTGCTCCTGTTATCAACCAAACCGCTCATTATGCCAGAAATCATTTGTCGTCTGACGTCCCCATTTACTCTTCATTATCTCAAATCATAAACGAAATTAGTTGGTTTCCGTTTCGTGTTGACTGATGTAGGATGCCTCAGTGCCTACCTTTCAACAGATCACTTCCTATCGACTTCAGCACCTTATCTAGGAATTTGATCCAGAAACACATCTGTACCCGGATACTTGCAGACATCAGTGGCAGGTAGTCTTGTGTTTGATCAGGGGTCTTCATCATTGGCTCCTGGTCTAATGACTCTACGAGTGTTTGACTTCAACTCCTTTTATTAACACTCGCTAGATTGTACTGGGCATCTTAGGAACCATCATCATTATCGGTGGCCACCTTCGCGTCTGTTAACAGTTTTCATTATTGACAGGTAATCAGACGATTTCTCACATGTTCGACGACAACTCCTTCATTCACATGTTGAGAAATATGCAGTTTAAGTGAATCGGCGGTCAAGACCTTGGGGCAAAGGCTACATCATTAAAGTTGTGTTTCCTTCCCCAAGTTGCGATATTGTTTATGGAGATAGCTTCTTTAGCCTGATCATGTTATGACAGACACTTCCACATTGTGCCTATCGGTGGACAGATTCTTCATATCTCTATTCTAGAGAAATCATGTTGTTTAAGCTACTGAGCATGGGATATGCCCGACTCAAGGAAAATACTATATTTTCTGACATATGTTGTTGTTTCAGGTTTTCCTCAGTCTTTCAATCTCTTTATCTCTACACAAATTATAAAGTATTTCGGCCATCGTCTTCGTCTCTAACCTCACACTTTAGGGGGCATCTGTTACAGGTCAAAATACCTCCTCATCAGCTCAGAGGGGAAGACAAATATGGAAGAATTACAAAGACCTAAATTAAACCTATTTCTGCCAGGGTAACGCCTATATAGAACAGAACAAGAGCGTTATAACGTAGGCAATCAGTACATTGGCCGCGTTAGTGGCTAGGGCAACGCTCTGTTTACACTGGAGGGGAGCGTTACCCATGTTTTAAGTTTGAATTGGGAAAAGAGCGCGAAGAATGATTTGAATCTCCGACTTTCCCTCACAAAGGAGTCAGTTCACAAAGGAAACTACAGAAGCACCAGTTCATTATTGGTCATTGCCATAGAAGACTGAACTCCAAAGGAGGCAAAAGCATAGAGATCAAAGAAACATCTAAGTTTTTTCCATTCCAAACTAGTGGAAAGAGAAGGGCAACAATGGCTTTCTCCCTCTCCTATAAGAAGGAGTTGAAGGCTCTTAATTGAAGGTCGAAGGATTGCTCAAGGTTCTTGTATACTTGTGGAATAGAGAATAGTGTGACATTGTGAAGGCCAAGAGTCAAAGAGGCTCCTAGAGAGCTTGTTGGCTTGGACTTCTTCACTTGATAGAGAAGAGAGATTGGGAGACTGAGGAGGGCTTGGTACAATCGATGGTTGTAATCCTCCTCCTTTCAAAATCAATAGAACTATGTTCGTTTTGTCCATTCGATGCTTAATGTTATATTGTTGTTTCAATATTTGCTTAGTATGATATGAATGGCTCATATGTGTATAATCTAGATGTTTATTATTGATTTAATTGATAGAATACTTGTTATATTAGAAATTACGCGGGTGCTTTGACTGATTGCAGGACTCAGATTTGGAGTCGATGAAGAAGGACTCTTGCTTTGCTGCGTAGCGCTCTCCAAAGGATTCTAAAGCTGTCAAAGAGGTAATTCTCTATTGTATTCCTTCAAGTTATTTCACAAAAAAAGAAGATGGTAGTATCAAGAAATAAAAATGTCATAAGCCTATGCCATCTTGTGAAACAACATAGCTAATCTTACCGTTTGCCTCGGGCACTAAAGCCCCGAGAGCAAAGGTGAGGAGACCAAAACCAACAAATCCAAGTGCTTTTACTCCTATGCATTCTCGTATTTAGCAAGAAGATATTGTTGTATCAGAGAGTCCTATATATAAGAATAATGTATATAATTTCGTTAATCACAAGGTTGTATTGTGTGTTCATCAAATGGTAACTAAGTGGTACCAATGTGTTTCACGACTGGCACTAGCAGATGTCGTATCCTCTTACAAGAAATGAAAGAAGTCTCATTCTTTCACATCCTTCGTATCCACAACAGAGAAGCATATCTTTTGGCAAATCAAGCCTGCGCCCGATCTCTGGGTCAATTGATGTGCAACAATTCTATGTATCAAACACCCTTGCCTTAATCATGATCTTCACTGCAAAAAGATATATTTTTATCTCCAACCCTAGCATTTCTGACTTCTCTTGTGTCAATTTTACACCTTATTGTTCCATTCCCATGACCCATTCACCTTGGACTTCACACAACAAGGCGCCTCCTCATCTGTGCATTTCTATTTATTCCACGATCCCATGCCTTCTGCATCATCCTCTTTATTTCCTTGAATGTTTAGCCTCTTCTTCACAGCGATCAACGCCCCTCCTGATCTCTACTCCTGGGTATAGCAGTGGATCGTAGAGCCCCTGTGTTTGTTTGCAGGTTGGTGCAGTCTTCTAGCTTCGTCTTCGACCTCTTTGGCCTCGACACTCTCCAATCAGCATGGCTGAAAGTGAAAACTATTTTCACTGCATGGATTTGCAGGCAGAGATCGAACAAATTCATGCTCACCAGAAGACTATCAACACAAATCTGAAGGATGATGTTAAAGCCCTTGAGGACAGGCACTAGGCTGATGTTAACTTGTTTCTCTCAAGGGTCTCTTCTCTTCAAGCACAGTTCGAAAATCTTTCAAACAAGTGCGCTCATGCTGAAGAATCGATTCAAATCCTAAAATACATGATAGAAAAATGCACTTCCCCTAGTAATAGTTCCAAAAACATAAGGAACGTAATGACAGTAACTGAGAACCTTACTACGTTTCAAATCACCATAAATATTGACTCAAATCACCTCTCTCCTAGTATGACTTTTAAATATGTATTACTTGCTTCGAGGCCCCCCCCCCCCGCAGGTTTGTTGGGTCAAAACCTCCATAGATCAGGGCATGCTATTCAGAAGGACTCACACACAACCACACTTGAATGCTAAAAACTAGATAACAACGATAGTAGAACTCACCCGTAGTCCTACGTTTGATGTAGATCCCACGGGGTTCAAACCCCCAACAACCCTTCTTCCTCCTTCAACCTGGAAAACAAGAAAGAACGTGCACGAAAACCTAGTTGTACAGCATATACTTCTCCTAAACGTTAGTGAAATCCATGTGAAACATTATATAAACCATAATAAATGCTTAATAATCAATATTTTCACATATGCAAATAGATATTAACACACAAGTTCAGGAACAAGATGGTTCTTCATTATCACGAACAACATGTACAGTAGTAAAAGTGGAGAGATCACCTGAATCCTTCCACGATCTTCAAGCAGACCGTCGTCCCGATTCGTCCCGCCCTTGCCTCACTAAGATTCTTCCAAGACTTGTGCACTCGATATGGCATATAAATGGATGAACATCTCCAGGAAACAAGGGTTTCCTGATATAAATCTGGGAAAGTGCAGGAGGCATGGGGAATCAAAATTGCACTGGGATTCCAACAGAGTATAATGTCTATAAAATTTCTCTCTCTCTTAGGCCATGCACATGAGGGGCTTTTATACTCCCTCAAAGTAGTTTCAGTCATTTGGGAACAGTTGGCCACGTTTTGGGGTGGTTGAACTACCAGAGTAACCATCAACCCAGCCCAAAAATAGGGATTTTTTATATATTTTTTAATGATTTTAATGGCATACGCAGAAAATTACATGTGGACTCCCGTATACACGCGGAAAAGTCTGGGCATATCCGCGTATGGGGATTTTAACACTGTTTTTTAGTGAATTTTGTTCAAGTCTGTAGGAATAGGTGCCCAAAGCCATAAAAGCAATCATGAATCATATGAAGGTGAAAAATGATGCTATAACATATGCCCCCTAATATATGAGGTCAGAAGGGGTACATGATGGCCGAAATGTATTATGCACATAGAAAGAACTTCGCAAGGACAAGAGAGGACTTCACCAGATTTCAGCCTGCCAAAAACCAATGAAAGAAAACAGAGAGTCAACTCATGCTGAGGCAGGCATACCCATGCTTAGTAAAAAAGACATCATATGGAAAGTACTGAATATATCCAACATGTATACAAGTATAGCTAAACTGAAAGTACACAATGAATCATCTGAGCATGGCCTGGAAATATAAGTCTGAATCAATGCCCAAGTATCACATATAGAAAGTTGACCAAGGATGCTGCAACTGGATGTCTGATCATATAAGTAACTGAATCTCAAAGTACCAAATCATAAAGGGTAGATCTCATGGTACAATCATGCAACTCGGGAGCCAACATATAAGATGCTGCTGTACAGAACTGCAACATATAAGGGTGGACGACATCACTGGCAGAAACTGAATGGACTGTCAAAAGTGAACCGAGAAATGTTGATGCAACCCGAGGTCTTCACCGATCACTATGGCACAATTATACATAATGGGAATAAATGAGCTGAAGTCGACCATGTGAGAAATCGTTAGATTACCATTCAATGATGCATACCGTTAACCAACGTGAGACAACCCACCAATAATTAAAATGAGTGTCAAGGTGCCCCAGTACAATCTAACAATTGCGAATGAATGAGTTGAAGTCGAACACTTGAGAGAATCTACCAATCAGGAGGCAATGATGAATCCCCACTGTCGATAGCGAAGAGTCTGCCACTGATGACTGCAAACCCTAAGGTACTGACAAAAAGACTCTAGACCTTATTCCTAGAGCAATGAGTTGGAGTCGATGGGAAAAGATCTGCTGGAAGGAAGGCATTAAGGCATCCCACATCAGTCCAGCGCGAGTGTAACCCGCAGGCCAAGATTTGGAAGGAATCAGACGAAGTAGAGTGAAGGAACCAAAACCGAAGTACGTTTCCGACATGCACAAGATGAAGCTAGCACACGGAAGAAACCCTCTGAACCAACCAATAATGAAAGCTGACACAGAGGCGAGAAATCCATCGATAGGGTCAAATGGAAATCAAGGTACTGCACGAATCCCAAGTGTGATAATGTATGCTGACGTCGAACACAGGGGAAACCACTCAGTCAAAGACCCATAATGATGATTAAATGCTGAGCACAAGGTCACCTATCAATGATGGAAATAGGGCCAGGGTGCGGCTCTAGGTTTTCTCTCAGAGCAATGTGTCGTAGTCGATAAGAGACAAACCCGCCGGCAAGAAGTCAATGGGGACCTTCTCAAACCAACACGAGCAGAAGACCAAAACATCTGATGTGATAGAACATGATACTGACAAGACCGGGAAGGCCGACTGAATAATGAGTCAAGAGACACCGCAGAATGGCTGACTCTGGTTAGACTTCCCTTGAACAAAAGCACGACTCGTGATGACCATGGCAGTAAAAAGTGACACTATATAAGTCTGTTATGCAGGAGGCAGAACAAACTCTCCATATGATTGGAAGAGATAACCAACCGGGGGAGGACTGACAAGTGAAACAAGGTAAAGGCTGAACCTAGGTCAAAACTAAAAACCATCCCAAAGGGAGGAAATATATATAAGTATATGTGCTTTGTTCAAGGGCGACAAACTGACTCTGTACTGCCATCAAAACAACGAAGATACATCCCGTTCCCGCTCTTTTTGTTATATTTGATTTTTTTGTCTTTTTCATATAATAAGCTTGAAAAAGAATAAAAGAATGCTATGGTACAATGGATAGAACGAGTATCAAGAAACAGATGCACTAGTTCCTGGGATAGGAACGATCCTATGCTCAATGCAAGGTGGCGGAAACTGGTAAGCGATACTCAAAGGAATGTTCCATCCATGGGAAAAAGGGTGTCTAGTCGTGATAGCTAAGTGCATACAATGGTTAACTTGTACAGACAATCAAGGTCAAAAGATGGCTTAAACATCGAGTCCAAATGAAGCCGGCTAAAGGCCAGGATAAACAAGTAGCCAATATGCAATGTAGTAATACAACTCAACGACACCAGGGAGCCTCTAGGGTAATAGCCAGAAAAATGATAGTGAAGAAGAAGAAGAATGAAGCTTCAACACATAAGTCATGGCGGGACTAAAGAGGACTCTCGAGCCTACATAAAACGCAGCATGGGCAACAAGTGATAGCGAGGAACTAACTAGGAAGCCCATGTAAAGGAAGGCTCTACCACCAAGTCATGATTAAATAATCGACGAGTGAAATGGGTGTAATACTCATGACCTGATGGGATCGACCCTATGGCAAGTGATCAGAATGGAGGCTAGTATGAAAAATGCAATGGAAAGTGGATTCCCTAACCTATATGCCAGTGAAGATCATATACCTGCCATGACGGGTCAACAGTCATGGATCAAAATCCGGAAAAAATCTCAAAAATCGTCAAAATGTACCTGAAAACATACCAAACTGGGAACTTCCAAGCATCCGGGTTATGTAGCTTAAGATAGATTGAAAAAATAAGCATAACAATTTTTTGTGAAAATTTTCAACTTTTTGGGCATAAATAGACAAATTACCTCATATTTGGTTCATTATTACATTGCTAATTTGGAAAAAGTGCTCTGGAGAAAAAAGCTTCTTTCGTCAAAACAGGAGCAACCGACCGTCAAAATCCATCGAATTTCTCAGGTTAGCTCTTAATTCATCCTTGCTATTCATTTTGTCCGTTCATAAATTAAAATTTAGGAATTTTCACCGTAGAATCTCTTGCTAAAAATCACGGGTTTGCGCATACGTGGGTTGGTAATGACCAAGTCGCGTATACACGCGACTGTGCACAAATAAAGTCGCGTATGCGCAGCCAAATATGAAAAATGTGTAGCTAATGAATGGATTATTGAAATTTGACAGGATGACCATATCATGGAGAGAGCATGAACACAGTGCTATTGATCAAGAAGTCATGCAGAATCAAGCATCACTAAATATTCTTTGGAATTGTGGATTACTCAAGTTTTTCAAAATTCCAAATATGAAGAGCAATGTCCGGTTGCTCGAAATGCTTGTGAACTATTGGGAACCGGAAGAGGATTGCTTTATGATAGATCATATGCCTATACGCATTGAAGTGGAAGACATATATTTTATCACTGGACTCTCCCGGAGGGGGGAGCCAGTAGACTTGCATGGTAAGCCTTTGGGAGGGCTCACCGTGGAAGATTACGTCCACGTGTACTGCGTACAGGGTTCCAAGAAATTTGGAACTCAAATTGCAATCAAAGATTTAAGGGATTTGCACATGAAAATCCTCCTTTTCACCATTGGCAGAGTGGCAGGATCTGCCTCCCTACACCAGGCGTCCAGGACGCAAATGAGCATAGCAGTGGAATGCTTAACTCATGTATATGATTGGTGCACAGCCCTATTGCTGAACATGAAGCAACAATTGACCTCAATCCGCCAAGTAAAGACAAAACATTTTGGATACGGTACAATTTTTATGACATTCTTCTCTTTCAGAAGATTCAAAGACTAAGACTCTAGAGTTAACTCTCCAAGGCCGCTCAAAAAAAACATAGAAGTTGATTAATTGAGCGAAATCCAACTCCGTTAGGTGGACCAGGAAAGCTCTCCTCCAGAGAGTCAAGCACGAGGGGAAGTGAAGGCCGAGAAGAGAGATACCCCCTCTCTGATTTGCTGAATCTGACCTCAAGACCGTTCCGCCTGGCTTCTGACACGGATTGGTGCCCATAGTTGCCACTCCTAGGTTCCACATAGGTGACTGCGGGGGGGAATACCCGTGGTACCTGAGGCAGACGTCGTATCACTTTCAGCAGTACTTCTGGGGGGTGCCCTTGCGAAGCTTGGGTACTTGTGCCGGAAAAGGCTGTCGTTAGGAGGTCAGTGTAACTATTTCTGTTACCTTCGCTAGTAGGCCTGGGCCGTAATTATCCCAGACTACTTTTGGGAGGTCCTATATTTCACTTTCCTGTATTTTGGTGTCTGGTCCTAATCACCCGGAGCGGAAATACTTGAAGGCTGTTTGCTTGATTGTATCTCAGGGATTTCTTTTTTAGTGAGTGCTCTTTGCTCCTAGCTTTCTTAGCTTTATATTTTTTGAGTCTAATTAAAATTTGTTAAAGTGGCTGATTAAGCGCCTCGTCGATCGAGGAGAATCCGGGGGTTATCTCCCGAGAGTTCAGAGCCTTCTTCAAGAAGGCGTAGGAGTATTTTAGCAGGTGAGTATCACCCTGTGACGTCCGACGCAGTGGAGAGAGATCCTCCACAAGGGTCTGAAGGTTTCGTAGCCGATTCTGGTGTTGGTTCCGAAAGGAGTGCTCCGCTCACCTCGTGAGTTTTATTTCCGCGGGAAGAAGAAGTTCAAATAGAGGAAGTACCTGAACCCTCTGTGTCACTTCCATCTCCTCTTCCTCCTAATTATCCATTCATTGTTGAATACATCGGACCTGAGTCATAGAGACCGGAAGATCCTCCGTATTATACATACCTTTCGATGGCCACGACTGGGAACGCGGCTTCTGCTGTGAGTGCTGCAGGCATTCAGACTCCTGCTTCTGTTGAAGGAGGGGGCACTATTTCTATATCTTCGATTGCTTCTAGTGCTGTTGTGTTTGGCTCGGGTTTCACCCAAGCACATGCTTCTCAATCTGGTCCCTTCGATTTTGGAATGCCCACTAGTGGGATTCCTTCTTTTCCTTTTCATTTGTTGCGGCTAGATCTACACAACCATACTTAAATGCTAAAAACTAGATAACAATGATAGCAGAACTCACCCGTAGTCCTACGTTCGATGTAGATCCCGCGGGGTCCAAACCCCCAGCAACCCTTCTTCCTCCTTCAACCTGGAAAACAAGAAAGAACGTGCATGGAAACCTAGTTGTACAGCATATACTTCTTCTAAACGTTAGTGTAATCCATGTGAAACATTATATAAACCATAATAAATGTTTAAATGATAATCTTTTCACATATACAAATAGATATCAACACGTAGGTTCAGGAACAAGATGGTTCTTCATTATTACGAACAGCATGTACAGAAGTAAAGAGTGGAGAGATCACCTGAATCCTTCCACGATCTTCGAGCAGACCGTCGTCCGGATTCATCCTGCCCTTGCCTCGCTAAGATCCTTTCTAGACTTGTGCACTCGAGATGGCATATAAATGGATGAACATCTCTAGGAAACAAGGGTTTCCTGTTATAAATCTGGGAAAGTGCAGGAGGCACGGGGATTCAGACTTGAACTGGGATTCCAACAGAGTATAATGTCTATAAAATTTCTCCCTCCCTTAGGCCATGCACATGAGGGGCTTTTATACTCCCTCAAAGTAGTTTCAATCAGTTGGAAACAGTTGGCCACGTGCTGGGGTGGTTGAACTACTGGAGTAACCATCAACCCAGCCCGAAAATAGGGAATTTTTATATATTTTTTAATGATTTTAATGGCATACGCAGAAAAGTACATATGGACTCGCGTATACATGCGGAAAAGTCTGGGCATACCCACGTATGGGAATTTTAACACTGTTTTTTATGAATTTTATTCAAGTCTGTGGGAATGGGTGCCCAAGGCCATAGAGACAATCATGAATCACATGAGGGTGAAAAATGATGCTATAACATTACTTCTTTCGCAGTTTGTCCATATCTATAACTTTTCAGTATTTTCATTCCTCTCAAATATTAGAATCAAAGGACATGTAATACATAGTTGTAGTTGCTCCCTTCACTACACAACAAGCAGATTTTCATGTAATTTTGGAGCTTTTGCTCACTTCTTTTTTTTGGAATAAAAACTAGCAACTGATTTTGTCAAAAAAAAAAGATAAAAATTTCACTATTTTATCGTCCTATCTAGTCATGACTGGCCCACCACTCCCGAAAGACCCATCATGAGCTCAAGCCATTTATTTTAACCCTAAATTGTCACCCATTTTTTCACCATGTCTTTCCTTTTGGCCCAAATCCTCTGTTTTGTTTACTTACAAAATTCCAAAATACCACCTAAACCTACCAATCAAATAACTTTGTTGTCTCTTCCATAATACTCTCAAACACTAATTGTCTCTGTAGGCCCTTTGGATAGTCAATTATGTTGGATCTTAGGTCTTCAATACACTAAGCTTATCATAGATCCTATCTTGTACTTGGTGATCCCTATGTCCAAGTCTCTGTCCAAAGTCCAAGTCAAAGAAAGCCCCCATTAGGTCACCTAAGGTTTCACTAAGTCATAGGATGGATTTGCTGCCCAACAAGTCATGTCACCCTACATGAAGATATTGTATTCAAAGAGTAATAAAATCAAGCAATTTGATCCAAAGTCATTCAAGAAAAGCCTCCTTGGCTTAGAGCACAAATACTGCAAGGGACAACTGCCCTTGTTCACATTTCTACAATGAATAGCCAAGGTGGCCACCGAAAATAAGCATAGGTAAGGTAACAATATTTAATCATCACCAGGAGGCAGACACAAACAAGACAAAAGCAACAGGCCTATGGGTAAAATAGAATCAGGGTTTGTTTTGGTTGATTAACAAAACAATGGTGACAAGCAAGAAAACATCTCAGAGATTACAAGGACGGAAGCCACCTGTCTAGGGTTTTGCCAAAAATAGCATTTCTTCACCTACACTAAAAGGAGAAAAGACAAAGAGTATTAGTTTAAAAGGGATCATCTTACCAAAGGGTAAAAAACAGAGTTTTTTAAAATAAGATCAAAGGTTGGGCATAAGTTATTATCAAAATGGCCTAAGAAGAAAGTGTGCCCCTGGTTTGCATCTCAGCAGTAGACCCCCAACAAAGGCTTCCTTGTCAAAAGATTGTTCTAGAAAATATGACAGAGACATAAGTAAACAGTTTTTCCAAAAAATGTCAAAAGTGTGTTTCATAGCAAATATCAGTGAAAAGGCACACTAAAAATATAGGGGACATTAAATTTGCAAAAGTGGGTTTTATATTTTAAAAAATTACTTTTCAAAACAACTATAAAAGGTCACTTGAACCTTTCCCATGCATCATTTGCTGTTTTACAAAGTGAAGAATCCATTGGAAGATTTTTTTCAGGCTTTTCACGCCAAACTGTAAAAATTTTGGGCATTGCGCACCTGGGCTTCAGTGCTACGCACAGGAGGGAGGTGAGCAGTGTAAAAATACACCACGTTATGTGCTCAGAGATCGGTGCTACACACCTGACCCGGCGCTAAGAACAGGCCCAACAAGGACCAGAAACACCTAAGACACCACCCAATCTGCCCGGTGCTATGCACAGGCGTTGCACACAGGCACTGCGCACAGGCGCTACACTACGGTCAGACTTCTCCACATTTTCTCAAAGAGCTCCAAATTTGAAATTTTGTCTTCAAAATTTCTGCAAGCAGAGCCTAAGGTTGGTGAAATTTTTTTCTCCTCCCAAGCTTTCCTTTTTTCTAAAAACAAGGAAGTCATCCATAGTCAAAGTTAGACCAAACGATAGACTATATAAATATCAATTATTTAGTATTTTAGTTAGGGTTTGCAAGTGAAATTTGTTTTGAGTACAAAAAGAATATTGGGTAACTATAGGCTAACCTCCAACCCCAAGTGCAAGCTCTAAAAAATCAGTTTCACCTTATCCTTCGTTTTACAAAGAGTTGACCTAAAAACCACTAAAAACACCTAGTTTGCCCAAAAACCCTCAAGAAAAGTCCAAAGGTCCTACTACTGTTTTTGGACCAGTCATCATGTCAGAGGGAGATAGTCACACCAGTAGTGATGAGAGTCATACTCCCACCAAGATAAAACATTATAGAGGAAAAGAAAAAATATTTGAGCCCCTTTACACCACTCCAATCACTTCATCTCCTTTGATCATTTCAAGCTCCCAGGATGTAGGGTGCTACAAATTTTGTGAGAGGGTCAAGCAAGTCAGCAGCCATTCAAACTTGACTAGATTGTTCGTTTGTAGCTTACAAAACCATCAAGTCAATCTGGTAGGGGTGCAATTTGAGCTCTCATCTGAGATCATTTCCAAAGCAAAAGGTATACCAAACATTGGTGAGGTATGGTTCAAACAAAAGAAGCTGGAGTTAAGTTATTATGGGCCCTATTTGAAACCCAACTATCAACAAAATTGTAAGACTGTTTTCCCTTTTTCCCATTTTCTAGAGAGGTACGCTGCATTGATGAGGCAGATTATCAGTTTTTTCACATGTGAGGGGAGATACTCCCAGATCTAATCATATCATATAAGGTTGCTGATGCATTTTACAAGGGTCAATATGATGAACCTACCTTACTACCTTTTCCAAAGCATTGATGAAATGGCCTCAGTTGTCAAGAAGAAAATATATGACCACCAAATTCCAAGCCTCTTTCACACTTCCTGATCAAAATGATTGTCCTATACCAGCTAGAGCAATATGGAATATCTTGGGAAACCTTCATCTCACATGTACTATTTACAAACCCTCAGGCCTTCATCTAACAGAACTTGCCTTCCACTTCACAACCATCTACCTCCACACATCCATCATCTCCCCATGTGCCTTCTCCACAAAGAATTTCACCTCTTACCTCTTCCCCTAAATTGCCAAGTGAGGGCGTTGACAGTAGCCCTAGTGAAGAAAAAATAGAAGGCAGCAGTCAGGAGAAAACTGAGACAGATAATGATGGACAAGAAAGGAGCAATGGAAAAGAAGATGAAAATGAAGAAATCAGTGAAGAGGAGGGAAGTAGCCTTGAAGAAAGTAGTGATGGAAATGATGAAATTAGTGAAGGCAACCACAAAGATGAGAGTAGTGAGCCCGATGAAGAGGAAAACAAAGATGAATGTAGTGGGAAAAATGGTTCAGAAGAGCAGAAAAATGATGAGGAAGAGCAACCAAATGATGAGGAAGAGTAGCCAAATGATGAGAAAGAGTAGCATGATCAAGAGGACAACCATCAAAGTACACCAGAGAGTCAAGGAAAGAGTCATGATAGTCATGACAGTAGTCATGACTGTCTTGACAAAAATCATTCCATGGATGACAAAGAAAATCAGAGTGAGGCAAGTGCAGAAGATATCAGGCAAATTAAAAGTCAAAATGATGATATCACTACCTTTGAAACTTCCATTGTTACCCCTCTCACATGCACATATCACAGAGGTAGAAGAAATGTGTTTGTTGCCTCTAAAAAGAAAAGGGCTATCTCTTCTCAAACAGTCAAAACATTGGACGAAGGCAAAGAAAAAATGGAAAAATTTGAGCAGAAGGTACAAGTAAGAAGGAGCAAAAGGATCAAAAATACTTCTTAAGGGCCTCTTTTTGTTGATCTAGACAATGATAATGAGGACCAAAGGATAAGTACTAAGTTGCTCCTCTTAGAAAAGGATGCCCAGCTTCAAGAATGGGAAAACAACTTTGAGAGGGCACAAAGGGTCATATACTATTATAAATAGGAGCATAAAAATTTCAAAGAGGTGAAGAGGGGCCTTGTCTTGTAGAAGAAAATGGTCAAACACAATGCAAGGAAGAGCATGCTTGCTAATGCCAAACTAAAGCAAGCCCTCATGGAGCTAGAAGAGATAAAAAGGAACAAAATGCATGATAGCATCAAGATCTTTCCTAATGCTACTCAGCATGTATCTAAAACCCCTTGAGAGTTCTACACACCAATTTTGAGGCAAATCCAGAAACTTTTTGTTTTTTCCAAATTTTGACCCCTAGGAGTGCAACACCCTAGGCGCTACGCAAACAATTGGGGCATCCTCAGCTATTGGAGTTTACATTTTTGGATTTTTCACATCACCAACAGTCTACCCACAAAATTTCAGGTGAATTGGAGCATTCCCCCCCCCCCCCCCCCCCTCAAAAGGTCAATAAAAACCTCAAAATTTACCTTTCTCCCTTTCTTTTAGGCCTGGCGCTGCGCATAGAGAAGTCATGGGAGATTTGATTTTTGAGTAGGTAAATTGCATCCATTCAGCACCAATCAAGTATTTTTGAAAGTAGACTCATCAAGCTTTCCAACAAGCCATCACGAGGCCAAATACGATGCTGGGAAGGCATCCAAAACTCGGCTGCAACAGACCCTATTTTTTCTGAAATGGCGCTACGCACAGAGAGAGCCTTTTGCCAAAATGTTAACAAAAGACACGGATTAATGAAAAATTGGTTTTTTAATATTTTTTTGGGAAAATCACTCCTGATTTGATTAGGGAGTTATGTTTTGATGTTTTTCATTTATTATCTGATCTATAATGTGTCTTGGGCCTTGTATGGTCATTAAGCACCTTTATGACATTTATGGCTAAATTAGGGTTTTTGGAAGCCTCTTAGGGTTTCCACCTCCTCATTTTATCCATAAATAGAGCATGAGGCTCTTATGTATTAGTTGGATTTTATGACTTATGCTGAAGCAATACATAGTCTCTTGGAGTTTTTGATAACAATTTGATGTCTTGGAGCTCATGCATGCCTAGGTTTTCTTGTTGATGGAGAGAGGCTGTTTATAGGATCCATAAGCTTGGTTGATGGTGAAGTTTTCTTATGTTCATGTTTTCTAGTTTTCCATTATGTTTTCCATCTTGCTATTTTGTAGCAGGACAAATAATTTAGATTAAGAAATGTTTTCTAATGGCACCTTAATTCTATTTGTCCTTCACTACCTCAATGTTTTCTTCTATTGAGATATGTTAGGGAATCCATCTCTTGCTCCCTAAGAAGTTCTTAGCTTGTCCAATTCTTGAATGGTTTAGATTAGTCAGTGTCAAGTATGCTTTATGGCTAGCCCTGCATATTGTTGCCACTGAAATAATCTGTTCTTGGAATCACCTCTTTAAAAGCATCTTTGCCAAGGTTTATCAAAGAATTTTGTTTCAATCATGCTCTCTGCCTTTAATTAGCTAAATTTGTTTCAAGGAAACTCCATAGTTGTAACTTTAGATGTTCAAGGTTTTCTCTCCTTCTATGGTTATGGCTACTTGTGCATCTTAAATGTTTTTCTACTCTTAATGATGAAATCTATAAAAGTTAAATACGTTTCTTGCCTTTCTATGTTTCATCTAAATGTTTGTCTTGGTTGATTATCTACTTTTAGTGTGAAATCGAATGGATTAGGTTTTTCTTATACCTTTGATTCTCTTGCTATGCTCATAAATCTTCTAACTCTCTCAGTTTACAAGTACATAAAGGATTTAGTTTTTCCCCTTTATTAGCTTATTTTTCTCAAGCTTAATGTTCACCTCATGACCCTTCACAATATTAAGAGATCCACCAACCAAGTTAAAATTTCCCTGCAAATTCTCTTGAAACCATTGATGAACTTATCATGAACTTGTTAGACTCCATTTCCCAATGACTTAAAATTATCCCTTGTTTTCTATCTAAATCTATCTTAACATCACAACCAACCAAAAACAATCAAAATACCCTGGACTTAACATCTAGCCTAAAATCAACCCAAACCAGAAAACAAGTTCACATCTTTGCATCTACTAGAGAGATCCCTCTCCAAATCTAGGAAGGCTAGGTCCTTGGATACCAAAGCATGGTTTGATGTTACCCCTGTCCATTTGTATCTCAATAAATCTAGAAAATTATGGGGACCTAACATAATGGCGATCACGGTGGGACTCTGAGTGATAAACAAACTTAGACTTCCCTAAACCTTTCAAAAAACCTTAAGAGTACTATCTTGTGGATTTACCCCACCGCTCACACCAACATAATGGTGATCATGATGGGACAGAGCTCATAGTAGCCTGAAAATTTCTGACAGACTCATATACATCCCCAGTTTGACTTAAAAAATCAACTCATATCCAAGAGTAGAAACTAATTGCTTCACCATCCTAGCAAGATGATGACTCAGCTAGAGGATACTCATTGAAACCTTAAGGCTGCATAAAGAAACTCAAAAGCCCAAAATACTCCCTAGATTGATTTTTATCAAAAATTGGTGGTGGACCATTGTATACATATCCTAAAAATTTCAAAAACATCCATCTGGCGACTCTACTAGCCTCCAGTAGGCCTTTTTTTATCTCACTAGTCCCATATTTTTTTTTTAGGATTGTGTCAAATCAGTTTTTAAGGCCTAGTTATACCTTGTGTGAGTAAATAAAACACTAAGAGAGGTTAGCCTTCCAAAAAATAGTCCCAACTCTTCAGTCTCTCTGATTTTCTAGTAAAGAGATCTGGCTTCACACAGGATCAATACCAGATCGCACCCGGACCCAAATCCTCCTACCGTAGTTGATGACCCAGAAAATATTTTGTGGAAAAATTCTAAAGCTGGAAACTCACCCACTGTTAGGACCATTCATAGAGAAATTTCTACACCAGAACACCTTACAATTTCACAAGATCCTCAGTTTGTCTTGCACCATACCAAGAATCTATTTAGGACCAAGTCACAAAGTAGGGTTGACCAAACTCACCTTGACCCCATAGATTTGTAGAAAAGCTCCAGTAGAGAAGCTTATCCTTCCACTCCACCTGAATTTTAGCTTCTCCATCACTTCAGCCCTTTTTAGCTCAAATCCACTCAGAATCAGTTCTCCGATCCAAGTACCTCAGCTACACCCATGCATACCACCACTGTGCAAACCACCTCACTTCATCCTACTTCACCTCTCAAAAATCCTCCCCTTGTAAATAAGCCCTTATTTCCCTTTCCTCCCATCATGGCAGCCTGGTATGTTCCACTGGCTGTACAACAACCACTATTATCTTTGCCAAATGAATATCAGTCCAAGATCCCTCACTTCTTTGGGACTAAATCCATCACTGCTAAAAAGCATGTAGATAGAATTAATGATGATTTTGACTACATGGAGATAGAAGAAGAAACCATAAAGATGAGAATTTTCGCTCAGAGCCTAGGGGGAGAACCCAAGAAATGGTTTAAAAAATTACCTCCCAACAACATACATGATCTCCCTACCCTCTACCAAACCTTTGTGAACAAATGGGAAATCAAGAAGAACCCCCTTCAAATTCTTTCCGAGTATAAAAATCTTAAAAGGAATCTGGGAGAAAGTGTTCATGACTACTCCACTAGGTTTAACAATGTTTACAATGCCCTCCCACCTCACATAAAACCTCCCCTAGGCTTAGGATTAGTAAAATATCCCGAAGGCTTTGATGTTGATATGGCCTATCAACTAAGGGAGAGAGATTACCTAACTCTGGAAGACATGTAAAAAGGGGCTATGAGTGTAGAGGCCAATTTAATTGAGAAAAGGGAAGGATGAGATCAGAGAAAAGGGTGACTTATAAAGATGACACAACACCTACAACCTCCTCTTCTGACACCAAACTTGAATCCATCATTAGGAAAATGGAGAGGATGATGGAAAAAAATAGTTTAAATGAGAGAACACCTCCTAGAGAAAATCAAGCCAATCTTCAAAACAAGAATAGGAGTCAAAATTTTAGAAGAGACCCTCCTCAGGTCAGACAAAGAGAGAGTGACCAACAAACCAGCCCTCCTTTCCAAGACAACTATGTAGATGAAGAGGAAAGAGAGCCTGAGTAGTTGGAAGAAGACCATTTAAATGTCATAGGTTCAGATGATGAGGACAACACCTTCCTTACTGAAGAAGAACAAAGGATTTTTTCTTCAAAACCAAACAAGAAATCATATGAATATTCTGAAGACTATAGAATAGGATTTGAGAATGCCATTATTGAGGTCCATAGGAAATATGACCTTAGGAATAAAAAGAATCAAGATGTTCCTAAAACAAATCAGCCAAACACTGCTGTAAGAAATACCTCTGAACATATTCCTAAAAAGACAGCTAAAAACACAAATACTATGGCTAAGAAAGCTGACCTAAACAAGCCAAAGAGTAGCCAACCTAGTAATGATTCAAGCTACCCTAGTACTTCAAATAGTAGCCCTGTAAAAACATTTCTATCCAAACCATTAAATCAGAATCAACAAATCAAAAATGTAGAATTTGTTATGGTTGATAAAGTTGATGTAAATACAATAAAGACACCTATGCCTTTCAGCTTTGAGGGGGGGCTTGCTAAAATCAAGATAACCATACCCTTCACTGAGTTGGTAAACCAAGAGGTATATAGATCCTATATTTTCAAAGTGTTAAATATAGGGAATGATACTGACACTTTAAAATTAATTGATGATAAACCATGGCTATTTTTTGGTCCTGAAGTAGAGGGAAAATATCAAGAAGGAGTTGTCCCTCCTTTCTATGTAAGTCTGAACATACATGACAAAATTTTGCATAATGCTATGCTAGACTCCGATGCCTCACACAACCTCATACCTAAGTTTGTGATGGACAGATTTTGCTTAGAAATCACAAAGCCCTACAAAGACTTGTACTCTTTTGACACCAGTAGGGTTAATTATCTAGGTCTAATCAAGGATCTGTGTGTCAATCTAGCACAAATCCCCGCTAAGAGTCTAGTCATGGATATAGTTGTGGCTGACATCCCCCCAAAGTATGAAATGATTTTATCTAGATCGTGGGGGGCCAAACTCTAGGGTAGCCTTCAAATGGACATGACTTATGCCACCATCCCAGTCTTCAATCAAGCAAGGAGATTATACCCGGAATCCCACATAAAATACATGGTGAGTAACATAGATAGGCCAAATAAAACACCAATTTATTCCATTCACTCAAACCTTGACTCCTTCATCCTGTACAATGAAAATGACATAAATGAACAAGTGAATGAAAAGGAGAGAGAACTAAGCCCCTCAGAACAACCAAGCCAATCCTCTAACTAAGAAAATGACACCCAAAACTTTAGTAGCCCCGAAGTGTAGGACATTGAAAAAAATGAAATTGACACCATTTGGCATATGAGCTTTGATGGTTCTTATGGTAAGGCTGGCTCATGAGTAGGGGTTTGGATCCACAACACAAATGAAGGCCATTCCTATAGGCTATATTTCCAATGCACCAATAACGTTGTAGAATATGAGGCTCTCCTTATTGGTTTACACCTACTCAAAGACCTCAAAGCTAAGAAAATTTTGGTTCGAGGAGATTCAGAACTGATCATAAATAAAATTAAGGGAGAATATTCAGCCTAGAACCCTAGACTAAGGGAATATAGGAATGATTCCCTAGACCTTCTCAAAACCTTTGAGAAGTATGGGCTCACTTTCATCTCTAGGGCCCAAAACTACCTTGCCAATGAACTTACCTTTGCTGCAAGCAATTGCTATTTACCTTATGAAAATAATCTATGCCTCATCAAAGTAAAGAACAGGCCTACTGTACCGGACAACTTGAACCATTGGAAAATGTTTAACAGTGATGAGCAAACAGATTATTTTCTACAATCCAGAAATGAATTTGTAAGCACAAAACAGAGTTTAAGATTTGAAAGAAATAATTTTGTTGAAAATGAAACTCCCAAAACAGAGCTGCCCTTTGATGATGATATAAACCACCTTCAAAACCCTTGTGTTGTGTTGGTGTCCTGTGTTTTGATAGACTGGCTTACCAAAATACAAGGCAACATCAAAACCAATCTTTAGAGTTGCAGGATCTAGTCCTCCTGTTCTCAGAGAGGGATCTCTCAAATGTTTTGCAAAGATGTGTCTTGTTTGCTTTGAAGTATTGATTTTAGACTAGTTATTAAGTGCAAGTGTTTTTTTGTTTGTTGAATTGGTATAGCAGAACATGAAAGGTCTAGGTAGTATATATAGAAGGAAGAAGTGTCAGGTTCATTGGGCAATGGAGTCAAGAAGAGGTTTAAGACAAACTCATCAATGGATATGAGATATCAAAGGAAAATCTAACTTGGCCACGAGATTCTTTAGTTTTGTGAATGAGATGGACATTAATGATTTGGAAAGAGAAAATGAATTCTCAACAAAGGGAACTTGAAAACATAACTTGAACAATAAAGAGGTATTTGATAGACAGAGCTAACCATAAATTCTACAAACCACACTTTAAGAAAATAATGACTTCAATACAACTTTTAAAATGAAATCTAAGATTCGGGAGCACATCTTATTTCCTCAAAATTTTAATTTCAAATGACTTAGAAAACATAAAATATTCACTATTGCAGTCATAGAAGAGGGAACACCTAAAAACATCCATGATTACAACTATAAAGACCTTTAAAACAATTGTTCAAGCAAGGACAAAGGGTATGGTCAAAGCAGACCTCCTTGGCTAACTATAAACAATGGTACTTCAAAGGGAGACTTCAAAAACAATTTTCAAGTGGCAGCAGGCAAGCAGGGAAAACCATAAATCATGCTAAAACCAACTATTTGAACTATTAAAGAAATAAACAAGCATGAGGACTAAAGAGAAATATTAAAGACTCTAAAATACCTCAGCAGAAGAAAACACAAAACAATGAAGGATAAACAGGTGTAAGATGCTTCCAGGAGTCATGTCTTAGCCTAAACTTTTCATCCTATTGTAGTAAGAATTTATGGAACAAAATGACAACAAGAAAAACAACAGAAAGTTCATAATACATCACCAACAGCCATGCTCATGGATCCAATGATAGAGTCTTCTAAAAAGCAAGCATGTCACAACACCATCAAGGTTCCAAGACTTCAATTTCTTCTTCAAATTCAAACAGACTATGTATTATTTCAGAGAGTTTCAGTATTACAACTAGTGACCAACCAACTAACCTCTCATATTCTTCAGAAGTATTTATAGAAGAAATGAGGAGGTGGAAGATTTTTAGAATTTGTTAGTGTCCCGTGATTTGGCCGATTGGTGAGCCAAATGACGATGTAACATCAAACCAAGCTTTGGAGCCCAAGGACCTAGCCTTCCTGGACTCAGAGATGGCTCTCTCTATATATGTAAAGGATATCTATGTGTTTGCTTATCGTGTTCTGATTTTAGGCTAGTTATGGAGTATGTTTTTTGGTTTTGGTTTTACAAGTTGTGAGGGATGAAACTGATCAAAGATATGAAATAGCTAACAAGATGTTAGATTAACTGGGCTATGGGGTCAAAAGGCCAAGAAAGCTATTAGATGACGATGCAAGGCAGTTGAAGGGCCGATTTGATTTCAAGGTAGAGAGGATCTTTGGGCAAAATGGAATAAATGGACATCAAGTTTGTGAACAACAAAGAGTTTCAAGCATCACTGGTTCAATAGATAACATAAACATGGTAAAGAAAACCCTTAATCATGCAAAATGTAACTATAAACTAATCAACAAATAGAAACAAACATTCAAGCCATGCATAGAAGTATAAGACCCTCTAACTTTGGGAAATGACTATCATACTTTGGGGAAAACACATAAGACGGACTAATAACTCAAAATACTATGCCGGAATGCCTAAACACAGTACTTCAAGTTATTGGGCACTTTGAACAACAAGATTTGCATAGTTTTAGGCAAAGGGCTAAGTGGGACTGGAAACCTCCTTGGTTCAAACAAAATGATAAATCTAATCGACCAAAGAGATAGTTTCATGGATGGGACTATGGATAGTCATAGGTAAGCAGGGGCACTCCATACATCCTACTCAATATGCATAGAACTATGAATGAAACTAGCAACAATATCCTCAAGTTGTTAAAGATCAGTTAAGAATTCTTTAATACAACTAAGGAAGAAGAAAACATAAAATCTATGAAGATTCAGGAAATTTGAGGTGCCTCCATGGGCATATCTCAAATTTATTCTCCATTGATCTATAGCAAGCAAGAAACATGTATCATGAATGAAAACTAGAAGACAACAACAAAGCAAGAAACACTATACCATTCTACCATGTCATGGAATCCATCAACAACCCCTCATCATCCATCCAAGAACATTCAAGAGGCAATCCAAAAGCATAACACAAGTATTTTCTCCAAATCTCATATGACCAATATATTGCTTCTCTTCTCAAGTTCAGCCTTGTTTACAAATGAGAGCTTGTGGAATAAATAGGCTCAAGTGAGGAAAACCTCATGGTTCAACTTCCATCCTCATCGGGCCTAATCAAAATATCTAACTTGTCCTCGAGGCTTTGCAAAGCCCAAGACACAAAAAAATATCTCATAAAATATCTAAAAAATTGCTAAAAAAAAGGGAATTTAATTGACTTTGCAACATTTTCCAAGTGCAAAAATAGCTAAACGCACATTTGGAAAAAGCGATTTTTTGAGGTTCAAAAATTACAAAAAATACTTCAAATTTATATCGAAAAAAGGTCCCCCGACTTGCTGGAAACATTTGGCAGCCTTCCTAATGTCAAAAAGAGGCTCATGATAGCTTGTTGGAAAGCTCCGAGTGTCGAATTTCCGACGCAACTGAAATTTCTCCAATCCGATGCCCAAAAGTCCTCCAAATCTGCACACGTGTGTAAAAAGCCGTAAAAATTACATCTGCCGATAGATCGAAGCGAGTGTGCAAAATGCGAGCCTTTTTTCTGCTTGTTTTGAAGGGGCAAATGATCTCCAAATGCTCTGAAAATCGCTGAGGGCCTGATCATGAAATTATGGCATCCGATGGTACCATTTTCCTCCCTTGAAGAATCCTCAAAATGAAATGGCGAATTTATGAGTTTTTGACCAAAAACCCAAAAATGCCAAAAAACCAAAAGTTGTCAAAATGGGCCCAAAATTGGTATGCATGACCCTCAAGGGTCCTTAGCAACATGCTCCAAGTTGAAGCCAAAATATCAAGTGCTGATGTGCCTTTCTTCTCTTTCCGTGCCGGGCGCTTCCTCTTTTCTTTCTTCGCTTTTTTTCTTGGGTGGCCTTTAGCTTGCGTCGAGCAAAATGATTCAACTTTTGATAGTGCCGTGTCATCTTCCTTTGCAGCTCCAGTGTCTCTATTTTCCTTTTCAAGCTTCATCTCCAAGTGTTTATTGGCTCTTTCTAGCCATGCCTCCTTATTTTCTTCAATTTCTTGCTCAAGTAGTGCAGTGAGGGGAAAGGCTTGAAGATGGGCTTCGTTCTTCTTCCTTTTTTCTTTTTCCAGTGGCTCTTTTAAGCCCTATGGTTCTAGGCCTCTTCCGCCTAGGCTGGTCTTCTTCTTCATCTTCATCAAACTCACCGATGAGCTCCTCTATCCTTATGTGTGCTTTAGTTTGCCTCATTCTTGTATTTGATAGCTCGTGCCTCATGGATGACCAAATGGACATTCATTTGTTTATTTTGGATATCCAAGAAGTGATTGAATGTCTTTTCTCGATGAAGGTCATTCTCCAATGCTTCAATTTGACCCTCTCGATGGATTAGAAGGTTTTCAAGGATGAGGGCTTCATTATCAATGTCATCACTTTGGATTGGAATGACAGCTAATGCACCTCCATGTTTTTGACTTTCTCCAATCTTGCCTTTCCCTTTGAAGGCCAATCTTGCACTCTTCCTTCTTGGCATACTAGTGAGAGACCTCCTTGGCAATTTTCTTTTTCTAGGGACAACTCTTGTCACTTTTGGAGTGGCAGATCTTTAGGCCCTTTCGTCTTCGTTGTGGCTGGACTTTGTTCCTTTAGGAGAAGGAGACACAATTGCTTTACCCTTGTCAACTTCTTGAAACTCGCTTGCTCTCCTTGAGGCCGTTATGTGTCCTCTTTAATTTGCTTCTTGCCCCTCAATGTTATGATGCTGATCTCGTCTCAAACCCTTGTTGACCTTGATCATCAATTTTATGTCTGCTCCTATACTTGGATTTCCGTTCATTTTGTGGCCCAAGCAAATGCTCAAATTCCTCGCTCAAACCGCTCGTTCATGACCTTCAATATCAAGCCGCCGGTCTTCATCGGGTTTCTTCATGCTTATCCTCTTCCTCTTCTACTCGTTCATGTCCTTCTTATTCATGTGTTCCCTCGATCGTTCTATGGTGATCTTGAGCCTTCTAGGAGTAGGCCTCGCCGGAAAAAGGTACAGGCGATGAACAGTGCCGGGTGGGAAATATATGGACGAGGAGGAACAATAGAGAAAGTCCGGGTGGCTGATAAAAACATCCCATGGAACCTCTTTCTTCTCTAGTCGGTGTAGGATGATAATTTTGATCGAGAGAATAATGAAAAAGGGAAGCTATTTGCAGAGATGGAGTTTTCTTCGGATCCCGTGGATGCCATCTTCTCGATGCTCTTGTATAAAAAAGTAGGGGAGATTTAGCTGCGTAGTTCTAGTGAAATGTATCAATAGTCGGACATGGTAGGCATAAACTCGAGTAAATATCCCTTCACAAGTAAAATACTTCATTATGACCTTCATTAGAGGAGCATAGTTGTCAAGAAGATAAGAGAAAGGAAAAATAGCAAAGTGCAAGTATCTCTATGCTTGAGCTTGATGAAAGGCTTGTAGTCATCCAAGTCAAGATGGGTCCGTTTGAACCATTTCTCGCCATGATATGGAATTTTGGTGGCTTTAGACACCGACCTCGAGGAAAACTTGAAATCAAGGTCTCGCTACTTGGAAATGCTTGCTATGGAACCTCGGGGGCGCATAGGTGTGTCAAGGGTGAGAAACTTTTGACCTCCCGTACCTTCCCGGCGAAATCTAAACAACCTACCTCATGAAAGTTGAAAAGGATGGATGGATGCGCATCGACCTCCTCTCGTCGAGATTGTCTCATATCTTTTATGCAAACCACTTCGCTCTCTTGCCTAGGAGGGCATTTTGACCTAGATGTGGCACCCGTCAGACAAACAACCTCCTTTGTCTATAAAGCGCAGCTGGAGCCAAAGCTGTGTCCAATTCTTGTTTTGATAGAGAAACAATGTATTTGGATGATTTGCAAAATATTTCCTCACAATACAAAACCCCTTCTCTTTTAAACAATGGTCTTTTCACCTCTAATGTATCTCCGCCAGCAGACTTCTCAATAAGAAATAATATAGTGAAATGAAAACATGCTGTTAGGTGAAATTGCTGTTTACAGTGTCAAAATTGCCTTGCTCTGTGATGTTTGGAGCTTAAAACTTGTTTGTATTTCTGATCATTGACTCCTCAATCTGCACAAACTTTCCCTTGTCTAGCATGCCAATCACCCAACAAACTCATATGTTATGCAATCAACCTTTAGTGCAATCAGACAGTCAATGTCACAGTCCTGGAACAAAGGTAACAAAGTTTAAAAAATGCTCCAAAAGTTTTAACATAGGCTGTAGGAATTTATTTCTTTCAAGAGCCAAGGCTCCCTTTTCAATGTAGAAACCAATCCTCCTTGGAAGAATTCTTCTATACCCTGTGAAAATCAATTTCTCAAATGAGTATGAAGAGTCAAAAACACAGTCAAATTCTTCTGTCCACAGGATGAGGTGGCAGGTTTTTTGAAAGGCATTCGAGGTGCTGGCAGAGGTTTGTAGGAATTTTCAAACAATCGAGGCTTCCTTTAATCAGAACACTGCATCCTTTGTGCCACTTTACTAATTAATCCAAAAATATGCACACAGTCCCCCATAATGACTTTAAAAGATTCCAAGGCTTGCTGTTTCTGAGGTAGGTTAACAGGGCTTATAGTGTTTTTTGATGTAATAACCAGGCCTGTAGCCTTCAACCAATAAACTGATCTTTAACAAAACCCTTTTTTCTTATTACACTTCACTATTCTCTATGTGTATGTCACTCCATCAAACAAATTCATACTGCATACACAGTCAACCTTCAGCGTGGGCATACAGTCAATCTCACTGTTCTAGAGAACAAAGGTGACAAAATGTCTCAAAGGTTTTTAAGAAAAAGTTGTAGGAGAATTACCCTCTCGGACAATCAAAAACTCTTTTATCTGTAGGCACTTCTAGCAGTATATCCACCACTCCAGCACGGTTTTAAACAAGGGTATACACAACAAAAACTGTTTATATAGATGGTGATAGAATTTTCATATGTTTCTAAAGATTTAACAAAACCTGTAGGAATTCTATTTTTTCAAAAATCAAGGTTCTCCTTTCATCGAACCTTAACCCTCATATGCAGCTTCAACAGATATGTTTATGCACAAAATAGCCTTTTATCACTTTGACAGTTTCGAAAATTTCAAGGGCAGTTTCAAAATACCTCTTCAGATTTGATGGAAGATCCTTTGAAAAGCTTGTGCCACCTTCAACAGTGATTTGGAGGCGTGTTGGAGGGTAAACAAGTGCGCGGCACTTTGTAGAAGAAGAACGCCGCGCAATTAGCCAACCGGGTGGCCTGTCGGGTCGTGGTCGGGCGCTATGTAACCGGCCGCTACAGGGGCACCACGCGCTCCTACAGGAGCACCGCGCGGCTTTGTTGCACAGTTTAAAAAACCTGCCCAAGAGCGCCGCGCACTTTTCCAGGAGTGCCGCGCGGTGCAAACAATCTCAAACTTGTTAAAAACTTTGCAAACTGATTTGGAAATTGTCTTCCGGCCTTGTGAACTGCAAAGTGATGTTTTCTCTTGTGCTTGGGCAGTTGCTTGATGAGCTTGTAACGGTATTTTGATCTCTTTAAATGCCAAGTGAAAATAAAACCCATGGTTTAATTTTGTGAGGGTTTTCAAAGTTTTTTCTTTTTGTAATGATGCCCTAGTGCATTTTTTCTTAGAAACCTAGGACACTTTTGATTGTGTTTGAGAAGGGTCCACTCTTTTCGAAGTGATGTTTGCAGCGGGGTTTTTATGCTTTTAAACCATTGATGCATATAGGCCTTTAGGAGTAATCTCTGGCCAACTTTATACCTTTGGCAACAATTTAACATGGAAACTCCTATATTTGAAAAATACCTTGACAACCTATGCACCATCTCTTATCACTTGTTTTAACACTGTTGGTGATATTTATGTAAACCCCCTCTAAATCTGTTGGAAAGAAACGCTGAAAACTGCTTTGTCTTTTGAAAAAGGGATGCCTTATCTTTTCAACTTGGTTGGACAACTTTTGTCTCCAAATGTCTCTTCAACCCTTTTCCCACTGTAGGTGTTCAAAATTTCTGCATTTATTCAAATTTTGTCATGGTCTATTGATTTAGCAGGGCGTTGCCTTCCAGTACACTTTCTCTGCTCAGAAAATATTACTATGATGTTCTCTGTCCATTTGAATAATGAAACCTATGCTTGTTTCAGACTTTCCAACATATTGTCAGTAGGTCAAAACATTTCTTTGTCTATTATGAACAATAGTTTCAATGGTCATGTATCTTGATGACATAAACCTATATTTTCTGGGTCAGCTATTGTAGCATTTTTGAAAAGGCACCTATTCATGAATGGAGCTGCTTTCAAGAAAGACATGTCTGATTAGCTTGGCATGCTGTCCTAGGGCTTTTAAAACTCAGATCATAACCATTTTCTGTTTTTGTGTTGAGGAAGCAAGTATGAAAGATGTGGAATAACTGCTGGCATATTTCACAGCTACCAAGGTTTTTATTAGCCACCTTCTTCCTAATGAAACTCTGAAAACACCAACCTGTTGTATCTGAAGAAAATACTTGTCTTTGTGGTGGAGTGTAGCTTGCAATAGCTGGACTTACACTGGCGCTTTTAAGATGTCTTATATCTGGGGCTGTGTACTACTTTCCTGCCTCTTTTTCATGTTCATTCAGAAACCAGGGACTGTATTTCACATTTCAACAGGAACCAAAGAACACACAGGGGTCTTTTTACTGAAGTGTTTTCCTGCTCAAGACTGATTGAAACTATTCATATTAACACCCCTGCAGAGATATTTTTTATGATAGCTTTGATTAAGGAGTCCTTTTTGATGCGCCCTGATGATGATTGAAAATTCAAATGATTCTCTTTCTTAAGACATAAGACCAAAACTCTGTTTTCTTTTTTCTTGCACATTTCATATCTTAGCCCTGTTTTGAACATCACTTTCACTCAGAAACCTAGAGTCACTGTTTTACTGTCTAGTAAAAACAAACCTGTGCTTATAGTAAGTTTTTCAATCCTTGAAGTCAATATTGGCATCGCCCTATGCTTGTAGATGAAGGAGGCACCTTAACCCTCTGCTTGTAGATGAAGGAGGTTCTTGGCCATGACAAATTACTAGTCTGTTTGACAGTGGTGTCTTTCTTCTACTGTGATTTCATGCTGAATGGAAGCTGCAAGGTCTTGATGAGTAACTCCTTACCCTGCAGATGTATCTCAGGCTCATGTTTACATTGAGAAGAAGCTGTTCTTCTAAATGTGGATTCAAGAATTTTCTCCTGAGATGATGATATGTTTCCTGTCTTTGTAAAATCCATAAAACACTGTAAAACACCTAAAATCAGCTTGAGACTGTGGTCTATGCATTACTGAGACTTAGGGGTGTGTAAGTGGTGCGACTTAGGGCTGTTATCAATTTCATTTGCAGAGTGGGACGTCTGTCATGATTGGTCTGTATCAGATGGAGGTTTTTTGGCCTTTTGATGGTTGCCAAGGGTAAAATGCCTTAAAGCGCCACTTCCTAACTTAGGGGAGGCTTTTGAAACAGACATTGGATTGTCCTTTTGGAGCTGATGGGCAGACCAGTAGGGCTAAAGCTAGATAGGATAGTGATAATGAGTTTTAACTTTGACATGGGCGGACTGAAAAGTAGGAGGGCGAAAAAAGTTTTATGAGGGTTTTCTAGATGACAAATTGACATATGGAAATCAGCTTCTAGAAAACTCAGCTATGGATCTAGTCATCACTAACAAGTGAAAAATACTGATGACTAACAGTGGCTCCATTTGGGGAGGGCAGCTCCTTGTCAGGAGGTGTCCAGAATTCAGATCTTTGGCTTATGAAGACCAGTGCCTTACCCATTGGCACAAAATTTCACCTTTCTTTGATGCTATTTCTGAAAAGTGACAGCATGGTTAACATCAATGATACTTCTACCTACCCCACTATCTTTCCTAACATTTTTTCTTCTCTTTGGCGCATTTGGACTAGCAACCTTTTGACAATGTATATTTTTCTTTTTGCAAAATGAACCTATCTATTTCTACTCTTATATCTGCCGGGAGTTCAGATTAAACTGATGAAATCCTTCATTACTCTACCTATACTAGATCAACTGTCAAGATTAAGCAGTTTGACAGGATTTTGTTCTCTAATCTAAAACAGGAAATTTAAAAGATGATCAAATCAGGATTAGGCAGTCTGATTTGTCATGCATTTGCGGCATAAAAGACAAGCTGCACACAAATATTATTTTGCAACAAAAGGAAAACTAGACAAGCGGGGCTAAGATGTACAATGTATTTTTCATCCCTCGCTTCTCTCTTTGGTTCTGTTTTAGGCATGTGGAACCAGAATCTCTCCCTAATCTAAACTCTGTGATAATTCAATCTTACACAATGTTGACTATCTTTTGCACTCACTAACTTATCAGCAAATAAATTTAAACATGCTCAGCTATGATTAGGCTAGATAGCTGAACAAGACATTGAAGTACTAGTAGCGGCATTTAGACTTGCTCGCTTTCTGAAAGACTATTTTTTGGAACATGGGGCTTTGTTCTATCTTCACTCGCCCTCTTTTCTAACTTTTACTGTTTTTTGTATTTTCTGATTTTTCACTTTTTCTTCAAACAAACTAAAACTAAAAAGGTGCCCACCAGGCTGAGTTTTAACTATCTACCTATCCTAATCTAAACTGTACACAACATACATTCATTTGGTGAACTCTTCTTTCCAATGTAACTAGTCAAGTAGATGATCAAATGGGTGATTCTGGTTTAGTTCTTTCATGATGTTAAAGTACTGAAAAGACCACTCCCATTTGGCTGGTTTTTGGACAGTAGTGCTTAAGCTTTTTCTCATTCTTGGTAGCAACTTGTTTATGATAGAACCCACTACTCTTTTAGACTTCTCAAGGAAAACAATGGATGGATCTTGGAAAAATACCTGATCTAGAGGTTTTGAGATATAGGCTTCATTCAAGACTACTCTTTCAGATTTCTCAAGGAAAACAACAAATGGATCTTGGAATAATACCTGATCTAGAGGATTTGAGATATAGGCTTCATTCAGGACTACTCTTTCTTCCACTTGACTATATTTGGGACTCTCCCGGTAAAGCAACTCTTCCTTTTGCTCCCGATCACTTGAAATGTCAGACTTATCACATATTGCAGTGTATTTTTCTTGCCAAGATGATGTGTTTTGATAGGGCGGGCTGAACACTATGTGAAGGTTATCAGGTTGATGAGCAAGGATACACTTTGATAGTAAATTATCTTGAAAGGACAGTGTCACAACTCTCATGTGTTTATCAGCCTCTACTTCTTCATATGAAATTTGTAACTCAATGGAACTTGGTGGCTGCAAATATGGAGTTAAGGAAGATTCCCTGTCCAAAGTGATTTCTTCAACCATTTCAGGAAAAAACTTTTTATTTATAACCTGCTCAAGAATTTCATCATCCTTCTCAACCTCATCGTCAAAGCTGAAAAACAGTTGATTTCCAATTATGTGAATGTTATATTTGACGGACTGAAGTGAAGTAGAGTCAAGAGTTTGAGACTCTTCACTTACTTCTGAACTCTCAAGGCTCTCCTTATCAGTGTTATAGATGACCTGTAATGGCTGCTCACTTTTCTCAAGTTTATGAAACTGAGCTTCCTCCCGAAAATCAAAAATTGAATCTTCTGCAAAGTTAGCTTCTGTTTGGAAATCATATAAGTCAACATATTGATCAAACATTTGAGAATCATTAACATAAGAAATGTCACCAGCCATGTACATTGGATTGCCAGATTTCTTTTCTTCAACTTGATTTACAAATCTATTTTCTGACTTATGATATGCAGGATTAACAGGAGAAAGATCAGAGAAGTTTTGGTTATTAGTTTCTGCATCTAGTAACGGAAAATGCGTTTCTGATGGTTTGAGAACTTCTTCCTTTTCCATTATCTGCTTGTTTATATCACTTTCATTGTATAAGATAAAAGAATCTAAATTGGAATGAGTGGAATAAATGGGAGTATTGTTTTCCATGACTGCTTGAGTTACCAGAGGTTGAGTTACTTCTAGTCCCAGGTTTTCCATGACTACTTTAGGCATGAGGTTATGGGAGGTACCAGAATCTAACATGGCATTATGTAATATCTTGTCCCGTATGTTCAGGCTCACATAGGAAGGAGAAACAGACCCTTCTTGGTATTGACCTTCTATTTTCGGGCCGAATAAGAGCTCGGGTTTGTTTTCAGTTATATTTAAAGTATCTGCCTCGCTCACTATGTCAAAAACTTTGAAAATTTGAGATCTATACCTATCTATAGTTATTAACTCGGTAAGGGGTATGGTAATTTTTATTTCGGAAACTTCCCCTTCGAAACTAAAAGGAGTTTGTAGTTTGGGCAGATTTGTTTCAGCTTTTTCGGACATGACCTTTTCTATGCTCTTAATTTGTTGATTCTGGTTTGAGACCTTGTTTGACACAATCGCCTCGGGAGTCTTTGTGGAGGTACTAGGAGTATCCGAGCTAAGACTTGTTTGAATAGCTTTATCTTTGTTTTGGTCAATTTTCTTAGCCATAATTTTGTTGCTATCCATGGCTTTTTTAAGGATGGTGTCAGGGGTTTTAGCAGTGTCAGGGCTACTCTTCTTGGAGTGGTCTTGGTTTTTTCTTCTTCTAAGGTTATACTTCCTATGAGCTTCTATAATGGCATTATGAAAATCTATGGCAGGATCTTCGAGATCTTCATAGTCAGTTTCGTCCTGACTTGGGGAGCATAACTCTTGCTCTTCTGCTGTGAGGTAAACCTTACTCTCGTTATCAGAACCTATGAGTTTCCAATGATTTTCATCAATGGGTGCGGTATCCTTATTCTCTTCATCAACATAATTCTCATTGAAGGATGGTCTGATCTGCTGATCATTTCCTCTTGGTTTATTTTGAGACTGATCTTTTCTAAAGCCTTGTTTCTGGTTTTGAGGGTTTGGTTGGTTGTCCCTAGGAGGCACTTTTTCACTCATTTTTTCCCACATATTTGTCATGGATTTTATCAGGCCATCTATTCTAGGATCTAGGGAAGGAGATGAAGTGGAGACCTTATCTCTATATGGGATTTTTCCTTCTAATCTAGTCCTGGCTCTTTTTTCTGCTAAGTTGGCTTCTATTTTTATGGCTATTTGTTGCATTTCCTCTAGGGTAGGGGGATCCTTGTCTCTCAGATGATATGTCATGTCTGGATCAAAACCCTCGGGGAATTTTTCCAAGACTAAACCAAGTGGGGGTTTGAAGTGAGGCGGGAGGGCGTTATACACACTATTGAACCTAGTGCAGTATGCCTTGACACTTTCCCCATTTTCCCGTTTTAGGTTGTTATATTCTGACAGGATTTGAATGGGATTCTTTTGGACTTCCCACTTGTTTAAAAAGACTTGGAAGAGTTCTGGGATGTTGTGGATGCTGTTTGGAGTTAAGCTCTTAAACCATGTTTTGGGTTCTCCGCCCAGGCTTTGGGCGAATATTCTCATTCTGACGGTTTCGTCTTGTACTTCCAAGTATTCAAAAGCATCCCCAATCCTACTTACATGTTGCCGAGCTGTGGCAGTTTCTTCTTCGGTAAAGTGTGGGATTTTGTCTTGATATTTATCTGGTAGGGGAGCCAAAGGTAGTGGCAACACCAAAGGTGCGTACCAGGCTGCCATGACGGGAGCTAATGGATGATGTACAAGATGAGGACTAGTGGGATGAGATGAGATGGTTTGAACAGGTGTGGTGGATGAACTTGGACTGGTGATCTGGTTTTGAGAAGATCTGGGATGGTGGGAGCCAAAGTAATGAAGAAGCTGAAAATCGGGAGGGGTGGAAGGTGAGGCTTCTCTACTATGGCTGTGTGATTGGTCTAGGGTTTCAAGATCGTCAAAGTTTATCTTACTATATGATTTTCTTCTGAGAAGAGTTTTTGATGACTCTAATTCAAAAGGTGAATTTGGTAGGATAGTGAGATGTTTAGGTACTGATATTGTTTTACGGATGGATCTACCAGTAGCTAGATGGTCAGTTTCGGAAGCTTGCCACAGAATCTTCTCTGGGTCATCTACTATGATAGGGGGATTTGGGTCTGGATGGGATCTGGTGTTGATTCTTCGTGAAGCCAGATTTTGGATCTAGAGTTTAGAGAGAATGGTATTGGTGAATGTTTTGGATGAGTGGTCTCTCTAAAGTTCTACTAAGGTGAAGGATGGTCAAAAATAAAAGGGATGGACTAGTGGAGTCGCCAGGTGGAACTGGGTTGTTTTTGTGAAGATAGCTATGGTCCACCACCAATAACTAATCTGGGAATGTTTTGGATTTTCTGAGTTTATGTGCAGCCTATGGTTTGTTAAAGTATCCTAGACTTGTTTCAACACTTTGCTAGGGTGATGAGAACAAAAAGAGTTTACTCTAAATGGGTCTATGGGCTGCTTGCTTGTTTAAGTATCTAAAGGACCAAAGAGTCTATAAGAGTTTGCTAGACTGTCATGTTCTCAGTGTCCCACCATCTCCCGCTATGTTAGTGAGCGATGGGATAGATAAATTTGATGGTAATCTAGAGTTCGATAAAATAGTAAGGCCTACTGGAGGCTAGTGGAGTCACCAGGTGGAACTTGGTTGTTTTGAGATATGTGTGTATGGTCCACCACCAATATTGACAAAAACCAATCTAAGGGAGTGTTTTGGGGTTTTTTGAGTTTTATGTGCCTACGAGGTTTGGAAGAGTTTCCTATAACTGACTCATCATTTTGCTAAGATGGTGAAGGAGCTATTTTCTACTCTTCAGATAATATCTAAGTTTACTAAGCTTGATTGAGACTTCAGGAGTTACTAAGGTGTACTTAGATTGTCACTAACTCGGAAGGTCCTACTGTGAGTGTCACTATGTTAGTGAGCAGTGGGATAAGTCAATCAGATAGTATTCTTAAAGGTCTCTAAAGATGAGGGAAACTAAGTTTTTAATCACTCAGAGTCCCACCGTGATCGCCATTATGTTAGTGTGGCGATGAGGTGGCTCACTGGTAGGTATGCTTAGTTCAAAAAGGGGCTTTCCGTGAGTCTTGCAGGATATTTAGATTAGAATGAACTCAGAAAAGTCCCACCATGATCGCCATTATGTTAGGTTCCCGTGATTTGGCCGATTGGTGAGCCAAATGACGATGTAACATCAAACCAAGCTTTGGAGCCCAAGGACCTAGCCTTCCTGGACTCAGAGAGGGCTCTCTCTATTATATGTAAAAGATATCAGTGTGTTTGCTTATGTTGTTCTGATATTAGGCTAGTTATGGAGTATGTTTTTTGGTTTTGGTTTTTTAAGTTGTGAGGGATGAAACTGATCAAAGATATGAAATAGGTAACAAGATGTTAGATTAACTGGGCTATGGGGTCAAAAGGCCAAGAAAGCTATTAGATGACGATGCAAGGCTGTTGAAGGGCCGATTTGATTTCAAGGTAGAAAGGATATTTGGGAAAAATGGAGTAAATGGACATCAAGTTTGTGAACAACAAAGAGTTTCAAGCATCACTGGTTTAATAGATAACATAAAAATGGTAAAGAAAACCCTTAATCATGCAAAATGTAACTATAAACTAATCAACACATAGAAACAAACATTCAAGCCATGCATAGAAGTATAAGACCCTCTAACTTTGGGAAATGGCTATCAGACTTTGGGGAAAACACATAAGACGGACTAACAACTCAAAATACTATGCCGGAATGCCTAAACATAGTCTTTAAGTTATTGGGCACTTTGACAAACAAGCTTTCATAGTTTTAGGCAAAGGGCTAGATCGGGACTAGGCCTCCTTGGTTCAAACAAAATGATAATCTAATCAGTCAAAGAGATAGTTTCATGGATGGGACTATGGACAGTCATAGGTAAGCAGGGCACACCATACATCCTACTTAACATGCATAGAACTATGAATGAAACTAGAAACAATATCCTCAAGTTGTTAAAGAGCAGTTAAGAATTCTTTAATGCAACTAAGGAAGAAGAAAACATAAAAGCTATGAAGATTCAGGAAATTTGAGGTGCCTCCATGGGCATATCTCAAATTTATTCTCCACTGATCTATAGCAAGCAAGAAACATGTATCATGAATGAAAACTAGAAGACAACAATAAAGCAAGAAACACTATACCATTCTACCATGTCATGGAATCCATCAACAATCCTTCATCATCCATCCAAGAACATTCAAGAGGCAATCCAAAAGCATAACACAAGTATTTTCTCCAAAGCTCATATGACCAATATATTTCTTCTCTTCTCAAGTTCAACCTTGTTTACAATGAGAGCTTGTGGAATAAATAGGCTCAAGTGAGGAAAACCTCATGGTTCAACTTCCATCCTCATTGGCCTAATCAAAATATCTAAACTTGTCCTTGAGGCTTTGCAAAGCCCAAGGCACAAAAATATCTCATAAAATATCTAAAAAATGGAATTTAATTGACTTTGCAACATTTTCCAAGTGCAAAAATAGCTAAACGCACATTTGGAAAAAGCAGATTTTTGAGGTTCAAAAATTACAAAAATACTTCAAATTTATATCAGAAAAAGGTCCCCTGACTTGCTGGAAACATTTGGCAGCCTTCCTGATCTCTAAATGAGGCTCATGATAGCTCGTTGGAAAGCTCTGAGTGTCTACTTTCCGGCGCAACTGAAATTTCTTCAATCCGATACCCAGAAGTCCTCCAAATCTGCACCTGTGTGTAAAAAGCCAGAAAATTACAGTCTGCTGATAGACCGGGCAGAGTGTGCAAAATGCGAGCCTTTTTCGCTGTTTTGAAGGGGAAAATGATCTCCAAACGCTCTGAAAATCGCTGAGGACATGCTCATGAAATTATGGCATCCGATGGTACCATTCTCCTCCCTTGACGAATCCTCAAAATGAAATGGTGAATTTATGAGTTTTTGACCAAAAACCCAAAAATGCCAAAAAACCAAAAGTTGTCAAAATGGGCCCAAAATTGGTATGCATGACCCTCAAGGGTCCTTAGCAACATGCTCCAAAGCTGAAGCCAAAATATCAAGTGCCGATGTGCCTTTCTTCTCTTTTCGTGCCGGGCGCTTCCTCTTTTCTTCCTTCAGTTTCTCTTGGGTGGCCTTTAGCTTGCGCCGGGAAAACTGATTCAACTTTTGATAGTGCTGTGTCATCTTCCTTTGCAGCTCCAGGTCTCTATTTGCCTTTTCAAGCTTCATCTCCAAGTGTTTATTGGCTCTTTCTAGCCATGCCTCCTTATTTTCTTCAATTTCTTGCTCAAGTAATGCAGTGAGGGGAAAGGCTTGAAGATGGGCCTGTTCTTCTTCCTTTTGCTTTTCCAGGGCTCTTTTAAGCCCTATGGTTCTAGGCCTCTTCCGCCTAGGCTGGTCTTCTTCTTCATCTTCATCAAACTCACCGATGAGCTCCTCTATCCTTATGTGTGCTTTAGCTGCCTCATTCTTGTATTTGATAGCTCGTGCCTCATGGACAGCCAAATGGACATTCATTTGTTTATGTTGGATCTACAAGAAGTGATTGAATGTCTTTGCCCGATGAAGGTCATTCTCCAATGCTTTAATTTGACCCTCTTGATGGATTAGAAGGTTTTCAAGGATGCGGGCTTCATTATCGCTGTCATCACTTTGGATTGGAATGACAGCTAATGCACCTCCATGTTTTTGAATTTCTCCAGTCTTGCCTTTCCCTTTGAAGGCCAATCTTGCACTCTTCCTTCTTGGCATACTAGTGAGAGACCTCCTTGGCAATTTTCTTTTGCTAGGGACAACTCTTGTCACTTTTGGAGTGGCAGCCTTAGGCCCTTTCTGTCTTGCTGTGCTGGAATTTGTTCGTTTAGGAGAGGGAGACACAATTGCTTTACCCTTGTCAACTTCTTGAAACTGCTGCTCTCCTTGAGGCTGCTGTGTGTCCTCTTGAATTTGCTTCTGCCCCTCAATGTTATGATGCTGATCTGCCTCGAACCCTTGTTGACCTTGATCATCAATTTTATGCTGCTCCTGTACTTGGATTTCCTGTTCATTTTTTGGCCCAAGCAGCTGCTTAAATTCCTACTCCAACTGCTGTTCATGACCTTCAATATCAAGCTGCTGGTCTTCATCAGTTTCTTCATGCTTATCCTCTTCCTCTTCTACCTGTTCATGTCTTTCTTCTTCATGTGGTCCTGACTGTTTTGTGGTGATCTTGAGCCTTCTAGGAGTAGGCCTGCTGGACAAAGGTACAGGGTGATGAACAGGCTGGGTGGGAGATATATGGACAGGAGGAACAGTAGAGAAATCTGGGTGGCTGATAAAAACATCCCATGGAACCTCTTTCTTCTCTAGCTGGTGTAGGATGATAATTTTGATCAGAGAATGATGGAAAAGGGAAGCTATTTGCAGAGATGGAGTCTTCTTCTGGACTGTGGATGCCATCTTCTCGATGCTCTTGTATAAAAAGTAAGGGAGATTTAGCTGCCTAGTTCTAGTGAAATGCATCAATAGTCGGACATGATAGGCATAAACTCGAGTAAATCTCCCTTCACAAGTAAAATACTTCATTATGACCTTCATTAGAGGAGCATAGCTGTCAAGAAGATAAGAGAAAGGAAAAATAGCAGTGCAAGTATCTCTATGCTCAGGCTTGATGAAAGGCTTGTAGTCATCCAAGTCTAGATGGGTCTGTTTGAACCATTTCTCGCCATGATATGGAATTTTGGTGGCTTTAGACACTGACCTCGGGGAAAACTTGAAATCAAGGTCTGCTGCCTGGAAATGCTTGCTTTGGAACCTCAGGGCGCATAGGTGTGTCAAGGGCGAGAAAATTTTGACCTCCTGTACCTTCTGGCAGAAATCTAAACAACCTACCTCATGAAAGTTGAAAAGGATGGATGGATGCGCATTGACCTCCTCTGTCGAGATTGGCTCATATATTTTATGCAAACCACTTCTGCTGTCTTGCCTAGGAGGCATTTTGACCTAGATGTGCTTTTGAAGAACCAAATAGCCTCACTGTCTATAAACTGCCTTCTTGGAGCCAAACTATGTCAATTCACTATTTTGATAGAGAAAAAATGTATTTGGATGATTTGCAAAATATTTCCTCACAATACAAAACCCCTTCTCTTTTAAACAGTGGTCTTTTCACCTCTAATGTATCTCAGCCAACAGACTTCTCAATAAGAAATAATATAGTGAAATGAAAACAGGCTGTTAGGTGAAATTGCTGTTTACAGTGTCAAAATTGCCTTGCTCTGTGATGTTTGGAGCTTAAAACCTGTTTGTATTTCTGATCATTGATAAACTCCTCAATCTTCACAAAATTTTGCTTGTCTAGCATGCCAATCACCCAACAAACTCATATGTTATGCAATCAACCTTTAGTGCAATCAGACAGTCAATGTCACAATTCTGGAACAAAGGTAACAAAGTTTAAAAAATGCTCCAAAAGTTTTAACAGAGGTTGTAGGAATTTATTTCTTTCAAGATCCGAGGCTCCCTTTTCAATGTAGAAACCAGTCCTCCTTGGAAGAATGCCTCTATACCCTGTGAAAATCAATTTCTCAAATGAGTATGAAGAGTCAAAAACACAGTCAAATTCTTTTGTTCACAGGATGAGGTGGCAGGTTTTTTGAAAGGCATTTGAGGTGCTGGCAGAGGTCTGTAGGAATTTTCAAACAATTGAGGCTTCCGTTAATCAGAACACTGCATCCTTTGTGCCACTTTACTAATTAATCCAAAAATATGCACACAGTCCCCCATAATGACTTTAATAGATTCCAAGGCTTGTTGTTTCTGAGGTAGGTTAACAGGGCTTATAGTGTTTTTTGATGTAATAACCAGGCCTGTAGCCTTCAACCAATAAACTGCTCTTTAACAAAACCCTTTTTTTCTTATTACACTTAACTATTCTCTATTGGTATGTCACTCCATCAAACAAATTCATACCATATACACAGTCAACCTCCAGCGTGGGTATACAGTCAATCTCACTGTTCTAGAGAACAAAGGTGACAAAATGTCTCAAAGGTTTTTAAGAAAAAGTTGTAGGAGAATTACCCTCTCGGACAATCAAAAACTCTTTTCTCTGTAGGCACTTCTAGCAGTATATCCACCACTCCAGCATGGTTTTAAACAAGGGTATACACAGCAGAAACTGTTTATATAGATGGTGATAGAATTTTCATATGTTTCTAAAGATTTAACAAAACCTGTAGGAATTCTATTTTTTCAAAAATCAAGGTTCTCCTTTCATCGAACCTTAACCCTCATATGCAGCTTCAACAGATATGTTTATGCACAAAATAGCCTTTTATCACTTTGACAGTTTCGAAAATTTCAAGGGCAGTTTCAAAATACCTCTTCAGATTTGATGGAAGATCCTTTGAAAAGCTTGTGCCACCTTCAACAGTGATTTGGAGGCGTGTTGGAGGGTAAACAAGTGCGCGGCACTTTGTAGAAGAAGAACGCCGCGCAATTAGCCAACCGGGTGGCCTGTCGGGTCGTGGTCGGGCGCTATGTAACCGGCCGCTACAGGGGCACCACGCGCTCCTACAGGAGCACCGCGCGGCTTTGTTGCACAGTTTAAAAAACCTGCCCAAGAGCGCCGCGCACTTTTCCAGGAGTGCCGCGCGGTGCAAACAATCTCAAACTTGTTAAAAACTTTGCAAACTGATTTGGAAATTGTCTTCCGGCCTTGTGAACTGCAAAGTGATGTTTTCTCTTGTGCTTGGGCAGTTGCTTGATGAGCTTGTAACGGTATTTTGATCTCTTTAAATGCCAAGTGAAAATAAAACCCATGGTTTAATTTTGTGAGGGTTTTCAAAGTTTTTTCTTTTTGTAATGATGCCCTAGTGCATTTTTTCTTAGAAACCTAGGACACTTTTGATTGTGTTTGAGAAGGGTCCACTCTTTTCGAAGTGATGTTTGCAGCGGGGTTTTTATGCTTTTAAACCATTGATGCATATAGGCCTTTAGGAGTAATCTCTGGCCAACTTTATACCTTTGGCAACAATTTAACATGGAAACTCCTATATTTGAAAAATACCTTGACAACCTATGCACCATCTCTTATCACTTGTTTTAACACTGTTGGTGATATTTATGTAAACCCCCTCTAAATCTGTTGGAAAGAAACGCTGAAAACTGCTTTGTCTTTTGAAAAAGGGATGCCTTATCTTTTCAACTTGGTTGGACAACTTTTGTCTCCAAATGTCTCTTCAACCCTTTTCCCACTGTAGGTGTTCAAAATTTCTGCATTTATTCAAATTTTGTCATGGTCTATTGATTTAGCAGGGCGTTGCCTTCCAGTACACTTTCTCTGCTCAGAAAATATTACTATGATGTTCTCTGTCCATTTGAATAATGAAACCTATGCTTGTTTCAGACTTTCCAACATATTGTCAGTAGGTCAAAACATTTCTTTGTCTATTATGAACAATAGTTTCAATGGTCATGTATCTTGATGACATAAACCTATATTTTCTGGGTCAGCTATTGTAGCATTTTTGAAAAGGCACCTATTCATGAATGGAGCTGCTTTCAAGAAAGACATGTCTGATTAGCTTGGCATGCTGTCCTAGGGCTTTTAAAACTCAGATCATAACCATTTTCTGTTTTTGTGTTGAGGAAGCAAGTATGAAAGATGTGGAATAACTGCTGGCATATTTCACAGCTACCAAGGTTTTTATTAGCCACCTTCTTCCTAATGAAACTCTGAAAACACCAACCTGTTGTATCTGAAGAAAATACTTGTCTTTGTGGTGGAGTGTAGCTTGCAATAGCTGGACTTACACTGGCGCTTTTAAGATGTCTTATATCTGGGGCTGTGTACTACTTTCCTGCCTCTTTTTCATGTTCATTCAGAAACCAGGGACTGTATTTCACATTTCAACAGGAACCAAAGAACACACAGGGGTCTTTTTACTGAAGTGTTTTCCTGCTCAAGACTGATTGAAACTATTCATATTAACACCCCTGCAGAGATATTTTTTATGATAGCTTTGATTAAGGAGTCCTTTTTGATGCGCCCTGATGATGATTGAAAATTCAAATGATTCTCTTTCTTAAGACATAAGACCAAAACTCTGTTTTCTTTTTTCTTGCACATTTCATATCTTAGCCCTGTTATGATAATCACTTACACTCAGAAACCTAGAGTCCCTGTTTTACTGTCTAGTAAAAGGCAAACCTGTGCTTATAGTAAGTTTTGCAATCCTTGAAGTCAATATTGGCCATCGCCCTCTGCTTGTAGATGAAGGAGGCGCCTTAACCCTCTGCTTGTAGATGAAGGAGGTTCTTGTCCATGACAAATTACTAATCTGTTTGACAGTGGTGTCTTTCTTCTACTGTGATTTCATGCTGAAAGGAAGCTGCAAGGTCTTGATGAGTAACTCTCTGTCTTGCAGATATATCTCAGGCTCATGTTTACATTGAGAAGCAGCTGTTCTTCTAAATGTAGATTCAAGAAATTTCTTCTGAGATGATGTTATATTTCCTGTCTTTGTAAAATCCATAAAACATTGTAAAACACCTAATAATCAGCTTGAGACTGTGGTCTATGCAGTGCTGAGACTTAGGGGTGTGTAAGTGGCGCGACTTAGGGCTGTTATCAATTTCATTTGCAGAGTGGGAGGTCTGTCATGATTGGTCTGTAACAGATGGAGGTTTTTGGCCTTTTGATGGCTGCCAAGGGTAAAATGCCTTAAAGCGCCACTTCCTAACTTAGGGGAGGCTTTTGAAAAAGACTTGGATTTTCCTTTTAGAGCTGATGGGCAGACCAGTAGGGCTAAAGCTAGATAGGATAGTGATAATGAGTTTTAACTTTGACATGGGCGGACTGAAAAGTAGGAGGGCGAAAAACGTTTTATGAGGATTTTCTAGATGACAAATTGACATATGGAAATTAGCTTCTAGAAAACTCAGCTATGGATCTAGTCATCACTTAACAAGTGAAAAATACTGATGACTAACATAATTGAAGTGTAATTAATTCTACACTAAATGCAACTCCTAGCCTTGAAAACCATGCAAGGCATAAGGCAGGAATGCATCAAATTACAACTTTGTTTCATTTACTTTGTTTCTGCTTTTTTGGACTTAATGGGTAAAAAGATTGACTATAAGGCACTTTATTATCTTTACAATAACTTTAATGACAGTTTAAATTTTTTTCTTTTGTTTTAAATAACTGTTCAGCTATCTTTAGGCAAATATCTTCTATTTAGGAAATAACTATGCCTTCTTTTGATTTATGAAAGTTGCAGGTGTCTCTTTGGTAGCTGAAGAGGATAATTGGCCTCTGATGTGGCAGTGGAGGCCTTTTAGACTGATATATCCCTTTTCTTTTTATTAAAACACTTTTAATTTGCTTTGGTTTGTGTTTTAGGCCTAATTAGGCCTTGATCTTCATTTCTGGTTTTTTATTCCTTACTGACTGTGGATTAGGCCTTTGATTCTTGAATTTATGCTTTAATCCCTTTAAAATCTGCTTTAAAATCTTTATTCTTCACTTTATGCTCTGATTTTCGCCTTTGGCACTGATACTCTTTGTTTAATTGATGTTTTACTATGTTTTTTGTTGTTGTTTGCAAGCGTGTAGAAGGTTTACACAGGTGGAGGGGTTTGTTTAAATGAAGGATCTATTAGATCCCTTCCCGCATCGAAGGTTAGGAATCATGATTCCTGGCCTTCATGCTATTTTTAAAACTCTAAGAAAACCCCACATAACCTTCACAAAACAAACAAAACAAACAAAAATCATAAAAAATCCTACGAAAATAGGTTTAAACTCCTTTGGGTGGTTTGGGAGCGAGGTTAAATGAAAATCGTTGGATTAAAATAATCAACGGTTAAGATTAATCGATCAAGTCGTTTGGGAGATCAGATGGATGGAAAATGCAATGGAGGTGAAATTAAATCGGGACCGTCTGATCTCAAAGATCGAAGGCAGAGATATAAAGTGGAAAATACAAGGTTGTGGAGAATAGTGGCTTGGCGGAAAACCATTAATGGTTTTCGCAAAATAAATTTGGGGTAGGCGGTATTTTCCCAAAGGAATGTGATACGGTACATCATCTGACACGTGTCCTTTTAAATACCACCGATTTCGAAAAAAATTTTGGTGTTAACATTCTGTCGCAAAAATTTTGCGAAATGTTGTGCCCATCATCGGATCGGAAGCTCCAGATCTGACGGTGCAGATCGCACGCGACGAGGAATTTGCACGAGTGGGGAAAGTGGTGGGGCCGCAGGATAATGTATGGTCTTTTGTCATGGAGTGGGCAGGTTAAATGGGTCTTGGGTTTAATCTCATCCATTTGATCTCTTTGATGAATGGCTAAGATTAAATATGGGGCAGAAAGTTAAAAAAAGGATAAAATGAAAGGCAAGATAGATGGGCGGAGAGTAGGTGCAACGATGACCATTGATCTGCAGAGATCAACGGTGCACATTCAATTTAGTCTTTTCATTAGGGAAATGAAAAAATAGAAGGAATAAGGGTTTTTCGCATGGGTTTTTAGGTTCTAAGTGCCCGATTGTGGTGCCTTAAGTCACATGGAGGAATGGGCTAGAAGCCATAAGCCCTCGGGGGCTAAAATAACTTATATAGTGTAGAAGGGTGTTTTTAGGCCAGAAACAGGGTTTTTAAGCCAAACTGAGGGTTTCAGTAGGTAAATGGAGGCATTTTTAAACCAAATAAAAGGGAAATAAAAGGTTTAAAAGGGTTTTGGAATGATTTATAGGTTAGATGAAGGTATTTTGAAGGATTTTATGAAGGGGACAAGGGTAAAAATGGAATTTTTTGTGAGTGAAAGGAGGAGTGGAAATGATGAAAAATGGGGTTTTAAGCAGTCTTTTTGTTGGCGAACAGCAGGTTCTTTAGGATAAATAGGGAAACAACAGTGAAGATTAATTCAAAGGGAAAAGATCTTCATAAGAGTTTAAGAATTAACAATTTGGTCATGAATTGTTTCTTAAAGGATAAAAGAGATTTAGCCACCATTGGATATGGAAAATTTTTATAGGTGGCTAACATGTTGCAGAAGTACTTGATAAATCAGATCAAAGAGAACTTGAAAATTTTCAGTACAAATATGACACCTTGCCAAGAGGCCTTACACCACTAAAAGAGCTATTTGATTTTAATGATGTAGCTAAAAAAACCAAGATGGAATCCACTGAAACAAATATAGAAGAATGTAACATTGGAGGGATGAAAGAGCCCAAAATAATCAAGCTGTCCAAAACTCTCCCACCTCACACAAAACAAAAATACCTGGAGCTTTTTAGAGAATTTAGAGATGTGTTTGCTTGGGGGTATGAAGACTTGAAATCCTATGACACCAAAATCATTCAACATAAAATTCCTCTGAAGGAAAATCAGAAACCATTTAAACAAAAATTGAGAAGAATTAACCCTCTTGTTACCCTCAATTGAGAAAGAAATCAAAAAGATGTACGATGCTGGGATCATAGTCCTTGTCTGATACTCAGAATGGGTGTCCAACCTTGTGTCAGTTAGGAAGAAGACCGGGGAAATTAGGCTTTGTATTGACTTCAGAAATTTGAACAAGGCCTCCTTGAAAGACAATTACCCCTTGCCTAAAATCGATCACATACTCCAAAAGGTAGTTGGCTCACAAAGAATCTCATTACTAGATGGCTTCTCAGGCTATAACCAAGTTCTAGTCTTTCCAAGTGACCAGCTCAAAACTGCTTTCACTACACCTTGGGGTACATTCATGTATGTTAAAATTCCATTCGGTTTAATGAATGTAGGGGCTAATTTCCAAAGGGCAATGGACATAGCTTTTTCAAAAGACATAGGTTACTTCATAGTCATATACCTTGATGACATCACTGTCTACTCTAAGACTGATGAAGAGCACTTAGTTCACTTGAGAAAAGTCTTTGAAAAGTGTAGAAAGTATGGCCTATCCCTAAATCCTAAGAAAACTTTGTTTGGCCTTCAAAAGGAAAAATATTAGGTCACATCATCTCTGAGGAAGGAATCAAGATAGATCCCAAAAGAATAGAAGGCATCTTACAAATCATCCATCCTAGAAACATTAAAGAGTTGCAATATTTCATTGCAAATATTAACTTCCTAAGAAGATTCATCCCTAACCTTGTTGAGCTCCTAAGAAATATCACAAATATGTTGAAAAAGGAAGTATTTTTGAAGTGGAGTATCGAAGCAAAGCAATCTTTTGAGCTGGTAAAACAAGCACTCACACAAACACTAGTCTTAATCAACCCTGACTTCACCAAGGACTTTTACATCTTCTCCTTTGCCTCTGAACATACTGTGGTAGTAATATTATTGCAAAATAACATCATGGGGAAAGAACAACCCATAGCTTTCTTCAGCAAAGCCTTAGGGGATTCTCCTCTAAAGTATAACATTATGGAGAAACAAGCCTTTGCCTTAATCAAAGCTTTGAAGGATTTTAGAGTTTATATTCTGCATTCACATATCATAGCTTTTGTCCCACACACAGTTTTCAAAGACATACTTAATCAAGACCCTGATGGTAAAAGGCGCAAGTGGATTGCTACCATTTTAGAATATGATTTAGAAATCATACCCCCTAAATTGATTAAAGGACAAGGACTTGAAAAACTTATGGATAACTCAAATTTCCAAGCTTTAGACATGAATATGGTTGATGTGTTAGAAGAAACTGAAGAATTTACAATACCATTCATTGAAGAAATTATTTTAAATTCATCTTGGTATGCTGATATTATTTATGTGCTTATTTATCTCAATGCTCCCCCTTCTTTGTCAAAAAACAAAGCTAGATTCTTAAAACAAAAAGCATTAAATTTTTGCATTTTAGATGCAGTGTTGTACTAGAAGAGTTTTGCTGGTTTGCTGCTTAAATGTTTTCTTGAGGATGATGCAGAAAAAATATGCATGAATTACATGAGGGAGAATGTGGGGGTCACCTTTATTGGAAGACCACAGCCAACAAGATCCTTAGAGATGGCTACTATTGGCCTACCCTATTTCCCGATACTCATAAACTAGTCATGCATTGCCATAAATTCGAAATCTTTGATGGAAAAAGAAATCTCCTACCTCTTCCCTTGCATCCCATCAATGTTGAAGCTCCTTTTCAATAGTGGGGTTTGGATTTCATATGAGAGATCCATCCTACTTCATCTTCCCAACATAACTGGATCCTCATTGCCACTGATTACATCACCGAATGGATAGAAGCCATCCCTTCTAGAAATGCCACTGACTCAGTCATCATCAAATTCCTTGAAACTAACATTTTGTCCAGGTTTGGTTGTCCTAAAAAAATCATCACAGATAACGTTGTTGCCTTTGCATATAAGAAAATGGTGGAATTTTGTTTCAAATATCACATCACCCTGGGCCACTCCACTACTTATTACCCACAAGGTAATGGAATAGCTGATTCCTCTAACAAGAGCTTGGTAAACATCATCAAGAAGCTCCTAGAACAAAATAAAAAAGCATGGCATGGAAAACTAGAGCATGCACTATGGGCTGATAGACTAACCACCAAGAAATAAATTGATATGTCTTCCTATCAACTAGTGTATGGCATGGATGTAGTTTTCCCCACCTCTTTGGGAGTTCCAGCCATGAAGCTTCTTCAAGAAGTACAATCAGAAGAAAATGACATGTAGAGGAGGCTGAACCAAACCATTGATTTGCAGCATTCAAGGGAGGAGGTTTACAAAGGGACACAAGCTATACAAGACAATATCAAGAAAATATTTGATAGGAGAACCAAAGAAAATTATTTCCAAATTGGAGACATGGTTCTGAAATGGAATTCAAGAAGGGAAGACAAGGTCAAACATGGCAAGTTTGAAAATATATGGAAAGGCCCTTACATCATTCAGTCAGTTAGAGGCAACAATGCTTTCTTTTTGCAAGAGCTTGATGGAACTGAAATGTTTGGAGGTCCAGTCAATGGGAGGATGATTAAACATTACTTTTATCAAGAAACCTAGTTTTTTTCTCTCATTCATTGTACATACCACTGTTTGATGAAAAGAAAAATCACAAAAACAATATAAAAAGAAAAGAGGGCAGAGTTTGAAAGAGAGGTACAGCCCCATACCTAAAAAAAAATGATGATGAAAGTGTGCAAGTCTAAATGCCACTACTTATTTGAAATAAAATCCTTGTTTAGACATCTAGCCTAATCATGGCTGAACATGTTTTAATTTTATGATTGATAAGTTAGTAAAAGAGAGTAGGTCAAAATTTTGAAGCTTTACTTGTCAAAAGTAGATTGGGTAGGTAGAGAGATGTTGGTTCCACATGCTCAAATCTGAACCAAAGAGGAAAATAGAGATGTTAAACCAATGACATATATTTCCCCCATGTTTCCTAAGCCTTGTCTATACAAAAATAACACTTGTGTGCATCTTGTTTCAATGCCACAACTCATGGTGAGTCAGATCGCTTAATCTTGATTTACCGTGCTTTCAATTTCATGTCAGTATGATAAAGTTTATCAAATAGTTTACTCTTGAAAAATGAGTAGATTAGGTAGAAAATAAAAAGAGTTCATTAGCCTAATCTGAACTCTTGGAAGAAATTAGGGTACAATTAGATAGTTTGATTTTTGTTTCCAAAAAGAGAAATGTCAAGGGTTTGTCAGTTCAAGTGCACCCAAGGAAGAAAAAATGTTAGGCAAGTAGATGGGTAGGTAGAGTTGATGCTGATATGAATCATGTCTTTTCAGATCTAAAAAATTATAGACTAAAAAAAAACATCAAAAAATGAATAAAGAACACATCTACCCAATGGAAGATGCACTGGTCTCCAAAAGCCAGAAAAATTTGAAGTTCTAGACACCTCCTGAGAAGGAGTTTCCCTCCCCAAGTGGAGCCACTGTTAGTCATCCATAATTTTCACTTTCTGAAGATGACTAAGTATTGGTATTATATTTATAGAAACAAAGTTTATAAACATTGTGAGTTCTAGAAATCTCACTGCCTTCATTATCCTAAGATAAAAATTTCACTATTTTATCATCCTATCTAGTCATGACTAGCCCACCACTCTCGGAAGACGCATCAGGGGTCAAGCCATTTATTTTAACCCTAATTTTTCACCCATTTTTTGACCATGTCTTGCCTTTTGGCCCAAATCCTCTGTTTTTTTTACCCATAAAATTCCCCAATACCACCTAAACCTACCAATCAAATAACTTTGCTGTCTCTTCCATAATACTCTCAAACATTGATTGTCTCTACAGGCCCTTTGGATAGTCAAGTATGTTGGATCTTAGGTCTTCAATACACTAAAATTATCATAGATCCTATCTTGTACTTGGTGATCCCTAAGTCTAAGTCTCTGTCCAAAGTCCAAGTCCAAGAAAGCCCCCATTAGGTCACCTAAGGTTTCACTAAGTCATAGGATGAATTTGGTGCCAAGAAGTCATGCCTTCCTGCATGAAGAGATTGTAATCAAAGAGGAATAAAATCAAGAAATTTGATCCAATGTCATTCAAGAAAAGCCTCCTTGGCTTAGAGCACAAATACTACAAGGGAAAGCTGCCCCTGTTCACATTTCTACAATGAATAGCCAAGGTGGCCACCAACAATAAGAAGAGGTAAGGTAATAAGATGTAATCATCACCAGGAGGCAGACACAAACAAGACAAAAGAAACAGGCCTATAGGTAAAAGAGAATCAAGGTTTGCTTTGGTTGATTAACAAAACATTGGTGACAGGCAAGAAACCATCTCAAAGATTACAAGGACAGAAGCCACCTCTCTAGGGTTTTTCAAAAAATAGCATTTCTTCACCTACACTAAAAGGAGAAAAGACAAAGAGTATCAATTTAAAAGGGATCATCTTACCAAAGGGTAAAAAACAGAGTTTTTTACAATAAGATCAAAGGTTGGGCATAATTTATTATCAAAACAACCTAAGAAGCAAGTGTGCCCTTGGTTTTCATCTCAACAGTAGAACCCCAACAAAGGCTTCCTTGTCAAAAGATTGTTCTGCAAAATATGACAAAGACATAAGTAAACATTTTTTCCAAAAAATGTCAAAAGTGTGTTTCACAACAAATATCAGTCAAAAGGCACACTAAAAATATAGGGGACATTAACTTTTCAAAAGTGGGTTTTATATTTTAAAAATTTACTTTTAAAAACAACTATAAAAGGTCATTTGAACCTTTCCCACACATCATTTGTTGTTTTACAATGTGAAGAAGACGTTGGAAAAAAATTTTCAGGGTTTTCAGGCCAAACTATAAAATTTTTGGGCACTACTCATCGAGGTTGGTGCTACGCATAGGAGGGAGGCGAGCAGTGTAAAAATACACTGCGCTATGCGCTCAGAGCCCATTGCTATGCACAGGCCCAACAAGGATTGAAAGCACCCAAGACACTACCCAGTCTGCCCAGCGCTATGCATAGGCATTACGCACAGGTGCTACGCTCTGGCTAGACTTCTCCACATCTTCTCAAAGAACTCCAAAATTTGAAATTTCATCTTCAAAACTTCTGCAAGCAGAGCCTAAGGTTGGTGAAACTATTTTCTCCTCCCGAGCTTTCATTTTTTCTAAAAACCAGGAAGTCATCCATAGTCAAAGTTAGACCAAACCCTAGACTATATAAAGATCAATTATTTAGTCTTTGAGTTAGGGTTTGCAAGTGAAATTGGTTTTGAGTACAAAAAGAAGATTGGGTAACTATAGGCTAACCTCTAACCCCAAGTGCAAGCTCTAAAAAATTATTTTCACCTTAGTCTTCGTTTTACAAAGAGTTGACCTAAAAACCACTAAAAGCACCTAGTTTTCCCAAAAACCCTCAAGAAAAGTCCAAAGGTCCTATTGTTTTTTCTAGACCAGTCATCATGTCAGAGGGAGAAATTCACACTAGTAGAGATGAGAGTCATACTACGACCAAGCAAAAACATCATGGAGGAAAAGCAAAAATATTTGAGCCCCTAGACACCACTCCAATCACTTCATCTCCTATGATCCTTTCATGCTTCTAGGATGTAGGGTGCTACAAATTTTGTGAGAGGGTCAAGCAAATAAACAACCACTCAAACTTGACTAGATTGTTCATTTGTAGCTTAGAAAACCATCAAGTCAATCTGGAAGGGGTGCAATTTGATCTCTCATCTGAGATCATTTCCAAAGCAACAGGTATACCAGACATTGGTGAGGTATGGTTCAAACAAAAGCAGTTGGAGTTGAGTTATGATGGGCCCTATTTGAAACCCAACTATCAACAAAATTGTAGGGTTGTTTTCCCTTTTTCCCATTTTCTAGAGAGGTATGTTGCATTGATGAGGTAGATTATCAGTTTTTTCACATGTGAGGGGAGATACTCCCGGATCTACTCATATCATATAAGGTTGCTGATGCATTTTACCAGGGTCAAGATCATGAATCTACCTTACTACCTTTTCTGAAGCATTGATAAAATGGCCTCAGTTTTCATGAAGAAATTATATGGCCAAAGAATGCCAAGCCTCTTTCACCACTCCCTAATCAAAATGATTATCCTATACCAGCTAGAGCAACAAGGAATATCTTGGGAAACCTTCAACGCACATGATGTGTTTACAGACCCCCTGGCCTTCATCCAATAGAACTTTCCTTCCACTTCACAACCATCTACCTCCACACATCCATCATCTCCGCATGTGCCTTCTCCACAAAGAATTTCGCCTCTTATCTCTTCCCCTAAATATCCGAGTGAGGGGGCTGACAATAGCCCTAGTGAAGAAAAAATAGAAGGCAGAAGTCAGGAGGAAACTGAGACATAATGATGGAAAAGAAGGGAGCAGTGGAAAAGAAGATGATGAAAACGGAGAAAACAGTGAAGAGGAGGGAAGTAGCCATGAAGAAAGCAGTGATGGAAATGATGAAATTAGTAAAGGCAGTCACAAAGATGAGAGTAGTGAGCCCAATGAAGAGGAAAACAGAGATGAAAGTAGTGGGAAAAATGATGAAGAAGAGCAACAAAATGATGAGGAAGAGCAGCAAGATGATGAGGAAGAGAAACATGATGAAGAGGACAACCATCAAAGTACAACAGATAGCCAAGGAAAGAGTCATGATATTAATGACAGTAGTCATGGCTGTCTTGAAAAAAATTAGTCCATGGATGACAAAGAAAATCAGAGTGAGTCAAGTGCAGAAGATATCAGGCAAATTAAAAGTCAAAATGATGATAGCACTGCCTTTGAAACTTCCATTGTTACCCCTCTCACATGCACATATCACAGAGGGATAAGAAATGTGTTTGTTGCCTCTAAAAGGAAAAGGGCCATCTATTCTCAAACAACCAAAACATTGGACAAAGGAAAAGAAAAAATGGAAAAATTTGAGCAGAATGTACAAGTAAGAAGGAGCAAAAGGATCAAAAATACTTCTCAAGGGCCTCTTTTTGTTGATCTAGATAGCGATAATGAGGACCAAGGGATAAGTACGAAGTTGCTCCTCTTAGAAAAGGATGCCCAACTTCAAGAATGGGAAAAGGGCTTTTAGAGGGTACAAAGGGTCATATAATATTATAAAGAGGAGCATGAACATTTCAAAGAGGTGAAGAGGGGCCTTGCCTTGCAAAAGAAAATGGTCAAACACTATGCAAGGAAGAGCATGCTTGCTAATGCCAAACTAAAGCAAGCCCTCATGAAGCTAGAAGAGCTAAAAAGGACCAAAGTGCATGACAGCCTCGGGATCTTGGCTGATGCTTCTCAGCAGGTATCTAAAACCCCTTTAGGGGTCTACACCCCAATTTTGAGGCAAATTCGGAAACTTTATGTTTTTTCCAAATTTTGACCCCTAGGAGCGCAACACCCTAGGGGATGCACACAAAATTGGGGCATCCTCAGGTGTTGGAGTTTACATTTTTGGATTTTTCACATCACCAACAGTCTACCCACAAAATTTTAGGTCAATTGGAGCATTTTTTCCCCCTCAAAAGGTCAAACAATACCTCAAAATTGACCTTTCTGCCTCTTTTTTAGGCCTAGCGCTGCACACAGAGCAGTCATGGGATATTTGATTTTTGAGCAGGTAAATGGAATCCATTTAGCAACAATCAAGTATTTTTGGTAATCATACTCATCAAGCTTTCCAACGATCCATCACGGGGCCAAATTCGATGCCGGGAAGGGGTCCAAAAATCAGCTGCAACAGACCCTATTTTTTTCTGAAATGGTGCTACGCACAGAGAGAGCCTTTTGCCAAAAAGTCAACAAAAGACGCTGATTAATGAAAAATTTGTTTTTTAATATTTATTTTAAAAATCACTCCTGATTTGATTAGGGAGTTATGTTTTGATTTTTTTCATTTATTATCATATCTATTATGTGTTTTGGGCCTTGCATGGTCATTACGCACCTTTATGATATTTATGGCTAAATTAGGGTTTCTGGAAGAGTCTTAGGTTTTCCACCTCCTCATTTTCTCCATAAATAGAGCATGAGGCTCTTATTTATTAGTTGGATTTTGATGAATTATGCTGAAGCAGTACATAGTCTCTAGTTTTTTATAACAATTTGATGTCTTGGAGCTCATGCATGCCTTGGTTTGGTTGTTGATGGAGAGAGACTGTTTGCAGGATCCATAAGCTTGGTTGATGGTGAAGTTTTCTTATGTTCATTTTTTCTAGTTTTCCATTATGTTTTCCATCTTGCTATTTTGCAGTAGGACAAAGAATTTAGATTAAGAAATTGTTTGTAATGGCACCTTAATTCTATTTGTCCTTCACTGCCTCAATATTTTCTTCTGTTGAGATATGTTAGGGAATCCATCTCTTGCTCCCTAAGAAGTTCTTAACTTGTCCATTTATTGAATGGTTTAGATCAGTTACTGTCAAGTATGATTTTTGGCTAGCCTTGCATATTTTTGCCACATAAATACTCTGTTCTTGGAATCATCTCTTTAAAAGCATCTTTGCCTAGGTTTATCAAAGAAGTTTTTTTCAATCATGCTCTCTACCTTTACTTAGCTAACTTTGTTTCAAGGAACCTTCATAGTTGTAACTTTAGATGTTCAGGGCTTTCTCTCCTTCTATGGTTATATCTACTTATGCATCTTAAATCTTTTTTCTGCTCTTAATGATGAAATCTATGAAAGTTAAATAAGTTTCTCACCTTTCTATGTTTCATCTAAATGTTTTTCTTGGTTGATTATCTGCTTTCCGTCTGAAATCAAATGGATTAGGTTTTTATTATACCTTTTATTCTCTTTCTATGCTCATAAATCTTCTAACTCTCTCAGTTTACAAGTACATAAAGGATTCATTTTTTTCCCTTTATTAGCTTATTGTTCTCAAGCTTAATGTTCACCTCATGACCCTTCACAACATTAAAAGATCCACCAACCAAGTTAAAATTTCCCTACAAATGCACTTGAAACCATTGATGAACTTATCATGACCTTAGACTCCATTGCCCAATGACCTAATAATCTCCCTTGTTTTCTATCTAAATCTATCTGAGCATCATACCCAACCCAAAACAATCAAAATACCCTGTACTTAACATCTAGCCTAAAATCAACCCAAACTAGCAAACAAGTTCACATATTTGCATCTACTAGAGAGATACCTCTCCGAATCCAGGAAGGCTAGGTCCTTGGATTCCAAAGCTTGGTTTGATGTTACCCCTATCCATTTTTATCTCAATAAATCTAGAAAATTACGGGGACCTAACATAATGGCAATCACAGTGGGACTCTGAGTGATAAATAATCTTAGACTTCCATAAACCTTTCAAAAAACCCTTAAGAGTTATATCTTGTGTATTTATCCCACCACTCACACCAACATAATGGCGATCAAGATGGGACAGAGTTCATAGTAGCCTAAAAAACTCTTACAGACTCATATACATCCCCAGTTTGACTTAAAAAATCAACTCATAGCCAAGAGTAGAAACTAATTGCTTCACCATCCTAGAAAGATGATGACTCAGCTAGAGGATACTCATTGAAACCTTAAGGCTGCATAAAGAAACTCAAAAGAAAAAAATACTCCCTAAATTGATTTTTATCAAAAATTGGTGGTGGACCATTGTATACATATCTTCAAAATTTCAAAAACATCCACCTGGCGACTCCACTAGCCTCCAGTAGGCCTTTTTTATCTCACTGGTCCCATAGGTTTTTTTTAGGATTGGGTCAAATCAGTCCAAATCAGTTTTTAGGGCCTAATTATACCTTGTGTGAGTAAACCAAACAATAAGAGAGGCCAGCCTTCCAAAAAACAGTCCCAAACCTTCAGCCTTTTTTATTTTTGAGTAAAAAGATCTGCTTCACATAGGATCAATACCAGATCACTCCCGGACCCAAATTCTCCTACCATAGTTGATGACCCAGAAAATATTTTGTGGAGAAATTCTAAAGATAGAAACTCACCCATCGTTAGGACCATTCATAGAGCAAGTTATGCACCAGAACACCTTACGATTTTACAAGATCCTCAGTTTGACTTGCACTATAACAAGAATCTATTTAGGACCAAGTCACAACGTAGGGTTGACCAAACTCACCTTGACCCCATAGATTTGTAGCAAAGCTCCAGTAGAGAAGCTTCTCCTTCCACTCCACCTGTCTTTCAGCTTCTCCATCACTTCAGCCCTTTTGATCTCAAATCCACTCAGAATCAGTTCTCTGGTCCAAGTACCTCAACTACACCCATTCATACCACCACTATGAAAACCACCTCAGTCCATCCTACTCCACCTCTCACAAATCCTCCCCTTGTAAATCAACCCGTATTTCCCTTTCCTCCCATCATGGCAGCCTGGTATGGTCCACTAGCTCTACAACAACCACTATTACCTTTTCCAAATGACTATCAGTCCAATATCCCTCACTTCTTGGAGACTAAATCCATCACTGCTCAGAAGCATGTAGATAGAATTAATGATGCTTTTGACTACATGGATATAGAAGAAGAAACCATATAGATGAGGATTTTTTCTCAGAGCCTAGGGGGAGAACCCAAGAAATGGTTTAAAAACTTACCTCCCAACATCATACGTGATCTCCCTACCCTCTACCAAACCTTTGTGAACAAATGGGAAATTAAGAAGAACACCCTTCAAATTCTTTCTGAGTATAACAATCTTAAAAGGAATCCAGGATAAAGTGTTCATGACTACTCCACTAGGTTTAACAGTGTTTACAATGCCCTCGCACCTGACATAAAACCTCCCCAAGGCTTATCCTTAGTGAAAAATCTTGAAGGCTTTGATGCTGATATGGCCTATCAACTAAGGGAGAGAGATTACCTAACTCTAGAAGACATGCAAAAATGGGATATGAGTGTAGAGGCCAATTTAATTGAGAAAAGGGCTAGGATGAGATAAAAAAAAAGGGTGACTTATAAGGATGACACAACGCCTACAACCTCCTATTCTAACACCAAAATTGAATCCATAGTTAGGACAATGGAGAGGATAATGGAAAAAGTCAGTTTAAATGAGAGAACACCTCCTAGGGAAAATCAAGCCAATATTCGAAACATGAATAGGAGTCAAAATTTTAGAAGAGACCCTCCTCAAGTTAAACAAAGAGAGAGTGACCAACAAATTAGACCTCCTTTCCAATACAACTATGTAGATGAAGAGGAAAGATAACCTGGGCAGTTGGAAGAAGACCATGTAAATGTCATAGGTTCGGATGATGAGGACAACACCTTCTTTACCGAAGAAGAACAAAGGATATTTTCTTCAAAAACAAATGAGAAATCATATGAAGATTCTGAAGACTATAGAATAGGATATGAGAATGCCATTATGGAGGTCCATAGGCAATATGACCTTAGGAATAAAAAGAATCAAGATGTTCCTAAACAAATCAGCCAAACACTACTGTAAGAAATACCTCTGAACATATTCCTCAAAACACAGTATAAAACACAAATAATATGGCTAAGAAAGCTGATCTGAACAAGCCAAAGACTAGCCAACCTAGTAATGATTCAAGCTGCCCTAGTACTTCAACTAGTAGCCCTGAAAAAACATTGTTGTCCAAACCATTAAATCAAAATCAGCAAATCAAAAATGTAGAAAAGGTTATGGCTGATAAAGTTGATGTAAATACAAGAAAGACACCTACACCTTTCAAATTCTAGGGGGAGATTGCTAAAATCAAGATAACCATACCCTTCACTGAGTTGGTAACCCAAGAGGTATATAGATCCCATATTTCAAAGTGTTAAATATAGGGAATGATACCGACACTTTAAAATTAACTGATGATAAACCAAAGCTATTGTTTGGTCCTGAAGTAGAGGGAAAATATCAAGAAGGAGTTGTCCCTCCTTTCTATGTAAGTTTGAACATACATGACAAAATTCTACATAATGCTATGCTAGACTCCGGTGCCTCACACAACCTCATGCCAAAGGTTGTGATGGAGAGATTGGGCTTAGAAATTACAAATCCCTACAAAGAATTGTACTCTTTTGATTCTAGTAGGGTTAAGTGTCTAGGTCTAATCAAGGATCTGTGTGTCAATCTAGCACAAATCCCCGCTAAGAGTCTAGTCATGGATATAGTTGTGGCTGACATCCCCCCAAATTATGGCATGATTTTATCTAGATCATGGGTGGCCAAACTCCAGGGTAGCCTTTGAATGGACATGACTTATGCCACGATCCTAGTCTTCAATCAAACAAGAAGATTGTACCGAGAATCCCACATGAAATACATGGTGAGTAACATAGATAGGCCAAATAACACACCAGTTTATTCCATTCACTTAGACCTTGAATCCTTCATCCTGTACAATGAAAATGACATAAGTGAACAAGTGAATGAAAAGGAGAGAGAACTAAGCCCCTCATAACAACCAAGCCAATCCTCTAACCAAGAAAATGACACCCAAAACTCTAGCAGCCCCGAAGTGCAAAACATTGACAAAACTGAAATTGACACCCTTTGGCATATGAGATTTGATGGCTCTTATGGTTAGGCTGGCTCAGGATCAGGGGTTTGGATCCACAACACAAATGAAGGCCATTCCTATAGGCTATATTTCCAATGCACCAATAACGTTGCAGAATATGAGGCTCTCCTTATTGGTTTACACCTACTCAAAGACCTCAAAGCTAAGAAAATCTTGGTTCAAGGAGATATAGAACTGATCATAAATCAAATTAAGGGAGAATATTCAGCCAAGAATCCTAGACTAAGGGAATATAGGAATGCTACCCTAGACCTTCTCAAAACCTTTGAGAAGTATGAGCTCACTTTCATCCTTAGGGCCCAAAAATGCCTTGCCAATGAACTTTCCTTTGCTACCAGCAATTGTTGTTTACCTTATGAAAATAATCAATGCCTCATCAAAGTAAAGAACAGGCCTACTATACCAGACAACTTGAACCATTGGAAAGTGTTTAACAATGATGAGAAGATAGATGATTTTCTGCAATCCATAAATGAATTTGCAAGCACAAAACAGAGTTTAAGATTTGAAATAAATAATTTTGATAAAAATGAAACTCCAAAAACAGAGCTGCCCTTTGATGATGATATAAACCACCTTCAGAACCCTTGTGTTGCAGAAGTATTTGATAAATCAGATCAAAGAGAACTTGAATTTTGCAGTACAAAGATGACACCTTGCCAAGAGGCCTTACACCACTAGAAGAGCTATTTGATTTTAATGATGTAGCTAAAAAAACCAAGATGGAATCCACTGAAACAAATATAGAAGAATGTAACATTGGAGGGATGAAAGAGCCCAAAATAATCAAGTTTTCCAAAACTCTCCCACCTCACACAAAACAAAAATACCTTGAGATTCTTACAAAATTTAGAGATGTGTTTGCTTGGGGGTATGAAGACTTGAAATCCTATGACAACAAAACTATTCAACATAAAATTCCCCTCAAGGAAAATCAGAAACCATTTAAACAAAAATTGAGAAGAATTAACCTGCTCTTGTTACCCTCAGTTGAGAAAGAAATAAAAAAGATGTACGATGCTAGGATCATAGTCCTTGTCCAATACTTAGAAGCCGTGGGTAAATATACAAATGGAAGTACGGCTTCGCTTACTCCATGCCGACTAAAAAGATGTATGGTGCTGGGATCATAGTCCCTATCTCATACTCAGAAGTCGTGGGTAAATATACGAATGGAAGTACGACTTCGCTTACTCATAGTCATATACCTCGATGACATCATTGTCTACTCTAAGACTAATGAAGAGCACTTAGTCCACTTGAGAAAAGTCTTTGAAAAGTGTAGAAAGTATGGCCTATCCATAAATCCTAAGAAAACTTTTTTTGGCCTTAAGGAAGGAAAACTCTTAGGTCACATCATCTTTGAGGAAGGAATCAAGATAGATCCCAAAATAATAGAAGGCATCTTACAAATCAGCCATCCTAGAAACATTAAAGAGCTACAATATTTCATTGGAAAGATTAACTTCCTAAGAAGATTCATGCCTAACCTTGCTAAGATCCTAAGAAATATCACAAATATGTTGAAAAAGGAAGTAGGAGTGACGTGGAGTATGGAAGAAAAACACTCTTTTGAGTTGGTAAAACGAGCACTCACACAAACACCAGTCTTAATCAGCCCTGACTTCACCAAGGAATTTTACATCTTCTCCTTTGCCTCTGAACATACTGTGGCAGCAATATTATTGTAAAATAACATCATGGGGCAAGAACAACCCATAGATTTCTTCAGAAAAGCCTTAAGGGATGCTCCTCTAAAGTATAACATTATGGAGAAACAAGCTTTCGCCTTAATCAAAGCTTTGAAGGATTTTAGAGTTTATATTTTGCATTCAAGATCATAGCTTTTGTCCCACACACAGTTGTCAAAAACATACTTAATCAACACCTTGATGGTAAAAGGAGCAAGTGGATTTCTACCATATGATTTAGAAATCAGACCCACTTAATTGATTAAAGGACAAGGACTTGCAAAACTTATGGCTAACTCAAATTTCCAAGCTTTAGACATGAATATGATTGATGTATTAGAAGAAAATGAAGAATTTACAACACCATTAATTGAAGAAATGTTTTTAAATTCATCTTGGTATGTTGATATTATTTATGTGCTTCTTTATCTCAATGCTCCCCCTTCTTTGTCAAAAGCCAAATCCAGATTCTTAAAACAAAAAGCATTAATTTTTTGCATTTTAGATGGAGTGTTGTATTGGAAGAGTCTTGCTGGTTTGCTGCTTAAATGTTTTCTTGAATATGATGCAGAAAAAATCATGCATGAATTACATGAGGGAGAATGTGGGGGTCACCTTTATTGGAAGACCACAACCAACAAGATCCTTAGAGCTGGCTACTATTGGCCTACCCTATTTTCTGATACTCACAAACTAGTTATGACTTGCCATAAATGAGAAATATTTGATAGCAAAAGAAAGCTTATACCTCTGCCCTTGCATCCCATCAGTGTTGAAGCTCCTTTTCAGTAGTGGGGTTTGGACTTCATAGGAGATATCCATCCTACTTCATCTGTCCAACATAAGTGGATCCTCACTGCCACTTATTACTTTACCAAATTTATAGAAGCCATCCCTTCTAGAAATGCCACTGACTTAGTCATCATCAAATTCCTTGAAACTAACATCTTGTCTAGGTTTCGTTGTCCTAAAAAGGTCATCACCGATAACGCTGCTGCCTTTGCATCTAAGAAAATGGTGGACTTTTGTTACAAATATCACATCACTCTGGGCCACTCCACTGCTTATTACCCACAAGGTAATGGACTAGCTGAGTCATCTAACAAGAGCTTGGTAAACATCAACAAGAAGCTCCTAGAACAAAATCAAAAAGCCTGGCATGGAAAACTAGTGCATGCACTATGGGTTGATAGCAGTTTTCCCCACCTCTTTGGGAGTTCCAGTCATGAATCTTCTTCAAGAAGTACAATCAAAAGAAAATGACATGCAGAGGAGGCTGAACCAAACCACTCATTTGTAACAGTCAAGGGAGGAGGTTTACAAAAGGACACAAGCTATACAAGAAAATATCAAGAAAATATTTGATAGGAGAACAAAAGAAAATTATTTCTAGATTGGAGACATGGTTGTGAAATGGGATTCAAGAAGGGAAGACAAGGGCAAACATGGCAAGTTTTAAAATATATGGAAAGGCCTTTACATCATTCAGTCAGTTAGAGGCAACAATTATTTAGTTTTTCAAGAGCTTGATGGAATTGAAATGTTTGGAGGCTCGATCAATGGGAGGATGATTAAACATTACTATTGTCAAGAAACCTAGTTTTTTTCTCTCATTCATTGTACATACCACTGTTTGATGAAAATAAAAATCACAAAAACAATATAAAAAGAAAAGAGGGAAGAGTTTGAAAGAGAGGTACAACCCCATACCTAAAAAAAATGATGCTGAAAGTGTGCAAGTCTAAATGCCACTACTTATTTAAGATAAAAGCCTTGTTCAGTCATCCAGCCTAATCATGGCTGAACATGTTTTAAATTTATGATTGATAAGTTAGTAAAAAAAGAGTAGGTCAAAATTTTCAAGCTTGAATTTTCAAAAGTAGATTGCATATGTAGAGAGATGCTGGTTCCACATGCTCAAATCTGAACCAAAGAGGAAAATGGAGATGTTAAAAAAATGACATATATTTCCCTCATGTTTCCTAAGCCTTGTCTATACAAAAATAACACTTGTGTGTAGCTTGTTTCAATGCCACAACTCATCGTGAGTCAGATCGCCTAATCCTGATTTACTGTGCTTTCAATTTCATGTTAGTAGGAAAGAGAATAAAGTTTGTCAAATGGCTTAATCTTGAAAAATGAGTAGAATAAGTAGAAAATAAAAAGTGTTAATTCGCCTAATATGAACTCTTGGAAGAAATCAGGGTACAATTATATAGTTTGATTTTTGTTTCCAAAAAGAGAAATGTCAAGGGTTCGCCAGTTCAAGTGCACCCAAGGAAGAAAAAATGTTAGGACAGTAGATTAGGTAGGTATAGATGATGCTGATATGAATCATGTATTTTTAGATCTCAAAGATTACAAACTCAAAACAAACACCAGCAAATGAGGAAAGAGCACATCTGCCCAATGGAAGAGGCACTGGTCTCCAAAATCTAGAAAAATCTGAAGTTCTCCTAAGAAGGAGCTGCCCTCCCCAAGTGGAGCCACTGTTAGTAATCCATAGTTTACACTATCTGAAGATGACTAAGTATTGGTCCTAGATTTCTAGAAACAAATTTCATAAATATTGCGAGTTCTAGAAATCTCACTGCCTTCATTATCCTAAGATAAAACTTTTAGTATTTTATCATCCTATCTAATCATGACTAGCCCACCACTCCTGGAAGACCCATCATGGGCTCAAGCCATTTATTTTAACCCTAACTTGTCACCCATTTTTTGAGCATGTCTTTCCTTTTGGCCCAAATCCTCTGTTTTGTTTACCTACAAAATTCCCTACTACCACCTAAACCTACCAATCAAATAACTTTGCTGTCTCTTCCATAATACTCTCAAACACTGATCATCTCTATAGGCCTTTTGGATAGTCAAGTATGTTGGATCTTAGGTCTTCAATACACTAAGCTTATCATAGATACTATCTTGTACTTGGTGGTCCCTGTTAGCCCCCTATAAATTCCTTGACAAGTAAGCAAAGGGCTAATTTGTTTCATGAGCCTTCAAGGAATGCATTTCTCTTAAAAACACATCATCCTTGAAGCCTCTTCATGCTCTCTGCCCTTTGATTATTTCCCTCTACTGTTCTTGAGTGAATAAGCCTCACTGATAATGATAAATTGTGCTCCTAAAGGCCTTCATTTTCCCTTTGCACCCCCTGCAGAATTCTTCATTTCAACCCTTTTTTCCTTTTTTCTAAGCCACCTTTTCCACCCCAAAATCCCTCCCCTAGTCCTCCTAAACCGTCCTAAAATCCCCTTTAAACCACACATACACCCTTGGTTTGGCCAAGAAACCCTTATTGCTTCTATCGTTACCCTTCCCTGGCCTCGAATTGCATTGAAAAGGGCTGAGAACTCATACTTTGCATATATCAAGCCCAACCCCCTTCAGGCCAGCCCCATTAACCTTCCCCCCCACGTGACCCGGGCGCTAAACCAAGAGCTGACCCATAGAGTGCTCATCAATCGTATGATCAGGTGAAATTCAAGCCGTAGATCTGTATAAGATCCAACGGTCTTCGCGGTCCCTTCGCGCTCGTGTTGTTCCCTCGTTCACCTTTCTGATCACAGATCCACCATCCAATTGATCCGCAAATATATGGCCTCAAGTTTATCTGCCCCGGTGGTCCCTGCAACATTCATTGTTCAAAAACCGGTGGTATCCATCGCACCGCATTTGGAGGTTGGGTGGTATTTCTCGTTTCGGAGTGATTCCATTCACCGCAGGACACATGTCTCAAGCACTATTTGAAAACTGCCCCTCCATCGTGCGTTATCATTTGTCCGTAGATCCGGTGAGAAATCGTTGTACACCGTCCGATCTGGGGCGGGCCATCCGATGGCAGTCATGCCACGAAGTTGCGCAGGAGTTAACCAAGGCAATCCGTACCCCTAGCCCACCATCCGTTGCCCTCTGATACGTTTTCCACCGTCGATCTCCTCCTGAGATCGAACGGTCCAGATTCAATGGCCCTCCACAGCATTCTCAACCGTCAATATCCTTCTGAGATCGGACAGTCCAGCTTAACTGCATGTCCCGCCATTGACCGGTCCTGCCATGTCACCTTTCCACATGTTTCATCGCGTGTTCATTCGTCCCTTTAAATATTCCATTCTAAGGTCAATGTTTAAGGTTTTGCATTTAAATTTCCATTCTCGCCACCCTCCAACTGCATTTTCCCACTGTACCACCATTCTGCAAGCCTCCCACTACATTTTCCACTGTAATCCCGCACTATTCCGCCATTTCACCAGCCTGCATGGCCAATTTCGACGTTCCTGCTGCATCCACCTACCCTGTGCATGTTTTTCTTAACGTGTTATTGTGTTTTGCAGGGTTACAAGCAGGCGGGAAACCTCCATGATTCGTCTGCAATATTGTAGTGGCACAGTGCACAGAAGAAGCTGAATTTAAAGCCTGATATTACAGGAAAATGTCTGGAAAGGTGTCTGCAATGTGAATTCCATCAAAGGGCAGAGTTCAAACTCTGAAAAACCTCTCCAGTGCCATTAAAGCTCAAATTGCACAGATAGGGACAATACTAGAGCAACGAAGTATGTCAGTGAAAGATTAGAGAGTTTAAGGCATATAATTGAAGATTGTAAGCCTTAACTAAACAATTAGAGGTAGAGTACCAAATCAAAGACATCATGGATTGATCATAAGGTCCTAGGGCACATAAAACAATTCCAACAGGGTTTCACCATCAGCATAATTTTCTTTCCTGTGAAAGGACGAAGTGCCCATGCAGTTTTCATTCTATGCCGTGTTCTAGAGGAGTTTTTTTCCCTGACAACAGTCCTGATGCTATCAGAGCATTTGATATGCAGTATGGCAGACTTCACAGTCATTTATTTACCTTTTTGTTTATTCACCAAAGTACTACAGAGTACTGCAGCCAAAGTACATCAGAGGCATACTGGAGTAAATGGAAGCCTGGAGAAGACCACTCTTTCACCCAAAGAGTGCCATAGATAAATGCACATAATTTAAACAGAATGGGCTTTGGCCCTCTTTCCTTTCTGAGTTTTAATGCTTCATTTAGTTTGTCACCTACCTCCTCTACTCTCTTTTTCTATAAAATTCATGAAGGAACTTATTATAAAGGTTTTTGATCGGTTATCAGAAAAATTACAAGCTGTTTAGTCTCTGTGTAAAGTTGTAAGATAGGCTGAAGAAGATGTTTTCAGACTGAATATCCAGGTATTGGTAATGTTGTACTTGACTGGTGTTGCTCTTTAATATGACAAGAACATTTCTTTGGATCCTGATCTAAAGCAGTGGTGATGTTTTTCTATCTCTGTGTTTGTCTTTAACTTGTAGTTCATTTCATTTCATTTCCCATCGCCAAGACGTAAATCAACCGGCATAGCATTTGCACTTCGTTAGTACCCTATGTTTATACTCTCCTTGCCTTTTATGTTTTCTACTGAATGTGTTATCTAAGAGTTGATTTCAGTTTATTTAACTAGTGTAGTGGATGTTATTCCCTGCTAGCTAATGTATGAATTAAATGAATCTGTTCTTAGATGTTCTTGTTAGGATTTAATCGAAAGAATTGGGAACACTGGGAGGTCTAGAACCTTGTCTCTATCTCACTAGGATCCTTTTCATTTGATTGAACCTTTCTAAGATCCCTCAAGCTGGAGGCCGAAGCATTGAGAGTCCAAAGTCTCTCTCTGATCTCAGGTCTTTAACTTTGTGTTCCAAAATATTTACTGCTTCCTCCTCTCTTACCTTTTCATGCCACCCTATCATCTTTAGGATCCAATGCTTTAGATGACTAGCCCAACTGAAAGCCTGCACATTGAATAGAAAGTAAACCCTTTCCCGACTCCATTTCCCAATGGTCTTGAATGCTCCCTGGAATACTTCACCTCTACCTAAATCCTCTTTGCTCATCCTTGCCTTACATTGAACCCTTCCTTTTTTATAACCAACAACCAAACACACATCAAACAAACAAACCCCGAGCCTTATAACCTAGAAAATTAAATATTATGGAGCAATGAAACACATAAAATATGTGGAAAATAAAAGCACACAAAACACATAAAAATAGAGAGACACAGATATACATGGTTCACCCAGTTTGGGCTACGTCCACCTTGAACAGCCAATCCTTCATTTCTATTATCTAGTGAAATGAAGAGACACAACCTACAGCAGATCCGCTGTAATATCCTTTGTTCTCTCTCACATTCTCCCTCTATGTTTCTCGCTCCGAGAATACAGGTACAATACACAGCCGCAATACAATGCCCTCATATATACAAGGGGGTTACCTTCTAGAGAAAGACTCCTAATCTAAACATAACTTCTACCGTCAGATCATTTGCCTAATGAACGGCCCAGATTGACTAGAAATTACTATACTTTTACAAGGAAATTTTACATCTATTTTTAGCTTAGGGGGCGTTGCCCCCAAACCCCCGCCAGGAGGGGGCTCCGAAAAGCGTTGTCGCTCCCCCCTGGACCCCCCATGGTAGTGATTAATTATGGGTGGCATTGCCGCCTCTTTTAAGGTACAGGGCTCCAATGCTGTGATACAAAGTAAACAAGATAATCAGGCTCCACACCCAATAATATCCCACTTGGAGACTGATTTTAGCAACTCCACCGCTGCTTCATTTGCTGGAAAATGACTCCTCTTTGGACCTGGCTATTCCTCATCTTCATCGTCATCCTTGAAGACCAATTGAAACTGAGCACATTCTCAACTTCTCCCAGGTTACAAATTTTGTTAGCATATCTGCATGATTCTAGCTAGTGTGTATCTTTTCCAGCTTCAACTCTCCATCTTCCAATACTGACCATATGAAATGGTACTTGAGATGTATGTGTTTAGTCCTGGAATGAAATGCTGAGTTCTTTGCAAGATTAATAGCACTTTGGCTATCACTGTATAGTGTGCCTATATCATGCTTCTTACCCAATTCATCCATAAACCTTTGTAACCAAATCATTTCTTTACTAGCCTCTATAGCAGCAACATACTCTGCTTCTGTTGTTGAAAGTGCAACAACACTTTGGATTTTTGAAACCCAACTTACATCTGTTCCACCTACAGTAAATACATATCCTGTAGTGCTCCTCATTTTATCTCTGTCACCTGCCATATCTGCATCAACATATCCCTATAGAGCAATGTTTGAACCACCAAAGCATAATGCTTGATTTGTGGTACCTCTCAAATATCTGAGAATCCATTTCACTGGGCCATCCAATGTCCTTTTCCTAGATTGTTCATGTACCTGCTTACAACTCCCACTGCATGTGCAATATCAAGCCTTGTGCAGACCATTGCATACATTAAGCTTCCAACTACTGATGCATATGGAACTTTAGACATATAGTCCATTTTTTCTTGGGTCTTGGGGCACATCTCCTTACTAAGTTTGAAATGGCTAGCAAAAGGTGTACTAACTGGTTTTTCATTCTACATATTAAATCTTTTCAACACCTTTTGTATGTACTCATTCCAGATAAATACACTTACGATTTTTCCTTTCTCTAGTTATCCTCATACCAAGGATTTGTTTTGTAGCGCCCAAATCATTCATTGCAAATGAATTCGCCAATTTTCTTTGAGGACATTTATTTCGCATGTTAGACCCTGCAACAAGCATGTCATCTACATACAATAACAAGATAATATAGCTGCCATCATTTTTCTTTTTGAGATAAACACAATGATTAAAGTGACATCTAATATAACCTTGTTCAGACATAAACCTGTCAAGTTTTAGATACCACTGCCTTGGAGCTACTATTTTTTACTTCCCTTTGACCTCACATCCTTGTAGTTGCTACATATAGATCTCTTCCTCTAAATATCCATCGAGAAATTTGGTCTCTACATATAATTGTTCAAGATGCAAATCTTGCGTTCTTAAAATACCTAAAATAGTTTTGATTGAAGTCATTTTAACAACAGGAGAAAATATTTCATTAAATTCAATACCTTTCTTCTGTGCAAACCCATTCACCACAAGTCTAGCTTTATACCTCTATTTTCCTCCATCTTATTCCTTCAACCTGTAAACCCATTTATTCTCCAATGTTGTTTTACATGCAAGAAACTTGACTAAGTCCCAAGCCTGGTTATGTATTAAGGAGTCCATCTCTTCTTTCATGGCTAGCTCTTACTTCTTCCTGGTTTCAACCTGTACGTCTGTGTCCACTGCACCGCCTCAACAATAAATAATATAATGAAGGAGAGTATCGTTCAGGGGGTCTACTTATCCCGGTAGATCTTCTAACACCACTTTCAGGTGTTTGAGGTGCCTGTTGCTGTTGTGGTGGTTGCTGCTGCTGTGGTTGTTGATTATTATTATTTTCAGGCACCTTTACTTTTTCAGTTATCTCATCAAGAACCGTGTATTCTTTGCTTTCTTTTTCCTGTTTCTTTTCCTGCAGCTGATTCTTATACAAGACCTTTTCATTGAATATTACATCTCTACTCCTAATGATTTTGTGATTTTCATAATCATATAAGCGATAACCAAAATCATTAACACCATATCCAACAAAGGTACATTTCTTTGATTTTGCCTCAAGCTTTGTTCTATTTTCTTTATTAATATGGACAAAGGCCTCACAACCAAAAGGATTTAAAAAAGAGTAGTTTACCTTTTTACTTGTCCATGCTTCCTCTGGAATACCACCATCCAAGGAACTTGAAGGCCCTCTGTTTATTAGATAAACAGCAGTATCTACAGCATCTGCCCAAAATTGTAAAGGCAATCCCGCATGCAATCTCATGCACCTTGCACGCTCCATGATTGTTCTGTTCATCCTTTCTGACACACCATTTTCTTGTGGTGTTCTTGGAACTGTCTTCTCTCTACGAATTCCATGCTCTGAACAGTACCTATCAAACTCTTTGCTACAATACTCACCTCCATTGTCTGATCTGAGACACTTCAACTTATTTCCTGTCTCAATCTCAACCAAAGCTTTCCATTTCTTGAAAGCATCAAATACATCAAATTTATTCTGAATACAATAAATCCATGTTTTTCTAGTTGCATCATCAATAAAAGTAACATAATAACGAGAGCCACCGAGAGATGATACCTGAGCAGGTCCCCATACATCTGTATGCACAAGCTCCAATTTTTCGCTCTTCTTTTCTTTCCCAACTCTGAGAAATCTGACTCTTTTCTATTTTCCATAAATGCAATTCTCACATAAATTCAAATCAACATTCTTCAAACTTGGCAGCAAATTTCTTGAGTGAAGAATCTTCATTCCCTTCTCACTCATGTGTCAGAGCCTATGATGCCATAATGCTGCATCTGCTCCTTTAGAAGTTAAAGCATTAACAAAGTTAGAAATACCATTGTATAAATAAAATGTACCAACCTTTTTGCCTTTTTCTATTACCAGGGCTCCTTTGGTGACCTTCCAAGTTTTATCTGTGAAAGTTGTCACACAACCTTCACTGCCTAACTGCCCTGTTGAAATTAGATTTTTCTTCAAATCTGGAACATGCCTTACCTCCTTTAGTAGTCATTGGTTTCCATTCTGTTGTTTTACAAGAAATTTACCCATTCCAACAATTTTACAGGGTTTATCATCACCCAAACAAACTTGTCCAAAATCTCCTTGAACATAGTCATGAAAATATTTCTTATCAGGTGTGGCATGGAATGAAGCCCCTGAATCTACAACCCAAGAATCAGTAACATTTTCGAAAGAAAGAATCAAAGCATCTTGTAACAAATCACCTGTCACATTTGCTTCATGATTGTTTTCTTGTTGTGTGTCTCCTTCTTTTCCCTTCCGAGATCTACAGTCTTTCTTTAGGTGTCCTTTCTTTCCGCAATTCCAGCACACTATTCCTGATCTAGACTTGGATCTTCCTTTCCTTGATTTACTGCGATATCCCGAGCTCTTTCCTCTTTCCATTCTTCTTCCCCTAGACTCTGCACTCAAAGCATTACCCGATGTCTCACCGGAGCTTTTTCGTCGCATTTCCTCGCTAAGGATAGCACCAACAACATCATCAAACTTTAAAGTACTAGATCCAGAGACAGAGTTACTAATGGCCATTACTAAACCATTCCAACTCTCTCGCAATGAGCACAAGAATAACAGAGCTCTAACTTCATCATCAAAGTTTACCCCTACAGAACTTAGCTGACTGGTAACTGTATTAAATTCATTTAAATGGTCTGCAACAGATCCACCTTCCGACATCTTCATATTAAATAGTCGTTTCATAAGAAATACCTTGTTTGAGGCCGAGGGCTTTTCATACAGTTTCACCAACGTCCGCATCAAACCCTCTGTTGTTGTTTCCTTCGAAATATTGAAGGCGACTGATGCCGCAAGACACAACCGTACTGTTCCGAGTGCCTTTCTATCGAGAATGTTCCATTCCGCGTCTGTCATGGTCGCCGGCTTCTTTGTTTTTCCGCTCAATGGTAGGTACAAATCTTTCTGATACAGATAATCTTCCATCTGCATCTTCCACAGCGCAAAGTTTTGGCCGTTAAATTTCTCGACCCTAAACTTACCATCGTCCGCCATTGCTCCCACTCGAACTAGGAACCCTTTTTTCCTGCGAGTTTATCAGCCAAATATACCTTCGGCTCTGATACCAGTTGTTAGAAAATTAAATATTACAGAGCAATGAAACACATAAAATATGCGGAAAATACAAGCACACAAAACACATAAAACCAGAGAGACACAGATATACGTGGTTCACCCAGTTTGGGCTACGTCCACTCCGAACAGCCAGTCCTTCCTTTCTATTATCCAGCAAAAATGAAGAGACAAAACCTACAGCAGATCCGCGTGCTATCCCGCCTTTCCGCGCTCTCTCTCGCGTTTCTCGCTCCGAGGAATACATACATGGGGCGATACGTGTACCACAATACAATACCCTCATATATACAAGGGGGTTTCCTTCTAGGGAAAAAAACTCTAATCTAAACATAACTTCTACCGTCAGATCATTTTCCTAATGAACGGCCCAGATTGACTAGAAATTACTATACTTTTACAAGGGAATTTTACATCTATTTTTAGCTTCGGGGGCGCTACCCCCGAACCCCCGCCAGGGGGGGGCTCCGAAAAGCGCTGTTGCCCCCCCTGGACCCCCCATGGCAGCGATTAATTACGGGTGGCGTTGCCGCCCCTTTTAAGGTACAAGGGTCCAATGATGTGATATAAAGTAAACAAGATAATCAGGCTCCACACCAAACAATAACTAGCCTAATATCTTAACCTTTGAACTTTAAAGACATATACCATTGAAAATCATAGAGAGATCCCTCTCTGGACCCAGGAGGGCTAGATCCCGAGGTCTGAAAGTGGTTTGATGTTGTCTTATCTTTTGGTATTGCCAAATATGCCAAAACATAGGAACCCCAACATAATGGTGAATCCACTGGGGAAGAGACCAATCAGCCTTGATTTGGTAAATCACTGTGGTGGACAGTAAAATCCTAAATCCTCCACTTGGCGACTCCACAATTCCTAAACGTTACAAGACTCCGCTGGGAGACCAGTCGCATTACAACATCATCTCCACCAATGGAAGACTCTGAGTTAAGTCCCCTTGAAGATTTTCGTTGCGGAATATCAAATATAATGGCTAAACTCAGAAGCAGGGACCTTCCATAGGTTTTCCTTTCTAGCTCAAGATTCAATAACTAGCCTGAGTTGAAGAAATTTTTTCTAGAAGTACTGGTCGAAAGGTATGAAGCTGAGATTGAACTTTTGAACTCACAAGAGAAATCATACCAATTCAGAGACCCCAGAGAATTTTTGGAAAGTCTCCCTCCCCCTAAGAGGGAAGAGATTCCATTGCCTGTTGAAATACAAGAAGAAGATGATCGGGCTTTCAAGAGCCACACTGAAGATGCAGTGGTTGAAACTGTTCAGGATGCGGACAACCTACTAGTCATGGAAGGCCTTAAAGAAGAAATTGTACATCATATGTTTATTGATCCTGTGGTAGAGTACATGGAGGCCCTGATCAGTCCAAGGGATAGATTCATCAGGAGTGTTCACTACTGATGGTGACCTCAGTTTTGAAGAACCACAGGCAGAGCACCCTGTGGTTGTCTCTGATGAGCAGTCAGTGCTTATATCCTTTTTTGTTGTTTCTTGACTGGCTGCACTGGCATTATTATATCACCTAAAAGCACTAGAGATTTCCAGGTAGAGTAGGGTAGGTAGGAAAAGCTCAATAAAGCTCAGTCTGTGAGAATTTAGTCAGTTTTTTTCAATTTCTGCAAGTTTTCAGTCCATGAGCAGTTTTTTCTTTATGCCATGGATCCACAGCAAGCCAGACAGTGTAATCCTGGCTTGGATGTTTTTCAATTTCTGTCTTAGAATGTAGAGAAGAAATCTGCTAGACAGTTTAATCCTAGCAGATATTAGATTAGGTAGAGAAACATATGAGACCAACAGTTTAATCTGGTCTCATGGAGCAATAAGGGTAGAAATAGAATAGGTTTATTTTCTTATTTGTAAAAATAGAAATAATGTACAGGGTCGGCTAGTTCAAATGCACTCTGGAAGAGAAAATGGTAGGATTGTAGGATGGGTAGGTAGATTTTTTGGGAGAATTTTTCAGCTAAATTGATGTCTTCACAATTGTGGTAGCTGAAAATCAAAAAAGAAAGGTGGCTCAAGTAGCAATCATCTGGCCTACACCAAAGATCATTTTCTGAATTCTTGACTTCTTCAAGAATAAGCCATCCCCATGTGGAGCCACTGTTAGCCCCCTATAAATTCCTTGACAAGCAAGCAAGGGGCTAATTTTTTTTATGAGCCTTTAAGGAATGCATTTCTCTTGAAAACACATCATCCTTGAAGCCTCTTCATGCTCTATGCCCTTTGATTATTTCCCTCTACTATTTTTGAGTCAATAAGCCTCACTGATAATGATAAATTGTGCTCCTAAAGGCCTTCATTTGCCCTTTGTACCCCCTGCAGAATTCTTCATTTCATCCCTTTTTTCCCTTTTTCTAAGCCTCCTTTTCCACCCCAAAATCCCTCCCCTAGTCCTCCTAAACCATCCTAAAATCCCCTTTAAACCACGCATACACCCTTGGTTTTGCCAAGCAACCCTTATTTCCTCTATCGTTACCCTTCCCTGGCCTCGAATTGCATTGAAAAGGGCCGAGAACTCATACTTTGCATATATCGGGCCCAACCCCCTTCAGGCCAGCCCCCTTAACCTTTCCCCCTCACGTGACCTGGGCGCTAAACCAGGAGCTAACCCATAGAGCGTTCATCAATCGTATGATCGGGTGAAATTCATGCCGTAGATATGTATAAGATCCAATGGTCTTCATGGTCCCTTCGCGCTCGTGTTGTTCCCTCATTCACATTTCCGATCGTAGATCCATCGTCCACTTGATCCGCAAATCTACGACCTGGATTTTATCTGCCCCAGTGGTCCTCGCAACGTTCACTGTTCAGAAACTGGCGGTATCCATCGCACCGCGTTTGGAGGTTGGGTGGTATTTCTTGTTTCAGAGCAATGCCATTCACCATAGGACACGTGTCTCGAGCACTATTTGAAAACCACCCCTCCATCGTGCATTATCGTTCGTCCGCAGATCCGGTGCGAAATCGATGTACACTGTCCGATTTGGGGTGGGCCTTCTGACGGCAGTCGCACCACGAAGTTGCGCGGGAGTTAACCAAGGCAATCTGTACCCCTGGCCTACCATGCATCGCCCTCCATTATGTTTTCCACTGTTGATATCCTCCTGAGATCGGACGGTCCAGATTCAATTGCCCTCTGCCACATTCTCAACTGTCGATCTCCTCCTGAGATCAGACGGTCTAGATTAACTGCATGTCCTGCCATTGACCAGTCCTGCCATGTTACCTTTCCACGTGTTTCATCGTGTGTTCATTCGTCCCTTTAAATATTCCATTCTGAGGTCAATGTTTAAGGTTTTGCGTTTAAATTTCCATTCTCGCCACCCTCCAACTGTATTTTCCCACTGGACCACCATTCTCCAAGCCTCCCACTACATTTTCCGCCGTAATCCCGCACTATTCTACCATTTCACCAGCCTACACAGCCAATTTTGATGTCCCCACTGCATCCACCCACCCCGTGCATGTTTTTCTTAATGTGTTTTTGTGTTTTGCAGGGTTACAGGTAGGCAAGAAACCTCCATGATTCGTCTGCACTATTGTAGTGGCACAATGTACAGAAGAAGCTGAATTTAAAGCCTGATATTACAGGAAAATGTCCGAAAAGGTGTCTGCAACATGAATTCCATCAAAGGACAGAGTTCAGACTCTGCAAAACCTCTCTGGCGCCATTAAAGATCAAATTGCATAGACAGGGACAATACTGGAGCAGTGAAGGATGTCAGTGAAAGATCATAGAGTTTAAGGCATATAATTGAAGATTGTAAGCCTTAACTAAAAAATTAGAGGTAGAGTACCAAATCAAAGACATCATGGATCGATCAGAAGGTCCTAGGGCACATAAAACAATGCCAACAGGGTTTCACCATTAGCAAAATGTTATTTCCCATGAAAGGACGAAGTGCCCATGCAGTTTTCATTCTATGCCGTGTTCTAGAGGAGTTTTCTGCCCTGACAACAGTCCTGATGCTATCAGAGAATTTGATATGCAGTATGGCAGACTTCACAGTCATTTATTTACCTTTTTGTTTATTCACCAAAGTACTACAGAGTACTGCAACCAAAGTACATCAGAGGCATACTGGAGTAAATGGAAGCCTGGAGAAGACCACTCTTTCACCCAAAGAGTGCCATAGATAAATGCACAGAATTTAAACAAAATGGGCTTTGGCCCTCTTTCCTTTCTGAGTTTTAATGCTTCATTTAGTTTGTCACCTACCTCCTCTGCTCCCTTTTGCTATAAAATTCATGAAGGAACTTATTGTAAAGGTTGTTGATCGGTTATCAGAAAAATGACAAGCTGTTTCTTTTGAGACATAGTCTCTGTGTAAAGTTGTAAGATAGGCTGAAGAAGATGTTTTCAGATTGAATATCCAGCTATTGGTAATGTTGTACTTGACTGGTGTTGCTCTTTAATATGACAATCACATTACTTTGGATCCTGCTCTAAAGCAGCGGTGATGTTTTTCTATCTCTGTGTTTGTCTTTAACTTGTAGTTCATTTCATTTCATTTCTATTGGCTCACATCAGAAAATTGGCATAGATTTACCCTTTTTAGGTACCCTATGTTTCTGCTCTCCTTGCCTTCAATGTTTTCTACTAAATGTGTTATTTAAGGGTTGATTTCTGTTAATTTAACCAGTGTAGTGGATGTCATTGCCTGCTAGCTGATGTATGAATTAAAGGAATCTGTTCTTAGATGTTCTTGTTAGGATTTAATTGAATGAATTGGGAACACTGGGAGGTCTAGAACTCTCTTTATATCTCACTAGGATCCTTTTCAATTAATTAAGCCTTTCTAAGTTCCCTTAAGCTGGAGGCTGAAGCATTGAGAGTTCAAAGTCTCTCTTTGATCTCAGGTCTTTAACTTTCTGTTCTAAATCTTTATTTTTTCTTCCTCTCTTACCATTTCATGCCACACTATCATCTTTAAGATCCAATGCTTTAGATGACTAGCCCAACTGAAAGCCTGCACATTGAATAGCAAGTAAACCCTTTCCTGAATCCATTGCCCAATGGTCTTGAATGTTCCCTAAATCACTCCTCCTTTGGCTAAAATCCTCTTTTCTCATCCTTGTCTTATATTGAACCCTTCTTTCTTGATTCCCAACAACCAAACAAGCAATCAAACAAACAAACCTCGAGACTTATAACTAGCCTAATATCTTAACCTTTGAACTTTAAAGACATATACCTTTGAAAATCATAGAGAGATCCCTCTCTGGACCCAGGAGGGCTAGATCCTGAGGTCTGAAAGTGGTTTGATGTTTTATTATCTTTTGGTATTGCCAAATCCGCCAAAACATAGGAACCCCAACAATCCCTAAGTCTAAGTCTCTGTCCAAAGTCCAAGTCCAAGAAAGCCCCCATTAGGTCACCTAAGGTTTCACTAAGTCATAGGATGGATTTGGTGCCCAACAAGTCATGCCTTCCTGCATGAAGAGATTATATTCAAAGAGGAATAAAATCAAGAAATTTGATCCAAAGTCATTCAAGAAAAGCCTCCTTGGCTTAGAGCACAAATACTGCAAGGGAAAGCTGCCCTTGTTCACATTTCTACAATGAATAGGCAAGGTGGCCACCAGAAATAAGAAGAGGTAAGGTAATAAGATGTAATCATCACCAAGAGGTGGACACAAACAAGAAAAAAGCAATAGGCCTATAGGTAAAAGAGAATTAGGGTTTATTTTGGTTGATTAGCAAAACAATGGTGACAGGCAAGAAACCATCTCAGATATTACAAGGACAGAAGCCACTTCTCTAGGATTTCACCAAAAATAGCATTCTTCACCTGCACTAAAAGGAGAAAAGACAAAGAGCATCAGTTTAAAAGGGATAATATTACCAAAGGGTAAAAAACAAAGTTTTTTAAAATAAGATCGAAGGTTGGGCATAATTTATTATCAAAACAACCTAAGAAGCAAATGTGCCCCTAGTTTGCATCTCAATAGTAGACCCCCAAAAAGGCCTGCTTGTCAAAATATTGTTCTGCAAAAGATGATAGAGACATAAGTAAACATTTTTGCCAAAAAATGTCAAAAGTGTGTTTCACAACAAATATCAGTCAAAAGGCACACTAAAAATATAGGGGACATTAACTTTGTAAAAGTGGGTTTTATCTTTAAAAAATCACTTTTCAAAACAACTATGAAAGGTCACTTGAACCTTTCGCATGCACCATTTTTTTTTTACAAAGTGAAGAAGCTGTTGGAAGAATTTTTTCGGGGTTTTCAGGCTAAACTGTAAAATTTTTGGGTGCTACACGCCGAGGCTGACGCCACGCACTTGGCCTTCGACGCTACGCACAAGAGGGAGGCTGGCAGTGTAAAGACACACTGCGCTACGTGCTCAGAGCCCGATGCTATGCACAGGACGAACACAGACCGAAATCACCCAGGACACTACCCAATCTGCCCGGTGCTATGCATAGGTGCTACGCTTTGGCCAGACTTCTCCACATTTTCTCAAAGAGCTCCAAAATTTGAAATTTCATCTTCAAAACTTCTGCAAGTAGAGCCTAAGGTTGGTGAAACTTTTTCCTCCTCCCAAGCTTTCATTTTTTCTAAAAACAAGGAAGTCATGAATAGTTAAAGTTAGACCAAACCCTAAACTATATAAAGATCAATTATTTAGTCTTTGAGTTAGGGTTTGCAAGTGAAATTGGTTTTGAGTACAAAAATAATATTGGGTAACTATAGGCTAACCTCCAACCCCAAGTGCAAGCTCTAAAAAATCATTTTCACCTTAGCCTTCGTTTTACAAAGAGTTGACCTAAAAACCACTAAAAGAACCTAGTTCACCAAAAACCGTCAAGAAAAGTCCAAAGGTCCTACTATTGTTTTTAGACCAGTCATCATGTCAGAGGGAGATAGTCACACCAGTAGTGATGAGAGTCATACTCCCACCAAGCCAAAACATCATGGAGGAAAAGAAAAAATATTTGAGCCCCTGGACACCACTCCAATCACTTCATCTCCTTTGATGATTTCATGCTTCTATGATGTAGGGTGCTACAAATTTTGTGAGAGGGTCAAGCAAGTCAGCAGCCATTTAGACTTGACTCGATTGTTCATCTATAGCTTACAAGGCCATCAAGTCAATCTAGCAGGGGTGAAATTTGAGCTCTCATTTGAGATCATTTCCAAAGAAACATGTATACCAGACATTGGTGAGGTATGGTTCAAACAAAAGAAGCTGGAGTTGAGTTATTATGGGCCCTATTTGAAACCCAACTATCAACAAAATTGTAAGTTTTTTTTCTCTTTTTCCCATTTGCTAGAGAGGCATGCTCCATTAATGAGGCAGATTATCAGTTTTTTGACATGTGAGGGGAGATACTCCCAGAACTACTCATATCATATAAGGTTTTTGATGCATTTTACCAGGGTCAAGATGATGAACCTAACTTACCGCGTGTTAGCCCCCATATGAAATTTTTGACAAGAAAACAGGGGCTAAATTGTTGTTGAGACTTCAAGGAATGCATTTCCCTTACAAACACATCATCCTTGAAGCCTCTTTCTGCCTTTTGCCCTTTGATAAAATCCCCTCTACTGATTTCCATCATAAAGCCTCCCTATTTGTGAAGAAATGCCCAGGGGCCCCTTTTCCTCTTATTTCACCCCCACTTAGCCTCTACTTTGTTCCCCTTGCCTCCCCTTATATTTCCCTCTCACCTTTCAAATTCCCCCAAAATCCCCTTTATTTTCTTCCCCAACCCTTTTTTGGCCACTTTCCCCCCTTATTCCTCTATCGTTCCCCTTTCTAACCTTTAAATCACATTGAAACGGGTTAAAAACCCACTTTCCGACTATATGATAGGGCTTGGCCCCTTTTCCACAAACCACTTCCCCCACATGCCCCGGCACTGGGACCAAGCGCTTAAGTCCCGAGCGCTAATCGCAATCGGAAGACCGGACGGGTGCAAATTCCTATGTAACATTGAAAATCCCCCGATGCGATTTTTTTAACACGTTAAGTCTGGCGATGGTTTCCGCACCGTTGATCCTCCGCGGAGATCGGATGGTGGAGCGCTAATCGCACCCGCCGCTTCGTTCGCAATCACAACATTCACGTCGCAACCCCCGATCAATCGCAAGCCCATCTCTCTGATATCTGATTGATCGCATCCCCGACCTCCAATCCTCCGATCCTGCCATCACCCGATTACATCTTGACCGTCCATCCTCCCCCCGATCCGACAGTCAGCGCTCAATCGCATAACCCCTTTCCGATCGCAAACTCCAGTTGTGTCACCCCGATCGAAGTCTTCTGATTACTTCTCCGCCGTCCATTTCCTCCCAGATCCAACGGTCATCGCTCCTCCCGCCCCATCACAATCGTAATATTTGAAATGTGTTACACCTTTTTACCTCCGATTGTGATGGTTCCGATTAAATCTTGGCCGTTGATCCTCCCCTGGATCCGACGGTTCTGGCTTGATCGCCCTCCGCCTCTGCTGGGTCCCACTCTTACATTCGTTTCCATCGCATTCCGTGTGTTTTATAGGTTTTGCGCCTATTTTTATTATATTGTTCTGCCGCCCAATCTCCACAGTTGATCTTTGTTCCTAGACCATGATCTCACGGTCTACGCTGCATGTCATCACCGAACCCTATCATTCGCATATCTCACCACTTCACAACATTTTCACTGTCATTTCACACAAAATCGTTGTTCCCACCGCCGTCGCACCACCATATATTTCGCCCTCCGCTCCGCCAGTCCTCCATAGCATTGATTTTCTACACTCAGTTGTGGGTTTCCGTAGAGTACAAGAGTTGAGACGCCGCCATAAATTGCACAGTATGGAGGCAATAGCAAGATTTCCACTGACAGAGACAAAAGAGTTAATGAATATCAGGTTTTCACATCAGCGGAGTGGTTTTCTCCATTAAAGGAAAGATTTTAAATCTGCAAATCATCTCTGGCACCATTAAAGCTCATAATGCATGAACAAAGACAATACGGGAACAACATAGGGCTTGAGGCATTAAAGAAGAGATTTTTGCACCCTCGCAAGGATTTTAGGAAGCACAGGCACCGGTTCAAAGACCCATACATCGCACAGAAGGTACAGCACGAGAGATCAGAGTATCAGGGTTTTCATATGATCAGAAATGTTTTTCTTCATCAGGTACAGGGCGCCCATACATTATTTATTATGAACAGTATCCCTGAAGGAGTTTCCCACCCTAACAGCAGTTCGAAGAAACCAAAACATTTACGAGACAGACCTTCCAGTAGTTTATTTTATTTTGGTTCAAATCACCAAAGGTATCGTAGCCTAAAATGTCAAGATCATATCAGGAGAAAATCATTCTTTCCCAAGGGAGGTGACAGAGATTAAATATACAGCATGTCAAACAGAATGGGTTTTGGCCTTGCAGTCATTCTTGGGTTTAACGTAACATTTAATTTCCACCTACTCCTTCAGTCGATCTTAGGATCATCCTTTGTTATAAAGCACAGAAGGAAACATTGTAATGGTTGTTGATGAGAAATCAGTGGGATGCAAGCATTGTTCCTAGTTGAGACAAGTTCTCTATGCATATTGTAAGACAGACTGAGATTAGATGTATTTAGACTGAATGTTCAAGCTATGGGCTATGATGTACCTAATTGGTTTTGTTTTTAATATGACAAGCATGTTTCTTTGGATCCTGATCTAAAGCAGCTGGTGATGTTTCCTCTTTCTCTGTATTCGTGATTGATTTTCTCTTATGTTATGTTCCATTTAATTTCATTTCTACTGGTAGGCAACAGAAGTATAATATAGGATTCACTCTTGATAGGTGCCCTATGTTTCCTGCTTTCCCTACCTCAATGTTTTCTGCTTATATGTGTATATGAATGTTGGTTTCAATTGATTTAACCAGTGTAGTGGATGATATTTCCTGCTCTCTGATGTATGAATTAATGAAATATGTGTTTGGATGTTCTTGGTAGGATTTATTTGAATGTGTTGAGAACCTGGGAGGTCTAGAATCCTATGTCTGCCTCACTAGGAGCTTTCCATCCCAATTAAACTTTTCCAAGATCCCTTGTTTCACCTCTAATTCTGTCCAAGCAGGCCTGGAGTTAAATGACCTCTGGCCTGATCTATAGGCAGAGTTGGTTGGTTCTCCTCCTTCATTTTCAATCTTTTGTGTCCCATTCCAAACATCTCCTTCAAGATCCAAATGCTCTAGATGACTAGCCCAACTGAAAGCTTGCACATTGAACACAAATAAATCCTTTCTTGACTCCATAGCCCAATGGCTTTGATGTTCTCTGAGTTATCTATCTTTGCCTAAGGTTCCTCTTTGCTCATCCTTGTCACATATTGGTTCTTCTTTTCCTGATTCCATCCAACCAAACAAACAACCATGAGCCCACAACTAGCCTAAAATCACAACTTAGAGCTTCAAAGTTAAACCTTTGACTACCATAGAGAGATCCCTCTCTGGACCTAGGAGGGCTAGATCCTAAGGTCTGAAAGTGGTTCTATGTTGTCTCATCTTTTGGTCTCTGTCAACCTGGCCAAAACATGGGAACCCCAACATAATGGCGACTCCGCTGGGGAATTCTGAGTACATTTTACCTAAAACATTCGTAAAAAGCCTCAGAAACTTAGAACTCTGGTTAGGTTGACAGCAAGTCATCCCTTTCTTGAATCAACCTCCATTTTTGAAAATCCACCATACTCTTAGACAGAGCCTGGAAAGGGCCAGGTAGCCTCCAGATCTCATCCTCTTTTCAGAGGTGACATATATGGTAAATGCCCTCCCAGTCAATCTCTGGTTGGAGCTTGTTGTTTAAAGGTGATTCCTGAAAGGTGATAGTGCCTGAGCACTGTTGTGTACAGTGTATCCCCCTAGAAACATCCTAAACCCTCCACCTGGCGACTCCATTGTTCCTAAACGAAAAGACTCCACTGGTGATCAGTAGGCCTGCTGATTGTCTTGGTTTCACAACAGACTCCACTGGAAGACCAGTCCCTGAGACAACATTACCATAGTAGAAGTAATAAGTAGGGTTAAGCTGCTTGACTTATAAATAGCATTCTGGCTTTCAGAACCATCCACACAAGAGCTTATCCAAACCCTGACCCACCGGAAATAGTTGAAAATCCAGATAGTATCCTCAAAAGAGCTCCTACACCTAAAAGACCAACCATTTCCAGCCACATTCTTAGAGCTAATTCTGCACCAGAAAACCTAATAGCTCTAGCACATTTCCTCCCGGACCTAGACATACCTAATAGACTACCAAGAACTAGGTCATTCAATCATCTGGACCAGCAAGACCTCGAAGTTTACAATACACCATCTAACAGTGGTCAAAACACTAGGGACAGTGAAAACCCTCCCTCCACACACCTGATTTTCACTTCCTTAAAAACTTGGGGCTCTCTCACCCTAGATCTTCTCAACAAACTTCTGCTGGTCCAAACATCCCTATCATCCAAATACCAGTTGCTCAAGCTAACCCTATACCCCATCAGAACATCATCATGGCAGCCTGGTATGCACCTTTGCTTTTACCTCAACCCTTGTTACCCTTACCCAATTATTATCACTCAAAAATCCCACACTTCACTACTAAAGAGTCCATAACAACTCAGCAACATGTAGATAAGATGGAGGACTCCTTCGATTATATGGAAATTGATGATGAAACAATCAAAATGAGGATCTTTGCCAAAAACTTAGGGGGTGAGGTGAAGAAATGGTTTAAATGATTGCCTCCTGGCAGCATTCAAGATCTCCCTGCATTATACCAGAACTTTATAAATAAATGGGAGGTCATAGCAAACCCTCGCTAGCTCCTTGCAGAATACATGTCCCTTAAGAGGAATGTAGGAGAGAGTGTTCACGATTACACCACTAGATTCAACAGCATTTATAATGCTCTCCCTCCGCACATGAAACCTCCACAAGGTATGGCCCTAACAAAATATCCTGATGGATTTGATGCTGACCTGGCCTATGAGATTAGAGACAAAGAATACACCACCTTGGAAGACATGCAGAAAGGAGCAATAACTATAGAAGCAAACTTGATGGAAAAAAGGGCGAGATTAAAAGCTGAAAAAAAGGTAACATATAGGGATGACAATGTAGCTTCCACATCTGATCCAAAATATGATAGACTTTCAAAAAACGTGGAAGAACTGCAACAAATGATAAAGAGGATGGTTTTCCAAAACAATAACCAAAACAAAAACCAGAACCAAAACATTAGAAGAAACAATGCTGCTCCCAATAGACAAAGAGAGTCAGATCAACAAATTATTCCCCCATTTCAAGAAAACTTTTTTGATGAAGATGAAGGAATCATTGAAGAGTCTGAAGGGAATACAATAAACATGTTTGAAGCAGAGGACTCAGTCCTTAACTGTGATTCAGAAGAAGATCAGCCCTCACCATCATTTTGGGATGAGGAATGGTCGGAAACTGAGGATTACAGATTAGGATTTGAAAATGCCATGTTGCAAGTTCGAGAACATTATGAACTTAGGATCAAGAAAGGCCAAGATACTTCCAAAGACAAAAATCTTGAGGTAACCATTAAGAAAAGACCTGACAAAACTTCTAAAGAAACCTGTAAATAATAAAATAGTAGCTGAAAGTTCTGGTAAGCATAAAGAGAAGGACGACCAGGACACTGGAAAACAAAGTCAACCAACCAGCAGTACTAGCACTTCAGTTATTACTCCTGATACAACTGTTCCAAACCTTGTACATAGTGAGAAAACACCAAATGACTCAGCCACCAAGGCAGCAAATAAAACAGAGTCAAGTGTTTCCAAGACACAGTCCACTTTCAATTTAGAGAGTGAACTTGCAAAAATCAAAATCTCTGTACCATTATCTGAGCTGGCCACTCAGGATGTATATAAAGGCCAAATTTTGAAAGCATTAAATCTGGGAGAAATGAATGATTCTGTAAATTTGAATGATGATCAACCAGCCCTACTCTTTGGTCCCAAAATTGAAGGAAAATTTCAGGAAGGGGTAGTTCCACCTTTTTATATCAGTCTCAACATTCATGACAAAATACTCCACAATTCCATGCATGATTCCGGAGCATCACACAACTTAATGCCTAAGGTAGTGATGGAGAGGCTAGGCTTAGAAATCACCAGACCTTACAAAGACTTATACTCATTTGACTCTAGTAGAGTAAAATGCCTAGGCCTAATCAAAGACTTGTGTGTGAGTTTAACCCAGATTCCTGCCAAGTGTATGGTCATGGATGTTGTGGTGGCAGATGTGCCACCTAAGTATGGCATGCTATTGTCAAGATCATGGGGAGCCAAACTGCAAGGAACAATGCAGATGGATGGCTCATATGCCACTATCCCCATATTTGGCCAACTTAGAAGACTGTATAGAGAGTCTCAGATGAAATTCTTAGTCAGTAGCCCCGAGAAACCTGAAAACTCACCATTATACTCTGTACATACAAATCTAGACTCTTTTATCCTCTACAATGACCAATCCTCAGAAGATCCGAGAACGAATAATGGATATACAAACATACAACCCATGGATTTCCACATAATGGCTACTCTGGAAGAATACGAAGAAGGAGACCATGGGAAAACTGCTGAAAATATGACTCTGAATGAAACAGAAACAGAACAAAAACAACAAGCTAGCCACCTCCCTGATCTTCATGCCCATAATGAACCACAAAATGACCCCCCTCCTAGCACAAACCTCACAACTCAACATAATGGCGAATCCAGCTGTAGGGGAGGGGATGAAGACGAAGTAAACAACAAACCCCTGTGGGAAATGAAATTTGATGGGTCCTGTACTAGGCAGAGTGCTGGAGCAGGAGTGTGGCTACGTAACACTGAAGTGGTCACGCAGAGAGCCACGCTGTCAATCTGCATTTTAAATGCACGAATAACAGTGCAGAATATGAGGCTCTGATCTTGGGCTTAAATCTGTTGAAAAAACTAGGAGCCCGTAGGATAGCTGTGAGAGGAGATTCAGAGTTGGTAATCAAACAGGTGAATAGTGAGTATTCAACAAAACACCCCAGGCTTAGGGCATATAGGAATGATACTCTAGATTTGCTGAAAACATTTGTTGAATATGAGTTAGTATTCATTCCTAGGGGGAAAAACGCAGTTGCAAATGGATTAGCTTGCCTAGCCAGTTCATATCCTAATACCCCAGTTGACCAACAAATTATCATTCAGACCAAATTCAGGCCTGTAGTGCCAGACAATGAAAAATATTGGCAGGTCTTTGAAGGAGACAAATAGATCGAAGATTTCCTGGTGGGCAGGAATGAGTTTGAATTTTCTGATTTAGACTCAATTTCTGATGATATCTGCCCAAGCGAGGATCCCCCAGATGAACAAGAAACACCCTGTAACATAGCAATAAATTCTTTTTCTGAGCAAACTGGAAATCCAACCGAAAATTGCGAAAACGCAGAAAATGAAGAGGTTGAAGTGCTGCAGGCCAAAGACAAGAACATACCCAGAGGCCTGGCACCCTTAGAGGACCTTTTTGACTTTGATGACATAGCAAAAAATCCCACAATTGAACATGTTAATTCTGATGTGGAAGAATGCAACGTTGGCACTAAAGATAAGCCCAAAATGATAAAACTGGCTAAGTCTATACCTGCAAACATGAAGAAAAAATACATTGAATTGTTTAAGGAATTCATTGATGTGTTTGCATGGAGCTACGAAGACTTAAAGGCCTATGACACCAACATCATACAACATAAGATACCACTAAAGGAAAATCAGAAGCCTTTCAGACAAAAAATTCGAAGAATCAATCCAAAACAATTGCCTGTAGTAGAGAAAGAAATTAAAAAGATGTATGAAGCAGGCAGAATAGTCCTTGTAAGGTTTTCTGATTGGGTGTCAAACTTAGTGGATGTAAGGAAGAAAACAGGTGAGATTAGACTATGCATAGACTTCACAAACCTGAATAGAGCCTCCCTGAAAGACAACTACCCTTTGCCTAGAATGGAACATATCCTACAGAAGGTGGTAGGCTCTAAAAGGATCTCCCTGCTTGACGGATTTTCAGGATACAACCAAGTTCTGGTACTCCCAAAAGATCAACTCAAAACAACTTTTACCACTCCATGGGGCACCTTCATGTATGTGAAAATTCCCTTTGGATTGATAAATGCTAGAGTACCTTCCAGAGAGCAATGGATATTGCTTTCTCAGATGAGATTGGACACTTTATAGTTATCTACTTGAATGACTTGACTTTATTTTCTAAAACTAAAGAAGAACATCTGAAACATCTGAGGAAAGTCTTTGAAAAATTTAGAAGGTATGGTCTATCCCTAAATCGTAAGAAAACTGTCTTTGGGCTGCAAGAAGGTAAACTTCTGGGCCACATTATATCTGAGAAAGGGATCAGGATAGACCCCTAGAGGGTTGAGGGAATACTTCAAATTACACATCCAAGAAACATCAAGGAGCTATAGTCCTTCATTGGGAAGATCAATTTCCTTAGAAGATTTATCCCCAATCTTGCCGAGCATCTTAGGAAAATGACTAAAATGCTAAAGAAAGATGCAGGAATTAAGTGGACTGTTGAAGCCAAGAAATCTTTTGAGTCAGTAAAACTTGCACTCACTCAGGCCCCTATCCTTATCAGCCCTGACTTCTCAAAAGATTTTCTGATTTTTTCATTTGCTTCCCAACACACAATATCTGCATTTTTGCTGCAGAAAAATTCAGAAGGTAATGAACAGCCTATAGCCTTATTTAGTAAAGCCTTGAGAGATGCACCCTTAAAGTACAACATCATGGAAAAGCAGGCCTATGCCCTGATTAAGGCCTTAAAAGACTTTAGGGTGTACATTCTGCATTCTCACATCATTGCCTACGTGCCAAATGTAGTGGTCAAAGATATCTTGTCCCAGGACCCTGATGGAAAAAGGGGAAAATGGATTGCTACAATCTTAGAATATGACATTGAAATCAAACCCACCAAGCTGATCAAAGGTCAAGGCCTGGCCCAATTAATGGCTGAAACAAATTTTCAAGCCTTGGATGTTAACATGATGAATGCCTTAGATTAGCAAGAAGGATTGCACCATCCAACTGTCGAGGAGCAGTTTTAGAACTCTCCTTGGTATACTGATATCCTTTATGTGCTCACTAGCCTCAATGCCCCTCCAGAACTGTCCAAAACAAAGGCTAGATTCATAAAACTCAAAGCTCGAAATTACTGCATTATGAATGAGAGTCTATATTGGAAAAATCCAAATGGCCTTTTGCTGAAATGTTTGTCTGAAACTGAAGCTGAAAGAATCAAACAGGAATTCCATGCTGGGGAGTGTGGAGGCCACCTGAGTTGGAAAACCACTACAAATAAGATACTCAGGGCTGGTTACTACTGGCCTACCCTCTTCAGTGATGTCCATAAAATGATACTTGCCTATCATAAATGTCAGATCTTTGAAGGCAAAAGAAAACTCCTTCCCCTCCCTCTACAGCCCATCACCATAGAAGGTCCTTTCATGCAATGGGGCCTAGATATAGGAGAAATTAATCGTGTCTCCTCTGGGCAACATAAATGGATTTTAACTACTACAGATTACTTTACTAAATGGATAGAAGCTATACCCACTAGGAATGCCACTGACTCTGTCATCATTAGGTTCCTAGAAGACTTCATCTTATCTCATTTTGGTTGTCCACGGAAAATAATCACTGACAATGCTACTGCTTTCGGATCTAAAAGAATGGTTGATTTCTGTCATAGGTACGGAATAGCACTTGGACATTCAATTGCCTATTACCCCCAGGGTAATGGTCTAGCTGAATCATCAAATAAAAGCTTGGTTACAATCATCAAGAAGCTGCTGGAAGAGAACAAAAGATCATGGCATAAAAAGTTGATACATGCCTTGTAGGAAGACAGGCTCACTACAAAGAAATCTATTGGCATGTCACCCTTTCAGCTGGTTTATGGGATTGAATAAGTGTTTCCTACTAGTCTTGGAGTTCCAGTAATCAAGCTTGTTCAAGAGATCCAATCAAAGGAAGACAGCATGATAAGGAGAATTAATGAAACAATCCATCTGCAGCAAACAAGAGAGTAGGTTTATAGCAGAGCTGTCAGAGTACAAGAAGGCATAAAGAGACAGTTTGACAAAAGAACCAAAGCTTCAGATTTCAAGGTTGGAGATAAGGTTCTGAGATGGGATTCAAGAAGAGAGGACAAAGGCAAACATGGCAAGTTTGACAGTTTGTGGCAAGGTCCATATATCATACAAGCCACTGTGGGTCCTAATGCATTTTTTCTGCAAGAACTAGATGGCGCAAAATTTTTTGGAGGTCCTGTCAACGGCAGAATGCTCAAACATTACTTCAATTGATTTTCCATTTCCATTTGCATCTCCATTGTACATACCATTGCAAGTTTTCATTTTCAGAAAAAGAGAAAATGTTCCAAAAAACAGAATGAAAAGAGAGGTTCAGGCATGCTCAAAACATGAACCTCTGAAGTAAAAAGCATGGCTCAAACCTGATCAAAATCTGAGCCAAAGGAAGCAGAATAGCTGGTCCTAATAAGCTCAAAATCTGGATCAGCAGTGAAAGAGAAACCAGCTCTAATATGCCCAAAACCAGACTTGAAGCAAAGAAAAGAGGTGACTCAAATATGCTCAAAACCTGAGTCACAAGAAAGAAAGAAGGATGTTTCACAGTTGCAGAATTCCATGCCTTCACAGTTTTTTTTTCTACAAGTTTCTACCCAGCAAGTCAGACAGTCTAATCCTGGCTTGGTTGTGTTTAGATTTCCTGTCTTAGAATGTAGGCGAAGAAACCTGTTGGACAGTTTAATCCCAACAGGTAGTAGATTAGGTAGAGAAATAGATGAGGTCAACAGTCTAATCTGGCCTCATGGAGCAATAAGGGTAGATTTAGAATAGGTTTGTTTTTGTTTTGTAAAATAAATGTAAAGGATCTGCCAGCTCAAATGCACCCAAGGGAAAATGCTAGGATTGTAGTTTGGGTAGGTAGATTGGTTGGGAAAATGTTTCTACTGATATATCATGTTTGTGGCAGCTGAAAATAAAAGAAGGAAGATGGCTTATGATAGCAGGCATCTGGCCTACTCCAAATATCATTTCTGGTTTCTTTCCTCCTTCAAGAAGAAGCCATCCCCATGTGGAGCCACTGTTAGCCCCCCTATGAAATTTTTGACAAGAAAATGGGGGCTAAATTGTTGTTGAGACTTCAAGGAATGCATTTCCCTTACAAACACATCATCCTTGAAGCCTCTTTCTGCCTTTTGCCCTTTGATAAAATTGCCTTTGCTGATTTCCATCATAAAGCCTCCCTGTTTGTGAAGAAATGCCCAGGGGCCCCTTTTCCTCTTATTTCACCCCCACTTAGCCTCTACTTTGTTCCCCTTGCCTCCCCTTCTATTTCCCTCTCACATTTCAAATTCCCCAAAATCCCCTTTATTTTCTTCCCCAACCCTTTGTTGGCCACTTTCTCCCCTTATTCCTCTATCGTTCCCCTTTCTAACCTTTAAATCACATTGAAACGGGTTAAAAACCCACTTTCCGACTATATGATAGGGCTTGGCCCCTTTTCCACAAACCACTTCCCCCACATGCCCCAGCGCTGGGACCAAGCGCTTAAGTCCCGAGCGCTAATCGCAATTGGAAGACCGAACGGGTGCAAATTCCCGTGTAACATTGAAAATCCCCCGATGCGATTGTTTTAACACATGAAGTCTGGCGATGTTTTCCACACTGTTGATCCTCCGCGGAGATCAGACGGTGGAGCGCTAATCGCACCCGCTGCTTCGATTGCAATCGCAACATTCACGTCGCAACCCCCGATCAATCGCAAGCCCGTCTCTCCGATCTCCGATTGATCGCATCCCCGACCTCCGATCCTCCGATCCTGCCATCACCTGATTACATCTCGACCGTCCATCCTCCCCGCGATCCGACGGTCAGCGCTCAATCGCATAACCCCTTTCCGATTGCAAACTCCAGTTGTGTCACCCCAATTGAAGTCTTCCGATTACTTCTCTGCCATCCATTTCCTCCCAGATCCAATGGTCATCGCTCCTCCTGCCCCATCGCAATCACAATATTTGAAATGTGTTACACCTTTTTACCTCTGATTGCAATGGTTCTGATTAAATCTTGGCCATTGATCCTCCCCTGGATTCGACGATTCTAGCCTGATCGCCCTCCGCCTCTGCTGGGTTCCACTCTTACATTCGTTTCTGTCGCATTTCATGTGTTTTATAGGTTTTGCGCCTATTTTATATATATTGCTCTGCTGCCCAATCTTCACCGTTGATCTTTGTTCCCAGACCATGATCTCACGGTCTGCGCTGCATGTCATCACCGAACCCTATCATTCGCATATCTCACCACTTCACAGCATTTTCACTATCATTTCACACAAAATCGTTGTTCCCTCCGGTGCCGCGCCACCATATATTTCGCCCTTCGCTCCGCCAGTCCTCCATAGCATTGATTTTCTACACTCAGTTGTGGGTTTCCGCAGAGTACAAGAGTTGAGACACCGCCATAAATTGCACAGTATAGAGGCAACAACAAGATTTCCACTGAAATAGACAAAAGAGTTAATGAATATCAGTTTTTCACATCAGCAGAGTGGTTTTCTCCATCAAAGGAAAGATTTGAAATCTGCAAATCATCTCTGGCGCCATTAAAGCACATAATGCATGAACAAAGACAGTACGGGAATAGCATAGGGCTCGAGGCATTAAAGAAGATATTTTTACGCCCTCGCAAGGATTTTAGGAAGCACAGGCACCGGTTCAAAGACCCATACATCGCACAGAAGGTACAGCACGAGAGATCAGAGTATCAGGGTTTTCATATCATCAGAAATTTTTTTCTTCATCAGGTATAGGGCACCCATACATTCTTTATTATGCACCGTGTCCTTGAAGGAGTTTCCCACCCTAACAGCAGTTCAAAGAAAACAAAACATTTACGAGACAGACCTTCCAGTAGTTTATTTTATTTTGGTTCAAATCACCAAAGGTAGGGCAACCTAAAATGTCAAGATCATATCAGGAGAAAATCATTCTTTCCCAAGGGAGGTGACAGAGATTGAATATACAGCATGTCAAACAGAATGGGTTTCGGCCCTGCAGTCATTCTTGGGTTTAATGTAACATTTAATTTCCACCTACTCCTTCAGTCGATCTTAGGATCATCCTTTGCTATAAAGCACAGAAGGAAACATTGTAATGGTTGTTGATGAGAAATCAGTGGGATGCAAGCATTGTTCCTAGTTGAGACAAGTTCTCTGTGCATATTGTAAGACAGACAGAGATTAGATGTATTTAGACTAAATGTTCAAGCTATGGGCTATGATGTACCTGATTGGTGTTGTTTTTAATATGACAAGCATGTTTCTTTGGATCCTGATCTAAAGCAGCTGGTGATGTTTCCTCTTTCTCTGTATTCATGATTGACTTGCTCTTATGTTATGTTCCATTTCATTTCATTTCTACTGGTAGGCAACAGAAGTATAATATAGGATTCACTCTTGATAGGTGCCCTATGTTTCGTGCTCTCCCTACCTCAATGTTTTCTGCTTATATGTGTATCGGAATGTTGGTTTCAATTGATTTAACCAGTGTAGTGGATGATATTGCCTGCTCTCTGATGTATGAATTAATGAAATCTATGTTTTGATGTTCTTGGTAGGATTTAGTTGAATGTGTTGAGAACCTGGGAGGTCTAGAATCCTGTGTCTGCCTCACTAGGAGATTTCCATCCCAATTAAAATTTTACAAGATCCCTTGTTTCACCTCTAATTCTGTCCAAGCAGGCCTGGAGTTAAATGACCTCTGGCCTAATCTATAGACAGAGTTGGTTGGTTCTCCTCCTTCATTTTCAATCCTTTGTGTCCCATTCCAAACATCTCCTTCAAGATCCAAATGCTCTAGATGACTAGCCCAACTGAAAGCTTGCACATTGATCACAAATAAATCCTTTCTTGACTCCATAGCCCAATCGCTTTGATGTTCTCTGAGTTATCTGTCTCTGCCTAAGCTTCCTCTTTTCTCATCCTTGTCACATATTGGTCCTTCTTTTCCTGATTCCCTCCAACCAAACACAAACAATCAAACAAACAACCATGAGCCACAACTAGCCTAAAATCACAACTTAGAGCTTCAAAGTTAAACCTTTGACTACCATAGAGAGATTCCTCTCTGGACCTAGGAGGGCTAGATCCTAAGGTCTGAAAGCGCTTCTATGTTGTCTCATCTTTTGGTCTCTGTCAACCTGGCCAAAACATGGGAACCCAAACACCGCGCATAATTCATGCGTTGCAACTAAAGGCACGGACCGAAAATCTAGCGCCATAAAAGGCATGCTGCACTATTTTCAGAGGAATGGATAAAATCTGATTTCTGCAGCCCCGACAGCGATTTTCTGGGAGAGAATATTTCTTCAAATCTACGGCGCTGGTCCCATTTTAGAAATATGTTATCGTTACATGCTCGTTGGAAGCTGAATTTTCGATGGTGTCGTTACTGACCATATCGAATTGTCTCTACAGAACTCCATTTTCAATAATTCCTAAAGCGTTTGCTTTTACTCTGTCCAAAGGCGCTGAAAAAACTGGATCATCACATCACATGCAGATTCATTCAGTACATTTTCCATTGCAGGCTCACGCAGGAATGAGCTGCTTACCATGGGAGCAAAATGTCTATAATCGAGCATTGCACCAGCACGAGCCACAGTAAAAGAGATAGGTCCATGCATATGTCTACATGAAATAAGATGAAAGAGATGGTTTTGCGACTATAACGCATCACTGAACAGAGAAACGAAGATGGGGCACTTGGACGTGCAACTGATTTCCACGATAGTAGCTGAAATTCTGGTGCAGTCGATGGCAAGCTGGTAGGCAACAACTTACGATTGCATTCGATAACAAGAAGACAGTGAAAGAGCCTTCTATGGAAGCTGATATTGATGAGGTCGCAACTGCCTAGAGGTCGCAGAGTCACAACATTTGTTCCCACGCAGGAAATGCGACCATGCGACTATGCGACTCTGTCGAGGTTGCAAGGTCGCAAAAGAACATGTTCGAGAGAAACCTTGACCCTTTGATTTCCCTGACCCAGTGACCTCTACTTCACTTTACCTATCCAGACACTTTAATGAGGTCGCACATCGTGGCTCATCCTAGCATCCAGTAACACATAGGAGCTTCAGCATCATTCCCGTTGAGGAGGAACACCAAGGAAGTTAACTATTCATATTTATTAAATGATGAACATGGCTTGGCATTTCAAATTTTCTTTCGCACCAGCAAACAAACTCATGGTGGATGTGCAGCAATCACTCATACATTTCCTGCATAAAAGAAATATGCAGGATTCCAAGATAGCTGTTAAACTCCCATAGTTTTATTTTGATTCTTCCATTTATGAGCCTTCGATTTTATACTTACTCAATATAGATATATTCACATGCACTTATATATTCATATATGTGTACGTGAAGCTGGTTTAGTGTGTTGCATACTGCTAATTCATTTTTTTTTCATGTGAACAGGATGAGGAGATTACAACTCAGCCGAAGAAGCTTCCACTTATCCAGAAAATGCTAAACAGGAGAAAAGTGGAAAGGATAAAACCCCAGGTCGCAAATCCCTGGAGGTCGCAGGTCGCATGTCTGTCGAGGTCGCGAGGTCGCAAGGTCACATTTATGATTTTTCTCGAAATTTGCGACCCCGCGACCCAGCGACCTAGTCGCAAGGTCGCAAGGTCGCATTTATGATTTTTCTCGAAATTTGCGACCCTGCGACCCAGCGACCTAGTCACAAGGTCGCAAGGTCACATTTCTGTTTTTTCCCAAAATTTGGAAACCCCGCGACCCAACGACCTGGTCGCAAGGTCGCATTTTCATTTTTTTTTTACGATCTGTGACCCCGCGACCCTGCGACCCAGTCGCAAGGTCGAAGGTCGCACTTTGGCAATTTTCTTACAACCTGCAACCCCTGCAACCCAGTCAGGTCGGAGGTCACAACAACAGCTCAGGTCGCAGGTCACAGAAAAGACTTGGTCGCAAGGCAGCCCAACGGTCAAGAAGATGAAAAGTCAAGGAAGGCCAAAGGGTAGTTTTTGCATTATAAATACTCCTTTGGGAGCTTTTAAAAAAAGGAGGATCTTTGTTTTTGGACTCATACTGAGTACATTGTATTATCTGGATTATACATTTGAGCATTAATACAAGCATTTTGAAAAATCCCTTTGTGGATCTGATGTTGTTTTATGTATGAGAATTGTTGAGTATTATATCTTCAGTTTCTGAATATCTTTAGATTAATGGAACTGCATTTTTAATTCATATCACAGTTGCATAACAGTTTGCTGAGTATGTTAATGGTGGTTGAGTTTATTTCACTTTCTTAGCGATGTTGATGACTTTTTTTATCTGCGTTTGTGTTATCATTTAAACCTTTAGGAAGTGAAGGGTGTTCTCACCATGAGGAACTGTTTCTTTCATGGTCAGAACAACCTACAAGCATGAACCTAATGAAGTGTTGCTAACGACACTTCCTTCAGTCTTCATGCTTTATTATTTTCTCTTGCTACTCATAGTGCTACATGTACATTTAATGCATCAATCATATGCCTTGTATCTGTTGATTAGGTGTGTATCCACTGTCTTATAGAGTTTAAGCGAGACCCAAACCGAAGGAGAAATCAGTGGTAGCCGGACCCACACCCCGGATGGGATCCCTAGTTCAAATGGTTCAAGGTATAATTGGGACCTTTTACCGGGGAGATCCCCTGCTATTGGCCGGGATAGACTTTCTCATCAACAGAATTGGCGCTAGAAGGAGGGCCAGATGACAAGCTGAGCCCTGAGAGCCTGCAGTTAATATCATATCTATAATGGCTCATTCCCAAATCATTCTTCCGAGATGTTTGTCGGAGTTTTATGAGCCTCGATACTTCATCCCCGATGAACTTATGTATCACTTGTCCCAGTTAAAATTTGATGGTGAAAATGGGGTGTCCATAACCCAACACCTTTTATATTTCTTTGAATTTGGTGAGTTCTACGAAATTGAAAATGAAGGTTTGATATGTTTGCTTTTCTTCCTCACCCTCGAGGGTTGCGCTAAGCAATGGTGCCGCACATTGTCGTAAGCTTCCATCCATTCGTTTGAACAAATCTCCAGTGAATTACAACAAGCTTTTCACAGGTATGATCTTCATAACGTTTTAATAAAGTTAAATGACATCAGAATGGAACCTCAGGAATCTTTAGATGAGTTCTCTATCAGATTCGTTCATTATTGTTTTGAGTTCCCTGAAAGGGATGTCGATTGGAAATGTTTAAGTGAACAGTTCAAGTATGTGATTCTCGTTTCCCTTGAACAATTTCAGTTAGATCCTAGTGTTCCCTATGATGACCCGCAAGTTATCGACTGTTCAGATTTTGTCCCTAATGCTTCGTTGTCCATCTCCCTGAGTCCAGACCACATTCAGGCCTCCAAGGAGAGTGTTGCTATTAGTGATATTCTCACCCCTCCCCCTGATTTTTCGAGTAGTGGAGTTGTGACCTCGAAAGTCCTGAGCAAGGATAAACACTGGCAAGAGGATAAAGCCTACTGCACTACCTTTGAATCTTTCACGCACCATGTAGAATCAGAGTTTGAAAACCCTAGTGGCTCATTATTCCTCTCGGTTCATGAAACCTACCTCGAGCCCACTCGATGTTTCCCTAGACACAGTCCTAAATATGATTCACATATGGATTATGAATCGACTCCTATCCCGGATGCAGTCGTTTCACTTGCAGGGCCTTCCAGATCATTTTTTCCTCGGAATGACACGGATGCGCATGTTGAAAAGCCTTGTATGTTTAACGCCCCTTCGACTCCATCAGTTCGTTCATTATTCCCCGGTTTGTTTCTCGATCCTGCCATACCAGTAATTTCTTCAAGATGTCCAAAATTTCCTTATACTAGTATTGGTGACAATCAAAAGCATGCAGATGGTGCTTCACAATCACAGTTCAAAATCGATGAATCTTTCAGATTTGATCATTCTCACTCGGAATCTTTAGACAGCCATAGGAGTGATTTCCGGTCTGGGAAACCTCAGGATGTCCTCTTTAATGATCCATCCCAGTTGGTAATTCCCGGGGAGCCTGTTTGGTCAATTTAGTGTATCCTAAATTGCTGCATTTAATTTGTCAATCCGGGATTCGTAAGCTGATGAAGTGTGGCGCACTATATGTGCAAGATAACCTATTTCTTAACTTTTTGTCGTTTTTGGTTTTCTAAGGTGAAATGGAAATTATAAAATGAAAACAAGTATGGTTATATTTGTTCAAGGAAATGATATCCCCTATAATGATTTACCAACTTGAAACTTAAAAAGGAATTTGAAATTTTCAATGACAAAACTTGAAAGGAAATGAAAATGTATTGTTGAAATGAAAAGATGCTGTAAGTCTAATAAATAAAAAACAGTGAACTAGTGAGCATAAATCTAAACTATGACCAATCGAAACAAAGCTTGATAATGAATTTTAAGCAAATGATTCAAGACACAAACTAAAGCGGTAAAATTCTTTCATCAAAGGCATTTGAGAGAGAGCTTGAAACATGGTCAACTAAGCATAAATCTTCCTAACTAAGCAGTTAAACAACTAACTTATAATGATGCAACATCTTGTCCTTGATTAGAGATTTGTTGAAAAGTATGTTTTGGAGTAAAATATTGATACCATCATAAGATTTTCTATTCTAAAGCTGATTCCTTATATCCTATTCATAGTTTTAATTGAATGTCACAAGACCTTACTCAAGAGTTATTGATTTCTTTTCAAAGTAATCTTTTGAGGGAGGACTCTGTTTATGAAATGATAAGGAAATTGCAGAGGTACTTCAAGCCTTAAAATGATGTTGTCTTCTGTTCATTTGGTTATGGATCAATTGTAGTTTTTAGAACAAGAAGATGTTTGTAAATAATGAAGGCTGTTTTGTTAATCTTAACAACTGAAGTAATCTATTGTGAAGTGAATGACAACTGACTATGGAATGCAAATGCAGTGAGTTGAACTAAAGCTAAACTTAAAAGTGTCACTAATCTAAAACAATGCTGAACTACAAGTCATCATCAAACTCAAAACAAAGTACTGAACATGAGTTAAGTGCAATTAAACTCCGGAGTATCCTAACTATACTATCATGCATTATTCTATGAAATTATACAGTCTGTTTGTTCATCATTATTGATATTTTGGAAGAGCTAGAACAATTCTGACTGTGTAATTGAGTGCAATTGCAAACATAAAGGACTGAAAGCAATGAAAAACTAAGATATCATATCCATATCCCACTCATCATTATGATATTTTGGACAAGCGTTTAAGAGCAAGAACAGAGATGGTACTTAGTGCAAACACACAACTAAATCATTCATTATCATGGTCATGTATTGAACTTCTTAAGAATTTATTGGAAGAGTTTCTTCTTGTGGAAGAGTGATTAGAACAAGTGTAATTGTGATAGTGAACAACAAAAATTATAACTAAATCCTACAATACTATAGCCATTTCTCATTCATCATTATAATATTTTGGAAGAGCTTCTTCTTGTGGAAGAGTTAGAATGAGTATAACTACAGTAACTAATTAAAAACAACTATGAATTCAACTTCAAATCCTACAATACTATAGCTATTTCCCATTCATAATTATAATCTTTTGGAAGAGCTTCTTCTTGTGGAATAATTAGAATGAGTATAACCATAGTAGCTAATTAAAACAACTACTAATTCAACTTCAAAATCGTAAAGGCAGCTAGAATACTTATCTAATTTACGCAAATAAATCCGTGCAAGAGCGGGAGCCCTCTACCACACGACGGAATTCAACTCAAATTAAATCAACGCTTTAAAAGCAACACTGTACTTGCTCCATTAAAGATGAAATAGTTTGAACATAGCACTCTGTGATGTGAAAATGTAGCACGGAATCTGAAAAATCATATAAAATCTAGCATAGAATCTAACATCAAATCTCGGTTTCTCAAGTGTTTATATAGCAAATGCACATAACAAGACTTGCAAAAATTCAGGAACACTGTCTTTCCTTATCGGATTCACATTAGGACTCTTGAATTGGCTGCGTGGAGAGGAAAAATACATCTGGACTGAGACAGTCCTAATAGAAGTCTGCTTTCCTAAATGTGTTCCCACATTCCAAAACCGTACCCAGAATTCGTTTCTTCCTCCATAATGAGCAACGAACCATGTAGACATGACGTGGATTATGCCCATATGTGGTTTTTCTCAAGATGCCACCTGGAACATACCTAAACATGAATACAGCTGCAGAATCGCCAGTTAGCTACGGAATGTCTGCATTCTGCAGCTAGTTCCGGTCAAAATGCTTTACAATGGCAGAAATCACAAAACTTAGCAAGTCGGTCATGTAAATCATTCTAAGTAATTTTAACTATATTCATTGATCAATTAGGTCTAGGATGGCAATGGACAAAGGAAAATGAGGTAAAATGGAATGAAAGAAAGCACAATTTTGAGGCTCAACATACCCCCACTTCTTGAGTACGATTGCATGTCCTCATGCAAATTATCCTATGAACTCAGAGGCTTCTGTAAGAACATCTAATCCTCTCCTTCTCCTTTGTCTGGAAGCTAAATATCTTCTGGGTTTTCTGATAACAAGTTTGAACCTTAGGTTGGTAAGTGCCCTGATTAGCTTCTTGTTCCTTTGCTTCAGCTTTTCATTGGTCTTTTCCACTTTGTCTATATGTAAGGATAAGGTTGAGTTCATATTAGTTTTGAGCTTGACTTGATCTTTGAGAATTTCATTCTCATTTTTTATGTGTCTATTAAGTATTTCCAACTCATACCTATCCCTTCTTAATACATCTATTTCAGACATTGGAGGACTAGGGGTTCTCTCCTTACTTTCTGAAGCTCTCCTTTCCAAAGTTTCCATATAATCATAAATTTCTTGTTGAGCAGAGTCAATTTCGGGGGTTCCTTCATTAAAATCCTCTTCAACATCTTCTTCAATGGATGTTTCCTCATCTTCTATATTAATCACCCCTGTTTGTTTGATTAGTGCTTTCTTCAGTTTCCCCTTTAGTCTGTGGCTTCTTCTAGGCTGAGAAGATCCCTCTCCTTTCTCCATGGCAGATTTCCTGATTACCTTTTCTTCATTAAGCCGTCTCTTGATTTGAGTCAACTTTTCTAAAATGATTTCCTCATTGCTCTCTTGGACTGTTTTTTCAATTTCAACTTTTGACGCCCTCCATTTCCTACTTCTCCTTGTAGGCTGTGGTTCTGGTGAGGGTTCTGAGGATTTTTGTTGAAAATTTTGAGGGAATTTGTTGAGAGTTTTGAGGGTAAATGGGTAAAAATGTGGATATGGTGGATAGGATGGTGGACTCTTGATAATATGGAGAGTATCTTCCATAGGGACTTTGTGTTCCTTGTGCCCAAGATTGAGATTGATTTTGAAATTGGGGCCAAGGTTGCTGCCAAGAATTCCAAGGTGGAGGTTGATTATACATTTGATCATGGAATCCTTGTGTACGGAGTCCTAGCAAGGTCTTCTAGATACAAAAATTAAGAGAGACTCTGTGGAATGCAGCCCAGGAGTTTCTTCACAACAGCCTTGAGACCAGGAAGAGAAGGACAATTCTTGGTCTCATGCTTCTCAGAACAAATGACACAGGTTTCTACAACTTTTACATCCAAAGGACACACTCTTAGGGCATGTTTCTTTCTACATTTGGGACAAAAGATTGCCAAGGCATTAGATTCAGCCTTTTGCTTGTTTTGTATCTTGAGGATGTCTATTTGTTCACTAAGACTCCCTAAGATGTCAGACTTAAAATCATCAAGCATGTGTCCTATTTCTGATCTGCATCGAGGAAGCGATTCCGCACGCAAAGAGCGGGATCTCTTGGACCTTTGACGGTTTAGATTTCCCTCACGGAAAGGTTGATATAACTCGGATATTTCGAATGTGTAAGTTGTGATATATCCCCTTTTCCCCATCATGTTAAGGATATCCAACCATTCATCCCTAATTGTTTTCAACAAAGAGCTTTAAGGAAACAAAAGAGCTTTAAGGTGTCTTGATCTAGGTTTTCCATTTTTCCCTTTTGATGTTGTAATTAAATCTTCCAATAAATCTTTTAAATTTTCATCTTCTTTTTTTGTAACATCTTGAACACTTCTTCCTTATGATTCAGGCATACAATAATCCAAGTATCTCTCTAGAAATGCTTGTTTCATATCTTCCCATGTTCTAATAGAACTACTGATTAGACTCATAAACCACGTCAATGCTGCTCCCTTCAAAGTTGAAGGAAATAATTTCAGTTTTTGAGCATCTTGTAGGTAGTCATAAGTTCTACATAGGACTTCAAATTAAAATAGGAAGGTTTTAGGATCTTTAGTTTTAAGTTCATAGAATTTTGGAAGGACAGAGGGTGAATTTGTTTTCATGGTTGTATTGGTTTCTTCATTAGGAAACCCAAAAGAGATTCCCATATCTCTTCTACCTCTTCCTCTACCTCCTTCTCCTTCTGCACCTCTACCTCCTTCTCCTCTACCTCTACCTCTCCCTCCAAATAGTGTGTTTTCTCCATTAAAAACTCCTCCTCCCCCTTCTTCTGCCATGGTTGAATCCCTTGTGGAAATGGAAAGGTTTGTATCCCTACTAGGAGTCTTTAGATCTTCTTCTATGGCGGAGTTCGATGGATGAAGTGGAAAGGTTTCTCTAATGGAATAATTGACCTTAGATCTTCTAGAAGTCCGGGATCGAGGAGGATGGAAGATGGGTTTGAGTTGAAGGTGTACTAGCTGCGGATCTAGATGAAACAAGTGGTGTTCTAGAAATCAAACTTCTGCCTCTGATGCTTATAAATCTTCCCCTTGAATCTCTCTCCCTACGCATAAAATTGTTTTTGGATGCTAAGAAACAAATGTTACCTAGTTTTCACTTCCCCAGCAACGGCGCCAAAATGTTGGGTCTCAATCGAGTCTCCTAAACTGAGCTCATTTAATTGTCAACCAGGATTTGTAAACTGCTGAAGTGAAGTGTATTGTATGTACCTAGGTGCTTGTTTCTTAATGCGTTGTGTGTAGTGTTTTGTGATGTTTTTGGTCTTTTGGTGGTTTTATGTTCACAAGGAAAATGCCTAGAAAGCTAAGGAAAATGAGCCGATGATTAAAAATAGAGTGGATCCTATTTGATGGATGACAAATGACAAATGCAATTGGAATACTAGAAACAGAATCAAATCTAAACTATGAGCAGTCAAAAACAAATCTTGATAATGACTTTTAAGCAAATGATTCAAAACACAAACTAAACTTGTCAAATTCTTTCATCAAAGGCATTTGAGAGAGAGAGCTTGAAACATGGTCAACTAAGCATGCAATTCTTCCTAAGTAAACAGTTTAAACAACTAACTTATAATGATGCAACATCTTGTCCTTGATTAGAGATTTGTTGAAGTATGTTGGGAGTAAAATATTGATATCATCATAAGATTTTCTATTCTAAAGCTAATCCCTAACTCTATTATGCAATTCAATTGAATGTCACAAAACTTTTACTCAAGAGTTATTGATTTCTTTTCAAAGTAGTCTTTTGAGAGAGAGAGCTCTGTTTATAAAATGAGGAAATTGCAGATGTACTTCAGGCCTTAAAATGATGTTTGTCTTCTGTTCATATGGTTATAGATCAATTGTAGATTTTAGAACAAGAAGATGTTTGTAAATAATGAAGGTTGTTTTGTTAATCTTAACAACTGAAGTAATCTATTGTGCAGTGAATGAAAATTGACTATGGAATGCAAATGCAGTGAGTTGAACTAAAGCTAAACTTAAAAGTTTCACTAATCTAAAAAAATGTTGAACTACAAGTCATCATCAAACTCAAAACAAAGTAACTGAACATGAGTTAAGTGAAATTAAACTCCGGAGCATCCTAACTAAGCTACCATGTATTATTCTATGGAATTATACAGTCTGTTTTTCCATCATGATTGATATATTGGAAGAGTTCCTTCTTTTGGAAGAGATTTTAGAGCAATTCTGACTGTGTAATTGAGTGCAAATGCAAACATAAAGACTGAAAGCAATGAAAAACTAAGGTATCATAGCCATTTCCTACTTGTCATTATGATATTTTGGGCAAGCGTTTAAGAGCAAGAACAACAATGGTACTTAGTACAAACACACAACTAAAACATTCATTATCACGGTTATGCCTTGGACTCCTTAAGAATTTATTGTAAGAGTTTCTTCTTGTGGAAGAGTGATTAGAACAAGTGTAACTATGATAGTGAACAACAAAAATTACAACTAAATCCTACAATACTATAGCCATTTCCCATTCATCCTTATAGTCTTTTGGAAGAGCTTCTTCTTGTGGAAGAGTTAGAATGAGTATAACTACAGTAGCTAGTTAAAAATAACTATGAATTCAACTTCTAATCCTACAATACTATAGCTATTTCCCATTCATCATTATAATCTTTTGGAAGAGCTTCTTCTTGTGGAAGAGTTAGAATGAGTATAACTACAGTAGCTAATTAAAAACAACTACGAATTCAACTTCAAAAGAAACGTAAAGGCAGCTAGAATACTTATCTAATTTACGCAAATAAATCCGTGCAAGAGGCAGGGGCCCTCTACCACCTGACAGAATTCAACTCCAAATTAAATCAACGCTTTCAAAACGACACTGTCTGCTTCATTAAAGATGAAATAACTTGAACATAGCACTCTGCGTCTTCAGAAATGTAGCACAGAATCTAAGAAAAATCCTAGCATAAAATCTAATAATAAATCTAATATAAATTTATTTCCAAGGTTATATAAAATGCATTATAATAAGACTTGCAAATTCAGAACACTGCCTTTTCCTTATCTAATCACATTAGACTCTCAAGGGAGCCGCGTGAAGAGGAAGACATCCTGGACCCAGACAGTTCTAATAGAAGTCTACTTTCCTAAATGTGTTCCCACGTTCCAAATCGCATCTAATTCGTTTCTTCCTCCATGATGAGCAACGAACCATGTAGACATGACGTGGATTATGCCCATATGCGGTTTTTCGAGAGGCCACCTCGGAACATACCCAAACGTGAAGATAGCTACATAATCACCGCTAGGCTATGGAATGTCCGTGACTTCCGTGCCTAGTTCCGTCAAAATGCTTTACAATGGCAAAAATCACAAAACTTAGCAAGTCACTATGTAAATCATTCTAGAAGTAATTTTAACTATATTCATTTATCAATTGGCCCAGTGATGGCAATGGACAAAGGAAAATGAGGTAAATGAAATGAAAGAAAGCACAATTTTGAGGCTCAACAATTCTCGTTTCCCTTGAACAATTTCAGTTATATCCTAGTGTTCCCTATGATGACCCGCAAGTTACCGGGCCGTTCCAATTTTGTCCCTAATGTTGCGTTGTCCATATCCCCGAGTCTAGACCACATTTAGGCCTCCAAGGAGAGTATTGCTATGTGTGACATTCTCGCTCCTCCTCCCGATTTGTTCCGATAAGCCGAGGTACGACCTCGAAAGTTTCCGAGCAATGATGGATGGGTATTGAGATGAAGCCTACGTACTCCCTTTGAATATTTCACGCACCATGTTGAATCGCAGCTTGAAAGCCCTGGCTCATTACATTGCTGGTTCATGAAACCTACCTCGAGTCTGTTCTGTCTCCAGACACAACCTAAATCTCGATTCGCATAATCGATTACGAATCGACTACCCCGCATAAAGTTGATTCCTTTACAAGTTCATCATTTTTCTAAATGACACGATGCACGTGTTGAAAAAATCCTTTGTGAGGGTTAATGCCCCCGACTCAATATTTTCGTCTTCATTATTCCCGCTTGGAGCCTGATACCACCACACCAAAGAATTCTCTTAGAGACATTCAAAATTTCCCTTATAATCGGTATTGGCGTTAAATTATAAGCCCGCATGGTGTTTCATAATCACAGCTCAAAATCGATGAATCTTTCATATATATGATCATTCTCACTCGAATCTTTAGACAACCATAGGAGCAATTTTCTATCTCGGGGCAACTCAAGATGTCCTCTTTATTGATCCATCCCAAGCTTGGTAACTCCTGGGAGCCCGACTTAAGCCAAAATCTGTACTGATCAAATTGATGGTTGTAGCGATCACTCCTTATCCGAAAACATATTCAATCATACCGCTCGAGGACTATCACTCGAATCTCTTTGCTAACCCTATGAAGACACCTGAATTTAGTGATTCACTGGGGAAGATTCAAGTACCCATCGTGTTGAAGCGCCTTCAGTCTTCCGCCAACCGGCTTTGAGATGACGATCCCCAAATAGCATGCTCCTCCCAAAGATAAATCCATGGTAAATCCACCCCACCCCGGCAAATATAGAGAATCCGATACTTTGGATTATCAATTTTTCAAGCAGTAAACATTTGACCGAATTGATACAAAGCCCACTCGTACATTCCGCAACCCACCACAATCCATGATCACATCTACTCGCCGTTGATCTCGCCGCGCTCAAAGTTGGAGAGCCCCTTGCTCGAAGGTCCAGAGTTTGTTCAAGGCAAAGGAGGAATTTCAGATCCACTCAAACGTGGATTCGATCCTTATACCTCTAACCAAACCCAGGAGCAACCCCGTACTAGGTTTTCGAAACTAGGGTTTCTACGCTTGGATGTGCATGCATCTATAATTCGCCCGGCACTCGCTTATTGTTTCCATTCCATAAAACCGATGGTACCCAACACCATGATGAGATTTTCGGACAACTCAACCAACCCCATTCCGTGAATGTGCTTGCAAATAGGAATTGGCTTACCCATCACCCCTCAAATCCAGATCGTACATGAATGATTTTGTGTCATTTATCAATAATGTTGAGTTTCAAGAAAATGATTGTCAGTTATCAAGATGAGAATGGGATTCACTTGTACAATTTGTTCCGGCATGTTCTTTGGTAAGTATCTCTATCATCTTGTCGTGGCACCCTTCCTCGGTAAGTTTTGTTGTCGCCGCACTTTTGGATACTAGCTCTAATCCCGATCATTTTTGTTCTCCAGGTCGTGAACTAATGCGTGGCCGTGACCGGAAATCTAATTTTACATAACCCGACCGCATCATCGTGGGTTAAAATAATGTGGTTTGTGGGTGTAGGCTAGCTAGGACTCGTTAATAAAATTTTAGTTCGAAGTTAATTAGGTTTACTTGCCAAATTTTTTACTTCATAGCTTAAAAGTAGTGTTTACTATTCTTGTTTACGAATAATATCCTAGGCATCATCATGTTACAATTGTTTTCCACTCATTTCTTTTCGCTTTCTACATTGATAATTAATGCTTGTATTGCGCCTTTCCATCTACAACCGGTTAATCATTCTCCCACATGGTGTTGCATCAATCTTGAGCCTCACCTATTACATCAAGGCCGTATGCTCTCTCCCTCACATCATTTTTGTCATATCTCCCGCCACTTCATGAGCCCCTTACCGCACCCTATCACCTTGCGCCTTGTTTTTTGCCCCTAATTTCCTAAAAAACAATAACCCTATCATTTTGTGTGAGGTTGTTATCTCAAGAGGCAAAATTTTCTCTTAGTACCCGCCATCGAAGTCGCATTCTCAACAAGATGCCTATGAGTCTAAACTAATTATCCGGGGAGATACGAGCCGTTTTCTATGGGAGACCCGATGAGTTGAAATGGCCCATACCCTATGTTTCAAGCCTTGTGCCCAACATAGTCTTGGACGTTTTAATGATCTCTATTGCACACTTCACTCATTGTGGTGAATGGGATGTGAAGTTTTGGCACGAAGGCAAACCCAAATCGTGATATCTTTGAGTTTCTATAAAACAAGAAACAACCTCTCTTGCTCGTAAAATAAGTTGGGATTCCTCATCCACCCATGAAAATAAGTGCCACGGCAGCACATGAAAATAAGTGCCGGCAAGCACATGAAACAAATAAGGGTAAAGGATCGAGAAAGGCTTCTCATGCTAAGAGAGGTAATGCAACGACTCCGCCGTGGTATCGACAAGGTCACGGGGCAGTCCAGAGCAACGTTTGTGATTTCCTTTTGAAGTGACTACGAGGTACTATCCAGGCCCGTTGGTCACAGAGCAACACCAGAGAATTACTTAAAAAAAATCCTAAAAATAGCAGTCCATCGTCTTTTCTCTTCACATCATCAACAAGCTACCGGGCGTTCGTGAGCTTTCTCTTTGATGTGTTTCTAATTAGCGAGACTTAGTTGAGGCACGAGGATTAGGCGTACTCAGAAGGGCCAAAGTAATACAAAGGGTACCGTTAACTTGTTCAATATTCCCTTGCATTATAATCTTGGTTGTGATATTGACATAGATAAAGCCGGATTCTACCATTGGTTCGCCATTTGTTGTAGCTCGCTACAACACCACCCAAAATTTGCATATTTAAAATTTCGGTTCCCCTCTTCTCACTTAGGCGTTGAAGTCTTTCACCCGACTCCGCAATCAACTACATCCCAAATACCTATCCCAAACCCCTCATGAGTTTCCTCGCCATCATAGATCGATGTCGTTTTTCCAATCACGCCATATGGGAAGGATCATCCAACCGTACGCTCCGAACACTCTTGTCGACCGCGCTAAGTGTAACGAGATTGCCATGCATACGTTTGAATGGAAACCTTTTGTGTATCGACGAATAAAAATCCCTCCGTTGTAGGTCATTAAGCATGTTTTTTGAATACTTCTCTTGCTTGTTAGTTTTATATGTTTTTTCCGGGGCCATCATTATCGAAGAATAACCGTGATGTTGTAATGTTCAATACGGTCACCCCACGAGTGACAAACCCCTCATCTTGTCATGACATCGAGGAAAAAATAAAATTGAGCTCAATAACAAGGCCAAGTTGCGAACAGGGGAGGAGGAGGAGAAAATGACCAAGATCAAGTGAAAGGAGGATAGTGTGATACATGTTGATCGTAGAGAACTTTCTATGTCACTAATGCAAAAATATTTCTTCACTAGTGCGCACTGTATTTTTAAAAGCGCTCCATTAGAAATGTCCAGATCTCGCACCATACCATCTAAATGTCGATGGGCACATGAAAAGAAACATATTTCACCACTTCAATGAGTCTAGTATAGTCTTATGAACAAAGCGACTCAAAAGATTTCTCTAGACAATGACCATCTCATCCGAGGCGCTCTCGTGCTGTAGCAAAGGCGAAGCACACATGTTGGTGTGGCAAACCAACAAAATAGAAGTTTTCAAATATGTGAGCACATCTTTGAGAAGCAACATTTATGAATCCTAAGCTACATGGTGTGAAATTATTTATGCTGCAAGGTGTGCAACGTGGAGCAAGGAAATGGCCTTAAAACCCTAGTCTCCTTTGCTCCTTCATATCCATAAAGTTTTTCTATGTGAAACTATTAGAAATGGAGAATTTCAAATTGAACCTAGAAGGTTATGTTGAATGCATACACTCTTGTAGCCAAGCATATTGATGCATATGCAAAGAAAGTCTCTAGTACCACATGATCGAAACGGCCAACATTAAAAGCGGCCATCATGTGGTTTGACGAGCGGATTTCAACTCTCGACCTTTCGAAACAAAAGGCGTTCATATTATGAGGTGGTGGCCGTGGAATAAAAATTGTTATCTAGTTGCGCTAGCAATCGAAAGAAAAGCAATGTCAAAGGATAAAACATATGGTTTTAACACCATACGAGATGCAAAGGATCGAATCCATATGAAAACTCATGACAATTGAGCTCAAATATTTCTATGGTGCAATAAGACCTATGTTAAAACGTGTTGAGAAAATAAGATAATGGTCAAGGTTTATTCATAAAAAATGGAGCTGACGCAAAGGTTCTAAGAAATGTTTGGAGCAATTTACATGTGTATCGCCTGACGTTGCATTGGAAATGTGGCACAAAACTGGCTACGCACACGTTGCATGGAGTCAAAAATCCGATGGCATGATTCAATTTTTACGTTAAAACATTCGAGGCAAGTGTGAATATATATATTGGTCAATTTTACGATTAAAATGCATGGGACGTAGACGGATATGAAAACACGTTGCGTTGAGCCAAATGTTTGATATTTACGTTGCATGGAGCCAAACTAAATTTTTATATATTACGTGGTACTAACGTTTCAACCTTGGTAAAATGGAGTGGTTATATAATGGTCATGTTATGTTTAAAACATGGAGCTAGATATTATGACAATCCCATAGTGGTAATGTTATGATAATTGTGGCGCGTATATGAATATCTATTGCCATGTTGTAAATAGTGCGTAAGGGGACCCGCGTTGGGCCGGAGGAGGTCCGGTTTTTTCTATTTATATTCCCTATGTGCAAGCACACAAAAGCCATCCGCCGCCAGATGCAAAATGCTGCATATAGAACGAAAACTTCCGCATAAGGGGTCAAGGATAAGAAAGTTTTCCTCTCGCACCGATGGTCAGATTTTCCTACACTTGTATGGTCAATAGAGATGGTGACCGTCGCCAATCTCTACGTGTACACCACGATTTTTTTACAGGGTCACTAATGACAAATCAACAAACCTTTTAAAAACCACCAAGCCTTCTCGATGGTCTCCCATTTTAAGCATTTCGACATTCAACGTAATATGCCCTCAGATACTTGTGACAAGTTTTTCTTAAGACTCGTTTTGTAAGCTTGTTCGAGAAGAACCTTGGCTCACGTGTCAAAAAAAAATGTGAGTCGCGTTCTTATGAGGGAAAATATTATCCTAACCAAGCTATCGACGATGGCTCTCAAGAATAGAAAATTCGACACGTTGAACCGGACAGAATCTAAACCCTACTCTTCATTCCGCCCTACACGGATGTAGGTTGCCATGCATGAACATTAATTACGCCGGTACACCAAAATGGAGATTCTCGACCGAAAATGGCGTCGATACATGTCAGTGATCGTTCGGCTCGCATTAGCAATAAAGCCCAACATGCAAGGATCCGACGCCTTTCCGAGCCGCCCAAGTCCGGCATGCCATAGTAACGTTCGACATGGTCGATTTCGTTGCGGTGAAAATATCGAATCTCTTCATGCCGGGTTGTGTTAGTACGTAATAAAAACTTCGAGTTAATTTTCGCCTCTCGGCACACGCTCGAGCTCAATCTACACGCCTCCTAAATTCAAAACTATTTCAACTAGTGATTTCGATGCCTCGATGAAGATGGTCACCGTCGTAGGGCTCTGATTCATTTGCATTGGAATGTAATAAACCTTCTAGTGGTCGACCATCATGGGAGGTGAAAGAAGTTTCGCATATCAGCGTTGGCACAACGCCTCCAACAACAGACGCTCTCCTTGCCGGCCACCGAGGAATGTTCCATTTTTAAACAAAGAAACATGGGGGAAAATATAAAACCTGACACATCCGAAGGATTAAAATAGGGGCGTGAAAACAAGAGGCTCCCGCACCAAACAAGCCGCCGCTCTATCACACCTATACCGTACGTTGAGATCAAAATCGATGGGGTTTTGAAACATGATCTTTTGATGCGTCTGTTATTGCCATTCACATATAGAATTTCCGCTATGGTGTCATGGAAAGATAGCAGGAAGGATTAATCACCCTTTTGACCGCCGAACTCTACTAAGGAGTCTTGAGCCCGCCGCGTTAACTTGCCTTTCAACATGTGGTGTGGCTAGAGTTCAAAAGGAGCAGGAGGTTAATACTCGGAAGTTTACTACCAAACGCCGACGGCAGCTAGCAGGAGTGCGACAGATTCTTTAACGCAACCATGCAATCCTCGATCAAGTCGAAATCCATCCCGGGTCGCCGAGTCGCAAAGATACCCAAAATCGATTGAGTGCAACTTGCCCAACATTTGCGACTATGCGATCTTTGTCGTGTCGCATTTCTTCCAAGTCGCAAGTCGCAGATCAATGAGACAAGTGAAAAGTGCGACCTTGCGACTCCCTTTGAGATTGCGACCCATGTGAAGGTAAAGTCGTGCGACCTCTCCAGGTCACCGAGTCGCAATACGTGTTGCCGGATAGGAAACGCGACCATGCGACTTGCCACCCCTCTCGAGGTCGCAATGTCAGAAAGGTGTGCTCAAGGAAAGCAGGACCAAGGACAAAGTTCCGACTACGCGACTCGCTTCGAATGGCCTCTTTTCACAAAGCATATATGGCCTACGTAATAGACTATGTGGGTCCAAGCCGATCTTTAAAGTCTCCTAATTTTATGTGTCAATATACCTTTTATGCATCTACGTTTATATATTTATTACTTCCTCAATATACATAAAATGTTTGTATGCGTATAATTTAATGTTACACTGCCGGGATGAATTCGCTTATCTACGTATTATATAAGAAGATGTTGATTTACTCGTTGTCTTGAGGTGTAATACAAGGAAATAGTAATTCCCATCCAAATTAAGAGGATCGCTAGCTCTCTCCGAAAGGGCCGGGTTTTAGATGAACCTCAAACTCTCTTGTTATGTGGATGCTCAAGACACGGGCAGATAGAAGCGTGTCTCACATGGCGAGGGCTAAGATCGGCCTCCTAGAGAAAAAGGTTATGATATTCAAAAAATGCGTAAGGGATGACCAAAGTCGTAGGTCGATATCCGTCGAGGTCGCAAGTCACAGACTGCTGAGGCCGCAATGAATGATATCTCTGCTTTTCCGCCTTCTTTTAGTACCCGCGACCTGGGCCGACCCAGTCGCAAGGTCAAGGTCGCATATCTCTAAAGCCTCTACCTTTGCGACCACCAAAGAATCTAGTCGGCAAGGACGCAAGGGGTTGCATACCTTCGGTTTTTTCACCTTTTGGCACTGGCGATCACGAATTTAGTCGCAAAGTCGCAAGGTCGCACTTTCAGCTTTTCCGCCATGCACTACAATCAGCAGACCTACGCAAGGTTGCAAGGTCGCATTCTCTCTTTTCTTACGACTTGCGACCCCGCGACCGCCAGCTACAGTCGCACAATAGCTGTCGGCAGGCCGCACAACAACAGGCCGCAGTCGCAACAATGTTTTGTGTGTCGCAGGTGCCGCAAATAAATGCTCAGCCGTGTGTCGCAAAGACCGGGTCGGGCAAACACCCGCCGTAGAAGATGAAAGGTCAAGGAAGCCCAAAGGGCGGGGTTTGTTTTTTATAAATACTCCTTTTCTGAGCTTGTAAGCGATCTTTGCCTAGACTCCGGAAATGAGGTATATTATATTAAATAAAGAGATTATACATTTAATGATGAATACAAGCATTTTGTAAAATCTCTTTGTGGATCTCGTGTCAAGCCATGTACGAAAATTTTGAGTATATTATTTTCATTTCGAACATCTTGATTAAGGAATCAGACTAACGCGCTCTCACGCTTACATAAGAGTTTACAGTGGCGTAATGTGGTTGAGTTATTTCTACTTTTAGCGAATGTTGATACATTGTTTATCCGTGTTTGTATGATTGTTTTGCTTTTAGGAAGTGAAGGGTGTTCTCTCCATGGTGAACCTGCTTTCTTTCATGGTCAAAAACCAGTTTTTACATGCAGCCATGGATAGAGAACTTCACCCCAGAGAAGGAAACCTTTACATGTGTCCCGGTTTGGGTCAGGTTGTATTGCTTCCCCTAGATGATTGGATTCCTACACCTTTAAAGATGATAGGATATTATTTGGGTAAATTCATTAAAATTTCAGAAGCAACATTACAAGGAAGGTATACAACATATACAAAAAATTGTGTAGAAATGGATGTCTCCGGAGCCCTGCCTGAAGTAGTCAAGCTAGAGTTTTGGGACAAATTTTGGTTACAATCGGTGGACTATGAAAAAATTATCTTTCAGATGTCGGAGGTGCCATGAGCATGGCCACCTGATAAGGGAATTCCCCCTAAGAAAAGTGGAAGAATAGACCAAATAGATAGACCAAAAATATGCATAGGTCTTTGTCAGACCCACTCCAAGGGGAAGACCTAATAGAAGTCAACAATAATGAAATTAGGGGAAGAAAGTTCAGAGAAATAGCTTTGAAATTATAGCTGAGGAAAACCTAGAGGAACAAGGTTGGGGAAGAAGAGGAAAGTGGTGATAAAGAATAAAATAGAGATAAAGAAATGGGAAAACTAATTAGGGACTATGAGCAGCAAGGAGATAAGTTTGAGAGAGACACGAAAATGACCCCAAGCGAAGTAGGAAAATAGGATCTAGAATTTCAGGAGATAATTGAGAGGGAAGGAATCAACCTCCAAGATTTGGTGGAACAGGTGAAGAAACAAGGAGTAAAAGTGGATCAAATGGACAAGATCCAATATTTATACTTGATGAGAGAAGAGATGAGATTACTAGGGAAGAAAAGACCACAATAAAAAAAAGTAGAAGGATATTCGAAGGGGTCTCAACTATGTGTGAAAGGAACATAATATCATACAGTGTTGGCGCCTCAGCAGAGCCAACATAAAAGAGGGAGAAAGCCGAATAGTGTCTACCTTAAGGAGTTGGGAGCTATGTTAATAAAATCAATTAAGATGAGAGCTCTAGGATCACCCTCCTTAAACCATAACTAAATCATGAAAGTTTTATCTTGGAATATCAAAGAAATTAGTAGCCTTAGGAAACAAATACTATTAAAGAAAAATATTCAAATGAAACAACCTGATATATTTTTTAATACAAGAATCAAAATGCTCAGTAGGGAAAATAAATGAGTTAAGTAGGAAACTAGGAAGAAGGTATGACTCGGTGGAGGTGGAAGTGCAGGGCTCGGCTGGGGGTTTGGCCATTTGTTGGAACCCCGAATCCTTGATCCTTATGGATTCTGAAGCCAATAGATCATACATATATGTAGAAATGCAGGTTATAGGAACCCCAGACATAATGGTTTTCACTAATGTGTACGAGCCTCAAAGACTCGAGGAGAAGATCAAGTTGTTGCAATATCTAAGAAGAAAAAAGAGCAGGAAAGGGCACCTCCCCTGGGTGGTGGGGGGAGATTTCAATATGATAACTTCTCTATCAGAGAAAAAAGGTGGCCAAAGAATAATAAACAGATCTTCTGAAGCATTTAAGGAATTCATTGAGGAGACCAAACTTATTGATATGGAAACTACGAATGGATGCTTTACTTGGAGTAATAAGTGGAGAGGGCAACATCAAGTGGCATCTAGTATTGACCGGTTTTTAATATCGAAATATTTAATAATGAGAGGGGTATATGCGGCAACAAATATCCTTCCTTGTGGGGGATCTAACCATTGTCTAGTGCTATTAATCATGTAATTAATAGGAACTCCCAAAAATATGCCCTTTCGATTTGAAGCATTATGGTTAGAGCACCCTAACTTCATGGAGAATATGAAAAAATGGTGGAAGGAATTGATCCCAGACAGAGGCTTGAATATGTACACCCTACGAGCTAGGTTAAAACACATTAAGGAAAAACTAAAGCAGTGGAGCAAGATGGAATTTGGAAACATCTTTTAGGAGAAAAAGAAACTGGAACAAAAAATGGAAGCATTACAACAACGGTTGATCTCAGGTGGGTACTCAAAGGGGAGAAAAGAAGCAGAAATGGAATTACTAAAGAAGTGGGAGGAGAGATGTAAACAAGAGGAAATCCTATGGAGGCAAAAATCTCGAGTGTTATGACTCAAGGAAGGGGAGAAAAACACAAAATTATTCCACCGATCAACAATCGAGCACATAAAATCCAACATAATCCTTAGAATAATGGATGAGAGAGGGAAAGTGTTACACCAATTTTTGGTCATCTAACCTATTACTATTATATGGACCAAAGTACACCATGTAAGACCAATTTTACCCTAAGTAAAATTGCTTTCACTAAGAAAAATAACTTAGTAATCCATATTTATTAAGTTGTTTATGGTCTAAACAGGAAACCCCATAAGGAAATATTGAAGAAATCCATATTTGTTTGATTTTCCTCAAGGAATAATTAGTTAAACAATAGTTTAATTAATATTCCTGGTCATATTTAACCCAAAATAGGAAAATTAATTAGATAAATCATTATTTATCTTATTATTTTCTGGGAATAATTATTTAAACTTGATTTAAATAATATTCCTTGTTAAATTTGACTAAATCATTTATAAATAATTATTTATTTAATTATTACTCAACCATATCCTTAAAATAATAAATAAATCATTTATTTATTTATTATTTACAAATAAAGGGATTTGACCAAATTCAAATTCTTTTTCCCTCCAACAATATAATAAAATATTTCATAAAAGTTGGATCTAGAATTGGTTAATAATATTTTAATTATTTACCAATATCTAGACTAACTCATTATTTTGTTATAAATAGAAGGGTTTTTCCATTCTCTCACTACCTTTTGTTGCCTAAAGATCACTCTGGATCTATACTTTTGGTCTGACTTTGATCCTCCATCATTGTCATATGTTGCTACCATTTTTCTTGTGAGCTCCCTTCGAGTTCCATTTTTTTTTGTCTGGGTTTTCTACACCATCAAGAGAGAGAGATATTAGATCTGAAGTGCTGAGGACTTACAAGAACCCATCCCATTGAGGGGGACTGGTAACATCTTTATCTATTCCCTTCCCAGGTGTCAAAAATAAAAAAAATTCCTTAAAAGTATTCTTGTCTTGTCTGTTGGATGCATGGAGCAACTCTTGCTTTTATTTACTTCTTAATGTCTTTTACTGAATAGATCTGGATTTTGTAGCATTTATCTTGGTCAAATAACTGCAGATCTAAAGAAATTGGCAGCCATCTTTGATGTTAGGGTTGTTTTTTATACACAGCTAAAGTGAGCTTTTTTCGTACACTTGTGATTAGAATTCATCCTAACAACTGGCAACTCCACAAGGGTTTACGATTATGACCTCAGTCGTTTTTCAGATCCCTGCATGACCAGCTGCTTCAAACCCTAGGATTTCTCTTTAGCTTCTTGTTTTTCTTTTCTTGATGTTGTTTTTAACCTATAAAATCGCAAAACATTAAAAATTCTAACTTTCATGTGTTTTTGGACCTATTGCGCAGGTGACAGGCATCAGTGGCAGCTGAGACGACAAATTTTTCTGAAACCTGCTCCTGAGAGTGTTGGAAGTGTAGGTTGCACTTTTTGGGCTAAAACCTGTGACATGGACCTTCAAGGTGCAGAAAACAGCCCCAAACCTGTGACCTCTGCAGAAATTAGGTCAAAAACTGCGACCTATACTTTTTGTGGGAATTTTTCTGAGATTTTCTGGGTTTGTCTAGGCCTCTGTTCAAGGTTTTATGACTTCCATCTCCACCCGTTTTGGACTTTTACTTGCTCTTTTTTACTCATCAAAGTGGGAACCTAGCCCCCTAGGGCTTCAATACCCTCCACCTTTCTAGGAGGAGTTTTAGCTGCAACAAGTCGTCTGAAATTTCAGTATGTTCAGCCATTTTTCAGATCTGATCCCTTACCTTCAGATCCATTTCAGATTGGTTATTCATACATCCAAAAAACCTCTCTTCAGTTTTGTTTGGGTATTCCTCTAGGGTCCCCTCCGCTTCCCTCCAGGTTGTAGCCTTTCACCACCTCATTTGCAACACTTTTCCCTCTGGTTTTTTGTTGTTTCTGCACCTATTTCCAGTAGATATGACCTTTAGATCATTGTCCCTCCTGACTTTAGATCCATTGTCTATTTTGGTGTGTTTTGACTAGATTTTTTCCCACCCATAGACTAGTTGTTGAAATGGACGCCCCCTTGGGTTTAGATTAATGCATAATTAGCTGTTTATTTTCTGTTATATTCAGTTTACTTTACTGTTATTTGCAGATCTATTTACAGTTATACAACACACTTTTTATTTTTCTCTACAAACTTCTGGGTTTAAAAATTAAAATTAACACACTTAACACACACACCCTACGTGAAGAAGAGCCTAGTTAACGCCGCCAGGCAAAGAATATAACATTGTAATCAATTGATACTGCACCTCTTTGCCCTTGTTTTGACATAGTAATCATTTGATTTTACACCTCCTTGCCCTTGTTGGTCTCTCTTCCCTTTGTGATCTGTGTTTGTTCTTTCATCATTGTGCCCTCAAGGTATTTATCTTAGAGAATTCTTGGCCTTCATCCTCAGTTTCCGTTAGGAAGACTTACTCCTCCGCGTATGATTCAAGTTAGTCCTCCACCGAGTCTGAATTCCGACTCCTCTTCTGGTTCACTGGGTTCCCCTTCTGGTTCCATCTCCGGTTCTCCCCCTGTCACCTTCACCATGTCTAGTTCAAGACCTAACGCTGGTGGTATCCCTGGCCCTAATGTTGGGAATAGTACTAGTGGGAACTATCCCGGCTGCTCCCTTGCTCCCTTATATGGCAGGCCTCAGTATTTTCGATTTTAACCTGTTTATCAATGACCCCATACGCCATGACACTGGTTGGCCTGCTATGCCAACCAAGAACCCTTCTGACATCCCCAAGTTTGAAGGTATTGCTGGAGAAGATCCTACAAACCATGTTCTATCTTTCCACATGTGGTGTTAGTCTAACTCCATCACAGATGACTATGTCCATCTTCGGTTGTTCCAATGTACGCTTACTGGAGAAGCTTCTAAGTGGTTTGTTGACCAGGCCTCCGCCTCTCATACGATTTTTGCGACTCTTGCTCGGGCTTTTTTGTCTTATTTCCAGCTTCCCCTTCATTATGACAGTGGTACCGAACTTTTGACCTCTTTCCGTCAATCGTTTGCGACCTGCCTATCCGATCATATCGAGGAATGGTGGAGAAGAAAGAGCCTATGTCGAGCCCCTACCTTTGAAGACCATGTCTACATGGACTGGTTCCTTAGATCCATTTTTCCCACTATCGGAAAAGATGTCGCATCGCATTTCCCTTAGATCGAAGAAGGTGCTCTCCAGATTGTGTTAAAATATGACTTTATCTACGCACAGTATGGTTATGTTTATACTGCTTTACCTGATCTACCTAGACCCAGTGGTGCCAACGCACCGGGGGAATCCCATGCCGCCAACGGTATCGTTGGAGCCCTTTCTCATTTGTACGCTCATCCTCCCATGGGTTATGGTTTCCCTTAGGGAGGGGCCAACTCCTCCAACACTTTCCCCCCTCTTGGTAGCATGTATCCAGGATACATCATACCTCCTCCTTTTTCCCAACCCTTTTACCACAATGTTACCCAACCTCCTTATTATCCGTATCTGCAGCCTGGTGCTCCAACTCCTCCAGCCTGGTGTTAAGTCCCTATATTAATAGTGTAGTCCCTTATTATGTTAGTGTAGCCCCCCTTATTGTTATTGTTGTACTCCTGTAACCCCCATATTGTTATTATTGTGCCCTTACATTATTCTTGTTAGGTCGGCTAGGATTACATTGTGGCCACACTAGGATTATATTGTGGCCCCATGGACTCCTATATATAGAAGGAGGCTTTGGTCATTGGTATCATCCAAGAATTGTTCATTCATGTAATGTATTGGAGGTTGCCCCCTCGAAGTGGCTTATTTCTAAGGCGTTGATATCTCTTTTCTTCTATTTTTGGAGCTGGTTTCACAACAATTTGTGACTTGCCTATTCGATTATATCGAGGAATGGCGGAGAATAAAGAGCCTATGTCGAGCCCCTGCCTTTGAAGACCGTGTCTACATGGACTAGTTCCTTAGATCCCTTTTTCCTGATATCGGCAAAGATGTCGCATCGCATTTCCCTCAGACCGAAGAAGCTGCTCTCCAGATTGCGTTAAACTATGACCTGATCTACGCATAGTCTGGTTATGTTTATACTGTTTTACCTAATCTCCCTAGACCTAATGGTGCCAACACACCGGGGGAATCCCATGTCGCCAACGGTATCGTTGGAGCCCTTTCTCATTCGTACGCTCATCCTCCCATGGGTTACTGTTTCCATTAGGGAGGGGCCAGCGCCTCCAACACTTTCCCCCCTCCTGGTAGCATGTATCCAGGATACATCATGCCTCTTCCTTTTTCCCAACCTGTTTACCACAATTTTACCCAACATCCTTATTATCCGTATCCGTAGCCTGGTGCTCCAGCTTTTCTAGCATTAGCACCCCCGCCTCCCTTGCCTTCTCAACCCCCGCAACAACAGCCACCACCTCTCCAGGGGTAGGTGTATGCACAGCAAGGCGCGAATAATCATCCTACTTCCAAAAAGAAGAGGAAAGAAACGCAAAATCAATCTGCCCTAGGTAATCCAGGGCCTAATCCCCAAGGGAATGCACCTAACACCACTAACCAGCAACAGGGCACTCAACCCAAGCAAGACAGGCATGTTCGCACGAACAAGCCTTGTTCTTGTTGTGGTGTCTATGGTAATTACACTCATGATTGTCCTCTTTTACCACATATGCGTCAGATGTGGGAGACTCAAGCAACATCGCGAGGACAACAAGCCTCCCCTTTGGTTCCTCCCAATGTTGCACCTATCCATCCGGCTGTGTTTACCAATCCTTTCCCTCAGCAAGGATTAATGGCTACCCAACCACCTGAAGGTTAGGCAGCCACTCAACCTCCTCCATCTGGTACCTCCAATTACCAGATTCTCATGATGAACTCTGACCAACCCATCACCGTTGACCTCAACCGTTATACTCAAGCCTGTCAATACAACAAGCCTCCTACTACATCTACTCCCGAGCCCCCTTCTTCAGGTTCTACAGAGCCTCTTTAGATAACCAATGGTCCTTTATAGATCCCTCAGCCTAAGGTAGAGGTTCATACCAAGATCCCTAGGGGACCATTACGCCGAAACACTACTTCTAGCAAAGCTTCCCATTCGTATAGTATAGTAGATGATTTAGCACAATCCCCTACTTCCATCTCAACGCTGGAACTCCTCCAGTCGTGCCCTTCACAATGAAAAGCTCTACTAACTTCATAAACTTGCGATTAGAATTCATCCTAACATAAAACCTTTGAGGCTCACCAAGACATTGAGGAGGTCTTGGTCCAACACTTTGAAAAGATAACTGAAGAGCCCCAAGTGGAGAGAGGGGAAAACATTCAAAGGATTGTGAGGCATATCCTGAAGGTGCTCACTGAGGAACAAAACAAAAACCTAAAAAAGTCAGTCTCTATGGAGGAAGTGGCTTTGGTAGTGAATGAAATGGCGAATGGGAAATCCCTTGGGCCAGATGGATTCATTATAGACTTCTTCAAATCTTGCTAGGAAACTATCAAAAATGATATATATGAGGTGGTGGTTGACTCCCAAGAATCAACAATAGTTCTTAAAGCTTTGAATTCAACGATTATAGCCCTTATCCCCAAGGAAGAACTGGCAAGTACCCCTGAAAATTTCAGGCCTATAGCACTATGCAACGTTGTCTATAAAATCATATCCAAAGTAGTTGCTAATCGGAAGAAAAAAATTATTACATATCTAATCTCGGAGGAACAATCGGGCTATGTGGAGGGAAGAAATATCTTGGAAAATATAATCTAGGCGCACGAAGTGGCTGACTCGTTGAAGACCCAAAAAAAAGTTGGTATGATAATGCAGTTAGACTTATTTAAGGCTTATGATAATATCAGTTGGGAATAAATGGGAGCTGTGTTACAAGAATTTGGCTTCGATGAGCACTAGAATAATTGGATCAATGTGGCAATGGTCTCATCACCCAATTTTTCATTTCTTCTTAATGGAGCCGCATCAAAACCATTCTCCCCAACTAGAGGAATTCGGCAAGGGGACCCATTATCTCCATTCACGTCTATCTTAATGATGGAAGGAATCGAAAGAGCAATAGGAGCAACTAATAAAGAAGGGGATCTTATAGGGCTGAAGTTGCACGACAATGCTCAGACGACCACTCACCAACAATTTGTGGATGACACCATGCTGCATGGCATTACTACAATTAAGGAGGCCCACAATTTAAAAACCATTATGGATACCTTCATGAAGGCGTCAAGTATGGAATTAAACCTATCAAAGTCTATGATTTTCTTTTTCAACACTCACATTGCTATCCAAAGATTTCTTTCGGCTATCCTGGGTTTCCAGAGGAAATCCCTCCCTTCCAAGTATCTAGGAGTGCCCTTAACGACACAATCCTGGAAGAATTCCAATTGGGAAATGGTTATATCCAACCTGGAAGACATAGTCAAAACATGGATGGTGAGAGTGCTTAATTTTTCAGGGATGTTGGTGCTAGTAAAGGCGGCGCTTCAGGCTATCATAGGATACAAGCTATTTTTTCTTCCTATACCTAAAGGAGTGCTCGAAAATATAAAGGAGATTCAAAGAAACTTCTTGTGGTGAGGGATAGAGGAAAAGAGGAAATGGGCACTGGTGGCGTGGAACATGATATGTAAATCTAAGAAGGAAGGTAGCCTTGGGCTACAAGACCCTTAGATAATTAACAGAGAAAATGGAGCCAAATTGTGGTTGAAATGGTTAACAAGAGGGGAGACACCATGGGAGAAATTATGGAAAGAAAAATACACCCCTGATTGTCAACTAAAAGACCTGGTCAGGCTCACGGGTTCAGTCCAGGGGTCAGCCATATGGAACCTGGCATGGACCAACAAAGAAATTATACAAAAGCACAAATTTTGGGAAGTAAGAAATGGAAAGGATGCCATATTCTTGGAGGATGACTGACAACAACAACCGAAATTAAAAAAACTAGAATGGATGAATCTTTAGGAATCCGCAAAGAGACATGGAGAAGTCCACCAATTTTGGGCTCCAGAACTAGCAAACAACAAGTGGATAACATGGAATCTAAACATCCTCCTCCAAGAAATATAAGAGATTAAAAAATTCAAGATATTACAGAGGAATTGAACAAAAGACAAATAATGGAAAATGAAGATCGAGATCAACTCCGATGGGGGCTATGAGAAGGAGGTGATTTCAACCTCAAGGAAGCCAAGGTTTACCTTAGAACAAAAAAAATATCGAAATCCATGACCAGACCTTGAGAAAACTATGGGCGACTTCTCACTGGCTGAAAATTAAAATTTCCTGTGGTTAATTTTTCATAGAAATGTGCTAACTTGGGAGAATCTCAAGAAGAGAGGAATGATAGGTCCATCATGGTACTACCTTTGTGAGAGGGAAGAAGAAAATATCAACCACTTACTGAATACTTGTAGATAAACGAAATCTCTATGGGACTCGTTGGTTATTATCTACAGAAAAACTGATAGAAATAAAGAAAACATACAAGACAATTAAAAAATGCTGGTTGTAATATACCAAGAATGAAGTGGTTAACGTGACCTGGAACTTGATTCCAGGATTCATCCTATGGTAAATTTGGAAGGAATGCAACAATAGAATTTTCCGAGATAAAAAGCTCCATGTTGCAAGACTGATGGAAGAAATTCATTGCTAGGTTAAGGAAAATATAAGTAGAAAATATTTGAAACCCCGGAGGAACAACCATCCCCTCAGGAAGCCAGAATTCTAATTTTTTTTTACCTTGATTACCTGAGAGATAAAATCCTTAGACCCAGAGAAATTCATATGTTAGGTCCCTGTAATTTGTCATATTGGCAAGACCAAATAGACAAGGGTAACATCAAACCAACTTTGGAGTCCTAAGACCTAGCCTTCCTGGACTCAGAGAGGGCTCTCTCTATGTTTGTATAAAAGATATAACTTGTTTGATTTAGGATGTTGATTTTAGGCTAGTTATAATGATAGGGTTTGTTTGTTTTGTTTTGTTTGGTTGGGTAGGTTGTCAAGAGGAACAGATAGAGTAAGAGAAATTCAAACCATTGGGCTATGGAGTTTGTGAAAGGCTTGAAAAGTACAACAATGAATCAAGGGTGTTTCATAGGGCAAGTTAAAAAATCCAAATGGATCTTAATATCTTAGGTGGATATGAAATGAACATTAAATTATGAATTTTAGTAGGTTTAAAGGGCAATTAAGAATCCTTTAACATACTAGAACAAGAAGAGCCTTTAAGATTACTATGCTTGAGAAAGAACCAAAGTGCAGGGAAAACCATAAACCTCTTTGAGCAAACCCTAGTAAATAAAATTCAAGACAACAATCCAGTAATCATAGAGAGCAGTTAAGAATTCTCTAATCATTACTTTCAGACATAGAGAAAATTTAAGATAATAGTTTAGTGAAACTAAAGAGCATTTAAGAATTCTTTAATCAAAGTTCAAAGAAGGCATTTAAAGCAACGGTTCAATAACAACCAAAGGACAGGGAAAACCATAGATTTCTTTGGCTAAACACTACTAGGTAAATTTCAAGACAACAAACTAAATTCTATAATCAAACCTAGTGGAGGAAAACATTTAAATGACAAAAATCAGACAAACTTAAGGTGCCTCCAACAACATGTCTTAAGCTAAGCTTTATGTTCTGTCATAAGAGAAATTTATGAACAATATGAAAACATAAGGAAATAAGTGTAAGATAGGAACAACATCACCATTGAAAAAGTTCATGAATCCAGTAAATGTGCTAGCTCCATTGATATTTAGTCCAAAAACATATTTCAAAGCTCCAAAGCCAAAAAATCTTTATCACTCCAAGTCTATATGATTTTCATCTCAACAATCAAATAACAACCAAAATGAGGCTTACATGCAGTATTTAACTGCCAAATGATGAATTAAACCCTATCTAGGGTTTTAGAAGTCATTAATTACATAATAAATGCATTTGACCATTGAGACCATGCAAGGCCCAAGGCACAAATATCCCAAACTCATTCATGACAAAAATAACTTCTAACATAACTCCTCAGCTAATTTTAGAGATATTTTTCCTTTAAACCCTCAAAATATATTTTTCAATAACTTCTTGTGTCTTTTGTTGGCTTTCTGGCAAGGGCGCAACGCCAAAAACTGGAAAAATTTCCCTTTTTGCAGCTAAAATTTGGAGGCCTTCTCGGTGTCCAAATGAGATCCATGATAGCTCATTGGAAAGCCTGTCCTGTATAGTATCCAAATAATCCTTTATTTTTTATAATGGAGTCCACATGCATGGTCAAAAATCCATTCTCCCAAGACTGCTCAGGGCGCAGCGCCAGTGCTGAAAAGAGGGTAGAAAGGTGATTTTTGGCCCTTTTGAAGGACCATTTCTGCTCTAAATGACCTGAAATATTTTAAGGGTGATTTATTTGGCTTGAGGAACATGAATATGTAAAAATTTTCTCAATTGAGTGTTCCAAAAAAGAGCGTAGTGCCAATGGCGCTGCACGTTTGACCCTTTTTCCTGCTGGCCAAACAGTCAAAATTTCAAAATTTTCAAAAATATGCCAAAAATGGATTTTGTCTTGCTGATCATGTTTGGGAGGTTTGGAGGGATACATCAGCAAGGATGTTGAGTTTTTCCTTCTCCTTTGCCTCATTTAGGACTTGAATCTTGGTAAGGGCTCATTTGAGCTTGGCCCTTGCAATCATATTTCTTAAGGTATAATGCCTTGCAATCTTCTTTTGAAGGTCAATGTTTCTTTTTGCCTTCTCAAGCTGATCCTCTAGGTGTACATTGGCTCTCTCTATCTAATATTCTCAATCATAGCTGATCTCCATGGCAAGTAGCTCACTTGGAGTGAGTTGCTCTACCAACTTTGTCTCTTTCTCTCTTTCCTGGGCTAAAGCCTTCTTCAACCCAATTGTCCTTGACCCCTTCCTAGGAAGTTGTTCTTCCTTGTCTTCAATGTCATCAAGAGTGCCCAAGGTCTCATCTAGCATAGCCTTTTCTTTTCTAGCTTCTTTCCGAGCTCTGATAACTCTGACCTCACTGATGGATTTCTCTGTCTCTAACTGCTGGTTTTCTACCTCAAGGAAATTGATCACATTCTTTGCCCTGGCAAGATTGGTTTGAAGCTCTCTAATTTGGGAATCCTTGCTCTTAATCAAAATTTTTGTAATCCTCTCCTCATCCTCATCCTCATTGTCGAGGTGAATTAGTTGAAACTCTTGTTCAGTCTCATTCTCATCTTCCTTTTCAACAATGACTTGCTATCTTTTCCTTACCTTTGTCAAGTTGTTTTTGTTGGAAATTGGATTCAACGCTCCTCGCATGTTTCGCGACATGGACTAACTGCTTCTCGTGGATCCTAACTCTGGCGATTGTACGGAGACTAATTCCTGCGGGTTTTGGTCTAACGACAATCATGATCCCAACAAGTGGTATCAGAGCGACAGGTCTCGAGTTCGAAACTCACCCGGCTCGCGTTGGGGGGGAGATTGTTGGACATTGGATTCAATGCTCCCCTTGTGTTTCGCGACATGGACTAACTGCCTCTAGTGGATCCTAACTCTGGCGATTGTAGCGGAGACTAATGCCTACGAATTTTGGTCTAACGGCAATCGTGATCCCAACAGTTTTGTTGATGATGAAGGCAGGGCCCCTTCCACAATTTGTGGAGCGAACACCTGCCTATGACCTCTTTGATAGGTCAAAGGAAAAGGCTCTATGTCAACCATCTCAGTGTCATTGGTCTCACTGCTCTCTTTACTGTTTGATGTTGTGTCATGAGATGAGGGTGAAGGACTGTGGGAAGATGATGAAGGAGGATCATCATGTGGTGAAGGAATGTGATTGAGTGGGGATGTGTGAACAGTAGGAAGTGATGGAGGAATGGATTCTGGAGGATGGGATGAGGAAGGTATATCTTGCTGATGATGGCCTTGTGGAGCAGTAAAAACCTCATTGGAAATGAAGGTCTCCCATGGAATTCCTTTCTGCTGGAGTTGGTGCATAACTACCATCTTGATAAGAGAATGATGGAAAAGGCTTTGTATCCGCTGAGGATAGTCTCTCTTTTGCACTATGTAGGGAATTTTATCAATGCTTCGGTAGAGATAATATGGTATATGCAACATCCTTACTCTAGTAAAATGCATAAGCAGCCTGATGTGGTATGAGTAAAGATGGGAGAACCTTCCCTCACATGTGAAATACTTCATTATAAAATTCATCATAGGTGCATATCTATCAAGAAGGTGAGAGAAAGGAAAGATGGATTTTTTGTGGTCTTTATACCTGGGCTTAAGGTACGGCTCAAAGTAACTCATGTCAAGATTAGCTTGCTTGAACCATTTCTCCCCTACACTATGTATGCCTATGGCATTGACAATTGCATCTGTAGACAATTCAAAGGTGACTGCTGCAAGATTAACTTGTTTGTCATGCAAGTTAATGATAAATAGTCTAGTTAGGTCAGGGCGGTTTTGCACCTGCTGCACCTTTTCACAAAATTCATAGCAACCTACATATTTGAAACAAGAAATAGTACGGGGAGATGCCATGAGCTCTCTTGTATTGAGGGGTTCAAATCTATTTATCTTGCCTCACTTATGATCATGCCTCCTTGGCATTTGGGCCTCCACATCACTATCTTCACCCTCTGACATTGTAAGTTCTACTTTTATAAAACCCTGGAGTGTAAATGGAAATGAGATGAAGGGATGGTAATGAAAAGGTAGCCTTGCAAATGAGGGAATGAGTGAGTGAGGGTATAGGTGTAAGAGAATGAGTGAGAGGCAAAACAACTCAATGACAACCCTCCAGCTGTGTAATTACCCTTTATATTTCTGACACTCTATCTAGGAAGATAAAATGAGGTTTAAACAGTGATCTCCAACTTTAAACTTAGGGTTTGATCTTAGGGTTCCATTTTCATTAATTAAGAAAACACCAAAATTGCTTGAAGATAGGTGTATGTTAGGTACTTACCCTTATGAATGCTTGGAGGACCTTTGGCAGAGACTTGAAGGAAAATTGGAGCGATTTGAGTGGTTAGAGGGCTTAGAAACCCTTCCTGGCCAAGGGTGCAGTGCCAAAGCTGAGGACACAACACTTGTTCTAAGCGCACAACGCCAAAAGAAAACAACACTGAGTGTGTCGAGCAAGATCACATCACCTTCCCCAGTGCATAGCACCACCTTCCAGGCACGCAGTGCCTTTAGAAATTTAGTGGCGGAGAAAGGGCAAGGGCATAGCGCCACTTCCCAAGTGCGCAGCGCCAAGCTAAGGGTGTAGCGCCACAAAAAATTTGCCCGAATTTGCTTAAAACTCAAAATTTCTTCTCCTTTGAATGCTCTTGGTCTTTTGAAGGATAAAAATGATTCATTGAAGTGTAAAATGGTTTTTTTATAGACTTGTAGGTTTGATTTAACTTTGAAAACCCAATTTCTAATGTTAAAGTCCCTTTTTCTATTCTCACTAACCTTTTTACACCGTTTGCATGCAAGTTTGCTTAAAAACATGAATTTGACTTTTCCTTTGCTCCTTGAGGCATGACATGTTTATTTTGACAACTTTGGGATTCAAACATATAGTAGAATCTTCAAAAACTTCTCTTGTTTCCACCATGGAGCTCAACTCATCTTTTCCACCTTGTCTGGCCACTTTCTTCAAAACCCTAGGTATCTGGAGTGCTTTACAACAATCATCAATGTTGTCTTCTATGATATCTATAGCCCTTTCAAGTTCATTCATTTCTGTCCAGTTCACCTTACCTTCTCCCATATTCCATCAATCTTTTCTGATAGACTTTCTTCATGTTTGGCCTTGTGTGCTTCCTCCATGTTATTTTCTACAAATGATCACTATTTTGGCACTCAACTGGACCATCAAGTGTATAAACCCTAATTCTCTACAAGACCAATGTGTTACCCTTTCCTTGGCTGTAAGTTGTTTTCATTCAGGAGTAGACAATCTACCTTATAAGTACCTTTTGCTGACACAACTTTCAACACTCCTGCCGAAGTGCCAAACTTTGTCCATTTTTCTCATTTGCAGACTTTGAACTGATGAGGTAATCTTCTTTGGAAATATTTTAGGTCCTTCCTTGAATAACCATGTTTTGACATTCTATTACATCTGAGCTAGATTCTAGCAAAGGAAAAGCAGTGCCTGAAACATCCAATGATGACCTTAAAACATGTGAAACCCTAATGACCTAGTGGGAGGATCCTTTGACCTAATTTTGACTGAAATTTGACTTGGAGGCTTCTCAAGTGAAAACAGAGTATTGTCAAAAGTGTTGTATTGAAGATCCAAAATCCAATGTATTTGATTTATCTAAAGAGCCTACAGAAATAGTTTTGAGACCATCAATGCTTGAGGAACCTGGGGAACATGGGAATGAGTTAGCTATAGGAAACCCTAGAGGGAGGATGGAGTATATTGATAGGGGAAAAATGAGGCAATGAGGCTATAAACAGGGAGGGAAGCTAAAAATGATAGGTAAAAGCCCATAAGGAATTTTTTTAGGAGCAACAAGGTGACTTTGAGATGGAAAAATTGATAAATAGTGAAAAAGTTTCTTTAAGGATAATGAAGGCAGTGAGATTTCTGAAACTCAAGATATTCAAGGAATATTGTTTTCAGAAATTTATAAACATCCTTTAGTCATCCAAAGATAGTGAAAAATACTGATGACTAACATCGTATAAGGACGGGGGCCACAGTGTGGCAGGCTCCTCTCGAGGGTTTCCGGAAATTGAATTTCGACAGAGCGTCCAAGGGCAAACCAGGCAAGGCTGGTGCTGGAGGAATCATCAGGGAATGGATTGGTAAAATCCAGAGGTTATATTTCATCAACATGGGGCAAGCCACAAATAATGTAGTGGAGTTCCAGGCCTTGGAGCAAGGATTGCAAACATTGTGGCATGAAAGAAAGGTGAATGTAATAGTGGAGGGCGACTTGACATTAGCCATCCAAGCGACACATAGACTGCAATGTGGCACCTCAATGAATAAAGTCACGAAGAATTGGTGTCTTAGCCAGTTAATTCAGAGGATTAAGGATCACCTAGAAGAGCTAAAAACAATAAAGTTTACCTTAGTCAGACGATCGGCCAATGCGTTGGCAGACAGAATGGTGAACAAAGGGGTTGAGAGCACCATGATACTCACTAAAATGAACTCGGAGGAAATAATGGAAGGACAAATAAAGGATGATTTCCAAGCATTGGTGGTGAGTGATCTATCCACATCAGAGGGGCAACATGATGGACACAAGGTGGGCTAGGAGGAAGGCAGTAACCCACATGGTGAAAGGAATGTTTAATAATAAATATGAGCAGACAAGTAGCGGGCATTAGGGAAGATCGAGGAGGTACATGTCATCAAGATACGAAGGACATGATGGTAGCTGATGGGAAAGAGTGGAACCTAGGATCACATAATCATCTGCTAGGAGGTGGCATTTATGAGAAAGGGCGATTGAAGAAGTGGGGAAGGAAAAAACATAATGTGAAGTAGTATTGTAACATAACTACAACTATACTAGGCCTGCACAAACCATATGCAGAGGAAAATGAGAAGGAAGATGGTCCCATTCTCGCATGAATGTACTGCAACAACATTGGTAAACAGAAGTTGCCGAAAAGGAACAGGGAAGGTACCCAAAGGAAGGGGCAGATTGTGCCGCGCTGTATCTTTCCTTTATATGCTAGGGAGGGGCATTGCATGGGAGGCACAATGATAAGTATGAACGAAACAAAGGGGAATAGTAATGAGAGAAATATTGTTTACCAGAGAACCTCATAAACCAAAATAGCTATGGGGAGAAATGGGAGTGGTAGGTCGAGGGGGAGGCCGAGAGAGGAAGCTCAAAGCTCCACAACTGACAAGAGAACCAAAATAGAGGAGGCGATGAAGGAAGCATCGCTCAACTATCATGCAATTGTCCCATAGCGAGGCAAATAAGTCATTAAAGTCCAAGAAATTGCAGTGAGGCATTTGCGAAGGAACACCCCGGACGACAAAATCGAAGAGGGTGTCGACTAGACAATAGATATAGGGAAAACCCGAATGAGACAGATGGTTTATCAGATAACTTTAGAGACAGCTTGGCACGTTAATACTTTAGTATGCAAGCTGCCGGTAGAAGAAACGAAAGAAAGGATCAGGCGTCAGATGGAATACCAATTGCAATTAAAAGCAATTGAGCAACGAATGGTGAGGGTTGAGGAGGCACCCCAAAGGGTGGTGAACATAAAATGCCTACACAATGATCAAATTGGCGAAATGAACATAATATTTTCAATTTAATTTAAATATATCCATAACTTGGATATTACTCTGGGGCAGGGACAAAGATCCGGCCAAATTAACGAAATACAAGGTTAGAGAGGTAGTTGGAGCCCATGGTAAGCAACTAGTAACGCCGAGAGCGGGAGTGACAATTTCAACAACTCGAGTGGACAAAACTACACCTGTGTCTAGATCAGGTGTGGCGGAGGCTCCATCATTGTCCCTGGATAAATGATCATGTTTTTGTGTCTAATTTTGCTATATTTTCTCGATTGGATAGATAGGCCAAAGCATAGTAATAGGACAATAGGCAGATCTGTAGGTCTAGACCATAAAGTTAGATATTCACACAAACCTCCAACAAGTTGTAAATGGTTAAGTAGTAGTAGAAAAATTAATTTTGTTGATATGCCTAGGAAATACCATAGACATTAAAATCTTTTTGCAAGTTTGGTTAAGTTCTAGAAGAAAGCTTTATTTTACTGCAACTAGTCTGGTTTCTAGTCGGCAGACCAACAAACTATGATGTAAATTTTGGTTCTAGCGTAATATAAGTTTTTGTACTCTGACTTACAAAAAAAAAAAAATTAATGTCGACTAATAAAAAAAATGAATAGAAGTAAAAAAATGTATGAGTAAGATGTTTAAATCTTATACTTTTAAAAATTATTTTAACAAGAAATTTAAATAAATTATTTGAAAATCTATGTTAACTAATGTATGTGGATATCAACTTCATATATATCTATGTATAGAAAAAAATTGTTATTAACTTCATATATATCTATATATAGAAAAAAATTTGTTATTAACTTCATATCTATCTATGTATATAAAAAATTGTTAAAATGAAATATTTTAATGTTATATATAAAAAAATATTCAATGTGGGTTATCAATAAATATTTTAATAAGAATTAATATTGACATATACTTAAAATTATATTAATAATAAAAATCATTTTAATTTAGATAAAATGTTTTTCAGATTAATCACATCATTAGGAAGTCTTAGATCTAACACCATTTTAATTTTTGTGATAAAATGTATATACATGTGATGAAAAATATTTTAATGTTAAAAAAAAATTATGTGTATAGTATGGAAAAAATAAGTTTTTATGGTTAAAAAATTTATTTGGTCTTATATATATTCTATTTAGCATTCAAAAGTACAATTTAAATAATAAAAATTAACTAACACATTGTATTTTACACTCTAAATTTACATGTAAAAAGATTTAATACCTCTATACTCATATTATATCCTTACTTAATCTATACATCTATTAAAAATAGATTTATGCAAATATTAAAATTTATTACTCATATTATATCCTTACTTAATCTATACAAGTATTAAAAATAGATCTATGCTAATATTAAAATTTATCTGCGCTGAACACATCTATATCATCATCTGCGCTGAACACATCTATATCATCATGCCTGTGTTTCTTTCCATAACACGCCATGAAAATGTCGCAATTTATGCTGACGGAATTGCATGCTTATTACCTACTTCTTGGACATAACTAATCGACTCTGAGTCACCAAAGAGCTGACATCTTTACGCTGGAAAAACTATACAAAAGACCCACATGGCTGCTCAGATATTCTTAAAATACTGTCCAAAACATCTAGTTTGGTGTCAAGAGTTAACTGTTTTGAGAGTGCAGAGTCTATATAAGAGCAAAAGGGGACAGAGCCCACACAAGGGTATTACAGCGACATACATGTAAATGCATGAAGCAAAGGTACGCAGGTAAAAAAGCGAAAACAGAAAGGGCGCTTACTTTGAATTTGAAATGGTGAAATATCAAGATTGTTTCTAAGAATGTTTGAATTTGAAAAACTCGTTTCTAGGAATTTTCAATGATCATTTGAGTGGATGTACCTTATAGGATTCACAGAGGCTGGAGTTTCTATGAATTTTCAATGATCAATTGATTGGATGTACATTATAGGATGATTCACAAGGGCAGGAATAGATCAAGATGGTTTCCGCTTTGGGCTATTTATAGCCCTGGGTTATTGATGGATCTGGGTTTTTCTGTAAAATCTGTAGTGGGTTCCCAAGGCCCTGGTTAGAATGTATGGTTCTTGAATTTTGCTGGGCTTTGATGAAGTAACATAAAGGGATTAGGATTTGGGTGTGTAAGTATTTGTCATATGTGCATCTGCCTCTGCTTCAATTTTTTCATTTCATCACAAGTTGTTATGGTCCAGAAAGGGGTTAGATTAGGGAATGAATATCTGTTTCAGTCAGATTAAAACTTACATTTGAACACAAAATGGAAGTTCAGATTGCATGTACTCTGTTTCAAAATAGTTGATCACCTTTGTTGGTAGTATGCTTGGGAATAATCAGAACAGATTCACAGCTACTTCATCCTGAAAGGGTAACTAAAATTGATAGATTCTGGATTTTTAACTCTATTGAACCTTACTTGCATGGATAGATAGGTTAAAAGCCATTTTGATCTAATAATGTTTTAGCATGTTAATTATGAAGGGTTGGTAACTGCATCCCTTTCAGTATTACAAGTACCAGGTTTTAACTTTTTTCAAAAACAAATAAATGATCTTTGCAGGATGTTTTTGTGTATGCAGGAAAAACCAGAAGGCATGCATGAAAGGTGAATACTGGGAGGGCCACTTACTTTGGAACATTATGTTGCCCTGTTAAACATTGGTGAAGATTATTCTTTGGGTGTTAAATCCTGGTGCATGTCTTGGTTGATATACGCGTCAGTTTGAGTGGGTGTGTGATGAATTATTGTCTATATCTGGACCTCTATTGAAGGAAGCATCTGCAGTTGAATGCTAGGATTGCATGTGCTTTTAAGTTGGGCTTTTGATTGAATTCTCAAGAGTTGCAGGGATCATGGCCTTGAATTCTGACCTAATTTGTGAAATCTTAACGCGGGTGGATGGTCCAACAATTGCCAATGCAGAGTGTGCATCCTCTCTTTTCCGTTCCGCAACAAGAGAAGAGCACACTTGGGAGGAACTATGCTCGTCACTATGGCCTTCCACTAGAAATGAGGAAGTAAGAAGTTTGATTTCTGCATTGGGTGGGTTTCGTAAGTTCTACACAGATTGCTTTCCAACGGTTCTGTTTACAGAGAGAGTTTCTGTTATGGATTGCAATTTGGAATTCGGCAAATCAGAAGAATCGCGGTCCGAGTACTGTGATAAAGAGCTCCATAGTGTTTCTTCCTCTGATTTTGTTTCCCTCGTCGATGTGCATTATAGAGATAAAGCAATTTATTCCAAAATACTTTGGGGAATCCCAGGTGCAGCTGATAGTAATGGTTGGTTCTCTAATTCTCCTTTCAGTATTGATTTGCTAAGTAGTTTTGTCAAAGCCGAGAACGGAGAGAGCCAGGCCAATATCTCCTTGGCAGAAGGATTGCCACCAATCACATCTCTTGAGAGGGAAAGGAAAGATGGAAAACTTTGGAGAGAGCTTTGGAAGAACATCAGGCTTAGTTGGATCCTCGTGAATAGAAGGGAAAAACAAACAGTCAACCTTTCAAGCTGGAGTCCTTTAGGAGGACAAAAACATTGGCCTACTGACAAGGATTTCCTTTTGCTCTTCGGTTCCATTCTTCCTGCTCATAAAGTTCTGCCTTTTGGGGTTGTTCAGGGTACCCTTGTGATGAAGTGCAGAATTTCAGATGTTGGTGTTGGAGATGGTTCTCATACAACTCTGAAGTTAACTGAGCTTCGCATACGGTTGGAAGACGTGGGAGGTACACATGTGAATGGAAGGAACAGTCTGCTCATCCTTAAAAGAGCTCTGAGCTGCCACAGAACGATGAATTACAACAACGTCCTAGCAGCTTATCATCAATTTTTGAAAGCACAGAGTCAGTTGAAGGTTGAAGAGATGAATAATGAAAGATTGATTAATACAGTTTGTGCTCTAGGTGGAATTGCTGCATTTGCCATTAGTTGTTTATTTGTTCTTTGAGAAATAAATGGTTGATGCTAGTGTTCTATGACCTGTTTCAAATCCAGGGAGAACTTCAGATTCTCTGTGCCCTAAAAATTCATCGATGTTGTGCAACATCTCAGTCGGAATTACTAAATTTGAAAGAGCTTTATACAAAAGGGTAAAAGGATTACGTTCATTTGTATACTTTTGCTCTCTTTTTCATGTGTCTTGCGGGTTCTAAATTTCAACTTGTGCTCTTCTGTATTAGGCTAGTTACCTCACTGAGGTTGCTGAACCAGCATTGACCTTGCTTTTCTCGATGTCATATATGATATTTGTGTTAAAATATCTACTTCTATGCCTCATAGCATATTCACTTCTTCCATGTATCATCATCAGATTGTTGGCGAGAGGCATCCCTGCTTCCATGCTTGGCTTATCAATCAACTAAATTGGAATGGAAAATTATTGTATTTGTCAACCAAGTCACTTTGTGTCTACGTTGTCTGCCTACACAAGAGTACCTAGGATGCTAAGAAACATGTACACACTGCCAACTGGGCTTTTTGAATCTGAGCCAAGGATTGGTAGTGAAATCAGATGTTTTGAAGACAAACTAAATTTGTATAAGTAAAGGACTCTTGATTATGCTGAACTTTGAAATCCAGCCATGGCCATGTATAACAAGGGATAAATATAATGGATATTTTGCCTTGCTGGAACCAAGAGAAAGCTTTGTGCAATAGAGTATGAAAATTGTTTCCTGTTTGGCCACCACCTGTTGATAATAATCATGAATACCTGAAGTGGGTGGAATTGGAAGCCAAATAACTCTTTAAAAGTAGGTTGATTAGAACCATAAGCTTTGTTCTTCACCTTTTGTCTGCAAGTTTAGGTTAATTTAACACTGGGCACTACTCGTTGTGAACACAGTTCAAAATAAATACCTAAAGCAAGGGAACAGACATGAAGTAAAGGTAGTAATGGAATCTGATCTCATCAGAAACTATAGCCAGCTTGGAGATAGTTTCTGTCAACAAAAATGATAGTTTAGACTGCTACAGTAGCTTTCACTATTGTAGCTTAATAACTTTCATGACTATCTCAGCTTGTTCTTTTTTAATGATGGTGCTGCTTAGAGGCTGAGATATATTTATGTCATAGAAACAATTACAGGATGCACAGATGTTAGATGTATCCAATTTAGTAATGGGTATTTTTAAGAAGGCATGTGGAAGGGGTCTTGTGGAGGAACTTAGGCATAAGAATCCTAACAGGGTTGCATGATCACTTTGCCTTCCGAGTATGAGATCCAAATAATAGCTGGTCTGGTTGATGGCTACTGCAAGAGTGTTGCTGTAACTGGCAAGCATGGAACTTGAGGGCCTGCGTGAGATGATTTCTCTACTTTGCTATTAGATCATAAGTTCTGTTCTGTAACCATAATTTGAAATAGCTTATATTTTGGATTTCCTTTCTGGAAATAGGAGATTCTACATTGGATCCTAGGGTATTAGAGAGAGGTAGAGATAGCCTTTGCAGCATCTAGAGCGTCTGCAATTCTGTCAATGAAGCCAACAAAAATAAAATCCAGCAATTCTTGGAAGGATAAAACAACAGGCTAGTATATGGAAGGAGCTTAATGTTACGTGTTTTCTATTATAGATCTTGCAAAAAAGCAAGATAAAGAGGACAATACCAGTAATTGTACAGTAGGTAGATGTATTTAAAACCAGTCCAGTGATGCCAGCTCATAAACACTATGTTGACTCCTAAAATGGACTTGGATTTGAAAATTACCTGTTAATTTGATATCTAAGTTATCCAAGTATGCTGGGAAAACCATTCCCTAAGCTTTTCCTGTCAACTCTTAAAAGGTTCGACATATATTGCTTCAATAGCATGAATGCTTTAAAGTAAATAGAAGTCTCTTTATATAAACACTCTTTAAGGAACGGATTCGTGCTGAATAACATTGAGACCATCTTATGGTGATTGAAATCAAAAGGAACTGCAGCCATGAGCAGACATTATAAAGCAAGCTCCTTTCAACATGTCTTCTATAATCATGGTTTTAGACCTGATGTATTTGGGGTGTGTTAAAGGATGATGCAAGCTTCCACCATCAAAATGGATAGATCTGTTCACTTGAATGTGGTTTACCAGCAAGCAGCAATGTCTTGTATTAATGTGAGGCCCTAGATTCAAAACCCCATCGAGTGAGCATAAATAAGTAAGTGCAAGTCTTGAGTGATATCGATGCTACCAATGTAGATTCATCTTAACTTCAGATTTATCATATACTGAAAGGGATCAAATCCCTTGAGGTGACAAACTTTCTTTATTTTTCAATCTAAAAAAGGTTTTCACCTTGAGAGACTTACATAATTATATATATGCCACTTGTCAACTCCATGTTCAGAATTGAAGGAATTACACATCTTCATATTGAGCAACACACCATTGAGATATTTTAACCACCATCTTAGATCCATGTTAACCCTATATTTATCATGTGTCAAAAGAGATTAAATCTACCAAGGTGGAAAACTTTCCTCTAATCTAAAAATAGTTTTCACCTTGAGGGAACTGATTCCTCTTTATGTATGAGAGATACATAGTTAAAATGGATTTGATGATAATGATTAACATCTAATAAGATTGAATATGGCCTATGAGACCTTAAGAAGGTAAGATATTACTTAGAATTCTTTGGAATTTTATTTCTATGCTAAAAAATCATTAAGAGAGACATTCCAAGATCATGATAGTTTTGTTGAGTTAAAAGGTCATGAAGGCTGGTATTGTGATAAATATTTTGAAATTTAAATCTAATATGAGTATAAGTTGGACAAGCTAAGATAAAATTCTTTTCATCTTGAACTTTCCTAGTGTCACAAAGGCAACAAACTTTTTCATCTTGTGGTGTTTTTGGAATTGACCAATGCCCAATTTCACTATGTAGCTCAAGAGAATTTGTTTTATTTTAGCCATGTTTGTTTTCTGTTTTGCATTAGTCAAGACAAAGATATTTTTTCATGTTCAAGATTTGGGTTAATCACTTTCTTATAGTATCTTAGGTTCCTTTTTCCCTCTAACTATTTATCACTCCAAAGTTTCTTCTTAAATGTTGATATAATAATATTTTTAATATTATTTTTATTTCTGCAAGATGACCTCTGATCTCACATGGTCTGGCAAAGATTTCGCATCTTTATGCCATCTCCACTTGAGCCAAAGGTGGTTTTGGCTAGAGTTAGAAGCAATTTTAAGAATCTTCTTGTCCTCTATGTTATTTAACTTATTATACATAAAATACATACCAATAACCATGTTGTCAATGGAGAAAAAATTGCTTCAATGAGGAGAATATCGTATGGTGGATTTTAATTTTGAAATTATAGGTTATAAACTTCTTTTGAATCTATTCTATTTTCCTCCATGACTCTTTGGAGATATAGCATCCCCAAACTTCACTTCTATATAAAATAGCAGGGGTGTCAAGAGTCTCAAAGAGGAGTTAGTTTTATCCCATATCCAAAGATATGTTAACTTACAATTGTTTTTAAGTCCATGATAAACTTTTTATCCTTCATTTATCCTTTTCTCAATGCTATGAGTCTCAAAGAGGAGATATTTTTATCCCATATCCAAAGATATGTTAACTTACAATTGTTTTTAAGTCCATGATAAACTTTTTATCCTTCATTTATCCTTTTCTCAATGCTATAATTCTAGTTGAGCTCGCGATGAATATCGATTCCAAGATATTTGTATGAACTACCTACCAGTTATTGTTACCATATATGAAAGTATTGTTTGTGATCATTTTGGATTTAATCATCACGACTTTCGTTTTGTTAGTATTAATAGTCATACCCATCTTGGAACATAAATCTTGGAGGATTCTTAGTCGCTTGCCAAGATCATAAGGACTCCTCGCTAAAAGAACAATATCATTAGAATAAAGAAGAAGAATGATGACTATAACAATGAGAGTGGGGCCAACGCAACCTACTTTTTCCAAAGACTCTTCTAACATATCAATGTATATGCCAAAAAGGGTAGGGGACAATGGATTGTTGAATTTTGTAGCTATGGTTGGTCTTCATAATTAATATTTTAGCCCTTGAAATATATAATGAAAATATAAGACATGTTCTTAATGTAATTTTAATGTTTAGCCCTTGAAATAATTAATATCTGACATGTTCTTCATGTTGCCCTCATAAAGAGGGAAAATTGAGTTTTCAAATATATTGAATTTTCCTCCAAATTGTAAATTTGGCCCTCCAAAATTTTAGGTCACCCTGCCCTTTTAAATGCACCCATTCTGTCTCCTAGATAAGTGTAAATAGAGCCTTCGACCTCCTCTAAAATAACAACTTGATCATCATGTTCAAAGGCAATTCAGATCACTTGAGGAAAGGAAGGAGGACAAAATCTGAGGCTAAATAGAGAGACCGAATTTGAGGCAAATGAATCTCCAATGAGTAGATAGAATCTCAGAGGAAAATGAATCTCTGATGAGTAGAACGAATCTCCGAGGAAAATGAAGTTCTTGGGCAAAGAATCGAATCTAGGCAGTCCTAAATATTGGGTAGAGGGTTGAGCTATGTGTAGATCTATTTTTGGGCAGTTTGACCAAGTGTAACCAGTGCTATCAATCTATCTTTATGTTTGACTTAGATGTACCTTTGTTGATTTGAATAATTTCTCTAAGGAAAAGGTTGTTGGGTTTTTCTAGGGTAAATACTTGTGTTTCTTGTTTGGCTATCTCTTTATGATCCTAATGTCTATTTTATTATACTGTTGAAAATATTTTGTGTAATTACTTTGTGATGAATTTGAATGTAATAAAAGATTTAAATATGAATCCATAAGAAGTAATTTTCAGTTTAGAAGATCTATGAAAATTCAATAGGGACACCCTTGCTTGACTTCGATATGGTTGTTACTTTGTTCTGACCAACCCTAAGTGATCCTAAATTTGGCACTAACGTTATCATACAACCTCGTCACAACAACCCTCACTCATAGGAAACTTTATCTCTTCCAATCTCTTCGAAAGGTTTGTCCTAGGATCAACGTCAAAAGAATTCATGAAGTCAACAAAACAACAAAATATATTGGTCTTATTATTGTGATACTCCTCCACAGTGATCTTGAGAGTAACAAGGTGGTCCAAGTTGAATGATATCTCCATAACCTAGTTTGGCCTTTAGCTCTTTTATCACGAATTTAAAACCATAAACTAATATTCTTTTCCAAAATAATTTCATATAGCTTGGATATAATAGAGCTAATCATAAAGGTCTTATATTTAGAGGGAACACTTTTATCCCCACTTCTAACGATAGGTATAATGAGGCTTTGTGTCCAAGGCTTAAGGAAGCCTTGCTTCACTATTAAATTGAAGAACTTTTGTATGTGAGGGATAATGATAGGCCGTCCTATTTTAAAAATTTCAGCTTGATAGACTTCAAGGTCCTTAGCTTTCTTGGTTGCTAGCTGCTTGAACCTAAATTCTACGCCTTCCAAAGAAAAGTTTTTATCTTTTATAGAAACATAATGGAATTAGAGATGGTCGTAGTAAAATTATGATATAGAGATTAAATGTTGTTATTATAAGTTAATAGGTTTGAATCCATATTTAAATCCTTTAAGAAGCGATCAAATTTACTTTTGTTAAAAAATGGGCGACTTTGATTCTCAACATTCTCTTTTAAGGGATTTTTGTGCATAGAAAAGTTTAGAGTGAAGGCTAAAAGTCTATGATTTGAGTCAGGATATCATGGTCATTTAAGAGGTTAAAATTTACTATTTGGTTGGAAACAAGGATATCTGATATCACATAATTCATGACAACAATTCTAAGCCTATGAATACAATTCATTTGGTTGGAGTTTGACCACTTAATTACATCATTGCAAATTTTTAGGTCTTTATAACTACAACACTTGACTTACTTGACACCAAATAAATTATCTATTAGGTCTTCAGAGTTCCTTTGTATCCACTAGCTAAAACAAGGTCCTTATGTAACCATGGAAGATTAAGGTTAGAATCATAACTTTGAAGAATGCCATTGGTTAATGGTAGTTCTAGCATTAAATTCTCCTAATAAGAGGATATTTTATTCATTTCTTACACCGTAAAATCTTGCTCTATGGTATTACAAGGGAAATTTTTATCTTTTTTTTTTAATAAATAAAAGATAGAATTAATAGGCATAAAAAAACATTTGCAATATAAATCCTCTTACCATTAATGTTAGAGATTTTTATCCAAATGTACTCCTTGAAAGCGTTTATCTTATGAAGCCAAATATGAGGAAAAACATTCTTTTTTACATAACAGGCTATTCTTCCTATCTTTGTATGATAGAATTTATTGTTCCATTCTTTTCTGAAGAAAAAGATCCCTAATTTCATTCATAATTAAATGATGAATTTACATTCTGCATATACACTTCAAGAGTGTATTTTTAAAATATCCCCAAATCAAGCGGTTAGACATTGAGAGCACCCCTGTGAGTACAACTGTTCATAATAGGAGTGAGGCATTATGACACATAAAACTGTGTAGAAAGGGAAACTACATCACTAAAAGTTGATGGAAAAATATTTTGACAAACAATTTGTGCATGATTCCCTTCCCTATAAGTATGAGAGCATGAAAATAATATGAAATTATTAATAATACACTTGATCTGCTCAAGAATAGGCAAAAGATAAATGTTCTTACAGATATTAGTGTTATTGAGCCAATTTATAGATAACTTGGAGTCCCCAAAAATGTGTATTTGTGTGCAACCCTTCTCTTTTGCAAACACAAGCATATTTTTGCAGGCTAGGAATTCTGCTTGATTATTTGTCCTAGTTCTAAACCCCATTTTGACTTTGAAACTGTAATCCAATGAAAGGAATAATATAAATCCACCTCCATTTTTCTTACCATTATTGATAGAGGCATTTCCAAAGAAATCCCATGGCTTAGTTGTATCTATGCTTTTTGAGGTAATTTCTCTAGGGGATACTATACCATTTTCCTATGGGCAGTGACATAAAATGGCCAACACCTCGTCTGTAATGTACACGGGAACCAAAATATTGTCTTGAAAAATCACCCTATTCTCAGCCAACTATAGCCCCCAACAAACAATGAGGGGAAGAGCTTTGAAGGATGACAAATTGGGTTAGCACACCAAGATTGCTAGGCAACCTCCAAATCCACCCCTTCCCAAGGAATAGAGTGACTCAAAACAAAGCTACAAGACTTCCAAATCTATTGATAGAAGGGGCAGGCCATAAACAAATGAACATAACTTTCCCCATTACTTTGACATAACAAACACCAACTAGGCCCACACGTGAATCTTCTTTGGAGGACATCCCGGGTGGGAAGCTTCTTCATCATAGGACACCACATGAATAATTTTCATTTAGGGGGGAGGGGGGGTTTCTTTCCAAATTGCCTTCCACAACCACTTCTCCTCCACATTCACTCTATTTTCCATTAGGAATATGAATCCCATATTTGGAGTGTATGTTCTAATAGGGGAGATACACCGAATAAGATCATCAGGTCTATCTATCAATATTATGTGACCTTCAGATAAAGCTTGTAAGTACTCCTTCCATGAAGCCTAAAATCCTCCCTTTGAGCTAAGCTCCTTTGCAGTTTTCCAACCTGTTGACGATGCTCAATACTACCAACATACACAGGATCTCCTTGATATAAGGTCCCAACTATACCTCACACCATTTGGTATAGGAGTCCCATTCAGAATACGACCCAACTATTGTTTACTTAAAGATATGCCTTGGCTTTGGCTGTTAGCACGAGAGAGAAGCACAATTGTTGTTTCGAATGAGCAAGCTAGTATGCCTTGTGAATGTTCAATTGTCAATGTATCAAAGTTCTTCTACTACGAGGGGGAATTTAAGTGAGCCTATAAGAGAGAAGTAATAGTACTACCTATGGAGACACACATGAAAGAGAAAGGTTCATCTAACATCAAGTGGAATAGTTCACAAGGATGTGACAATCATTATAAACATAACAACACATTTCCAACAAGAAGCACTGAAGTAACCATAATAGTTCAATTAATCCAGTACTAATGAAAGAAAACGTGAACCATAAACATTCAAAGAATAGTATTAGAAATATTCACAATCCATGTGTGAAAACACGTTGGTATGGAAGGCTTCAATTTTAAGCAAAAGTCCCAAGATACATAAATGCAATGAACACCAATGGCTCCAATAGTGGAGCGTTAGAGCCACTACTTGCTCCCCAAAAGTACTAACTCTGTCTCTTTAACGCCTTGTGGGAGAAGCCAAGGTTGAAAGTCCTTTGCATGAGAAATGCGGATCTATTTATAACTTGAGGAATGACCTTTCACATCCTCATGACTCTTTACTTTCTAACTTCTACTGACTTTTGGAATTCTACAAGCTCTGGAATTCTAAATGAATTTTGGTATTGCATGTATTTTGTAGTTCCATGACTCTCTGGTTTGTACATGACTCTCGGTCTTCCACTTATTTGTCACTATCTTTTATGATCGGGACTGATAGTGACTAATGACATGGAATTTATCAGTGGTGACATGGCTGCCAACTGTATTTTCATTATTCATGGTGTTGAAATTTGCAACAAGAAACAGTGAAATTGGCATCCAGAAACAAAATCCAGAAAATGGCACCCAGAAATGGTTACCATGTGAGGTTTTTGATTTAATTATCCTTAATTAAATTAAAAGTAAATTTTAATCTTATCTCATAACAACTTGTAATAGTTAAGTAAGTGTGATAGACTTAGTTCAAGCACAAGAATTTTGAGTTAGAGGGTCAAACGATAGGCATATAGAGTTTACAGGGTCCAGTTGCAGTTGTAGCACTAGCGTGGTGTGAGTGGGATCAGTTAACTCACATTAATTGAGTTAAAATCAGTTTAACTAGTTCTAACAGTTTGATGAGCTAGTGGAAGATCAAGTGAATTAAAATAGATTTAATTCATAGGTAGTGATCTACCAAATAACTGATGATTCATTATTAATGGTTGCATGCATGTCAATTCTGATGGAGACCCATTTGAGACAAAGGTTTAAGACAAGTAAAATATTAGTCGTATTTTTGGAAAACTTCCCAGGTGCAGTTGTAAAGTCAGAAGAAGGGTTGAGAATTGGCTAAGTGTTGGTCAATTTTGTCTAAGAATTGTTGGACAGGTTTGAGCAGGATCAGGGTGAGACAATTAGGATAGTGCTTAATTTTCTCGATGTGAGAGAGAATTGTATTGTTTCATGATTCTTTGACTATGTACAATATATCATAGAGGGTTTTTGAGCAGGTGCTTTCCCTAAGAACATCTTGTGTTGTGTGATTGATAATTTCCTTTCTCTTACTTGCATGTGATTGAGTGATTGTGTTTTATATTCCGCAAATATAGTAGAAGGATTCATTATCTTGTTTTAGTACATCACAAGATCGGATTGAATCCATTGGTATAGAGTTTCTATATAATTTATACATGGTATCAAATTTGTGTTAGAGATTTCCTACATGGTATCAGAGGAAGAATTTTATACCCAAATTGAAAAAACAAATCGGTCAAATTAGAGCTCGGATGAGGGAGATATCGTCGATTTAAAATCGACTACTTTTTTAGAAAATTTTGCAACGGTGGGACAATTACAATGTACATGAGTCAGAAAAATAAATAAATCCAAGGGAAAGAAGTCCCAAGGAAAAGAGGGAGAGAGAGACTTGTCCAATATCATATGTTTTCACTGTCACGAGCTTGGGCACTATTCTTCAAATTGTCCACAGAAGATGGCAAGCAAGAAGGAGCCTGTAGTTGTAGCAGGTGAAACATTGGCTTCACAATTCGAGCTTGATTTTACTCTCATTGCATGCATGGCTAGCACTATAATGGGATGCATGTGGTATCTAGACAACGATGCCTTGTTCCATATGACGGGGAATAAAGATCTCTTTGGTGACTTGGAGGAGAAGGACTTTTAGCAGAACATAGAGATTGGAGACGATGGGAGGTATAGTGCGACCGTGATAGGTATAATTACCTTTAAGAGGGAATTTGACTCCCCTCTCAGACTAGCAGATGTTTTGTATGTTCCATGCCTAAGGAAGAATCTTGTATTCGTAGCGATATTGGAAGACCGTGGTTATGAGGTGATGTTTAGAAAAGGAAAGGTGTTCCTTAAACACATAGCCACGGGATATATGAAGCAAATCGGTTCAAGAGTCAAGAACTAGTATACTCTTGAGGTTGAGGATGCATGCATGGATTTGAGGATCAAAGCAGTTGTTAGTGTGAATTCTAATCGCAAGCATACGAAAAAATATCACTTTAGCTGTGCATAACAAACAACCCTAACATCAAAGATGGCTGTCAATTTCCTTACATCTGCAGTTAGTGATCAGAATAAATGCTACACAAATCCAAATCTATGTAGTTAAAGAAATTAAACAATAAGAAATAAACAAGAGTTGCTCCATGCGTCCAATGAACAAGACAATAATTTTTAAAGAATTTTTTGTATTATGACACCTAGGAAGGGAACATAGAAAGATGTTACCAGTCCCCCTCAATGGGATGGGTTCTTGTATGTCCTCAGTGCTTCATGTCTAAGATCTCTCTCTCTTGATGGTGTAGAAAACACAGAAAAAAATGGAACTCAAAGGGAGCTCACAAGCAAAAAGTAGGAAAATATGGCAATGATGGGAGGATCAAAGTCAGACCAAAAGTATAAATCAAGAGTGATCTCTAGGCAACAAAAGGTAGTGAATGAATGGAAAAACCCTTCTATTTATAACAAAATATTGAGTTAGTCTAGATATTGGTGCATAATTAAAATATTATTAACCAAATCTAGATCCAACTTTTATGGAATATTTTATTATTTTTGTTGGAGGGAAAATGAATTTGAATTTGGTCAAATCCCTTTATTTAGAAATAATAAATAAATAAATTATTTGTTTATTATTTTAATAATATGGTTGAGTAATAATTAAATAAATAGTGATTTAGTCAAATTTAACAAGGAATATTATTTAAATAATGTTTTAAATAATTATTCCTAGGAAATAATAAAATAAATAATGATTTATCTAATTAATTTTCTTGTTTTGGGTTAAATATGACCAGGAATATTAATTAAATAGTGGTTTAATTAATTATCCCTTGAGGAAAATCAAACAAATAAGGATTTATTCAATTATTCCTCACGGGGTTTCCTGTTTAGACCATAAACACCTTAATAAATTATAGATTATTAAGTTGTTTTTCATAGTGAAAGCAATTTTACTATGGTAAAATTGGTCTTAAATGGTGTAATTTAGTCCATCTAATAGTAATAGGTTAGATGACTGAAAATTGGTGTAACAGATTGGCCCCAACATGACTGAAGTACGTTGTAAGAACACAATCACTAGACACCAGTTAGAGAGAGATAAATATAAGGCGGAATGAAGCACGAGAGGACAATACCCTGAGGAGGCGAGACTTACAAGTGTAACAAGTCTCTTTTATGAGCGAGTACATGTTTTACATGAGGCGGGGGAGGCATACTTATTCCCGTTGAGATAACAAAGTACAAAAAATAATAATGCGTCCAACAAACATGGGACTAAACTATATAGTACATGTTGGCATAAACATGGGCCAGATAAAAAACATGATAATGGATCCCACATACATACTATGCGTCGGAAAACAACTAGGACTTACACAATAATATCTGAGTACATGAGATATAAGTACAACCAAAGAGGCCCTGTAAAACAGGAGAGAGCTCTGAAAATTTGAATGATACATGCAAACTAAAAAGGTGTTGCAAGAGGCTGAGGCCAGAACCATCAAATTTATGGAGATGCATCCAAGGCTGTAGTAGAAAGGTCATCCAGGAATGTGGGGGGCTACCTAAAGGCCACCCCTTATGAGGTTTAAAACATCTCACACACACCCGGGAATCATAGGTATAGTCTATTGCATCACTGAACCATCAAGCATACAGATCTCGATCATGCCATGAGGAGCTGATACTGAGAAAAAAAATCAAGTTAGAGGGCAATAAAGGGCCCCTTTTCCTAATCTGAGGCACCGAACAAGAGTCGAAGTTGGAACCAAGGTACACTGCCCTCTAGACCCATCTTCTGGAATGAATAAGCCAATGTTGATGGAAGGAGGTCTGCCATAAGTGAGGCAATAAGGAATCCTCAATTAAGGCACGAGGGATAATAGTAGAGCGAATGATAGAATGACACCAGAGATGATGGTGGAATGGGAGGTACTGAGTAGCAGGTTAACGACTTCCCTTGTTAGATCATAAAGGGCATGGATGACCCGACATCTACTGACTCGACTCTGGAGGGGATAGGGGATAGTATGACTGAAGGAAAAAATGTACGACATGAGAGAGGTACAAAGCAATGAAAGATGGAAGATTGTGGCGGGAGATTAAAGGGACTCAGGACAGACTCTATGAATGCGATGATGACTCAACTCGGATGCTCTAAACAAGGGTGACTCGATGATGCTTCCACACAAAACAAGCCTGGTGGGGACCATAAAAAAATGAGTACAAAATGGTTACTGATGACGAAAATCGACATGAGCATCGACAAGTATGAAGACAAAGTGGTGCCCCAAGTACAAGTGTTGCAAGTGAAGAAATTCGATTTCAAGAAGCGGTGAAGTGATCTTACTTGGAAAAAATGTGTTCGAGTGAAGTATCAAATCACAAAAAACGAAAGGATACCCATTTGAGAGCTAGATGATAGATTTCCAATGGTGTTGACGGTTTGTCAAACCAAGCTACGATTTGGTTCCAGTTGGTGCATTAGGGGAATTTTGAGGTCTAAAATGGGCCTCCTAAGAAAAATGTACAACCAAAATAAACTTTATAAGAACCAATAGGATTCAAGATGATGATGTCAACCATGGGGGATGATTCACCATTTTTGGAGTAAAAAAGTAAAAATATTAAAAAATAATAAAATAATAAAACTACTTTTTCAACTCGTATTTTAGACTTATCTCCCAAAATTTTTACTCAAATTTCGAGTGGGAGTTCTCGTTGGATGCAAAATTTAATTCCTCATCCAAGGAGTACCCATATTGCATACTTTCGATGAACTCTACTACACGAAAAATGAGAAATACATAATAATATTTCTTTTTATGTATTTCTCATTTTTCGTGTAGTAGGACCCATCGAAAGTATGCAACATGGGTACTCCTTGGATGAGGAATTAAATTCCGCATCCAACGAGTACTCCTGCTCAAAATTTGAGTAAAAAATTTGGGATATAAGTTGAAAATATGAATTGAAAAAGTAGTTTTTTCATTTTTCCCTCTAAAATTTGATGATGTCATCAAATTTTATTTGATTTTTTCCACTATTATTTTATAATTTCCTTAGGAGGCCCATTTTAGACCTCAAAATTCCCCTAATAAAAGAAAAATCTGGGGTTTCTCTTTTAATAAGGTGTTTTCCCTCCAATTTGATTCATTTTCAAGTGTAGCTGTGGTGAATGTAGAGAGGAGAAAAGGTCCTAAATATTGCGGTGATTGTAGTGGAAAAAACGACAGTTGGAATCGAGATCTGTTAGTTGCAGGTAAGAGGCCTAACCATACTCTTTCAATTCAGTGGATTAAAGTTTCAGATTAGGCACCCAGAGCCCAGGAACAGGCCATGTCATAGTGTTTGGGGTCTGTTCTGCGACTTGGGTAGCAGGTACTGGGCAGAAAACTACGACCTGTCCCAGGAAATGGCCTAAAAAGTGTGACCTGTCAGAGAAAGGGGGTTTCAATGTTGCTTTTGGCTGACAGCTAGGATTCTTATGGTTGAGGGGCATAGGTGCCCCCAACATTGTTATGGTCATGCCAAATGTATTTATAAAAGTGGAATCTAAACACATTTTTATGATGTGGTTCACCATTTTTTTACGTTATGGTTATCTTTTGTGGGAATAATGGATAGATGCAGTTTGAGAAAGGGAATGGAGGATTACAAATCTCTTTTGGTACTGCATATATGAAGCAAATGGACTAAATTTTTGGGATCACATACATGGTGTCACTATCCCAAATAGTAGATTTGGATATAATGAACTGGTGCTCATGTAGAAAAAACACAGGTTGGTCAACAACAATGTCTAAGCGACTGGGTTGTTGATGTAAGAGGAAGGAATGATGAAGGGGATCATCCTTAGAGTGATTTGAAGTGATAAAGCTTCTTCTAAATGTGGAAGAATAATGGTACTAGAGTCGATGTGACCAGATGCACTAGGAGGGTTGTGGAGAATTTCTTATCCTGGACTCTCAAATATGGGTGCCCCCTTTACCCAAACATTGGGTGTCAATGTAATGGCCACAGGGTGTATGTGGTTTGAATGCATGGGTTCAATGTAAGGGGGGATAGATAAAGTCAGGGGTGGTGATTTCTTCCATAATGTCATCATCACAATAGAAGATGGGGTGACTGGTGGAAGGATGACCACATGATGCAGCGAAGCTACCTGACTTATCATCATGAGAAGAGAGGTTCACATGCGCATCATCATGGAGGGTGATGGAAGAACAAGTGGATGCAGGATCCACTGATGTTGAGTCGAGGGTGATCGCTGAAGGGAGATCAGGTGAAACAGAAGGGGAAGCCCTAGAGGGGTCTTCCACCGTGGATCTCACAGATGATGACAGGTAGAGGGGAATGGCCGAAGACTCTGTCGTCTCGACATCTGGAGGGGGAATACCAATGGGAGTGGATGTGTCCTCTTGTTCGCCCGAAGCATAACACCCAAGTAAAGGAGAGGCAGACTCATGGTGGTCAGCCTCATACTGGAGAACTGCGTCCAAAGAGGTGCGGTAGTCAGAAAGGCGAGGACAAAGGTGGGTATAATAGCCATGGAGATCACAAAAAGCACATGGGTGGTTTGTGTGCACAATCTTGGGTTTTTTGGCTACGGTCAGGAAATTCATGAACAATTATGGGTGGCATGACCGACAACATCACATAAAGCACACGGGGGGGGGGGGGGGGGTGGTACACTTTGGAGGCTTAGGAGGAGCAGGTGTTGTCTGGGCAGCCTTGTCCTTAGATGCCTTTTTTCGGGCTTTTCCCCCCTCACCTGAGGCTTTCACAATACGATTAGGGTCCTATTGAGGTGGCTGAGGCACGGATGTAAAGGGAGGGGTCATAGCGACTGGTTGGACCAAGGTGAAAGAAATGTAAAGTTTTGGCTGACCAGGTAGGGTATTGGCTAGGGGATCCATGTAACAGATGGGAATCCCCAATGTCATGTTAGGAAGAGAAAAGGCAGCCATAACAGGTACCGAAAATCCTCAAGGAGGGGGAGATCTGACCGGAGGGGTAATGGCCAGGCGGGACAACTCTGAGATGGTTAAGGCCAAGGGGAACCATTCCGAGAGGGTAGATAGGATCATGGACACCAGCTACGGATGAGGGGCCTTGAGGAGGGGGTCTTGAAGGCTGAGTCAAAGGACTAGGAGCAGGTTACAGAGGGTGATGCTGGTGGATAGTTAAACTGGTCCATTTGAGTTCGGACCAAGACGATAAAATCATGCAAACATTCGATGAGCTAGGGTCAGAGATGAGAGGGGGGAGACTAGGGAATGAACCAAGCAAAGAGGAATCTTTATAGACTCAGGGTGAGACACTAGTTGGAGGTTCAACTATTTTTTTATTGGCCACCGAAGAAATAATGGACTCCGGAGAGGTCTAGGACTTTGGTTTGTAATATGTCAACTAATCGATGGTGACGATCTTTCCATTATGAGGAAAGCACATCTTACGGTGAACCACATATGGAAAAACATACATCGCATAAGTGTAGCTATGACCCAATAGAAGGTTGTAGTCTAAGGGGGCATCAATGACTTCAACGTCAACACAAACAGTCTTTCCCGCAAGAGTAATAGGACAATTGCGGAACATGCCAAGGGGCTAAGAAGAGTGGTCATTCCACACATGAAGGATGATAGTGGAAGGGGCTAACTCGGAAGATCCAAGTTGCTTCCAAATAGAAGTAGACATTACACAAGTGGATGCCCCCTCGTCAATGATACAACGAGAGACTTTGGCATTCCGGATCTTGACAGGGATTTGGAAGGCGACGGATGCAGGAAGGGGTGGATGTTCTGACTTGTCAATATCAAAGACAATCAAATGATCATATGAAGGATCCACAACACCCATATCAGTTAGTAGAGCTTTTCATTGTGAAGGGCACGACTGGAGGATTTCTAGCATTGACATGGTGGTAGGAGATTGTGCCAGGTCATTTGCTATAATGTAGGAGTGGGCAACTTTGACGGAAGCAACGTTTCGGCGTAATGGTCCCTTGGGGATCTTGGTATGGACCTTTGCCTTAGGATGAGGGATCAGTAAAGGACCATTGGGTGTCGAAAGAGGTTTTGTGGGACCTGAAGACGGGGACTCGGTAGCAGACATAGTGAGGGGCTTGTTGTACTGACGGGACCAAGTTTGAAGGTTGAGGTCAACAATATTGGGTTGGTTAGAGTTCATCATGAAGATCTGGTAATCAGAGGTACCAGATGGAGGTGGTTGAGTGGCGACCTGACTTTCAGGGGTTGGGTAGCCACATATCCTTGCTGGGGGAAAGGATTGGTAAACACATTCGGTTGGATAGGGGTAGCATTAGGAGGAACCAAAGGGGAGGCTTGTTGCCCTCAGGATGCTGCTTGAGCTTCCCACATCTGACACATCTAAAGTAAAAGGGGACAATCATGGGTATAGTGACCATAGACACCGCAACAAGAACAAGGTTTATTGGTGCGAATAGGTATGTCTTGCTTGGGCTGAGTGCCCTATTGATGGATTGCAGTGTTAGATGTATTCCCTTGGGGATTGTTTCCTAGATTACCTGGGGCAGATTGGTTTTGGTTGCCTTTCCTCTTCTTTTTGGAAGTAGGAGGATTAGTCTCACTCTGTTGTGCAAACACCTGATCCTGAGGGGGGGGGTTGGTGGTTGCTGTTGCAGATCTTGAGAAGGCAAAGGAGGCTGAGGTGCTAGTGTTGGCGAAGCTGGAGCACCAAGCTGCAAATACAGATAATAAGGAGAATTAGGGGAATTTTGAGGTCTAAAATGGGCCTCCTAAGGAAATTATAAAATAATAGTGGAAATAATAAAATAATATTTTATTACATCATCAAAGTTTAGAGGGAAAAAAGAAAAAACTACTTTTTCAACTTGTATTTTGAACTTATCTCCCTATGGTTTTACTCAAATTTCAAGCAGGAATACTCATTGGATGAAAAATTTAATTCCCCATCCAAGGAGTACCCATGTTGCATACCTTTGATGGACTCTGATACGCGAAAAATGAGAAATACATGAAAAACATGATTGCAATCATGTGTTTTCATGTATTTTTCTTTTTTCGTGTAGCAGGGTCCATAAAAAGTATGCAACATATTAAGTCCCTATATTAATAGTGTAGTCCCTTATTATGTTATTGTAGCCCCCCTTATTGTTATTTTTGTACCCCTGTAACCCCATATTTTTATTATTGTTCCCTTACATTATTATTGTTAGGTCGACTAAGGTTGCATTGTGGCCCCACTAGGATTACATTGTGGCCCTATGGACTCCTATATATAGAAAGGAGGTTTTTTCATTTGTATCATCCAAGAATTTTTCATTCATGTAATGTATTGGAGGTTGCCCCATCGAAGTGGCTTATTTCTAAGGCATTGATATCTCTTTTCTTCTATTTTTGGAGCTGGTTTCACAACATTTGGTATCAGAGCTTTGGATTCTAGGGTTTCGCTACACCAAACAGGTCATCATGGAATTTTCGCTATAAATTTTTTCCTACGAAGGTTCAGAAGCTAAAAATTTTAGAGCACGAATCCAAAATCCCGAGGAAGATAGTCGCAAAATTTCAAAGCTTGGTTCGTAATATTTTCAGAGATATGATCTGTGCAAGTTAGGTCCATTTTAGGCTCCTGAATTTCATCTCAAAGAGGTGATCATGGGAAAATCTTCATAACCCTCTCTCTGAGCATCGGACTGGAATTCTGTAAAACGTGACTAGAAGTAAACAGAAGGTAGTTTCTGGTCTATAAATTTTAGAGTCAAATGATCAAGCTATGACATGTGGCAAGTCGTACAAGTTCGCTCTACTAAACTAGTCCATAATTAGGTCATTTTGGGAGATTGGACCTAACTTTGTCTTGAAGAATCCAAATCAGGTCAGACCTAAGGCATTCGAAAGAGGATTAAGAGGGCTACCTTAGGGCCAAATTTCAAATATTGAAGATCTGAAATCATAGAGAGAATTCAGTTTCAATATATAGATACTCAAAAGCAAGAAAAAGGTGTGTACTTATTTTTTAAAATTGCATAACATTTGTTTGAAAAAGCAGTTTGAAGTGATTCCAAGGGCCTATTGAAGAATTTTTATCAGTAATAGGTTCTATAATGGCTCCAAAAAATAATTCCATACCCATTAAGCCCTCAAAAAACTATACTATGACGCATGAAGAGGAAGAATTGCAGTATAAGATATCAAAATTACAGTACCAAGTGCAACAAATTTCGATCTTACGAAGAGCAACCGAAGATGAAATAGATGGTTTAAAACCAGAAATGGAGGCTAAGTTGGATGGTTTTAAGGATCAAATAATAGCTAATAAGGATGATAAATTAATGGAATATCACATCGAGCATCAACAACAAGTTCTCCAACTCTCAAAGGATAACATAAATTTGGTGCAGAATCTAATGAAACAACAGGAAGATCAACGTCACATCGAAAGAATTTCTGAAGCAGTCACAGAAACAAGAACTTGAAAAGTACGATAAATTTCAGAGTATCTCAGCAAGTGGAAGAAATTTTCTATAGAAGATTCCACATGGGAGGATGAGAATTTTATACAGAAGCATCAAGAAATAATCAAGCGTTGATGACAACACTTGTTTGAAGGAGAGGGGCATGTTAAGTCCCTATATTAATAGTGTAGTCCCTTATTATGTTAGTGTAGCCCCCCTTATTTTTATTGTTGTACCCATGTAACCCCCATATTGTTATTATTGTGCCCTTACATTATTATTGTTAGGTCGGCTAGGGTTTCATTGTGGCCCCACTAGGATAAGATTGTGGCCCCATGGACTCCTATACATAGAAAGGAGGTTTTGTCATTTGTATCATCCAAGAATTGTTCATTCATGTAATGTATTAGAGGTTGCCCCCTAGAAGTGGCTTATTTCTAAGGCGTTAATATCTCTTTTCTTCTATTTTTGGAGCTGGTTTCACAACACAACATGGGTACTCCTTGGATGAGGAATTAATTTTTGCATTCAACAAGTACTCCCACTCGAAATTTGAGTAAACCCTTAGGAAGATAAGTTGAAAATACGAGTTGAAAAAGTAGTTTTATTATTTTATTATGTTTTAATATTTTTATTTTTTTACTCCAAAAATGGTGAATCATCCCCCATGGTTGACATCATCATCTTGAATCCTATTAGTTCTCATAAATTTTATTTTGGTTGTATATTTTTCTTAGGAGGTCCATTTTAGACCTCAAAATTCCCTTAATGGTTGGGCAACATTAGGTTAAACAAGTTGGGCAAAAGGAGGAGGCATACCATATCTTGGATACATGCTATCAGGAGGGGGAAAATCGCTGGAGGAGTTGGCCCCTTCTTGAGGGAAACCATAACCCATGGGAGGATGAGTGTAGGGATGTGAAAGGGATACAACGATACCATTGGTGGCATGGTGTGCCCCCGGTGCGTTGGTGCCACTGGGTCTAGGGAGATCAGGTAAGACAGTATAAACATAACAAGATTTTGCATAGATCAAGTCATATTTCAATGGAATCTGGAGGGAAACTTCCTCGGTCTGAGGAAAGTGAGATGCAACATCTTTGAAAATAGCAGGCAAAAGGGATATGAGAAACCAGTCCATGTAGACACGATCTTCGAAAGCAGGGGCTTGACATAGGCTCTTCCTTCTGCGCCATTCTTGAATATGATCAGATAGGCGGGTAGCAAAAGTTTGGCAGAAAGAGGTCAAGAGTTTGGTACCAATGTCACATCGAAGGGGAATCTGGAAGTAAGACAGAAAAGCCTTGGCAAGGGTTGCAAAATTAGTATGAGAGGAGGAGGCTTGGTTGACATACCACTTAGAAGCTTCTCCAGTAAGCGTATGCTAGAATAACTGAAGACAAACAGAGTCATTGGTGATGGAGTTAAATGAACACCATATGTGGAAAGAACGAACATGGTTGGTAGGATCCTCTCTAGAATTTATTTCAAACTTGGGGATGTCTAAAGGAATCTTGGTTGGCATAGCAGGCCAACCACGATCATGGTGTATGGGGTCATTAATCAACTGGCTAAAATCAGGAAGGCTTAGGCCTACCATATAAGGAATCAAGGGAGCAGCCAGAATAGTTCCTATTGCGGCACCATTAGTAGCATTCCTAGTATTAGGGTTGGGGCTGCCACTTGCATTAGGTCTTGAACCAGACATGATGAAGGTGAAAGGTGGATGAGAACCGGGGATAGAACTAGAAGGGGAACTCGATGAACCAGAATTAGAGTCAGAATGGGGACTCGGTGGAGGACGAAATCAAACCCTATGTGGAGGATTAAGTCTTCCTAACAGAAACTGAGGATGAATGCCTTGGAGTCTCCAAGATAAACGCCTTGGGGGCGCAATGATAGTAAAGAGATATAGAACCTAATAAGGAAGACAGGTAAACAAGGGTATGGAGGTGCAGGATCAATTGATTACAATGTTTAAGTCTTGGCCTGGCGGTGTAAACCAAGTGCTGTTCGCTTAGGGTATGCATGTATGTGATAAGTATGTTAATTTTAATTAAGCCCAAACGTGTGTAGAGAAAAAATAAAAAATATGTTGTATAATTGTAAATAAATCTGAAAATGACAGTAAAAGAAACTAAATGTGACTAAAAATAAACAACTAAAGATGTATCAATTTAAACCCAAGGAGGAGGGCTTCCCAACAACTAGTCTATGGGTGGGCGAAATCTAGTCAAAACACACAAAATGGCCAATGGATCTAAAGTAGGGAGGGATAGGGATCTAAAGGTCAAATCTGCTGGAAAGACAGGAAGAAAACACAAAAAACCAGAGGGAAACATTCGGGGAATTTTGAGGTCTAAAATGGGTCTCCTAAGGAAAATGTACAATCAAAATTCACTTTATGAGAACCAATCAAATTTTAAGAGATGACATCATCCTTAATGGTTGAGGTGGTATTGCCTGAGTTAAAGGTATTTACTTGTCACATTCTCAATGGTGGATAAAAACTAATGGTTAACCATGGTAATGCTCTAAGTACTTTTAAAGTCATAAAGTAAAGTACTCACAATAAATGTCATTTCATACTTTTTGAATAAAATATTATTATTGTCTTTTCATATTTTTTGAAAAAAACAATGCATATCCCTACACAATATTCAAGTCTTTACACACTTTTGAATAAATATTATATTGGTATATTTTCTTATATTTATTTTAAAATTATACATGCATCTCATTTTATTTAATAGTACAATTTAAAATTAATTATAATTTAATATTTATACATATATATTATATATATGAAATCAAAATAAATAAAAATATAACTTTGTAATTTTAGAATAAATAAAATCTATAAAGAAAATTATTATAATATTGATAACAATATAAAAATATTAAAACTAAAAGAAAAAAAAGAAAAAAAGAAAAAAAAGAAAAAAGAAAAAACATTTTAGTTTTGTATGATGAAAAAAATATATTAGTTTTGTATGTTGAAAAAAGTTATATTAGGTTCAATATAGTTTGGGGCAAAAAAAAATCTAAATTTCAATAAATATAAATTTTATATTATATTTATAAATATAAATTAAATCTATTTCAATACTTTTTTTTCTTTAATTTTAAATATAACTCAATTCATTTCATTATGATTATATTAATATTACATATTAATATCTATAATATTATGAAAAATAATGTAAATGATGTAAAATATATATTATATTCTTTTTTATATCATATACTATTTTTTTTTATGTTATAAATCAAGTCAATTTAATATGTAATATGAAATTCATACATAAAATAATATATTACATTTATTATATTATTTTTATATAGTATATTGATTATATGTAATTATACAAATTAAATAATATAAATTTTAATTAATGACATATTATATAATTACAAATTTATGAATTTATATTTATATTTTATTTTAAGTTATTCAAGTACAAAGGACAAATGCATTAGTTTTTTTTTAGTGGTAATGACTTTTTCTTGAAAAACTCTTTCTTATTTATAGTCACATCAATACATTTTTTTTATTAATTTTATTTTAGTACAATTTTTGAATTGAATTTAACCATGGTTACATTGATTGTGGTGCAAAAAGTGAATTGAAAATTCATAAATATTATTTTATTTGTTTAGCTATTATTTTATTATGTCCTTAGGAGGCCCATTTTAGACCTCAAAATTCCTCTAATGAATGCCACAAAAAAAGTGGCGAAAGGATACAACCTGAAGGAAAACAGGGTGGACCTTAAAGGAGGACCAAAAAAAAATGAAAAGAGGTGTTTTGGATGGTTAAATAACCGATCTGAAATGGATCTGAAAGTGTAGGTTCAGATCTAAAAAATGGTTGAAAACCGTGAAATTTTAGAAGACCTGCGTCAGCTAAACACCTCCTAAAAAGGTGGAAGTGTACTGAAGCCCTAAGGGGCTTGGTTCCTACTTCAACGAGTAAAACTAAACAAGTACAAGTCCAAGAAGGGTGAAGAGGGAGGTTAAACAACCCTAAAAAATGCCCCAGAAAAACCCATAAAAATCACAAAAAAATCCTGCAAAAAGTACAGGTCGTAGTTTCTGACCTTTTTTCCGTTGAGGTCATAGTTTTCAGGCTGTTATCCGCTACCTGAGAGTTGAGGTCGCAGTTTTTGGCCCAAAAAGTGTGACCTGCACTTCTGGGATTCTCGGGAGTATGTTTCAGAAAAAAGTGTCATCTCTGCTGCGACTGATACCTGTTACCTGCACAAAAGGCCCAAAAACATGCGGAAGTTATAATTTTTATTGTTTTAGGGTTTTAATGGTTAAAAACAACATTAGGAAATGAAAAATAAAAAGCTGAAGAAAAGCCCTAGGGGTTGAAGCAATTGGTCATGGAGGGATCTAAAAAACGCCAGGGGTCGTAATTATAAACACTTGTGGAGTCACCAATTGTTAGTGTGAATTCTAATCGCAAGCGTATGAAAAAATCTTACTTTAGATGTACATAAAAAACAACCCTTACATAAAAGATGGCTGTCAATTTCCTTAGATCTGTAGCTAGTGATCAGAATAAATGCTACAGAAATCCAGATCTATGTAGTTAAAGACATTAATTAGCAAGAAATAAGCAAGATTTGCTCCATGCATCCTATTATCACACTCAAAATTTTCAAAATCATGTTTATCCTAATACCCAAAACCCACATATATAACCTTTCGGGGCTTATTACTTTATAAACCCATTTATTATAAAGTTTCATACTTTCTGTTATAAGCTCCGCCACCCATCGAACATCCATGTTATATAAACATACCGTTATATATATATATATATATATATATATATTGCATATCATATATATAACAAAAGGCTGCTTAAACCATTGGTAGGACTCCTTGTGCCTTATCGCATATCGCCATCGCAAAGTTTTGTTACAACAATCAAATGCTAAACTTATAAATCGCTAATGCGATATGAAGTGGGACCCATTCTCCGCCACACTTCCCTTCCATTTCATTTTCCATCAAAATATACGTTAACTTACCCTTTTTCTGCCTTTCTTCTTTGCCCTTCCACCTTTAACGTTTCATTTCTTTTCATTCCCCGATCACGATCAAAGTGGGTCCCTCATCGCATTTCACAAACTTCACGTATTTGGCATTGGAACTAAACTGTAAATAATGTGATCGTCGATTTACGATATCACATCGCATTTGTTTTACCTTGTGAACACCGGCAATCTATTTTATTTAGTTTGCAATGTGGTAAGTCTGCCACGTCATTCACCTCTTCCCCTGCACGTCGCATTTCGTAATGTTTAAATTTTATATCCTTTGCACTCATAACTAAAGGCTAAGAGTTGCGATATGCCATGCCATTCGGTCCCACCGATCCTCCACGTCACCTACCCTCCACATCACCTCCCCATCGCATCACATCACTGATTGTATTCTTCATAACTTAAACTTTAAAGGTTGTGAAGTGCGCGGATGCGATGCGCTTCAGAATTAAAGTTTAAAAGGTTTCAAGTCCAGGTATTTTGGTTTTCACGCTGTTTTATTCACAAAATTTTTTTAACATCGCAAGAGGATTTCGGGTAATAAAACAAAAAAAAGGTTGAGTCGGGTAGCCAAAAGTGTTCAACACTCCATTCAAGAGAAGAGCTGCCCACACAACTCTTAGCTCGTCTATCAGCATATCAACGAATTGAGGTCCACGTCCTAAACTGCCCCACTACATTAACACATTAGCAACAACACAACACATGAAAAAAGGGTCGATTGTTTTGTGTTTCAGTGAGGCAATTTATTCTTTTAATGGTGGATAGTGTCGTTCAAGCACCTAAATACCATTGATGTAATTATGCACTCCTTTAGTTAGTAGTTGTAATAAATAAAACATAGTCCTATTAGAAGTATAAGTATTTTATAAACTAGCTGTCTTTTTCGATTCTAGGAAATTGGTTTAGAGTTATGATAGGTGTCAAGGTCATAGTTCGATGATCTAGCCAATTGGGCAGATCCTATGTAATCAACAAAGGTCTATTTATAGTGAGGAGATCGAATGAGATCGAGGGTTGAGAGATGGTTACTTGACACTGTTGGTGTCCAAGTGTGAATGGATATTAAAACCCTTTCCCACATTAATTATCAATCCGGTGCATTGGTTATTGCAAGGCTAACGCACACTATGTGCATATACAATAGCACAATTCTGATATCAATCGTGGATTCGATATTTTAAACAAAGGAAAAATCACTGTAACAGTAATAAATTTTAAAGCTTGGAATGCATTCACATCAATAAAGATATCAACAATTAGATCTACTGTTACGGCAATTACGAAATATGCAAAACAGAAAATAGTATTAACAATGTACAGAAAGATTACAACACCCGATCAGGAGAGTGGGTTGAACACTCTAATCAGGGATGTGATGTACTCACAAAATTACAAGAGTAACATGAAGATAACTTGCATTAACTCAATGAAATGTTCTATTACAGATTTCCATTCCCTGCATAGCCAACCCTCTATGCGTTATCTCCTATGCATTCTATCCTCCCCTTCTCTATGATTTGTTCCCTTTTAAATATACAAAGAACAAAGGGGAAATAAACTCATTACAAAATCTCAATAAGCAAGATGAGATCTGAAAGATCTTTCCATCATGATTCACCTGACACAAGTTGAATCTGGCAATTACAATTAGGGAATTTTGGAAAACGGCCACAAAAATCTGCAAATTTGTCTTTCGAAGAACCCTGCATTTCTCTCAATCAAGACTGATTTTTGGAAAACTAAAAACTTATTTAGTTCGTTCTGCACAAAACCCATGTTTCATATTTTCAAGATTCCTCTTCGTTTGCCCGAAACATTCAACACAAAATTGTCTCTTGTTATTCCAACGAATTTATGAGTTAGAATATTTAATTATCAGCTGAAGATCAAATCCATAATCTCGAAGAAATATTGGAGGCTAAAATAGTGAGTGATGTTATAACAAATTCATTAATAAACCATCATTGGAAAAATCATGTATAATAATCATTAATTTATTAAAATAAAGGAGAACAAATATTATTTATCCAAAAGAGCATAAATAATTATGAAATGGAATTATATAATAAATTATGATAAATAATGTGATAAAAGAACATTAGAAATAGATGAAATGGATGTTAAGAAGTGATAATAATAATACAAATTAGTGGCCCAACATCTCCCCCAAACTTAACATGTTGCATGTCCTCAGGCAACCCAATGCCTCAATATTAACCAAGTTGTAATACAATAATCAAAATGCTCACCCCAACGCACGATATTGATGGAAGAGAAGGCTTCTTCCTCAAATGCTTCCTTAAAATAATTTTCATGTATACTTTCAACTGTATGTATATGAAGTTGCAACAAAGAATGATACAAGTTGTTAGCCATTTATAAATTTTGTTATACCTAATGATGGCTAAATAGTCTTTCAGATTTCAAAAAAAACAATTTTTATAAAAACCTGTGAGTTTTTGGAATCTCACTGCCTTCATTATCTCAAAATTTCCTATTCACTGAAAAATCTTCACTCAAAGCCTCCGAGATTATCCTGCTGATACAAAAGGAACTGTTTTAAGCTATTTTTCATCATCTCACAACTCTCTCCTTCATTTCACCCATTATTCACTCATCCTAAAAGTCACTCATTTCTCTGAAAATCCCCTTTCCTTCCCTTCATTTATCCTTATTTCCCTTAAAAAACCCCTCTTTTAACCATTATAAACTCCTTTATATGGTTTAAAGAACCCTTTTATACTTATCGGAACATCAAAAAAGGCTCAAAAACCCACTTTTTAGGCCTATTTCTGACCTTTTATCAAAAGCAAGCCCTAAGCCCCTTGTGGCTAATTCCTCCACCCCTTTGCTCATACGACCAAGGCTTGTGACCATTGGCCAAGCCTCAGCCCTTCTTCCTTTCCGCCCCTGGTCATTTCCTTTCTCCGTAAAACCTTTCCACCTCTCATCCAGCCCCCTTCTTTGTTATTTCATTCCTCCGCGCCATGTATTCTCCTTGATGGATCATAATCGTTGATCATGATGATCCAACGATGATCGCATCCTAACCATCACCCTTCCTCTCAACCATCCCCTCGCCCGTGTATCTTTGTTAAAACACATCGCAATCATTGGTATTCAAAATCCAATGGCCATCGCTCATCCTCACCATTCGATTCCACCTGATGAATTTTTCACCCCACACATTAAACATCCCGCTATCTGATAAAAGCACCGATGTCAGCACTTGGTCCCACTGCCGAGCACACTCTCCCATCGCGTTCACCCTCCACCATAGATCTGGCTCCCCCAGATCTAACGGCCCAGAACTGATTTCACACCCATTTCACCAAAACATTTTAACACGCATTTTCAACGCGAAAAAAGTGGTTTTAGGTTGGACACACATCACCATATGTATTGTATTGCGTCCAAAATGGCCAATATACCACCTAATCATTGCATGAATACCACCCCAGTATTCCCTAAAACCACCTTTTTCCATTCGTGCCATTATTCGAATTCAAAACCTGTTCTTCATAGTTCCACCATGGAAAATCCTCCCTACAATAACCCCTTCCTCTGCATCACTCCTCTGCCCTCACTGAAGCTTCTGATCGCAGTCGAATCCACAAACGTAGGTTTTTTTTATAATATGTTTTATGTTTTAAGTTGCAGGTTTAATGGCGGCCTTAAGTTGCAGGCCCTCCCACAACAAATCCAAGTTGCAGAAGCCCGGGATGACGACCCTCAGAGTTTTAAAACGCAGAAAGGGAGATCCAGGGCTGATTCACAGGGTTTTAGTCAATGTTTTATGGACATTGGTTAGCAAAGGCTACCCTCTAGCACAGAGAAAAGCCACCTGGACACAGAAACATCATAAGATTAGTGAAGAACAGTGAAGACATAAATCAAACAGAAAGGTTAAGGAATAAATCAAGAAGATCAATGACTTAACCAACAGTTTAAAAATGAAAGATTAAATTTAAAACAATCAACAGAGTGACAGAGACAGATGATGATAAAGGAAGGTCTAAAAGCATAATTAGAGGCCTAATCAGAGTTTAAAGCACAAATTAGACAAATCAGCAAGAAAGAAAGCTTCGAATGTATAAATCACTGAAGCAATTACTCCTTCGAAGGATTAAAATGCCACCTGCCAGCCTATTTTCCCCTGAGATACACAAATTTATTACAAAACAAAGATATTTTGTAAAGACAGCTCAGAAGTTATTACAAGCCTACCAAATAAAGCCTAAAAGTCAAAAAAAGCAACTAAGTAGTTCAAAAGGGTTAATGTAATGAAGAGTTAGACTTAAATACATTTTTCCTTGGGCCTTGCATGGTCTCAAAGGTCAAAAATATTTACTCCGTCATTTATAAAACATTTAAGGACCCATTCTTCACCCGACCTCCTCATTTCATCTATAAATACTGTATGAGGAGCTCATTGTTATCGTTGGTTGGATTATTATTGAAGTGTAAGTTAGTTTCTGAAGTTGTTGAAGAGCTGTTGAGTAGTTGAAGAATACTAGGCTAAGAAGAGAAGTTTTGAGCTGTAAAGACCTACTGGACTTGAAGTATGTAACTGGTTTGAACATCAATAATACAAGCTGATTCATGGGATCCTGGTCTATGTTAATGGTGATGTTATTCCTCACTATTTTTGTTTCTCCTTTTGTTTTAAAAATTGTCCATTTTATCTGATAAGGAACATAAAATTTAGATTAGGATTTACTATTAAAGTACCCTATTTCTGTTTGAAAGCTTTATATTTATGTTTTCCTCTGCTAAGGTATGTTTATAGGATTCTTAATTTTCCTCTAGGTTTATCCAGCTTATTGTTTTAAGAATTATTCAATAGAGTATAACAAGGTAGGAATTTTGGCGAGCCCATGTTTATCTGAGTACAACTTGAGATATTGTTTTTAAAGATCTTCTTCAAAGTTTGCTAAGTCGAGTCTCAACCAGAGAAGTTTATGGTATGCCCTGTCCTCTAGCTAGTCTTTAACAATTACTTTGAAAGATCCCTTGAGAGTATGTCAAAAGAAGGCTAGATTCATAGTTTCTGTCTGATCTTAGGCTATTTTCCTTGTTCTCTTATATGTTTTCTCCTTTCTAAAAGTAGTCTTAGGATTACTGGATTGTTGCCTTAAAAGTTTTTTTTATTACAAGTCTTCCCAAAGAAGTCTATGGTTTGCCCTGTCCTTTGGCTTGCTTCAAACAGTTACTTTAAAATGCTTTTCTTGTTTAGTGGAGTTAATAGATTCTTAATTGATTATTAGATTTTCTTATTTCACAATATCTTAATTTGTCATATCACAATTCAATCTAAAAGATCATTTGATATAGATGACTTGTCCTATGGAAACCCTTGAAAAATTGTTGTACAATTAAATCCATTTTTGACTCCATATCCCAATGGGTTAATTCTGTTTCATGACCTATCTTTTCTGCCGAAACATACTTTCAATTTACTCTCACCTTCACCCTTCAACTGACCTCTTCAGTTAATGGTATCCATCCCACCCAAAAAAAACAAGTCCCTAATTGTAATATTCCTACTTAGCCTAAGCTAAGCGGAATATTCATTTTTGTTTTACTTTCTATTGCATGAATAAATGAATAAAAGAGGACATGTAAAACTCCTGAAAAGACTAAGTAAATCAATGCCGATGTGAACAAAGCTAAATTAGGGCCATGTAAATAAATCACTTGCAGATGTGAAAGGGGTTTGAGCTGTGAGACTGGGTCAACCTTGACCAAATCTACAGCGCTGTTTAGGTTCAATGTATCTCATGAAGGGACAACGCAGTTCTAGAAGGAGGCCTCTCATGTGAAAGGAGCTAACTCATCAAGGTGGTTTAGGGTTTGCAAAGGCTTTCATCTTATAAAAGGAATGGGAAGGTAGCAAGAAGGGGTTGTTGATTGATCATATTTCTAAGTATCTTGTCTTCTTAGACAAATACTATTCTCTGCTGTTTAGTAGAGAATTGTGCTGCTTAGCACTTGGAGTTCCTATGCAGGGATTTCACCTCTTCCTTTGAGGATTCTTGGAGGAGTATTTGTTGATTTGATCCACTATCAGGCTTGAGGCCAAGCTCTACTTCCAATTGCAGTGCAGATACAGTGAGGGTTTGTATACTTTTGCAAGCTGTAGCAAGTGGGATTCTAGATCTGTAGAGATCTAGCTTGTTTTGGCAGCCTCTTCTCATGGATTGTGTCTTTTAACCTCCTGGAAGAGTGCCTCTCCAGTTTTTACTTTAGATTTGTATCTTGGCAGCTGTCCATCTATGTTATTCAAGCTACAACGTAGTTTTCATTAAGGAACTGTGTTATTTTTATATGAGATTCTTCATGGTGTTTTGATGAGAGATCTCTGGTGCTGGGCTTTGCCTTTCACTTTGGTGATCCATGGATTAGCTTGCTTCTCCATGTTATGTTTAGATCTGATCTATTGTAATGTAAAGTTATATTCAGAAATTACTGCAGCATTTTACAGATCTGTAACTTAAAACTCAGATCTACTCTTGTTTATGCATGATTTGGTCAAAACCCCAAGGGGATCTTGTAAATAAGACTATCTAGTTTCCAGATCTGAAATGGATTTGATGTTTTTTCCATAGATCTATCCTAGATCTAAGTTGTAATATTCAGTTGCTGTAGCTCCTTAAAATAACGATGTTGAGCCATTTTTTCAGTTATATATGTGTTGCAGCCTTTTTTTCTGAAGATTTCTTGCTCTATTGTCTCATGTATTCTACTGTATATTGAAAGAGCTTCATTATAATTATGATTTGCTACTGTATATTCATAATTTAATAATATTTTAGGGCCTCCTGCTCATACTTTCCAAGACTGCATTATTTCTGAAGCAGTTTGTTGTGCATAGCTGCAGCCCCTCTTGTAGGGAGTTTTTCAGCTAGACTAGGTGGTGGGAGATCTGTTTACCACACCTAGTTTGTTTTGTTTTTTCTCCCCTTTTGGATCTAGACTCCAGATCTACTGATCTAAGGGATCCAAGGGCTGTAAATTCATTTCTGTACATCAATATCCCAGGAGTGCATTATTTCAGCAGGCTTGCTGTGCTATTCCAAATTTGGGATATTACATTAAGAGCTTCATAACTAGCCTAATATCATAAAAAAAGCATAAAGATATATCCTTTTAAAACACTTAAATAGAGAGATCCCTCTCTGAATCCAAGAAGGCTAGGTCCTGGGATTCCAAAGTGGTTTTGATGTGGCCCCTGCAACATTTATTCTTGCCATTCTTGTAAATCACAGGGAGCCAACACAAGTAAATACAAACTTCCTTACAAACCAGATTTTGCTGAAATTTTGTAAGAAAAATTATACTATATTAATGCTTCTCCAATCCGAAAATCAAATCAATGCAACGAACGGATTTCAATATATCAGCAAAATAGTTTTAGGTAATAGTGCATGATTTTTTTGGAATTAACAAATTGGTTTATCTTGAAAATTTCTGGGTTTAATGATACATCTTTGTTGTCCAAAAATCAGAAAAATCCAGTTGATAGTTTTAAGGATATACACAAATAAATTTTAGGATTGTATACCTTAAATGAGGAAGAAATGAGAAATAATTCATCATGCATAGCAACCCTTCCCCCAAACTGGAGAATTAACATGCCCTCATGCTACACTAGAAAACAAATTGGGGTGGTTTCTACAATCATAGCTAAAATGTTTGTTTGGTGTATAACAACATGTAATAAGGGAGATTTTGAGAATGAATAATGAGATCGATGGATGATAAAGAATATTAATGGCATGTTCATGATAATGAAAGTAACACTCCCCCAAACTGAAAGATTTTGTCTCTAAAAAATGGGAAGTGGTAAAGAAAGGGAAATAATGGTTGAAAAATATGAGTGAATAATGCTCAATGTTTTTTCATGACATTCTCCTAAAATTCTAATAAATCAAAACCTTATGCTATTTTACCTTAAGTTTTACCTCCATAAAAATGTGGAATGACATGTATTGATTGCCATTTTTTTGACGTTGATGTATGCTAAGATGATGCTAAAAGTGATGTGGAAGGTGGAAGCCATGCACACTGAAAAAGTAATCAGAAAGTGTAGCATGATTTCCTTCTACCAAACTTATTAGTTTCCCTATCATTTATAAAACATCTCATGAGTATCCTTAATCAGTAATTCATCACCTCAATTACCCCATTACATATAAAAGTGACATAAACATATTGTGAATGAAATGGGATAATAATGGATAAGAAGGGAAAAGATGCATTCCATATACCCATAAGCTTTGGTTGTCATAAGCACAGAAATTATGAGAATTATTTATCTCAGTATTTGCTTCTCACGGTCTGTCCAATTACATGGAATTCAAAATCAGAATTAGGCCTCTTAGTGGTGTTGTTAAGATATGAATAAAGGGTGATTGATTGGGCAAGCAACTATCTTTGGTTAAATCTATGATACTTGTAGAATAAAGGGATTATAGATTAGATGATACAAAATTTCAAATATCAAATATCCTAAAAGTTTCATCCTTGACATTTAAAGTAAAAATTTATAACTAAATAATATATATAAACCATAATCACCATCATCTAAGAACTGATTAAATATTACCCCATGAACCATGAGTTTTGGAAAACCTTATATATGAAACATTCAGCTTTATTTGAAATTAGCTTTGAGAAAACAAGGTAACCAAATATATTATAGTATTAAATTAACTTCTATACCATAGGCATAGCCACTGTTGCCAGCATGCATCCATAGCCTTAACAGGGACGCCTTTTGAACCCATTGAGATGCCAGTGTCCCATCTATTAGAAACAAGTACATAGTTACAAAAGCCTTTCAATTTACTTAGATGCCAACTGAAGATCATTGTTCTAGCGTGGTAACCAGTTAATAACAATGCCATTCATGGGAGCTAATAAAAGTGAAAAATTCGGCTCATGATGATACATCTTGTCCTTCAGTTTTATGACTGAAGGCCATTACCGTGGCTTAGTGACCAGCAGTGGTAATGTCACTTTATTAGGACCTATGATCATGGTAGGTTTGCTCATGCTGAGACCTCCTATCCTCTAGTTGACCATTTATGTTTAATATTCAACTATGGTTATTGTTAATCAATAAATATTACTTAATAGATGGAGTGGCAGGTCAACTCCTTAAGAGCTAGGGATGGCGTAAAAAGTTGTGTAGTAATTATTTTCAACTTTGATAGTTTTGCTTCTAAAAAACTAATAACCTTCAAATGACTGGTGATAAATATATTTTTCATTTTTGAGATTGGGGTTGAGGAATATTTCATTTGATAATGGTGGAAATATTTAAATACAATTCTATGGTCATCATCATAAATTTTACAAGATCAGGGACTTGACCAATTAGGAAAGTTGAAAGCTGGCATGATGAAATCATCTTTGCATAATTATTCATTAGAAATAAGATTATCTTTATAGATAAAAAAAGATAAATTGTGATGACAGGAAAACCCTACTATATACCCACATTCTCACGTTCTACATGCATATAAAAATGCATCCCAATTCTTTGCCCCAAATATGACTCTAAGTCTGGGCGGTTTCACAACTTTTACATGCGGAAGCTTTTTAATCTCACATCTGATGGTTATAATAACCATTACATAAGCGGAAGCTTTTTCTTTCATATCTTATGGTTATGAACCATACACAACCCATATTTCAATCAACTCTCAACCATCTCATACCTCAACTTTCATTAGAATCAAAATACCGATACCAGTCGGTTTCCACTTTCCACTATCCATCAATCTGAATGTAGTTTGATTCTTTTAACATACAATAGAACCACATTAACATTGTTTAATATCCCAAATATCAAGCATATTAATTACGACCTCAACTTCTCTAACCATTCAAAGTCGATTTGGTTTTAAAATAAAACCATATAATTTTAGGTCCACAATTCAGCAGTGCACATTATCTTTAATCCTCAAGAAGATTACTCTCCGCCTCATTACTCATCGTATGACTCTTTGATGTGTATAGTGTTGACTTTAATTTAAAGTCAATGGTCGACAAAATATATTGAAATCTGATTTATTTAAGATTTTGTTCCAACTCACCAATGCATATATTGATCTGTCGACTTTGGGTTAATCAACGCCCAAGCTTATATATTAACATTCAATTACATCAATCTTCACTCACAAGAATTATTGACTTACCTCCCTGTCGTTGCACCCATTCCGAGGTTCATTAGCTATGGCCCACACTTGTTTCAACTTGTCCATCTACCACTTCATCGAACGATCATCGGGTCCTGTGGCATTCCATCTTAGTAATCTGACGGATATCACGCTCGATCCATGACTGTGGCTTATTGCACCAAAGTCACGCGATATAGATGGTTTTTACAAACCACTCAAAGCCACGTGTCTTGTAGAGAAATTTATCGCATGATTTCTTGCCAAATAGCTTACCATTCCATTGCTTACGCGAAACCACCAATTTGTGGTTTCAAAATTTCTTCTCGTCACTGTTCTGTTTCCACCATTCATTCATGGCATAAAATTAAAACACAAACGCTACTATTAAAGTAACGCTTTTCCCATGCAACTCACCATTCCTGCTTGCGTCTAACGCTGCAAATGCTGCAATTCAACACTCCGGCTATGTTGTATTCCCACCATGCATTCGACTCAAGACTTTAGAAATTCACTGTATTACCAAGGTTCCGCCCCTTGACTCTTCATCCTTGCTATTATTTCAACGCATTCACTAATTTCATTAGAATAAAAGTCCCTTTACAGATTTCAAAACCGAACTCTCATGCTCACGGCTTTTCTACTGCTTTATCAAATTCCCATTTGATTGCCTCCCACTCTACTATTAATTCTCATTCCCGTAGATGTGATCTTTTCATTGCATCGAACTTCTTAACATAGTACAATTACATGCTCTTTCTTCAATTTGACGGAATTCCTATATAATTTTCATGGGTTTAATGCTGCAAATCTCGTTCCACCGTATCATGAATTCTATACTTCAATTTCATATTCACAGTGCCATTCTATCTCCATAAATCTGTGTGAAATTCTTCCACGATTTCATTCAATTACATTCGATTTCATCATTCCGGAAAACAGAGATTTTATCTCTATTTAATTTAAATCTTTGCTGATCTATCACTTGAGTTCCATGGCATTATATGGTTTTCAACCACCATTACCATATGCCCAATTCTGAATGTAACTTCATATTTCCTCCTACATCATCGATCTTTGTAATGATTGATGATTGCAATTTCTTCTAATTATCCCCAAAATTATATGTAACTCTTCTAATACTGTAATTAACATCAATTTCCCAATTCATATGCATAATCTCACTTCAAACCTTAACTTCAGAAATTAAGCATACAATTCCTCAATCAATTAACACATATAATTCTAAAAAGATACTTTCATATAAACAAATGGAATTACTTACAGAAATCTTTGTTCCTAGCATGATTTTCAATCATTGGCCCTGTTACACAATTACTCAGAGGCTTGACAAACAAAACTCTGTTTGTCCTATTCTAATCCCTGTCTGCTATTCTTCCTCTCTCCCTATTCTGAACTGCCTTTTTTTCCTTTAAGGTTTATTAATTTATACAATAATGCTAAACCAATTTAGGTTCAAATCCATTTAATAACTCAACAAAGTCCTCAAATATCTCAACACCCCTACAATCTAGAATTTTATCCCTAAAATCTTGAAACCAAATCTAACTTAGGCTTCATAATTAATTCTTAGATATCTAAAATCTATTTTCTCTCATGTTCTCCAAATCATTTGGGAACATTAACAAATCCTCACAATAATTAATGAAAATCTCTCAAAAATCCCATTAATATTTACATAAAATTAATATTTTCTCACAAACATAAGACCCCTAGGTTTAATAAAATACAAAGTATTTTCCTGATTCTAATGCTCTTGCATCAAATTGAATACCCAAGCATTATGTCAAAGAGGGCCTAGATCATTAAAAGTATTTCCCGTTCACCAAAGAGAAAAAAAAATCAGAAAGACCTACATATGTTGAACTCAACATGAAAATTGGCCAACAACAGTAGTTGTGAGTGAGGTAACAACAACCATGACTTAGGTAATAACAAGGAAAGGGGAAAAAGAATGATGGTAGGAAGGTGACATGAAGGAGGATTAGTCACTTTACAAAATAATGAGGAATTAAGAGTGAATCATTCATGACAAGACTTACCATAATAATTATCCTTATTACTAAATACGAGACCTCCCCTAAGTAAAGTATGTCTGTCATGAGTCATAGTTGGTCATGTTTTAAGTAAAATACCAATTAAATCTATGGAGTTGGTCGAGGATGTACTTGTCGACTTACGTTGCCGGAGTAACAACACTGGAGGAGTAACCGCGTCAAGTACTTAGAAAAATATCACCATGGAGTAACATCATCGAAGGAGTAACAACACCGAAGGAGTAACAACATTGGATACTCAGAATTTTTTTTGGAGTAACAAAATCGAAGGAGTAACATCACCCAAGGAGTAAGAGCAATGGCAGATTCACATCACCGACGGAGTAACAACAGTGGCATATTCACAACACCGACGGAGTAACAACACCCAACTCTTAGAAAACTTTTTGGAGTAACATCATTGGAGGAGTAACAACACCGAAGGAGTAACATCATTGGATACTTAGAAAATTTTCCGGAGTAACAACACTGGAGGAGTAACAACACCCAGGGAGTAACAACAGTGGTAGATTCACAACATCGATGGAGTAACTACAGTGGCAGATTCACAATACCGATAGAGTAACAACACCCAACACTTAGAAAAATTTTCGGAGAAAAATATCGGAGGAGTAACAACACTGAATGAGTAACAACATCTTGAGTAGCAGCATCCAAGGAGTAACAACAATACGAATAGCAACATCCGGAGTAACAACATCACAGAGTAGCAACATCCAAGGAGTAAAAACAGTGATGGATTCACAACGCGGATTCATAGCACCGACAGAGTAACATCATCAAGGAGTAGCAACATCGTGGAGTAACAACATCGCAGAGTAGTAGCATCCGAGGAGTAACAATATCTTGAGTAGTAGCATCCGGAGTAACAACATCCGAGGAGTAACAACAACCAAGAAGTAACATCATTACTGAGTAGCAGCATCCAAGGAGTAACATCATCATGAGTAGCAGCATCTGGAGCAACAACATTTGAGGAGTAACAACAACCAAGGAGTAACAACATTACGGAGTAGCAACATCTAAGGAGTAACATCATCACGAGTAGTAGCATCTGGAGTAACAACATCATGAAACTTAAGAATTCGCTCCTTTTATTTTGAGAACAAAAAAAAAATGTGACTTTGAAGTAAACAATACCTAAAGCATAAAAACATAAGAGAAATCAGAAAATAAGTGACTCTTTATTGAAAACCAATAAATAAATAAATAACTTAAGTTACAATGGTTATGATTTTTTTTGTTGCAACAATGTTGTTTGTGAATGGTGAATGAATGGAAAAATGTTTTTTCGTAAATGACTTGGATTTTCAAATGGAAATCAATTCCCCATTTTTCATGTTATAAATTTATTAATTGATGAAAAGTATTCGTGTTTTTTCTCTGTGTGAGGAAACATATTTCATTATCATTGCTTTCAAGAATCACTTGTTCATAAATTGACCTCATTTATTCTCCTCGGACCTGCAAAAAAACGAGTGTCTACCTACAATAAAACATGAAATCATGGAAGAAGAGAGGTGATAGGGCTCTCCTAATCCAAGAAATATGCAAAAAAAACATGTATTTATTCTATAAAACAAATCCATTAAAAAAAATAACAAAGTAAAGTTCATTTATTACCTGCGGGAGAGTGGTGGCCAACCATACTAACCAACAGTGTTTCAATTATAACTTATTTGTTTTTTTTTCCAATTTGAGTGATTCCATAGCCAAATGAAAGTGAATTCAGAGATATGTCTCCAATAGAAATATGTTTTAAAAATTCCATGTAATGGTATGTTAAATTTTCTTAGAACAACTTGCATAATAGAGTCATTTTCGATTTTCCAGCTCAGACCAACAATTGATATTTCAAGAATAACTTTTTCATTTGATGATGGATTGAACTGATTAAAATTGGAGATTAAATTATATTAATTTATATATCTCCAATATAAATATATTTTTAAGACAAGAATAATTGGTGGGTAAAATATGCTAGCGATAGCCGAGAAAACAGAGTTTCAAGAGTGCTGATTTACGATAAGTAGTTAGTATTGTGGTCATAAATTCCTTATACGATATCAAAATAAAGTGATTCAAATTGTGTTGTAAACTATATTAATAGGAGAATATACCATAGAAACAGGTTTCCAAAATCTAGTCATTTAAGGCTCCAAAATGGACTGTCCCAACTCTGTTCCTTAGTTGCCTACTAGACATCCTGTCATTGTTTTGGTCATAACTTTTTCATTTCAACTCGAAATCGAGTGATTAAAATTGGGTTAGAAAGTAGAAATGAAGGGATACGTAGGATAGAAACAAGTCTTGAAAATATTCCCATTTTATCCCTCAAAACATGACTGTCCCGAATGTTTTTCTATAATTTTCATCAAGCCCGCAAGCCATAAGATATAATAATTAAGGAATTTTTCCAAGAATGTGATCAAAATGAATATGAGTGTTTGTAGGAGTTTTATTTTAAATATAATGCATCTACATATATAAATAAATTTGAATATTGATCATCGATGTTAATTTTCACAGCGTATTGCAACAAAAACGACTATTTTTACATCTAAAGAAATTTATTTATTGATGTTTTTATTCATTCTATATTCTACACTACACTAATCTACTTTGAAAAATAAAATATACTTACATATAAGAGTAATTCCAGTGAAGCCATTTTCGAAATAAGGCTTCAAATATGCACATACCCATACTTGAAAGATGTATGTTAATAAATACACAGGTATGAGATACCAACTTCCCTGTTAAGGATGGTGCCAAGAGTTGCTGAAGTGTGGAGTGATGTTGCAAAAAAACAAGAGAGTGAAACCAACCTTCAATATAGTCTTCATTTCTCATATTTGTAACATTGTGAAGTTCCTTAATTGAGTTCCAGATTTTGTTGATGCTTTCTTCCTTGACCTCATCCTCTGAGTTTTGGGGGTCTTCCTCTGCCTTTTTAGTTAGATCTTTGTTATTTGAATCAAAGGAAGGAAAAAACAAATTTAAACAATTCTTAAAGCTCAGGACTTGGAGCAGGGTGAAACTTCCCTCCCTAGGATGAGAGATTGGGTGTTTAAACAGAAAGAAAGAAAGCAAGAAAGCAAATCAGAAATCTTAAGCTCGAGACCTGTAGCAGGGTAGCATTTCCCACCCCAGGACGAGAGATTAGGCCCCAAGAAATCAGCAGAAATAAAAGCAAAGGAAAACAACTAATGCTCAAGACCTAGAGCAGGGTAGCATTTCCCTCCCCAGGATGAGAGATCAGTTCCTAAGAAATCAATCAAAAAATAAGAAAAATAGAACAACTATGCTAAGGACCTAGAGCAGGGCAGCATTTCCCTCCCTAGGACGAGAGATTGGTTCCAAATAAATCAATCAAAAAGAAAAAAAGAAAAAATATGCTCAAGACTTAGAGCAGGGTTGAATTTTCCTCTCTAGGATGAGATATTGATCCTTAGATCAATATGAATCATCTTTGACCTTTGTTAGCCTCCCTGGCAATGGCACCAAAATTTTGGCGTCCAAGTGTGAATGAATATTCAAACCCTTTCCCACATTAATTATCAATCCGGGTGCATTGATTATTGCAAGGCTAACGCGCACAGTATGTCACTAGTACATTTGGCAGAAATTCTGACACTTTAGTTCTGACACTTTTGTCATATTGTCGGAAATTTCCCCAATTTCTATCAATTTTTCAAATCTCGCCATAAACCATCGCTATATCGACATTTAGGGACATCATCGCTTTTGCAACGTTTATGTTTATCGTTGGAAATGCGAGGTTTTAAACACTTCATCGGTCTTATGACTATATGGGATGAAGCGTCAGAATTGCGACGTCTCCAACATAGGAGTCGGTATTGCGAAGCTTTAGAGAAAATGTCGAAAAAGCGACGTTTCTCAAATACACGTCAGTCTGTGTCACGCCGTGTGATCAGGTCGCTTGACCAGGCATGTTCGGTTCGGGCCGTTTCATTCGAGGGTGCCCATATCAGTTTTGCTAAGTTGTGACCACCCAGGTGCCTTGTGCACGTTCAGGTGGTCCGTTTTCCATTTTCTCCCTTGTGGCATCGTTCGGTCAGGCGTGCCATGTCGCGCCTTGTGAGGTTGCCCGACCGAGCGCGTTTTGTTCAGGCCGTTTCGTTCGAGGGCTCCCGTATTAGTTTTGCTAAGTTGTGACCGCCTGAGTGCCATGTGCATGTTTGGGCGGTCCGTTTGTCGTTTTCTCACTTGTGGCATCGTTTAGCTGGATGCGTTGTGTCGCTCCGTGTGAGGTCGCCCGACTGGGCGCATTTGGTTCGGGCCGTTTCATTCGAGGGCGCCCGTATAAGTTTTGCTAAGTTGTGACTGCCCGAGTGCCATGTGCATGTTCGAGCGGCCCATTTTCTATTTGCTCCCTTGTGGCATCGTTCGGCTGGGCGCGCCGTGTCGTGCCATGTGAGGTCGCCCGACTGGGAGTGTTCGGGTCGAACCGTTTTGTTCGAGGGTACCCGTATCAGTTTTGCTAAGTTGTGACCGCCAGGGTGCCTTGTGCACATTCGAGTAGCCTATTTTTCATTTTCTTCCTTGTGGCATCATTCGATCAGACGTGTCGTGTCGCGCCGTGCGAGTCGCCAGACCGGGTGCGTTTAGGTCGGGTCGTTTCGTTCGAGGGCGCTCGTATCAGTTTTGCTAAGTTGTGACTGCCCGGGTGCCTTGTGCAAGTTCAGGCGGCCCGTATTCTGTTTTCTCCCTTGTGGCATATTTTTTTGGTCGGGCGCATCGTGTCGCGCCGTGTGAGGTCGCCCAACCAGGAGCATTCGGGTCGGGCCGTTTCGTTCGAGGGCGCACGTATCAATTTTGCTAAGTTTTCACCGCTCAGGTGCCTTGTGCATGTTTGGATGGCCCGTTTTCCATTTTCTCCCTTGTGGCATTGTTCAGTTGAGCTCGACGTGTCACGCCATGCGATCAGGTCGCCCGACCAGGCACATTTGGGTCGGGCCATTTTGTTCGAGGGCACCCGTATCAGTTTTGCTAAGTTGTGATCGCCCGGGTTCCTTGTGCATGTTCGGGTGGCCCATTTTCCATTTGCTCCCTTGTGGCATCGTTCGGTCGGTGCACCATGTCGTGCCGTGTGAGGTTTCCCAACCGGGCTCTTTCAGGTCGGGCCATTTTGTTCGAGGGCGCCCGTATCAGTGTTGCTAAGTTGTGACCGCCCAGGTACCTTGTGCACGTTCGGGCGGCCCTTATGTTATTTTCTCCCTTGTGGCATATTCATTCGGTCGAGAGCGTCGTGTCATGCCACGTGAGGTTGCCCAACCGGGCTCTTTCAGGTTGGGTCATTTTTTTCGAGGGCGCTCGTATCAGTTTTGCTAAGTTGTGACTACCTGGGTGCCTTGTGCATGTTTGGGTGGCCCGTTTTCCATTTTCTCCCTTGTGGCATTGTTCGGTTGGGCGTGCCATGTCATGCCATGTGATTAGGTCGCCCGACCAGGTGCATTTGGGTCAGGCCATTTCGTTCGAGGGTGCCCGTATCAGTTTTGCTAAGTTTTTACTGCCTGGGTGCATTATGCACGTTCGAGCGGCCCGTTCGCTGTTTGCTCCCTTATGGCATCGTTTGGTCGGGCGTGCCATGTCATGCCGTGTGAGGTCACCCGACTGGGCACGTTCGGTTTGGGTCGTTTCATTCGAGGGCGCCCATAGCAGTTTGCTAAGTTGTGACTCCCTGGGTGCCTTGTGCACGTTCGGGTGGCCTGTTTTCCATTTTCTCCCTTGTGGCATCGTTTGGTCGGGCGTACTATGTCGCAACGTGCGAGGTTGCATGATCGGGCACGTTTGGGTCGGGCCATTTCGTTGGAGGGCGTCCATATCAGTTTTGCTAAGTTATGACCGCCCGGGTGCCTTGTGAATGTTCGAGTGGCCCGTATGTTGTTTGCTCCCTTGTGGCATATTCGTTTGGTCAGGCGCGTTGTGTCGCGCCGTGTGAGGTTGCCTGACCGGGTGTGTTCGAGTTGGGATGTTTCATTTGAGGGTGCCCGTATCAGTTTTTCTAAGTTGTGACTGCCCAGGTGCCTTGTGCACGTTTAGGTAGCCCATTTTCCGTTTGCTTCCTTGTGGCATCGTTCGGTTGGGCTCGCCGTGTGAGGTCGCCCGACAGCCCGGCCGGGCGCATTCGGTTCGAGCCGTTTTGTTCGATGGCGCCTGTATTAGTTTTGCTAAGTTGTGACTGCCTGAGTGCCGTGTGCATGTTTGGGCAGCCCGTTTGACGTTTTCTCCATTGTGGCATCGTTCAGTGGGGCGCGCCATGTCGCGCCATGTGAGGTCGCCCGACTAGGCGCGTTCGGGTTGGAGCGTTTTGTTCAAGGGGACCCGTATCAGTTTTGCTAAGTTGTGACTGCCCAGGTGCCTTGTGCATGTTCGGGTGGCCCGTTTTCCATTTTCTTCCTTATGGCATCGTTCGGTCGGGCGTGCCATGTCGCGTTGTGTGAGGTCGCCCGACTGGGCACGTTCAGGTTTGGCCATTTCGTTCGAGTGCACCCGTATCAATTTTTCTAAGTTGTGATCACCTGGGTGCCTTGTGCATGTTCAGGCAGTCTGTATGCTGTTTGCTCCCTTGTGGCATATTCGTTCGGTCGGGCGCGTCGTGTCGTGCCGTGTGAGGTCGCCCGACCGGGCGTGTTCGGGTCGGGCTGTTTCGTTCGAGGGTGCCCATATCAGTTTTGCTAAGTTGTGATCACCCGAGAGCCTTGTGCACCTTTGGGCAGCCCATTTTCCATTTTCTCCCTTGTGGCATCGTTCGGTCGAGCACACCCTATCGCGCCATGCGATCAGGTCACCCGATCGGGCGTGTTTGGGTCGGGCAGTTTCGTTCGAGGGCGCCCGTATCAGTTTTGCTAAGTTGTGACCGCCTGGGTGCTTTGTGCACGTTTGGGCAGCCCATTTTTCATTTTCTCCCTTGTGGCATCATTCGTTCGGGCGTACCGTGTCGCGCCGTGTGAGGTTGCCCGACCGGGTGTGTTTGGTTTGGGCCGTTTCGTTCGAGGGTGCCCGTATCAGTTTTGCTAAGTTGTGACTGCCCGGGTGCCTTGTGTGCGTTCGAGCGGCTCGTTTTCCATTTTCTCCCTTGTGGCATCGTTTGGTAGAGCGCGTCGTGTCATGCCATGCGAGGTCGCTTGATTGAGCGCGCACAGGTCGGGTTGTTTCGTTCGAGGGCGCCCGTATCAGTTTTTCTAAGTTTTGACCACCCGGGTGCCTTGTGCACGTTCAGGCAACCCATATGTTATTTTCTCCCTTGTCGCATATTCATTCGGTCGAGCGCGTCATGTCGTGCCATGTGAGGTCGCCCAACCAAGTGCATTCGGGTCTGGCCATTTCATTCGAGGGCGCCCGTATTAGTTTTTCTAAGTTGTGACTGCCCAAGTGCCTTGTGGACGTTCATGAGGCCTATTTTCTGTTTGCTCCCTTGTGGCATCGTTCGGTTCGGCGCGCCGTGTCACACCGTGCGATCAGGTCGCCCAACGGGGCACGTTTGGGTCGGTCCGTTTTGTTCGAGTGCGCCTGTATCAGTTTTTCTAAGTTGTGACTGCCCAGGTGCCTTGTGCACGTTCGAGCAGCCTGATTGTTGTTTACTCCCTTGTGGCATCTTTTGGTCGGGCGCGTCGTGTTGCGCCGTGTGAGCTTGCTCGACCGGGCACATTCGGTTCGGGTCGTTTCGTTCAAGGGCACTCATATCAGTTTTGCTAAGTTGTGACCACCTGAGTGATGTGTGCATGTTCGAGCAGCTTGTTTTCTGTTTTCTCCCTAGTGGCATCGTTCGGTCGGGTGCGCCGTGTCACGCCATGTGCGGTCGCCTGACCGGGCGCGTTTGGGTCGGGCTGTTTCATTCGAGGGCGCCTGTATCAGTTTTGCTAAGCTGTGACTGTCTAAGTGCCTTGTGCATGTTCAGGCAGCCCGTTTTCCATTTTTTCCCTTGTGGCATCGTTCAGTTGGGCACACCGTGTTGCGCCGTGCGAGGTTGCCCGACGGGGCACGTTCGGGTCAGGTCGTTTCGTTCGAGGGTGCTCATATCAGTTTTGCTAAGTTGTGACCGCCCGGGTGCCTTGTGCACATTCGGGTGGTCCATATGCTGTTTGCTCCCTTGTGGCATATTCGTTTGGTCGAGCGCGTTGTGTCGCGCCGTGTGAGGTCGCCCAACTGTGCGCGTTTAGGTCAAGCCGTTTCATTGGAGGGCGCCCATATCATTTTGCTAAGTTGTGACCACTCAAGTGCCTTGTGCACATTCAGGCAGCCCGTTTTTCATTTTCTCCCTTGTGGCATCGTTCGGTCGAGCATGCCGTGTCGCGCTGGGCGATCAGGTCGCCCGACCGGGCACATTTGGGTCGGGCCATTTCGTTCGAGGGTGCTCGTATCAGTTTTGTTAAGTTATGACTGCACAGGTACCTTGTGCATGTTCGAGCGGCCCATTTTCCATTTGCTACCTTGTGGAATCGTTTGGTCGGGAGCGCTGTGTCACGCCGCGTGAGCTGGTCGCCTGACTGTGCGTGTTCTGGTCAGGCTGTTTTGTTCGAGGGTACCCATATCAGTTTTGCTAAGTTGTGACCGCCCGAGTGCCTTGTTCACATAATTCAGGTGGTCTGTTTTCCGTTTTATCCCTTGTGGTATCGTTTGGTCGGGCACATCGTGTCACGCAGTGCGAGGTCGGCCGTCCAGGCGCGTTCGGGTCGAGCCATTTTGTTCGAGAGTGCCCATATCAGTTTTGCTAAGTTGTGACCGCCCGGGTGCCTTGTGTACGTTCGGGTGGCTCGTTTGCCATTTTCTCCCTTGTGGCATCGTTTGGTCGTTCAACTATCCCTTTCTGTTCGGAGGTAGGGGTTGGATTTTCGTGTGAAAGGTGGGTTGGTAATTGAGTTGTTTTGTTTGGGCATGCCTGAAGAATGGCCTTGGGTCATTTTTAGGTTCGTCGAATTTCTTCTCTCCATCTCCACTCGGTAGCATATGAGTGGTAATGATGGCCATGCTTGTCCTGGGAGGCATGTTTGAACAATCTCCCCTGTCTGCTCTATTTTCTCGGGTCGGGCCATTTCATTGGAATGTGTTTCCTTGAGCGCCATCAGTACACGGGTATGGTTTTTGGTCTAGTCATGAGGTGTAGTCTGGTTATTAAGACTTCATCAGATGGCCATTCTCTGGACTTAAATTATGTGATAACACTGTGGCTGAGTTTGAAACTGGAGATTGAACATACATTTGGTTTGATTGCAATAGACGTTTTCATCAATAAATGTAAAGAAATGGCTAACAAATACTATAAATTAATAAATAAAGAAGACACGGCAACAAGCAACAATAGTTACAAAATTGTTACATTGAGATGCAAAGAATAAGCAATTAATTTAACCCCTAAACCATAAACCTCTAAACGCTTAACCCCTAACCCATTTAACCCCATAAACCCTAAAATTATAAACCCTTAACCCATACCCCTTAAACCCTTAAACCCTAATTCCAAACCCCTAACCCATCTATCCCCCTAAAACCTAACCCCATTAGCCCCTAACTTCTAACCCCTAAAATCCTTAACTGCTAAATCCCCTAACCCCCTAACCCCTAACCCATTTAACCCCTAAACCCTAAACCTATAACCCGTTAACCCCTAACCCATTAAACCCTAATTCCCAACCCCTAACCCATTTAACCCCCTAAACCATAAACCTATAAACCCCTAACCCATTTAACCCCTAAACCCTAAACCTCTAAACCCTTAACCACTAACCCTTAAACCCTTAACCCCTAACCCATTTAACCCCCTAAACCCCTAAACCCCTAACCCATTTAACCCTTAAACTCTAAACCTCTAAACCCTTAACCCCTAACCCCTTAAACCCTATTTCCCAACCCTAACCCATTTAACCCCCGTTTGTCGGTTTCTCCCTTGTGCCTTCATTCGGTCGTGCACACCGTGTCGTGCCGTGTAAATGCGCCTGACCAAATCTGTCACACTCCTTAAGTACCTCTTGTGATTGCATGGGTGCCTTGTGCACGTTTGTGCGGCATGTTTGCTTTTTTCTCCCTTGTGCCTTTGTTCGGTTAGGCACACCATATTGTGAGGGTGCCTGCCCAAACGCGTCCGAGTCGGGTCGGGTCCTTTCGTTTGAGGGTGGCCGTATCAAATTTGATAAGTTGTGATTACACGAGTGCCTTTTACATGTTCGTGCGTCCCGTTTTCTGTTTTATCCCTTGTGCCTTCATTCAGTCGTGTGTGTTGTGTCACGCCGTGTGAGGGCGCCCGCCCAAACGCGTTCGGGTTGGGTTGTTTCATTTGAGGGAGGCCATATCAAATTTGCTAACTTGAGACTGCATGGGTGCCTTGTGCACGTCAGTGCAGCCCATTTATCTTTTGCTCCCTTGTGCCTTTGTTCGGTCGGGCGGGCCATGTCATTTCCTTTGAGGGTGCCCTCCCAAACTCATTCGGGTTGGGTCGTTTCGGTTGAGAGAGCCCGCCCAAACTCATTCCGGTCGGCCCCCCTAAGCCCCCAATCCCTAATCCCTTAACTACTAACTCATTATTCAACCGCTAAATCCTAAATGCACCTAAATCCCCTAACCCCTAACCCCCAATCCCCTAAGCCCTCTAAATAGAGGTATCTTCTCTAGAGTTATTTTTAAGATCCACAGTTTCATTTACTAATTTTTGAACAAAGCGTATGACACTCTTCATGTATATGGGATTTTTATCTTGAAGCTCATTATCTATACGAGTATTTGTTGCTTCAAGTGTTTCCTGACAGAGAAAATCACAATACAGGGTTTAGGGCGCGTTATTGCATTATTGCTGCTTCAAGGATTTGCGGAACAGACCCTAAACCGTTCATTTCCTTGCTACTTATCAGGTTCTTACTTCTGTCTAATTCACCATATACTCAGATCATGAATATACTGAGAAGGTTGTTTGCGGATTATATTATTATTGCATCAATTACAATGTAATTATTTCTGTGTTGTTATATCTGTCTAGTCAAAAACCTCATCTTCAGAAATATTTTCTTGTCATTTTCAAAATTGACTGCTTCATTCAGCACATCATGCAGCTTATCTAATACTTTGTTGAAGCTAAGAGCTCCATCTTTGGGGCAAGCTTCTTTTTGGCTAACTCCATTGCTTTTGATCTCAATTTTTCCAATTGCTTCCTTCTCTCATATGATACCTGAGCCTTTGCCTTTATCTTCCCTTCTAATTCTGTAATAGTGTCATAGTGATGCTAGCCAAATTCTTTGGAAATCCTTCCTAGCAGACAATACTTATGACCTGGCTGAAGCCTCAACACTTTCATAGCATCTGGAATTACCATTCTCTTCTTCCGGTCATATGGTGGGGGAACCCCTTCAAAATCTCTTAGCCTAGAAAGTGCTACAACACCACGCTTGGTTTTGTGTGGAATATTAATTCCTCTAATTGTCTAGTAGTCAAATCCTTCTCTTACTTTATTGTCATTTTCCCATACCTAACCAATGAGAGCACAAGAACACCTATTTATATAAAAGCACCTATAACTTCTTTTACTTTATTGTCATTTTCCCATAACTAACCAATGAGAACACAAGAACACCTATTTATATAAAAGCACCTATAATAATTTTGTGGCTTTCACTAATATCCCTTTAGTTACTGTGTGCACAGTAGCCTAGATCATAAAGTGATTCCCATGTTAAGGTCCCATGATTTGGCTGACTGGCAAGCCAAGTGATAGGGTAACATCAAACCAACTTTGGAGCCCAAGGACCTAGCCTTCCTAGACTCAGAAAGGGCTCTCTCTATTTGTGCAAGGGATATATATTTGTTTGCTTCTTATTTTTCTGATTTTAGGCTAGTTGTTAAGTGTGTTTTTGGTTTTTTTTTAGGTTTTCTTGATGGAGGAAATGATCAAAGACTAAATAGATAAAAATATTGTTAGATCAACTGGGCTATGGGGTCGAAAAGTTCGAGAAAGCCTCAGATGGCGGACAAGGTATATAGAAGGGCTGATTTGATCAAGGTAAAATGGATCTTTAGGTGGAATGAAGTGGGATGCACACTAAGTTTTGTGAATGACATAGACTTTTAAACATAAATATTTCTGCGACAAACATCTATGTGGTAGGGCTAACCATTAATCACGATAAATGTAACTTCAAACTGATAGATGCATAAAATAAACATTCAAGCAATACATAGAGATATATGACTCTCTAACTTTAGAAAAATTGCTATCAGACTTTGGGGAAAACAACTAAGAAAAACAAATAACTCAAGCTACTGAGAGGGAACTCCTAGACATAGAATTTTGAGCTATCGGGCACTTTGAACTAAGATTGCAGAGTTTTAGGCAAAGGGCAAGATCGATACAAGACCTCTTTGGTTCAACTAGGACAATCAAACATTAAAAGAAAGGTTTTAGAGATGGAGCTTTGACAAGCCACGAGTAAGAAGGGCGTACCGTGAATCATACTTAACATGCATAACAACCATAAATGAAACAAGCAACTAGTTCTTCAGTGATCAAAGAGCAGTTAAGAATTATTTGATATGACTAAGAAGGAAGTAAAACATAGAAGCTGTAATAAAATTAGGAAAATTGAGGTGCCTCCATGGGCATGTCTCATATCTATTCTTTAATGATCTATAGCAAGCAAGAGAATATGAAAATATGTATGAAAACTAAGGAAACATAACAGAGAGGAACACTATACCATTTTACCAATTCAAGGAATCCTACAACAATCCTATTTCATCATCCAAAACATTCAAGAAACTATCCAATGCATGAGACAAAGTATTTCTTCCAAGATTTTATAACCATATATTTCTCTGTATCATCAAGTTCAGCCTTGTTTACAATGAAATCTCTTGGAATATATAGGCCAAAGTGAAGGAGAACCTCCTAGTATAACTAGCAAGCTCATTGGCCCATCACAAATATCTGATTTTGTCCTTGAGGCTTTGCAAAGTCCAAGGCAGAAAATATCTATAAAAATATCCTAAAAATGATAAAAAAGAAAATTAAATTGACTTTTCCCAACTGAAAATGGCCAAAAAATGTTAAACACACATTTGGAAAAGCCACTACAGAAAACTGCATTTTTCACAAAAATGCTTCAGAAATATAGCAGCAGAAAATTCTATGTCTTGTGGGCAACTTTTGAAGGACCTCCCGATGTTGAAATGAGGCCCGTGATGGCTTGTTGGAAAGCACTATATGTCTAGGTTCTGAAAATACTTGATTTCACTCCAACTGATCAATGGAAGCTTATGAAAAACTGACCTATGTGGAAAAACCCAGAAATTAGATTTTGCTGATATGTGAGGCAGAGTGTTGAAAAAGTGACTGTTTTTTGCCACTTTGGGGGACCAAAAAATCTTCAATTCATCTAAAATTTGCTGAGTAGATGCCCCTAAATTTAATGCATCCAATTATACCACTTTCAACCTTTGAGGATGCTTCAAACAAAAATGGCGATGCCCATGATTTTCTGCAAATAAGCCCAAAAATGCCAAAAAACAAAAACTTGTTGAATTATGCCCAATTTTTGTGAGCATAATCCTCATAGGTTTTTAGAAGCATGCTGAGAAGAGGAGGCCAAAATTTGAAGCCTTGATATGCCTTTCTTCACTTTTTGTACTGGGTAACTCTTTCGGGCCACCTTGAGATTTTCTTGTGTAACCTTCAATTTTCTTCGAGAAAATTGATTTAACTTCTTATATTGCCCGGTCATTTTCCTATGAAGGATTAAGTCTCTATTAGATCTTTCCAACATATTCTCCAAGTGTTTATTAACCCTTTCAGGCAATGCTTCTCTATTTTTTTCTATTTCTTGGGTGAATAAAGTAGTAAGAAGAAAAGATCAGAAAAGGGCAGCCTCTTCCTCTTTCTGTTTCTCCAAAGATCTTTTGAGTCCCATAGTCCTAGGCCTCTTCCTTCTTGGCTGATCTTCTTCTTCAGTGTCATTGAATTCACCCATAAGTTCTTCCAACTTGATTTTCACTTTGGAGGCTTCCCTTTGGTACTTGATAGCCCGTGCCTCATAAACTACCATGTGGACATTCATTTGCTTGTTCTGTGTTTGCAGAAAATGTATGAGGTCCTTAGACCTCTCTAGATCAGCTCTTAGGTCATGAATTTCTTCTTCTCTATTTTGCAAGAGGGACTCAAGGATTCTATCCACATTGTCACTATCATCACTGTTTATCTGAATTATATCAAAATCCCTTTCTTTCTCATGGCTACCTTCCTCCTTCTCTTTTCCCTTGCCTTGGGTGGCCTTCTTGGTTTTCCTCTTATTTGGTAATTCAACAATGGGTTGCTTGGGCAATTTCCCTTTGCTTCGAAGTGCTCTAGTAACATTGGGAGTTACAACTTGAGCCACTTTGTTTCTTGATGTTCAGAGCTTTGTTACCTTTGGAGAAGAAAGCATGGCCCTTTGCCTAGGAGAGGCAGCTAGCACATGCTCTATTTGGTCTTTACCCTTACTGCTTCCATCATCATCTTTGTCACTGTTTTCCTCCTTTTGAAGGCTGCTTTGTTGGTATTTATCACTGCTATGCTTATGGTCGCTGCTTTTTCCTTTTTGTTCTATGCTTCCTTGTTTAGAATGCTCATGGTTTGAAGTTTGCTTGTCATCATCCTTGTTGGGTAGTGGGCTTTCCTGTTTTTCATTAAAAGTGTCCCTTTGAAGACTGTCTTGACCCTCCTCATAAGTGCCTTGGCTGTCACCTTGTATGTCTCCTTCAGGGCTGCCTTGTTCACTTCTGTCCCTACTTTCTTCAGGATTGTTAGGCTCTGTATCCTCACTGTTTTGTGCCTCATCATCATCATGATCACTGCTATGTGGTTTGCCAATAGTTTCCTCTTTGTGACTGCTGTGTTCTTTATCATCTTGTTCTAGTTCTTCATAATTGCCTTGTTTATGCTCACTGTCATGTTTGGATTCTTCATTTTGTCCTTATTCATCACTTGTTTGCCTCCTTTCACTTTTCTCTTCTTCACTGTTTTGCTCTTTCTCACTTTCAATCATAGGAGATTTTTGTTTCTTAGGAGTGGATTTACTAGGAGAAAGAGAAACATGATGAGTGGATGGTGAGGGAGGCGCATGGGATGAAGAAGCAGTGGCGAAATCGGGATGTGAAATGAAAGAGTCCCAAGAAACTCCCTTTTTCTCAAGTTGATGGAGGATGACGATCTTGATAAGGGAATGATGAAAAAGACAAGCTTGCTGCTGGGAGGAAGGCTTCTTTTGAATAGTAGAAGCCATCCTGTTAATGCTTCTATAGAGGAAAAAGGGTAGGTTTAGCAATTGAGTTCTTGTGAAGTGCATGAGTAGCCTGATATGATAAGTAGAAACCTGGGAAAACCTCCCTTCGCATGTGAAATACTTCATGATGATTTTCATGAGAGGAGCATAGCTGGTCAATAAGTAGGAAAAAGGAAAAATAGCTGGGCATGCATCCCGATGCTCTGGTTTCAGGAAGGGTTTGTATTGATTGGAATCTAGGTAGGTTTTCTTAAACCAATTTTCTCCGATATATGGAATTTTGGTAGCTCTGGAGATAGCTCTAGGAGAGAGCTTGAAGTCTAAACCTGCTAGATGAACATGCTTCCCTTGTAGCCTTAAAGCAAATAGATGTGTCAAGGGAAGATAACTTTTCACCTCCTGAACCTTTTGACAAAATTCAAAACATCCCACTTCATGAAAGTTAAAGAGCACTGAAGGAGATGCATTCACTTCTTGAGTTGAAAAAGGTTCATACCTTTTGTGAGGACCACTTCTGCTATCTTGATTAGGAGGAATTTTTCTTCTGATATCCTTTGCTAACTCACCAAGGAAAACTTGTTTAAGTGATCACTGAACTAAGTCTTCAATCAACACACCCTTTACTCTTTGAGAAAAACTAAGTCTATCCTTAGTTAGCCAACAAACTTGTTCAAATGAAACCAAATCTTTCTGACCTTGACAATATGAATTCCTCTCCCTTAATTCACTATTTTCTATGGTTTTTTGAAGCAAGAAAGAGGTCCCTTTAAAATCACTGTCTCCTTTGGTATCACTGTTTCAAGGTACTGATTTAAAAAATAGACTGTACCCTTTAGAAAACACTATGTTCTGCTTTTGAATAAAACTGCCCTTCTGTGGATGATTATTGTTTTTCTAAAACATAAAGGCACCCCCCTTGTCACTGAGTAATAGGCCTGTCAAAACAAAATTTGTCTCCCTTAAGGATCGCTGTTTTTTCTTGAATATTTAGCAAACAAGCATCATCTGACTGAAAATAATTTCACCCCTTTAGTACTGTGTTTGATTAGAGAGGTTTTTTACAGGTCTGTAGGTGGTTTTGGAGGCAGGTCTCTTTTGATGTTGATACAAAGTTTCTTCCCCTTCAAGACATTGTTTTTTAATCCTTGCAACATGCAGCAAGAATAAATCTTTGAAGAAGAAAAAAAAAACCTTATCCTCTAATCACTGTTTCCTTTTTGATTTAGCAAACAAAGTGTTCTTTGGAAACACTGTCAAGATGACTCTTTAAACTGACTTGAGATATTTTCAAAATTTTGTTTTTCTTTTGGAGAATGCACAAATCCCTCAATATCTCACAGCCCAAGAGAAACCTCCTTTTCTTTGAAAAATTATGATGTAAACCCTCTTTTGAACTCAAGCTTTATTAAGAAGGTGAGAAATACCCTAAAAAATGTGTTTGAGGTGTCCTTAGAGCGTTGGTGTAGTGTACAAGGCCGTTTGTTCAGTACATATGGATGGGCGGGCGTTCAGAGGAGAACGTGCCGCGCAGATAAGGTGTCGGGTCGGCCTTGGGTGTCCAGTGACCGTCGGCACAGGTGTGCCACACGAGGCTACAGGCATGCCGTGCTTCCATGTAATCTCTATGGACGGGCACCCACTGGCCCGCCGCGCAGAATTTTAAGCCCAAAACTCTTCAAAATCGCCCAAGACTTGTTTCCTTCTTCGACGAGGATGCTAATTAATGCTTTCTTTGAGTCTTCAAACTTGGTGAGGGCCTTTTAAAAGGCCTTTTCCTCCTTTTAAAAAATGAAAAAAAAAAATTCTTGTGCCTTTGCAGCCCTTTAGAGGGGTTTTATGCCCTTTTTGAAAAGGTTTTTTATAAAAAATATCTATTTCTACAGCCTTGAGACCCTATGTTCATATTTGTTGAAGTGAGGAGGTCCCTTTAAGCCTAGACTAGACCCACTGCTGTTTATCAAGGTTGGTGACTTTTCAAAAACCTATCAATGCAATTTCTTAAAATCATATAAAAACAAAAGTGTTTGTTTTCATTCATATCAAAAGTTTTCTTTGATACTGTGATGTGATTTATCTCTTCAAAGGTTGTCTTAAAACTTGGAGCACTGTGTTCAAGGCCCTCCTTATCCTTACTGTCTCTTTGTATGCATATGCAGAAGTTACTGTCGAATCCAGCTAGCTCTACCTTTCTTTGGCCATTTAGATGAGGCTGTCTTTAGCCCAAGTTTCACCCGTATTACAGTTTGAAGGAGGCCTTTATAAACAGAGGAAATAAAGACTTTTTAACACCAGAATTCCATCCTTTTGTTTGATGTGAAATAGGTTTTCAACCTACAAACCCTTATTGTTTTATCACTATTTTTCAAACTTGTATCTCAAACAGAGAACTTGCTCAAACAACATTTGAAACACTATTGATGCATATTTTTCCCATCTCTTGGAAAGAGGTGACTCACAATTTCTGAAATCACTTTGACAACTTAACTCTTTGATTTTAAAATGAAGGAGGTTACACTATGCTTCTAACCATCTTCTTTTCAATGAAGGAGGTCATTTTTGTGCTTTCAACCATCTACTCTTGATTGGAGGAGGCTTTATCATGATGTCTTCTAACCATCTGCTTTTTAATGAAGGAGGTCATTACTGTAAACATGTCATTTCATCTATTTCAAAACTGTATTATCTTTCTGCAAATCATATGTCTCTGCTTGGTATCATGTCAAATAGGCAATAATTTTCTCTATGAGATGTGTTCTGAGATATGTATTGTTTGTAAAAGATCCTTGTGAACCCTTAGACCAGAAATCACATGACTTGTGTATGTAGAGTATTTGCTTGCTTAGACCTAGTTGACTGACTTCCCTTGACTGTGCTTGTAGAGGCAGGTTGGATTTTCCTTTGGAGGAGATGCTGAGAACACTGTTGGTTAGCATAACATTAGCCTTATGTATTCATATGACTTGGAGGCTGCTCTTTGTTTTTAGGCAGCTTTGGATTTCAGACTACACCCATTAGCAGCCCTTCATTTGTTGTATTTCACTTGTTTTACTGAGGGAAAGCTAATTCAACATGTAGGACCCTTTTGAATTTGTTCTTTTGCTCTTTTACACATTGATAATTGTTGCAATCACACCCCTGCAGAGATGTAACAAACATATGACTTTGAACTCTAAAGAGCTTCCTTGGGGTCTTATGGAGATTTTGCCTGACCTAAGCATGTTCTTTTAAACAGTGAACATACTTATCTTCTTATGTTTTGGATCTTTGTTGAACTTCTCCTGGACTGAGACAGAATGACCTCTTAGTGGGGCAACCTATGGATGGATCAAGATGTGTTTTTGTAGATTAGGTGCTAATTCAGGGTTGGCTGGTACTAAATAGAGGCTTTTGGCTCAGGATATTTTTGACAAGGAAAGGATTCCCTAAAACACCACTATCTAACTTAGGGGTGATCTTGAAATATTCTGAGTGTTTTTTTGGGTATGATTAGATTTCCAAATGACATATGACCAGAGATAGGGTTGCAGACATTTTGTCAACAGTTGGATAATGAATGGCTTGAGGAATAAGGGTGAATGACAACAGATAATCTTCAGCTATGGAAACTATGGACATGGTTATTTTTATGAAACCAGATAGGACTTCACAAATGGGTTTTTTCTCATCATAGGCTGATTGGAAGGGGTAGGAGGACAAAAATTGTTTTGGGGTGTTTTCTAGATGACATATTTGACATTTTGGAGATCAGCTTCTAGAAAACGTAGCTTAAGAAACTAGTCATCATCAACAAGTGAAAAATACTGATGAATAACAGTGGCTCCATTTGGGGAGGGCAGCTCCTTTTCAGGAGGTGTCCAGAATTTCAGATCTCTGGCTTTTGAAGACCAGGGCCTTATCCATTGGCGTAAATTTCTTTCTTTCTTGATGTTATTTTTGAAAATGGATAGCATGATTAGCATCAAAGTCATTTCTACCTACCCAGCTACATTCCCTAAAAATTTTTCTTCTTTTGGGTGTATTTAGACTAGAAACCATTTGGCATAATATTTTTGAAAAATGACCCTATCTAATTCTACACTTATATCCGTCGGGAGTTCAGATTAAACTAATGAACTCCTTTGTTTCTCTACCTATGCTAGATCGATTGTCAAGATCAAGCTGTTTGACAGGATTTGATTTACTAAACTAAAACATGAAATTGAAAAATGACCAAATCAGGATTAGATAGTCTGACTTGTCATGTACTTGTATCATAAAATACAAGCTACACACAAATATTATTTTGCATGAAAATAAGATTTAGAAAAATCAAGGCTAGGATACACAGTTTGTTTTTCATCCTTGTTTTCCTCTTTGGTTTTGTTTTGAGCATGTGGAACCAGTATCTTTTCCTAATCTAATTTCTTTGATAAGTCAAGCTTGCACAATTTGACTATCCCTTTTTTCACTAACTTATCAGCAATAAATTTAAAACATGTTCAGTTATGGTTAGGCTAGATAACTGAACCAGACATATTTGAGCACTAGTAGTGGCATTTAGACTTGCATGCTTTCAGAATGACTATTTTTTGAACATGGGGCTTTTTTTCTGTTCTCCAAACTGCCCTCTTTTTCCACTTTTCTATTGTTTTCGAATTTTTTGTTTTTTGATTTATTTCTTCAAACAATGATATATACAATGATTGAAAAATCTGGAACCAGAATTCCTGAAAATGGTGAAACTTAAGCATCTTATCTTCATAAGGATTTCCTAATGCTCTTGATCCACTCAACTGTTGAAAAGAAAAGTTTGGAAATTTTTTTCTTGTGAGCATAACATAAGGATTCATGCATGAATCTCTAAACAATCCTATGTCTTCTTACTGTACTTCTTTATACCTTTGATCTCCACTTCTCCTTTTGCTGTACATCTTTTTCAAATAATGCATATATTCTTTGTCATTTTTGAAGCATATGATGACATCATCAAGGTACATCATAATGCAGAAATTTAGAACTGGAAACATGGCCTTCAGGAGCATGTCTTTAGTGTTTGGTGGTTTTGCAATTCTGGGTTTGAAGGTGGAACTGCTTCCAACATATTTGAAAAATTCTTTGAGTTGTTTGCTTTGTAAAGGAATTAATTGGTGATACCCTGAAACATCATTTTGTAAAGACACATGATTAGAAGCACCTATCATTTGTATAGTATGGTCTTGGGCAGGAAGGATATAACTTCTGTCCCAAGGGTGTGTATTTGTGTTTCTAAAATAAACATAGATCCTATGTCCAACTGTCTTGTCTTTGATTATTAATGTTTGGTCAAGATTTTTGTATTTTCTTTTGTCAAATTTGTTTCTTGAAATGATGGAAGTTTCATAGTGTTTCACACATTTTTCCTGACATGTGCTAGTATCTTGAACAATCTTGCAAATTCTAGCAGATCTAAATCTTTGGTGAAGTGACAAAAAGTGAGTTAGTTCAATCAGTTCAGGTATATTTGGAATGTAGTCATTACATCCATTCATATCAAGTTTATCAGACATTTTTCCTGGATCTTTAACAGTTGTGGCTATAGTCAAGGTTTCATTTGGGGAGGTAAAGTTATGAGATGATGAAGCATTTAGGTATTGTAAGAACATTAAGCTCCCTTGCTCCTGATTTCCAAAGAGGTTTGTAATATGCAAGTCTTCTAGTGCCTTTGTTCGAAAAAAGGTTCCTAATGTTACTACTGATGTTTGTCTATGGTTTGAGCAATTTTCTTGATGGTGTATAGTGCTCTCTACTTTCTGCTCTATTTCTGTTTCTACAAAATTGAATTCTCTTCCCTCAAGACGTAACTGCTCAGGGTCATGATAATTTTGAGTGTCCAGCTCATCATAGAGAACTTGGGGTGGCTAATGTGGTGCACCTAAAATTGTTTCAATTTCTCTTGACTGTTCCTCAATGTCTTCATCAGTGTGTAAAATGAAAGAATTTAGATCTGAATGCAAGGAATACATCGGGATGTTATCTGGCCTTTCTTGGCTGTTGACCATATATTTCATGTGTGATTCCCGATATAGTATTCTTGTTTGGTTAAACACAGGAATGGTGGCATAGAACATATCTAGTTGAATATTTCCCTGAAGCTTGGCCTCCCAAGTTCTAGATAAAAGCATTCCATACTTGGGAGGGATGTCTGCTACCACTATGTCCATGATCAGGTGTTTTGCAGGTATTTGGGCTAAATTGAAACAAAGATCTTTGATCAGGCCGAGACATTTGACTCTGCTTGAATCAAATGAATATAAGTCTTTATAAGGTTTTTTTATTTCTCGGCCTAATCTTTCCATTACAACTTTTGGCATGAGATTTTGCGAGGCCTTGGAATCCAGCATGGCATTGTGTAGGATTTGGTCATGTATACTCACACTGATGTAAAAGCGAAGAGTGGTTCCTTCTTGAAATTTCCCTTCTATTTTTTGACCAAACAACACCTTAGGGGTATCATCAAGTAGGTGTAGAGTATCTGCATCATTTCCTATGTTTAGGACCTTTAGCACTTGGGATTTTTAAGAGCTTTGGGCAAGAAGTTCAGTGAGGGGCATCGTGATCTTAATTTTGGCGATTTCCCCTTCAAAACTGAAGGGTGTTTGTAGTTTAGATAGATTTTCTTCAGTTGTTTCAGCCATGAATTTCTCTATATTATGAATTTACTGACTTTGATTCGGGATTTTGTTCAACACAGCTATCTCGGGAATCTTAGTAGAGGTACTAGGACAGTCTGGGCCAAGGCTTGTCTGAATAGCTTTATCTTTTTTTTGGTCAGTTTTCTTGGCCACGATTTTGTTACTATCCACTACTCTTTTAAGAATGGTATCGGGGGTTTTAGTAACAACAGTGTCTAAGCTACCTTTCTTAGAGTTGTCCTGGTTTTTCTTACTCCTAAGATCATATTGCCTATGATCTTCTATTATGGTGTTCTGAAATCCTATATCAGGATCTTCGGGGTCCTCATAGTTTGTTTCATTTTGATTCGGGGAAAAGACAACTTGTTCTTGTTCTATGAGAAAAACCTCACTTTCGTTATCAGAACCTATCAACTTTAAGAGATTCTCATCAATTGGTTCTGTATCTATTTCTTCCTCATCAACATAGTTTTCATTGACAACTGGCCTGATCTGTTGGTCATTTTCCCTTGGTTTATTTTGAGGCGGGTCTCTTCTAAAGTTTTGGTTCCAGTTCCTGTTTTGAGGGTTCGGTTGGTTGTCCCTAAGAGGTGCCTTTTCACTTATCTTTTCCCATATTTTCTCCATGGATCTAACTAGGCTATCTATTCTAGGATATGAGGAAGAGACTGAAGGGGCGAACTCATCTCGGTATGTGACTTTCTTTTCTGATCTCATCCTAGCTCTCTTTTCAGCTAGGTTGGCTTACGCACTCATAGCCACTTTTTGCATTTCTTCTAAAGTTGCGGGGTCTTTATCTCTTAGTTGATATGTCATATCTAGGTCGAAACCTTCGGGAAACTTTGCTAATGCTGAGCCAAGTGGGGGTTTGAAGTGAGGCGGGAGGGAATTATAAACACTGTTGAGCCAAGTGTAGTAGTCCCGAACACTTTCCCCATTATCCCTTTTAAGTTTGTTATATTCGGAAAGGATTTGGATGGGGTTTTTCCTGATTTCCCACCTGTTTATGAAAGTTTGGTAGAGGGTTGGGAGATCATGTATACTGTTAAGAGCTAAGCTTTCAAACCACTTCTTGGGTTCTCCGCCTAGGCTTTGGGCAAACATCCTCATTATTATGGTCTCATCTTCTATTTCCATGTATTCAAAGGCATCACTAATTCTATCCACATGTTGTTGGGCGGTAGTAGCCTCAACCCCGGTGAAGTGTGGGATTTTGGATTGGTAGTCATGTTGCAAAGGTTCCAAGGGCTGTGGTAATACTAAGGGTGCATACCAAGCTGCCATGGCGGGCGCTGATAGTAGATTTACAGTATGAGGGTTTGTAGGATGAGATGAGGTGATTTGAACAATGGTGGTCTGAAAGGGCGTGGTAGAGGTATTTGGACTTGTGAACTGATTCTGAGCAGATTTGGGGTGGTAAGAGCCAAAGTGGTGGAGAAGCTGAAAATAAAGAGGTGTAGTAGGTGAGGCTTCTCTGCTAGGACTCTGTTGCAAATATAAGGACTCAAGGTCGTCAAGGTTGATTTTACTTTGCGACTTGCTTCTAAAAAGGGTTTTTGATGAACTCAAGTCAAACTGGGAATCCTGCAAGGATGTAAGATGTTCAAGTACAGAGCTTGCTTTGCAGATGGTCCTATCGGTAGCTAACTTACCAGTTTCAGAAGTTTGCCACAAAATATTTTCTGAGTTATCAACTATGATAAGGGAATTTGGGTCTGGATGAGATCTGGTATTGATTCTTCATGAAGCTAGATTTCAAAATCAAAGTTTAGAGAGGATGATAGTTGTGATTTTTTTTTGACGGATGACCTCTCTAGGGGTTTCGCTAATGTGAAGAATGGTCAAAACAAAAATGAAGGCTAGCGGAGTCGCCAGGTGGATTTTCTTGATATTTATGGTCCACCACCAATACTAACAAAGATGCTTTTGGCAAAAAGTTTTCTAGCAAACTTTGATGTGGAGGTTTGCAAGAAAGACTTAACACTTAGTTTCAACAGTTTTCTAGATTGTTGGGAAAGCTATGGTTCTATTTGCAAGTTTATTCTATTTGATTTCCTAAGTTTAGGTGAATTTTTCTGAATCGCTAAGTTATACTTAGTTTGTCACTGATTTCAGAGTCTGCACTATGAATTTTGAGTTTTGGGAAAGATGAGTCAACATAATAGTATGGTTTATGATTTTTTTTTTGGTTTTTATGGAGTTTTAGACCTACTAGAAGCTAGTGGAGTTGCCAGGTGGATTTTTAGTTGTTTTGAAGGTATATATGTATGGTCCACCACCAATACTGTCAAAAACCAATCTAAGGATGTTTTGGGATTTTCTGAGTTTCTATGTAGCCCTAAGGTTTGTAAGAATATCCTATAGCTGGGTCATCATTTTGCTACGATGGTGAGACAACTAGATTCTACTCTTTGATAAAACTTCTAGGTTGAGGGATTCTAAAGTCCTAAGGTATACTTAGATTGTCACTAACTTAGAGTCCCACCATGATCGCCATTATGTTAGGGTCCCATGATTTGGTTGATTGGCAAGCCAAGTGACAGGGTAACATCAAACCAACTTTGGAACCCAAGGACCTAGCCTTCCTAGACTAAGAGAGGGCTCTCTCTATTTGTGCAAGGGATATATATTTGTTTGCTTCTTATGTTTCTGATTTTAGGCTAGTTTTTAAGTGTGTTTTTGGTTTGTTTTTATGTTTTTTTAGGGAGGAACTAATCAAAGACTAAATAGATAAAAATATTGTTAGATCAACTGGGCTATGGGGTTGAAAAGGTCGAGAAAGCCTCAGATGGCGGACAAGGTATATTGAAGGGCCGATTTGATCAAGGTAAAATGGATCTTTAGGTGGAATGAAGTGGGATGGACACTAAGTTTTGTGAAAAACAAAGACTTTTAAACATAAATAGTTTTGCAGCAAACATCTATGTGGTAGGGCTAACCATTAATCATGATAAATGTAACTTCAAATTGATAGATGCATAAAATAAACATTCAAGCGATACATATAGATATATGACTCTCTAACTTTAGGAAAGTCGCTATTAGACTTTGCGGAAAACAATTAAGACAAACAAATAACTCAAGCTACTAAGAGGGAACTCCTAGAGATAGTATTTTGAGCTATCAAGCACTTTGAACTAAGATTGCAGAGTTTTAGGCAAAGGGCAAGATCGATACAAGACCTCTTTGGTTCAACTAGGACAATCAAACATTCAAAGAAAGGTTTCAGAGATGAGCTTTGACTAGCCATGAGTAAGCAGGGCGTACCATGAATCATACTTAGCATGCATAAAAACCATAAATGAAACAAGCAACTAGTTCTTCAGTGATCAAAGAGCAGTTAAGAATTCTTTGATATGACTAAGAAGGAAGAAAAACATAGAAGCTGTATTAAAATCAGGAAACTTGAGGTGTCTCCATGGGCATGTCTCAAATATATTCTTTACTGATCTACAACAAGCAAGAGAATATGAAAATATGTATGAAAAATAAGGAAACATAATAGAGAGGAACACTATACCATTTTACCAAGTCAAGGAATCCTACAGCAGTCCTCTTTCATCATCCAAAACATTCAATAAACTATCCAATGCATGAGACAAAGTATTTCTTCCAAGATTGTATAGCCATATATTTCTCTGTATCATCAAGTTCAACCTTGTTTACAATGAAATCTCTTGGAATATATAGGCCAAAGTGAAGGAGAACGTCCTAGTGCAACTAGCAAGCTCATTGGCCCATCACAAATATTTGATTTTGTCCTTGAGGTTTTGCAAAGCCCAAGGCACAAAATATCTATAAAAATATCCTAAAAATGCTAAAAAATGAAATTAAATTGACTTTTCCCAACTGAAAATGGCCAGAAAAGGCTAAATGCACATTTGGAAAAGCCACTACAGAAAACTGCAATTTTCACAAAAATGCTTCAGAAATATAGCAGCAGAAAATTCTCTGTCTTGTGGGCAGCTTTTGAAGGACCTCCCAATGTCCAATCGAGGCCCGTGATGGCTTGCTGGAAAGCCCTGGATGTATAGTTTCTGAAAATACTTGATTTCCTCCAACTGATCATTGGAAGCCTGTGAAAAACTGACCTGTGTGGAAAAATCCAAAAATTGCTGATATGCGAGGCAGAGTGTTGAAAAAGCGACTGTTTTTTGCCATTTTGGGGGACCAAAACATCTTCAATTGATCTGAAATTTGCTGAGTATATGCCTGTGAATTTAATGCATCCAATGATACCACTTTCAACCTCTGAGGATGCTTCAAACAAAAATTGCGATGCCCATGATTTTCTGCAAATAAGCCCAAAAATGCCAAAAAACAAAAACTTGTCGAATTATGCCCAATTTTGGCGAGCATAACCCTCATGGGTTTTCAGAAGCATGCTGAGAAGCGGAGGCCAAAATTTCAAGCCTTGATGTGCCTTTCTTCACTTTTTGTACCAGGTGCCTCTTTCTGTCCACCTTGAGCTTTTCTTGTGTAACCTTCAATTTTCTTCGGGCAAATTGATTTAGCTTCTTGTAGTTCTCGATCATTTTCCTTTGAAGGCTTAAGTCTCTATTAGCTCTTTCCAACTTATTCTCCAAGTGTTTATTCACCCTTTCAAGCAATGCTTCTCTATTGTTTTCTATTTCTTGGGTGAATAAAGTAGTAAGAGGAAAAGATCGGAAAAGGGTAGCCTCTTCCTCTTTCTGTTTCTTCGAAGCTCTTTTGAGCCCCATAGTCCTAGGCCTCTTCCTCCTTGGATGATCTTCTTCTTCAGTGTCATTAAATTCGCCCATAAGTTCTTCCAACTTGATTTGCGCTTTAGAGGTTTCCCTTTGGTACTTGATAGCCCATGCCTCATAAACTGCCATGTGGACATTCATTTGCTTGTTTTGTGTTTGCAGAAAATGTATGAGGTCCTTAGACCTCTCTAGATCAGATCTTAGGTCATGAATTTGTTTTTCTCTATTTTGCAAGAGGGACTCAAAGATTATAGCCTCATTGTCACTGTCATCACTGTTTATCTAAATTATATCAAAATCCCTTTCTTTCTCATGGCTACTTTCCTCCTCTTTTCCCTTGCCTTGGGTGGCCTTCTTGGTTTTCCTCTTCTTTGGTAATTCAACAATGGGTTGCTTGGGAAATTTTCCTTTGCTTTAGAGTGCTCTAGTAACATTGGGAGTTACAACTTGAGCCAATTTCTTTCTTGATGTTCGAGGCTTTGTTATCTTTGGAGAAGAAAGTATGGCCCCTTGCCTAGGAGAGGCAGCTAGCACATGCTCTATTTGGTCTTTACCCTTACTTCTCCCATCATCATCTTTGTCACTGTTTTCCTCCTTTTGAAGGCTGCTTTGTTGGTCTTTATTACTGCTATGCTCATGGTTGCTGCTTTGGCCCTTTTGTTATATGCTGCCTTCTTTAGAATGCTCATGGTTTGAAGTTTTCTTGTCATCATCCTTGTTGGCTGGTGGGCTTTCTTGTTTTTCATCAAAAGTGTCCCTTTGAGGACTGTTTTGACCCTCCTCATAAGTGCCTTGGCTGTCACCTTGTATGTCTCCTTGAGGGCTGCCTTGTTCACTTCTGTCCCTGCTTTCTTTAGGTCTGTTAGGCTCTGTATCCTCACTGTTTTGTGCCTCATCATTATCATGCTCACTGCTGTGTGGGTTGCCAATAGTTTCTTCTTTGTGACTACTTTGTTCTTCATCAGCTTGTTCCAGCTCTTCATCATTGCCTTGTTTATGCTCACTGTCATGTTTGGATTCTTCATTTTTTCCTTCTTCATCACTTGTTTGCCTCCTTTCACTTTTCTCTTCTTCACTGTTTTGCTCTTTCTCACTTTCAATCATAGGAGATTTTTGTTTCTTAGGAGTGGATTTACTAGGAGAAGGAGAAACATGATGAGTGGATGATGAGGGAGGCGCATGGGATGAAGAAGCAGTGGCGGAATCGGGATGTGAAATGAAAGATTCCCAAGAAAATCCATTTTTCTCAAGTTGATGGAGGATGACGATCTTGATAAGGGAATGATGAAAAATAAAAGCTTGCTGCTAAGAGGAAGGCTTATTTTGAACAGTAGAAGCCATCCTATCAATGCTTCAATAGAGGAAAAAGGGTAGGTTTAGCAATTGAGTTCTTGTGAAGTGCATGAGTAGCCTGATATGATAAGCATAAACCCAGGAAAACCTCCCTTTGCATGTGAAATACTTCATGATGATTTTCATGAGAGGAGCATAACTATTCAATAAGAAGGAAAAAGGAAAAATAGCTGAGCATGCATCTCGATGCTCTGGTTTCAAGAAGGGTTTGTATTGATTGGAATCTAGGTAGGTTTTCTTAAACCATTTTTCTCTGATATATGGAATTTTGGTAGCTCTGGAGATAGCTCTAGGAGAGAGCTTGAAGTCTAAACCTGCTAGATGAACATGCTTCCCTTGCAGCCTTAAAGAAAATAGATGTGTCAAGGGAAGATAACTTTTCACCTCTTGAACCTTTTGACAAAATTCCAAACATCCCACTTCATGAAAGTTAAAGAGCACTGAAGGAGATGCATTCACTTCTTGAGTTGAAAAAGGTTCATACCTTTTGTGAGGACCACTTCTGCTATCTTGCTTAGGAGGAATTTTGCTTCTGAGATCCTTTGTTGACTCACGAAGGCAAACTTGTTTAAGTGATCACTGAACTAAGTCTTCAATCAACACACCCTTTAATCTTTGAGAAAAACTAAGTCTGTCCTTAGTTAGCCAACAAACTTGTTCAAATGAAACCAACTCTTTCTGACCTTGACAATATGAATTCCTCTCCCTTAATTCACTATTTTCTGTGGTTGTTTGAAGCAAGAAAGAGGCCCCTTTAAAATCACTGTCTCCTTTGGTATAACTGTTTCAAGGTACTAATTTAAAACATAGACTGCACCCTTTAGAAAACACTATGTTATGCTTTTGAATAAAACTGCCCTTCTGTGGATGATTATTGTTTCTCTAAAACATAAAGGCACCCCCCTTCTCACTGAGTAATAGGCCTGTTAAAACAAAATATGTTTCCCTTAAGGATCACTGTTTTTTCTTGAGTCTTTAGCAAACAAGCATCATTTGACTGAAATTAATTTCACCCCTTTAGTACTGTGTTTGAGTAGAGAGGTTTTTTACAGTCTCTTTTGATGTTGATACAGAGTTTCTTCCCCGTCAAGACACTGTTTTTTAATCCTTGCAACATGCAGGAAGAAGAACCCTTTGAAGAAGAAGAAAAAAAACTTATCCTCTAATCATTGTTTCCTTTTTTATTTAGCAAACAAAGTGTTCTTTGGAACCACTATCAAGATGACTCTTTAAACTGACTTGAGATCTTTGCAAAATTCTATTTTTCTGTTGGAGAATGCACAAATCCCTCAATATCGCACAACCCAAGAGAAACCTCCTTTCTTTGAAAAAATATCCTTTGAACTCAAGCTTGATTAAGAAGGCGAGAAATACCTTAAAAAATGTGTTTGAGGTGTCCTTGGAGCGTTGGTGCAGTGTACAAGGCCGTTCGTTCAGAACATATGGATGGGTGGGAGTTCAGAGGAGAAGACGCCACACAAACAAGGTGTCAGGTCGGCCTCGAGTGCCCATTGACTGTCGGCACAGGCGTGCTGCGTGAGGCTACAGGCGCACTGCGCCTCCCGGTAATATCTATGGACGGGCACGCACAGGCATGCCGCGCAGAATTTTAAGCCCAAAACTCTTCAAAATTGCCCAAGAATTGTTTCCTTCTTCGATGAGGATGCCAATGACCGCTTGCTTTGAGTCTTCAAACTTGGTGAGGGCCTTTTAAAAGGCCTTTTCCTCCTTTAAAAAAAAAAAAAAAAAAACTCTTGTGCCTTTGCAGCCCTTTAGAGGGGTTTTATGCCCTTTTTGAAAAGGTTTTTTTCTAAAAAATATCTATTTCTACAGCCTTGAGACCCTATGTTCATATTTGTTGAAGTGAGTAGGTCCCTTTAAGCCAATACTGGACCCACTGCTTTTTATCAAGGCTGGTGAATTTTCAAAAACCTATCAATGCAATTTCTTAAAATCATATAAAAACAAAAGTGTTTGTTTTCATTCATATCAAAAGTTTTCTTTGATATTGTGATGTGATTTATCTCTTCAAAGGTTGTCTTAAAACTTGGAGAACTGTGTCAAGGCCCTCCTTTTCCTTACTATCTATTTGTATGCATATGCAAAAGTTACTGTCGAACCCAGCTAGCTCTACCTTTCTTTGGCCATTTAGATGAGGCTGTCTTTAGCCCAAGTTTCACCCTTATTACAGTTTGAAGGAAGCCTTTATAAACAGAGGAAATAGTGACTTTTTAACACCAAAATGCCATCCTTTTGCTTGATGTGAAATAGGTTTTCAACCTATGAACCCTTGTTGTTTTATCACTATTTTTCAAACCTATCTCTCAAACAGAGAACTTGCTCAAACAACATTTGAAACACTATTGATGCATATTTTTCCCATCTCTTGGAAAGAGGTGACTCACAATTTCCTGAAATCACTTTGACAACTTAACCCTCTGATTTTGAAATGAAGGAGGTTACGCTATGCTTTTAACCATCTACTTTTCAATGAAGGAGGTCATTTCTGTGCTTTTAACCATCTTCTCTTGATTGGAGGAGGCTTTACCATGATGTCTTCTAACCATCTGCTCTTGATTGGAGGAGGCTTCACCATGATGTCTTTTAACCATATGATTTTTAATGAAGTAGGTCATTACTATAAACATGCCATTTCATCTATTTCAAAACTGTATTATCTTTCTGCAAATCATATGTCTCTACTTGGTATCATGTCAAATAGGTAATAATTTTCTCTATGAGATGTTTTCTGAGATATGTATTCTTTGTAAAAGATCCTTGTAAGCCCTTAGACCAGAAATCACATGACTTGTGTATGTAGAGTATTTTCTTGCTTAGACCTAGTTGACTGACTTCCCTTGACTATGCTTGCAGAGGCAGGTTGGATTTTCATTTGGAGGAGATGCTGAGAACACTGTTGGTCAGCATAACATCAACCTTATGTATTCGTATTACTTGGAGGCTTCTCTCTATTTTTAGGAAAATTTTCCTTTCAGACTACACCCATTAGCAGCCCTTCATTTGTTGTATTTCACTTGTTTTACTGAGGGCAAGCTAATTCAGCATGCAGGACCCTTTTGAATTTGTTCTTTTGCTCTTTTACACATTGATCATTGTTGCAATCACACCCCTGCAGAGATGTAACAAACATATGACTTTTAACTCTGAAGAGCTTCCTTGGGGTCTTATGGAGATTTTTCCTGGCCTAAGCATGTTCTTTTATACAGTGAACATACTTATCTTCTTTTGTTTTGGATCTTTGTTGAAATTCTCCTGGACTGAGACATAATGACCTCTTAGTGGCGCGACCTATGGATGGATCAAGATTTGTTTTCGCAGATTAGGCTCTAATTTAGGGCTGATTGGTACTGAACAGAGGCTTTTGGCTCAGGATGTTTTTTCCAAGGAAAGGATTCCCTAAAACACCACTATCTAACTTAGGGGCGATCTTGAAATATTCTGAGTGTTTCTTTGGGTATGATTAGATTTCCAAATGACATATGACCAAAGATAGGGTTGCAGACATTTTGTCAACAGCTGGATAATGAATGTCTTGAGGAATAAGAGTGAATGACAACAGATAATCTTTAGCTATGGCAACTGTGGACAGGGTTATTTTGCTGAAACCAGATAGGACTTGAAAAATGGGGTTTTTCTCATCATAAGTTGACCAGAAGGGGTAGGAGGACAAAAATTGTTTTGGGGTGTTTTCTAGATGACAAATTTGACAATTTGGAGATCAGCTTCTAGAAAACTTAGCTTAAGAAACTAGTCATCATCAATAGGTGAAAAATACTGATGACTAACATCCCGTACAATGATAATCCACTAGGTATATTTGTTCTTAAAAAACTATGCATGGATAGATGTCCCATTTATGGCCAAGTTCCACCAAAATGGTTCCCCCCACCTACCTAGTAACTACATTACATTTATTTCATGACAAGACTACCCTAAAACCCACCAAATTTCTATCATATCCTTGACGTCAACAAAAATTTGTTGTTCAAGATATAGCTAAGTTGGAACAAACTTAGCTCTAGAGCTTAGGATATTTTTCCACCTTTAATGTTTATAAACTAATAGATATAAAATTTCTTAAGCATTTGGGAGCCCTTTAAGTATCACCTTTCCTATATTGACTTCGTCTTAAAAATCATGGAAAATGTCGATAGATGAGTTATCCTTACTAAACCAAAAATTTCATTGAAAATAATCATTCATACCATAACATTACTACTTCCCTTTTAACCACATAAAACTTATTTTTAAGTTACCATAGTTCATCTTTAATATCACATAATTAGATTAAAAAATCAACCAAAATCCCTAGTTTATGAAATAAAAATTCAACAATTTTATATAATTAATAATTTAAATAAATGTCTTAGATCTAACCTCATTAATAATTATTTATAATCAACAATACCACTTATTTACCCAAACCCCTTATTAACCGCAAGAAAAGTCTCACACATTTTATTTAATGGAATTTGGGTGGCCTTAAAAAACACACGTATTTCATTTCAAAATGTCAAAAATTTTCAAATATCAAAAGTTTTAATTTCCCTCGTTCATTTCCCTCTTCAAAATTTCTAAAATTTTCAAATATCAAAATTTTTAATTTCCCTCATTCATTTCCCTCCGGTTGCATGGTTTGTCCAGGGAAGGAGGAAGGATGCGACGATACTGTCGCTGGTTTTGAGGAAGGATGTAGCCATACTATTGCAAGTTTGGAGGAAGGATGCGGCCATACTGTCGCAAGTTTGGTGGATGGATGCAGTAAGTTAAGTTTATGTGTTTATCCATTGATAATGTAATGCCCTTTAGGTTTCTAATAAGTTCTTGTTTGCATCTGCGTCAATAGTTGTTTGGTTTCTCTTTTTTTTAGTTTGCTGATAGGCCCATTTCTGAATCCTAAACTCATCAACCCTTTCTTTCAAACTAATAACCCTACATAAAAAACTGATAACCCTTTATGCCCATGCTGGTCTTCAATCAAAGGTACCGAGCTATGCACACCATCCTTATACCTGAGAGAAAAAACCCATGACCCATCACGCAAAACCCTGTCTATCACATGCACATCTGTGGCACCATCTTCTGCAACCCCACGAACAAGATTCTAAGATCCAGTGCAGGATGAAGGTCGCGTGTTCAATTTCGCTGCAAGGCCAGTGACTCTGCCTGCAAATGCATGTTACTTTGATGCCTAGTAGTCTCTTTGATGGCGATATGTACATAGTAGTTCAATTTCTAAGTAGAAGGGAACTAGCCATAATGCTTAGCATTTTTGAAATTTCACGTCTCCAAAAACAAGGCTTGGGATTCAATCCTATCACTCGAGAATCTAAATTCTCCAGTTTCAAAGGCCTTATAGCCATGTAATTCATAATTTCTAGCTTTGTAGACTTGGAGCCTATCACTCAAGATTCACATTTTCCAGTGATAAGAAATTGAGCCCTTGCTTTATTGCTCCATAAAGATCATTTTCCAGCAATACATAGGATTTGTGCTCTCTCCTTTATCGCTCCAAGAAGGTCATTTTCAGTGATACATGAAATCATCTCCTTCCTTTATCTCTACAAAAAGATTTTTACCAGTGATATATCACTGGAAAAATTGGATTATCTAGAAATATGAGTCAGGCCTTATTGCACGAAGATGTGGATTCTTCAGTGAAACAGAAGAGTTGGGATTCTTCCTTTATTGCTTGAAGATGTCAATTGCTCAGGGATACAGGGTTTATAATGATCGCAGACTTGAAGATCGCTTAAGGAAACTCATGTTAAAGTACAACAAGGGTTGTACCAGCGTTGAAGCTGTCACTTGACTGGTTTGAACTTTGTACCTTTTAAACTCAGACTGTGAGCAAGCCCTAGAATTCAGTTTGGTGAGTCATGGCGCTATCATGCAGGACTTTGCTCCCACATCAAACTTGAGCTGGAAAACTTTTTAAATGAATATTGAATTCCTGTGAATTTTCCATGGCCATGTATACCCCCATATTCACATAGTTGGTAAGGTATACCTACCTCTCTGCAAAAGGGGGAGGGGGGGTTCATACTAGCTTCAATTCCCCAAATTGACTCATGCCAAGTCTTTTAAAGATTGAATGATTACAAAAGCTTCCCTATTATACATGTAGTTTGGTCAGTCACTTATAGGAGGATAATTTAAATTTTAACGTGTACATTTGGTGTCTAGTTAAAACTAGACATAAGCAAGGCCTTTAGCAAGTTAAAGCCATTGATTAGCGAAAATTTGCTAACTGCTTTGACATGGCATGCCATATTCCATTGTGACTCTAAAATAGACTAATTTGAATCCATATAGTCCTTTAATCCAAAATTTTAATACGCTATAAACTCTGGGCTTGCCATTCTGTTACCAATAAGATGCCCTCTTTTACGTTAATAGGTGAATAAATTTAGATTTTAATACTTGATTTTAGGGGCTAATAGGCTCTTCATAGAACAAAATCAAAAGATTGGCATTACTAAGGATATGTAAAATAGACTATAGTACTATAGCTAAATTATTTGTGGTTTATCTTTTTTTTCCTTTTCCTAATTTCTTAATTTTAGATGATATCCTGGTGAAAATTTTGCAATTCTAAAGATGAGGTCAACAATCTCATGAATGAAATATTATTGAGGGATTACCCTAGTGGGTTATAGCTAAGTCATGAATAGTCTAGTGCCCTAACAAACATGTTCCTCCCTCTACAAAATATCTCTCTTACTAGTCTGAAAAGAATCTATGAACGTCTAGAATATAAATAGTAGTGTTATCTTTGGAGACCCTAAAATATTCCACATATTTGAAATCCAATCAAAATATATTTGGTAGGAAGGCAATAATTCCATCGATTTGCAAAGAAGATCTTGTGAAATTTCCCCTATGCAAGCATCTCCTTATACCTTGGATCTGGCTCAACAATAGTTAGTTACAAGAGAGATTGTAGTGTATCTGACCTATGATTGGGTGGATATTGGAACACGCTCCTTCAATTACCAGTTATTCTCATACACTCAGATAAGTATAATGACTTATGCATATTTGAATTATGGATGATGACTATGCTTGTTATGTTAGTGGATGATTTATGATTTAACACTCATGAAAGGTTTCTTGAATTCACTACATATTCATGGTTTACAATTTGTCGTATATATATTCATGGCGATATTGAACTGTTGGAAATGTGTGATTTTTAGCATATTCATGAATTGCAGGATCACTTACATGATTATAACTAATTTTTTGAAGTTCATTCAGTTGACTAGGTATCTTATAAGCTCTCAGTTATCTTATATGTTTATGAATTGGGAAGTGCACTGTTATAACCTTCAATGTACGTTATCTTTCATGCTATGAGATTTATTTATATGTCATGTGTTAAATGAGTATTTGGTTAGAGTTGATGGTCACATAATCTATGAATGATGCGATGACTCTATGAGTTATGCACATATATGTATTGTTGTAATCGAGAAATGTAATAAAATATATCAACCTAAGATTCACTATTAGTACATGATTTGAAATCCTTATGAATGGTCACGCAAACCTTGCATTCCTACTTTCTAATGAAAAAATAAATCATAATTCACTGAAGAGGGAAATTGACCTAGAATATACCTCGGATTAGATTTCCTTGCATGTTTCATATTTTATAATGTTGAGGTTGATTGAATTTGATTTTGGAGCTCTACCTTACATTTACTTAAGATTTGGTGTAGTTTGAGTATTATTGGTACCCATATTATTCATTTTAGATAAGGCACAATATTGCTCAAATCCTATGTTCAAGCCTTGACCTTCATTCTCATAAATTTTGTTTTGGGTAGATGTCCTGGTTTTAAGAAATCATTGTAATAAATCCCACATTTTATTTCATTTTCCATTTCCTTAAAGTTTTTGCAAGAAATTTGGTGATTTGAGAATTTGGTAGTGTCAGGGACCAACAATCATGTGAGGAGGCTATATCACCATAGGGCTAGATCTCCCGTCTTTCATAGTAGAGTGGAATCCATGATTCATGGATCAAATGGTGCCAAGGGCTGACACTCCACTATGGATCTCAGATCACAACGAGGTCCGATTTTCTATTTGGAGTTGAGGATATTCAATATCCTTACATTTGAGGTGTGTTGGGACACTTAAACTTGCATCAAGTTGAATCAATGTTGGATTGAATACACCATCGCAGTAAGGTTACATCCAGGATATAGGGATCCATACTTGGATGGGGTTTCTTCCACCAATGCAGGCATATATGGGCATGGAGAAATTTTTCCTTGAAGCTTCATTAGATATGGTGATCTAAGATCCAAGGTGGCAAGGGTGCACACCTGTATCAAGGCCCAGATGGGCACCAAGTCATATCTCACACAATTAAACAAATGTATCCATAGATCCAAGGGCTTGGGGAGGTAAAATTCCAATGTATTGTTGATCACTGAGATGTGCCACAAAATAAATATAACATGGAAATGTTGCAAAACATGAAGAGGGAATTCCTAGTTGGACCCCATGCCCAAGTTAACATGGAAAGGGCCACAAGGATCTAACAATGCCCACATGGATGCCATGTAGGAAACCATGATGTCATGGACCCACTTTTGTTGACGTGGCAGTGCCACATGGGTGATCCATGTTTGTCATCGCAATTTCCTAACCTAATATGGAGTCTTGAAACATGATAAAAAGTTAAAATAGTATTCATAATTACAATGGAAGCTACCAAATGTGAATTACTATTTGCATTCAATTATAGGTAAAGATCCAAGGCAGAACCACTTAGACCAGATTTTGAACCTTAAATTTATGATATTATGGTATTTCGCTGGTTGCTCCCAAAGTTATTATATTTACTTTGTCACCTGCAACAATGATCATGCAACTGGGTTTAAGCAGTAGTAAAATTTAAGAATCATATATTGTATTTGTCTGAAAAATACTAGGCACAGAGAAAACCAGAGATCCCATTTCTGTTTACAGGCCAAGGCAATCCATAGGAAGTGATGAAGCTATGCACAATTCATTGAAGGAGAGTTGTGCTGAGCTGGGAAAACTTAGTTTATGGAAGCTACATAATCTACACAAAGAAAATGAAATAGCAGCGAAGGATTCTGAAAAGGTGATAAGTAAAAAATTTGTTTCACAAAATTTGTCATCACCTGCACTGGAACAGAGGATGGAATCCTTGGATACACCACTGAAGATGCTTGTACATACTGAGGGCCATGATATATCTCCTTGCTTGTACACATTATTTGGACCAGATTTTATTCTTTGCTATGGGAAATGATTACCTAATTTATTTTTTCATAGTTTAGTTCTAGTCACACCCAAGAATATATAGACTGCATCCATCCTAAGAAACTATAATGACCCCCTAACACAAACACAAATTTTGAGGTAGTTTGTAACAATAATTTGACACATGCATGCAATTCAAAGAGATAATATAGAGCATGATGTAGGTTCAAAGGTAACATACCCCCCGAGGCATAAATAAGACATGTATACAAACCTACACATGTTTATCTAGGATAAAATGAAAGGCGCATACACACATATGCATAGTTTCAAAGGTAAGAATAGAATGTGCCTAGAAATTGAAGCGCACAATAAGACTAGTTCTTTTTATTTTCAAAAAATCTCAAGAGTTGGAGTATTTTTCAATCCATAGTTTTGACATGATGAATCCAATTTGTTCAACATATACACTAGTCATACATTTTTTTTTTTATGGATGGAAGGGCTATGTCAATTACAATACAACAATGGAAATTTTATTGTGAACTTGTTTTACTAGATATAGTATACCCAACTATTATAGTTGTGATTGTGTGGTAGGTTTGTGAAGAGTTTGCATGTTTAAACTTTGAATGGAATGGTTTGCATACGATTTTTACTAGGTTATATATCTACAGTGTGCAATGCACCAGACCTCCAAAGAACCCAAGGGAAAACAAGTGCAAAAAAGCCAAGGATGACAAGATCGTATCAGGGATAGGGTCTTGTTTTCAAAGTAAAGCAAGAAAGGTATCAAAGTTAAGAAAGTCCAGTTATGTAATTCATAGAGGGAGGAAAAACCTTGAAAGAGGATTTCATTTAAATCAACGATTCATTCTTCCTTCTTCTATTATCTACGCAATTATGTTTTGTGTCTTGATAATTTTATATTTTTAGGTTCATAAAGATGGTGATTTGAAAGAGCTTGAAGCACTCTTAAAAACATTATTAGGCCAAGATATTAGAGCTACAAACCGAAATGAATTAGGTACATCACCTTCAAATTCAAATGACAACACAAATGTTATAACCATAGTTACATCATCTGTAAAAAGAATCAACATCCAAAAATAGGAGGTCGAGGGTATATTTAATTTTTTAAAAATATTTTTATCAAAGCATCGGAAGACCGACGCTATAGACATCAGAAAAGTGACATCTTTTTAAAAAAAATATTTTTACCATTGCGTCGGAAAAGTGACGTCTCGTAAACGTCGGAAGTGCGATGCCTTACATTTTCGTTGGTCTTGCAACGTTTGGCATGAAACGTCGGAAATGCAATGGTGCCAACATATTCATCGGTCTTGTGACGTTTGGCACCAAACATTAGAAATGCGACGTTTTTTACATTTGTGTCGGTCTTGCAACGTTTGGCAGAAAACGTCGAAAATGTGATGGTGCTAACATTTTCGTCATTCTTGCGATGTTTGGTACATAATTTCAGAATTGCGACGTTTTTTTGAAAACCTTATAAGCGTCGTAAATGCGATAGTATGGATAATGTTGGAAGACCGACACTTACAAAACGTCGAAACAGTGACGATTTGGATAACGTCGAAAGAGCGACAGAAGTCTGGAAATGTCGGAATAAGTGTCGCTCTTCCGATTCTTTATTGAAGTGTTGGAATTGCGACGTAAAGGCTAACCATGTTTTTCCCCACCTCAAACTGTCGCTCTTGCAATGCCTATGTGTCAGAATAGCAATGAATTGACCATCGGAAATTGGGCCAAATGTGCTAGTGTGTGGGTGCTCCCACATTCTATCTAGCATCATGCATCAACATGTCAGCCTCTTTGGTGCGCTTCCTTCCATCTCTAGATGTCTCTTCATGAGTGGGTGCTTCCACTCTCTACTCCTCTTCTTGTGGTTGCTCCACATCTTTAGGTTATTCTTTTGGAGTGAAGAGCTCCTCAACTACATCCAACTGAAGCTCCCTCTCAAGGGAAATTCGCATGGCCTTCTCTTCATCGAATTTAACATCTCTTCTGAAAACTTTCATCCTTTGATATTGCGTGTACACCCGATATGTGTGAGTTTTATACGTGTACCACACAAATATTCTCAACTCAACTGTTGGTTCTAGCTTTTTTCGGGCATATTTGGTTACATGAAAATAAATTGATGAACCTAAAATTTTAAAGTGTGCCACATCTAGTTTCTTACCTTAAAATTATTCCTTTGGTGTACTCATCCCCATAATCTGATGAGGACTTCTATTCTACACAAATAATATTTGTTTGCATGCTTTAGCCCAAAAGTGCAATGGTAGGCCCTGATCATGCAACATGACTCATGCCACTTGCAAAATAGTTTTGTTCTTCCTTTTTGCAACCCCATTCTTTTGTGGGTTATTAGGTGCTATCAATTCCTATCGAATGCCTTCTGAAGCACATAAGTTATTGAATTCATTCGACACATATTCTCCACTGTTGTAACTCCTGAGAGAGTTCACATTCTTCCCTGTATATTTCTCAACAAGTGCTTTGAACTCACAAAATTTTGAGAATGTATGATCTTTCTTCTGCATGAAGGATATCCAACACTTGCGTGAAAAAAAAATCTACAAAAATCACATAATACTTTTGTCTTGTTGTGTAGGCCGTCGAGAATGATCCACACACATATGAGTGAAATATTTCAAGGATCACCTTCGCTCGATTGTCCTTATAATGAAAGGTGGCTTTGGTGTACTTACCCAATGTGCACCCTTTTCATGTATCTCATTGCTCAAGTGCACAACATTGGGAAGTCCTATAGAAATCTGTTGCATTATCTTTAAGGCACCATGTTGTATATGGCCCAATATTCAATGCCATAACTCACTGATGTATCAACTTTTCACCTTCTCTTCTTTCGTGATCAAGGCAACACAATATTGATCTACATCCAATTTGTAGAGATTCTATACCCAAACCTCAATCTTCTTCACCTGTCCCATGGCTTTGTGATGAAGTAACACCTTTCCTTTTCTAAATATCACATCATAGCTATGGTGATATAGCATAACAATTGAAACTAAATTATTCATTAAACCATGAAAATACATGAAATATTTTAATGTGAGAGGAGTATCAGATTCTCTCTGAAAGGTAACAGTACATATGTCGTCACGGTATACCTCCCATCATCTCCCATATTGATGTGCTGGAGATCCTTCTCCTCCAAGTTGCTGAAGAATTATTTGTTTCTAGTTATATGGAATGAAGCTCAACTATCCAGGTACCACAAAGAACCCATCACCAATGACACCATGCATGCGATGAAAGTGAAGTCCAACTAAAATTATGAAATCCTCCCGAGGGCTTCTTGTCGACCTTCTTGTGTGGACACTTTTGGCATAGTGTCCCAGCTCATGACAGTGAAAACATTTAATCTTCGACAAGTGCTTCTTCTTTCATGCCTGAGAAGAATCTGATTTGGAATGGGATGCCTTTCCTTACACTTTCTTTGTCTTTCCATCCAAAGCATATTGAATCTCCTCATCATAAGTCTTTGATGAGGATCCATCTCTAGTATTTCGTGTAATCTCTTCTTGTACCAATTCGGATCATAATCGCTCCCACTCTGGTAGCTTCTCCTTCCCATTACCTAAATCCTAGTAGCTATGCCGACTCTTAGGAAGGCCTAGAAGTGCTAGGCTTACCGAATTGTCCTCAACAACTATAACGCCAACACTTCCAAGATCATCTCAACATTGAGTGAACTTGGTCAAGTATTTTGGTATTGTGTCACCCTTCTCCATCTTGATTTTTCTGAGCTTGTCCTTCAGTGCCAACTTCTTGTGGTCACTTCTATTATGAAACAAATATGTTAAGGAATTCCACATAGCATATGGAGTTTCATTTCCATGGAGGTTTAAGACACTATGATCTAGAACTCCTTCCAATAGAATCCTTCTTTCCTTTTCTACGTTATTCTTCCATGCTTCCAGATTTTAAGCATATGTTGTTGCGGGCCTAGGAATATCATTGTGTATGAACTCCTTCAGCCCATTGTCTTCCAAAATTGATTTCATCATGTCGTTCCATGATATGTAATTCGAACTACCCTCAAGGGCATATTCGAGTCTCAATCCATATAAATACATCCTAATCCTAATGCTGGTCCTAAAGAGTACATATGCAAATTTGATTCACCTGCTCAAAAAAACTCGTATTATTCTATTCTATAGTGATTCCTGCTCTAATAACATGTAGAATATCGATGTAGATTCAACTGATATTGTAATATACTAAAACAAAATACTTGAATCTACTCTACAAATTGTTTAAACCAATTACAATCACATAATCATATGGACATGAAGAAAGAGAAAGAATTTCAATCGCACAACACAAATATTTATCTGGGAAAGACTAAGCTAAAAACCCCTGTATCTGTATATTGCATAAGCCAAAGAATATGAGAAAAATACAATTCTTCTCTTCGATTTGAGAACTCTCTGGCTTGTCTCTCCCTATCTCACTAATTCCTAGGAAAGCTTGTTTCAATACTTAACCAATTTATTGGCCTCAGGAATACCTATTTCCTTGCGTAGTTTCCTTGGGAATTAGGCCCCTATTAGAAAATAAATTCCCAAATAACGATTGCGCAATACATCAAGTCTCTTCCTCTAACTCCATGCACCACCTGTACAATTTGATGATTATACAACTGAAAGAACACTTTCCTTTAACTTTAATATCAACTGGGTCTTTCTCAGAATCGACATGCATGAGTTATTTTGGAGTGAATTATTAGTTATCTGATTGATCACTGCATGTGAATTAAATATAATTTAATTCACTTGAACTCTCACAAGTTCCTCCATCAGTTAGAGCTAGTTCAATTGAATTTAACTCAAATAAATTAAGTTAATTAATTATAACTCAAAATAAACTCAACTAGAGCTCCTAAAAAGTAGGAGAAACTCTACATGCCTCTAGTTTGACCCTCAAATCAAATTAATTGAACCAACTAAGTCTTACTTAATTAGTTAACTTGTACAAGATGTAATGTGATGTGGAACTACAATTTCCTTCTAATTTAATTAAAGGAAAATTAAATTAGAATCCTTTTCTTATTTCCATTTTCAACATAATCGATAGTAATTGAATTGCATAGTTACATGTGTGGAGGAAATTTATTCAATATATGGTTGAAATTCTGATTAAAATATCTCACTTGCTCCTTTTCCCCCATTTTCATGCTTCCGAGTTCTTTGAGTAGCATGGCGGGAGTTTTGTCGTCAAAACAATTCTCAAGAAATAACTTTTTAAACTCCCTCCAGGTGTGGATTGAATTGACATGAAGATTATGGTACCATGATTTTTCTTTGCCTTCTAATGTGTAAGGGAAAATCCTATAGGAAACATCATCATACCTCACCTCCATCATTCTAAATGCATGTAAAAATCCTCGATATAATCTTCTACCTTTGTCCTTTTATCTAGATCATACTTTGAGAGCAACTTTTCCAAATGTGTCGGCATCCTATGCAAGTTATCCGGAAGAGAAATAGGCCCTTGGGGCATCCAATCGAAGTACTAGTATGTCGTTTTCTCATCTCTGTGTTCTTTCTCCTCATCAAAATCTAAAGAATATTCATTGTCTAATCTTTTTAAGAGTTTTTTAGAAAAAACAACTGCATCGTCTTCGTATACTTCGATAAGAGGTGGAAGTTGTTCTTTATGTTCAATATCATCTGTGGATTCTACTAACCCCTAAAGAGTGGAAAAAACCAAATATTCCATTGTAGAAACTAAGATACAAGTACCAGTTATCTATTTCTTCTTCGGAAACTGTGGAAGATTCTGCGCTCCAAGAATTAATCTGATAACCTTCGCAAATTGATGGGTTATAGGTCGAATTTCCTAGATATGTTTGTAAGTAAATTTTCAGGTTGGTTCTGGGGTAGGCTAAGAAGATCCTCCTGCTTAAGGAATCATAGTAGTACTCATAATTTTTCTACCTTAACCCAAAAGAATAATTATTAGGGTGTGTGGAGTGATCATCCATAAAAAACTGGCGACCCTCCTTCTAGTGCCAGAATGTTGACGGTGTTGGACACCGCCAACATACAAGGGATCTCCCTGATATAAGGTCACAACTAGAACTCACACTAATTCTTGTATGAGTCCCATCTGGAATATGAACCGACTACTCTTTAGTTAAATATATGCCTTGGCTTTAGCTGTTAGCACGAGAGAGAAGCACAATTGTCCTTTCAAATGAGCAAGCTAGTATGCCTTGTGAATGTTCAATTGCTTATGTATCAAGGTTCTTCTACTGTGGGGGGAATTAAGTTAGCCTCTAAGAGAGAATTAATAATACTACGCTAATGGAGACACACATGAAAGAGAAATGTTCGTTTAACATCAAACAAAATAGTTCACAAGGATGCAACGATAATTATAAACATAACAACACATTTCCAATAAGAAGCATCAAAGTAACCGAAATAGTTCAATTAATACAATACTAATGAAAGAAAACATCAACCGTAAACATTCAAAGAATAGTCTTAGAGATATTCAGAATCCATGTGTGAAAACATGTTGGCCTGGAAGGCTTCAATATTAAGAGAAATTCCCAAGATACTTAAATGTAATGAACACCACTACTTCCAATAGTGGAGCATTAAAGCCACTACTTGATCCCCAAAAGTACTAACTCCGTCTCTCTATTTCCTTGTGTGAGAAGCCAAGGTTAAAAGTTTTTTACATCCTCATGAATCTTGAATTCTAACTTATAGTGACTTTTGGACTTCTACAACCTTTGGAATTCCAAATGAATTTTGAATTACATATGACTTTTGGTATTACATGTTTTTTGGAGTTCCATGACTCTTTTTTTCATACATGATTCTTGATTTTCCACTTATTTTACCTTTGCAATGATTGCAATAATACATCATGACCTTCACATCATCACATGATGAGACTTGACATGTCACTATCTTGGATGATTGTGACTGATAGTGACTGATGACATGGACTTTCTCCAGTGGTGACATGGCTATTGACTGTATTTTTATTCTTCACGCAACTTCAATTATTGATGTCCTCTACCTAAAAAGGGTATTTTATCAAATGGAGTCTTTAGGGTTGCTTTGATTATTGAGATTCAAGCGTGTTATTCATTCTTTTTGAGCTTCCTTCATTTTCTCTCCTTGTTTGATCTTCCTCATGTGTGCTTGCCATGCTATTTCTGGAATACCTATATCTACAACTCACTCATGACAATCAACCATCATCCTAAAAATCTCATACTCTACCATGTTTCATGTGCTACACCAATTTTTGGTCATCTAACCTGTTACTATTAGATGAACCAAAGTACACCATGTAAAACCAATTTTACCCTAAGTAAAATTGCTTTCACTATGAAAAATAACTTAGTAATCCATAATTTATTAAGTTGTTTATGGTCTAAACAGGAAACCCCATGAGGAATAATTGAATAAATCCTTATTTGTTTGATTTTCCTCAAGGAATAATTGGTTAAACAACAATTTAATTAATATTCCTAGTCATATTTAACTCAAAACCGGAAAATTATTAGATAAATCATTATTTATCTTATTATTTTCTAGGAATAGTTATTTAAACATTATTTAAATAATATTCCTTGTTAAATTTGACTAAATCATTTATAAATAATTGAATAAATCAATATTTATTTAATTATTTCTCAACCACATTCTTAAAATAATGAATAAATCATTTATTTATTTATTTATCATTTACAAATAAAGGGATTTGACCAAATTCAAATTCTTTTTCCTTCCAAAAAATATAATAAAATATTCCATAAAAGTTGGATCTAGATTTGGTTAATAATATTTTAATTATGCACCAATATCTAGACTAACTCAATATTTTGTTATAAATAGAAGGGTTTCTCCATTCATTCACTACCTTTTCTTGCCTAAAGATCACTCTGGATCTATACTTTTGGTCTGACTTTGATCCTCCATCATTGTCATATTTTGCTACCATTTTTCTTGTGAGCTCCCTTTGAGTTCCATTTTTTTTCTAGGTTTTCTACACCATCAAAAGAGAGAGATCTTAGATCTAAAGCATTGAGGACATAAACGAACCCATCCCATTGAGGGGAACTGGTAACATCTTTCTATGTTCCCTTCCTAGGTGTCATAAATACAAAATTATTTAAAAAATATTATTGTCTTGTCTATTGGATGCATGGAGAAACTCTTGCTTTTATTTGTTGTTTAATGTATTTGACTGCATAGATTTGGTTTTTGTAGCATTTATATTGGTCAACTAACTACAGATCTAAAGAAATTGGCAGCCATCTTTGATGTTAGGGCTATTTTTTATGCACAACTAAAGTGAGCTTTTTTCATATACTTGCGATTAGAATTCACACTAACAACTGACGACTCCAAAAGGGTTTATAATTATGACCACTGTCGTTTTTCAGATCCCTGCATGACTAGTTGCTTCAAACCCTAGGTTTTTTCTTCATCTTCTTGTTTTTATTTTCTTAATGTTGTTTTTAACCTTTAAAACCCTAAAAAAGTGAAAATTCTAACTTTCGTGTGTTTCCGGACCTATTGCGCAGGTGACAGGCATCAGCCGCAGCTGAGACGACACTTTTTTCTGAAACTTTCTCCCGAGAGTGTCGAAAGTGCAGGTCACACTTTTTGGGCCAAAATCTATGACCTCAACCTTCAGGATGTAGAAATCGGCCTCAAACGTGCGACTTCTACAGAAATCAGGTCAAAAACTGCGACCTGTACTTTTTGCGGGATATTTTCTGTGATTTTCCTGGATTTCTTTGGGCTATTGTTTAGGGTTCTGTGACCTTTGTCTCCATCCATTTTGGACCTATATTTGCTCTGTTTTACTCCTCGAAGTAGGAACCTAGCCCCCTTGGGCTTCAAAATGCTTCCACCTTTCTAGGAGGATTTTAGCTGAAGTAGGTCATCTGAGATTTCAGTTTGTTTAGCCATTTTTTAGATTTAATCCTGTACCTTTAGATTCATTTCAGATTGGTTATTAATCCATCCAAAACACCTCTTTTCAGTTTTGTTTGGGTCCTCCTCTAGGGTCCCCTCCATTTCCCTTCAGGTTGTAGCCTTTCACCACCTCATTTGTAGCACTTTTCCCCATAGTTTTTTGTTGTTTTCTGCACCTATTTCTAGCAGATCTGACCTTTAGATCATTGTCCCTCCTGATTTGAGATCCATTGGCTATTTTTGTGTGTTTTGACTAGATTTTTGCACACCCATAGACTAGTTGTTGGGAAGCCCACCTCCTTGGGTTTAGATTGATGCATCTTTAGCTATTTATTTTCTGTTATATTTAGTTTACTTTACTATTATTTGCAGACTTATTTACAGTTATGCAACACACTTTTTATATTTTTCTCTACAAACGTCTAGGTTTAAAAATTAAAATTAACACACTTAACACACACACCCTAAGTGAAGAGCGTCTGGTTTACACTGCCAGGCCAAGAATATAACATTGTAATCATTTGATCCTACACCTCCTTGCCCTTGTTGGTCTCTCTCCCTTTTGTGATCCATGTTTGTTCTTCCATCATTACGCCTGCAAGGCATTTATCCTGAAGACTTATTGGCCTTCATCCTCAGTTTTTGTTAGGAATACTTACTCCTTCGCGTAGGATTCAAGTTAGTCCTCCACCGAGTCCCCATTCTGACTCCACTCCTAGTTCATTAGGTTTCCCTTCTAGTTCTATCCTCGGTTCTCCTCCGATCACCTTCACCATGTCTAGTTCAGGACCTAACGCTGGTGGTAGCCCTGGCCCTAATGTTGGGAATACTACTAGTGGGACCGCAATAAGAACTATCCTGGCTGCTCCCTTTCTCCCTTATATGGTAGGTCTCAGTCTTCCCGATTTTAACCAATTGATCAATGACCCCATACACCATGATCTTGGTTGGCCTGCTATGCCAACCAAGCTCCCTTCTGACATCCCCAAGCTTGAAGGTCTTGCTAGAGAAGATCCTACAAACCATGTCCAATCTTTCCACATGTGGTGTTCATCTAACTCCATCACCGATGACTCTTTCTATCTTTGGTTGTTCCAATGTACGCTTACCAGAGAAGCTTCTAAGTGGTATGTTGACCAGGCCTCCTCCTCTCATACTAATTTTGCGACTCTTGCCTAGGATTTTCTACTTACTTCCATCTTCCTCTTTTTTATGGCACTGGTACCGAGCTTTTGACCTCTTTCTGTCAATCGTCTGTGACCCGCCTATCCGATCATGTCCAAGAATGGCGGAGAAGAAAGAGCCTATGTAGAGCCCCTACCTTTGAAGACCGTGTCTACATGGATTGGTTTCTCAGATCCATTTTTCTTGTTATAGGCAAAGATGTTGCATCTCATTTCCCTTAGATCGAAGAAGCTACTTTCCAGATTGCATTAAAATATGACCTAATCTACGCACAGTCTAGTTATGTTTATACGGTCTTATCTGATCTCCCTAGACCCGGTGGTGCCAATGCATCGAGGGCATCCCATGCCGTTGACGGTATGATTGGAGCCCTTTCTCATCTGTACACTCATCCTCCCATGGGTTATGGTTTCCCTCAGGGAGGGGCCAGCTCCTCCAACACATTTCCCCCTCCTGGTAGCATGTATCCAGGATGCGACATGCCTCCTCCTTTTGCCCAACCTATTTACAACGATGTTGCCAAACCTCCTTATTATCTGTATCCATAGCTTGGTGCTCCAGCTCCTCCAACATTAGCACCCTGCCTCCCTTACCTTCTCAACCCCCGCAACAATAGCCACCACCACCCTAGGGGCAGGTGTGTACATAGCAGGGCGCGACTAATCCTCATACTTCCAAAAAGAAGAGGAAATGCACCCAAAATCAATCTGCCCTAGGTAATCCAGGACCTAATCCCCAAGGGAATGCACCTAACACTGCTAACCAGCAACAGGGCACTCAGCTCAATCAGGACAGACATGTTTGCCCGAATAAGCCTTGTTCTTGTTGCGGTGTCTATGGTCACTACACCCATGATTGTCCTATTTTACCTTGGATGCATCAGATGTGGGAGACTCAAGCAGCATTGTGAGGACAACAAGCCTCCCCTTTGGTTCCTCCCAATGTTGCACCGATCCAGTCCATTGTGTTTACCAATACTTTCCCCCAGCAAGGATTTGTGGCTACCCAACGCCCTGAAGGTCAAGCGACCACTCAATCTCCTCCATTTGGTACCTATGATTACCAAATTCTCATGATGAACTCTGACCAACCCATTACCGTTGACCTCAACCTTCAGACTCGGTCCTGTCAGTACAACAAGCCTCCCGCTACATCTGCCCCCGAGCCCCCTTCTTCAGGTTCCATAGAGTCTCTTTCAAAAATCAATGGTCCTTTAGAGATCCCTCACCCTAAGGCAGAGGTTCATCCCAAGATCCCCAAGGGAAAATTATGTCGAAACGTTGCTTCTGGAAAAGCTGCCCATTCGTATAGTATAGCAGATGATTTGGCGCAATCCCTTGCTTCCATCTCAATACTGGAACTCCTCCAGTCATGCCATTCACAATGAAAAGCTCTACTAATTTCCATGGGCACTGTGGATCCTTCAGATGATTGTTTGATCATCTTCGAGGTTGACTGGTTAGAACATCCTCCCCTTCCTGCTTTCGTCACCTTCCAAATCCTGTCAAGATCCAAAATGCCAATGTCTCCCATTGTATCATTGATGAGGGGGCATGATGTCCGCTTCAGTTTGGAAGAAACTCAGATCACCTGAGTTGGCCCCTTCCACTATCACCCTTCGAGCGTGGAATGGCCACTCTTCCCAGTCCATTGGCTTGTTCTGCAATTGTCCTATTACCCTTGCAGGCAAGATTGTTTGTGTTGACGTAGAGGTCATTGATGCCCCCTTATATTACAACATTCTATTGGGTCGTAGCTACACTTATGTGATGTATTCTATCCCATCTGCAGTTCACCATAAGATGTGCTTTCCTCATAATGGAAAGATAGTAACTATCGACTAGTTGACATATTATGAACCGAAGTCTCAGACCTCCCTTGAGTCCATCATCTCTTCAGTGGCCAATAAACAAATAGTCGAACCTTTGACCAATGTCTCACCCAGAGTCTACAAAGACTCCTCTTTTCTTGGTTCTTTCCCTGGTCTTCCTCCTCTTGTCTTTGTTCCAAGCTCATTGAACATTTACATGATGCAATTGTCCTGGTCCGCCCTCAAGCGGCTCACTTAGACTAGTCAGAAGCCCCACCCTTCGCAACCTGCTCCTAACTCCTCAACTCAGCCTTTAGGACCCCCTCCTCAAGGCCCCTCATCTACAGCTAGTATCCATGAGGCTAACTACCCTCCTGAAACAATTCCTCCTAGCCTTAACCATATTGGAGCTATCCCGCCTGGCCATTACCCCTCCGGCCATATATTGTTTCTAGCTCCCCCTCTTGGAGTATTTTCAGTACCTGTTATGGCTACCTTATTGTTTCCTAACCTGACTCTAGGGATCCCAATATGGCACATTGATCCCCCAGCCACTATCCCACCTGGTCAAATCAAACCTTACCTTACTTTGACCCCAGTTCAACCGGTCCCCATGACCCCTCCCCCTGCTTCCGTGCCTCATCCACCTCAATAGGAACCCACTCCTGTTGTGATAGCTTCAAGAGAGAGGGGAAAATCTCACAAGAAGGCACCTAAAGACAAGGTTTCCCAACAAACCCTGCTCCTCCTCAGCCTCCAACGCATACCACTTAGTGTGCTTTGTGTGATGTTGTTGGTCATGCTACCCATACATGTCCTGAATTGCCTTGCCTCAAGCCCACAGTCAACAAAACATTTCCAGAGTCTGATATCCCTGAGGTTTATGTCACTATACCTGATACAGTACTGAAACTCAAATATTTGTGCACAAACCATCCTTGTGCTTTGTGTGATTTCCATGGCCACTATACTCACCTCTGTCCCTACCTTGAAGAGTACCGCTCCTCTTTGGAAGCGGTCTGCCAATTCAAGGCCAAGCACAATAGGTTCACCTCTCCCTTGTTTGCGAGTTCTACTTCAGTAGAACCAAAGGACCTGCCTTCTCCCATTGACATTCCCTCTCCCGATGTTGAGATGACGGAGTCTTCAGCCACCATTTTCTACCTATCATCATCCATGAGATCCACGTTGGAAGCTTCCACTGAGACTTCCCCTTCTATTTCACTTGACCTCCCTTCAGTGATCACCCTGGGCTCAACATCAGTGGATCCCTTATCTTCTTGTTCTTCTATCACCCCTCGTGACAGTGTGCATGTGAACCTTTCTTCTCATGATGATGAATTAGGTAACTTTGTCACGGTAGGTGGTTTTTCTTCCACCAATCACCCCATATTATATTACGATGACGAAATTATGGAAGAAATTACCACCCCTGAATTTATCTACCCCCCCTTACATCGAAACCATACATTCGAACCACATACACCTTGTGGTCATTTCATTGACACACAATGTTTTGGTAAGGGGGCACCCATATTTGAGAGTCCAGGAGAAGTAATTCTCCACAACCCTCCTAGTGCATCTGGTCATGTCGACTCTAGTACTGTTATTCTTACCCATTTAAAAGAACCTCTAGAGTCCCATATCACTTCTGATCACTCTAGGGAGGATCCCCCTCATCATTACTTCATCTTACATCAACAACCCAGTCCCTTAGACATTGTTGTTTACCAACCTGTGCGTTTTCTAGGTGAGCACCAGTTCATTATATCCAAATCCACTCTTTGGGATAGTGACACCATGTATTCCAACCTAGAAAATTAGTCCATTTTCTTCAGATATGCAGTACCAAAAGATATTGGTAATCCTCCATTCCATTTCTCAAACTGCATAACCATAACGAAAAAAAATGGTGCACAACATCATAAAAATGTGTTTAGATTCCCCTTTTCTAAATACATTTTGGCATAACCGTAACATGCTTGGGGGAAACTATGCCCCTCATCCATAAAAATACCATCTCTCAGCCAAAAATAACACTGAAACCCCTTTTCTCTGATAGGTCACACTTTTCAGGTTATTTCTTGGGACAAGTCGCAGTTTTCTGCCCAGTACCTGCTACCCAGGTCAAAGAATAGACCCCAAAAAGTGCGACCTGGCCTGTTCATGAGTTCTGGGTGCCTACACTGAAATTTTGATCCCCTTAATTGAAAGAGTATGGTTAGGCCTCTTACCTGAAATTGACGCATCTTGATTCCATTGATTTCCGCTACGATCACCGCAAAATTTATGGCCTTTTCACCTCTCTACATTCAACATAGCTACACTTGCAAATGAATCAAATTGAAGGGAAAATGCCTTATTAAAAGAGAAACCCCAGATTTTTCTTTTTCCTATTTTTTGTTCATTATTTTTCGATGTGATTAAGAGGAACAAAAGGGGATTTAGGGCACAGGGGCACACTTTGAAAGGTTGAAGGGCTAAAGAGGAGAATCTTTGGGGCTTCAGCAAGTGCTCATGTGCTCAAAGGAAGAAGAAAATCAAGGCAGGGCGCATGGTGCAAGTGCTAAGGACGAAGGGTAAATATTCAAGATTCCCAAGTATGTTGTATGCCTAATGGAAATATGGAGGGTGCAGGGCACACTCTTGAAGGCTGAAGGATGAAGGATTCAGGCCTTCGGGATGCACTGATCCACACAGCAGGCCCAAGAGGGCTCAAGGTGCACTCCTAAAAGCTGAAGGTTGAGGCTTCATACCTTCAAAGTGTGGTAATGTGCTCAAAGAGTACAAGAGGTCACATGGCACATCGGGGAATGCTGAAGGGTGGATATTAAGGCCTTAAGGGGATGCTTATATGCTCAAGGAGGGATCACCTCTTCAAGTTGAAGGAGTGCGCTCAAGGAGGTCTTGGTCCTTTGAAGGGCGCAATTCAGAGTAAGGGGAAAGAGGCTTAAGGAGTGTGCCTAGTGCTCTTGGAGGGTCCATGATGCACTTCCAAACCAATAATTATTCCTCATCAAGGCTTTAGAGTGCGCTCATGCACTCTTGCACTCTTGGCCTTAATGAATTCACTTTGAACCGAAAATTTGTCCAAGTATGAGATATGGGGTGAGTGGTGAACATGGTGATAATTATGGACATATAACCACATGTGACACAAACCAAATCATCAAGAGAACTTAGACAAACATGAACATAGGTAAATGTTCCTTGAAGCACTACTTTATACCCATTCCCCAAAGTGAATGGGTGTAGTGTGTGTGACTGTGTCCCAAAAGTGTTGTTTTGGGACAACAAAGATGCCATGACCATGAAATGCACTAAAAGATGTTATGATCAATGCAACGAAACTTGAGACCATTAGATATAATTGAAACAGATAGAAAAACATAACACAAGACTTGAAGATTGAAGTGACTTTAGATTTGACAAATACAATAGGCTCCAAAATTTGAATGTAGTGAAATTTTGGAAGGTGTTGTCTACAACACAAACCTACAACCAAATAGTTGTAATATATTGGTTAGAAATATGAGAATATATGTTGTAACCTTTGTCTTTGAGTATATTAGTTAAAGGAGTGGGGATGGGAAACAAGTGACTCATGACACTACTCGGACATGGATCAAGGTTGAGTTGAATTATGTTACCTCTTCCAATCTGCCGAGCGAGATCACTACCAACGATATCAAAAGAATTGAGAACTACCCTCCATATGGTAGGTATATTTGATCTAGGTTTGTATGCTTTCTTAACTAGTCTTATAAAGGACTGGGAGAAATGTATTTATGGATGACCATTTATGTCCATAGGTTTTGCCTTGAGATTAGGTGCCAACCACATTTTGCAGCTAATTATTTTGAGAAATAAAATAGGTTCTTTAAGCCCTAGCCTCCCAATATTATTGTTTTACCAATGGCTTCCAATTTTACCCGTGCCAAACATCCCTCATTCTTTTTTACCTGCCTAAAGGAAATAAGAGCATAATCTCCTAGGTTTTTCTAGGGTGCATTTGGGGATCCAAGATAGAGAAGCTAAATATATTGATATGGCTTCTAATACCAATTTAATGAGAAACAAATGACCCAATCTATATATCCAATGATGAAACCAACATGTTAGAATTTTTTCCACCTTTTCAATGAGCCAAGTCCATTATGATTTTCTATAACAATTTGGTTTTAGCTGAAAACCCAAATATTTTAAGCCCTGCTCCAACATCTTAGATTCATAGGGGAGAAGTTGAGATACCTGGCATATGTTTGCATTAGATAAAATGTGGTGGGATATATTTTATTTTTTAGAATTTATATTTATTCTAGTGACACACCCAAAAGGAGATAAGATATCCATAAGCATCAATATCTCCTAAACTTCAACATTGCAGAAAATAAGAATATCATTAACAAAAAAATATGGGTGATTGTTAGATTCATAGAGATGATAAAACCATGAAAAACCCCACACCTCTTAGCATCAGATAGAAAATTAATTAAGTCACTAAACACCATAAAAAAGAGAAGAGGAGAAAGAGGAAAACCCTGGTGTATCCCTCTTTGCGCAAAGAAAAAGGGAGAAGTTGAACCATTTATGAGGATCGCAAAAGAGACCAATTGAATAAATCTCATGACCCAATTTATAATATCAAGACTAAAACCTAGATGGGTAAAAATGAGCCTGATAAATATCCAATTTACTTGGTCATAGGCCTTGTATAAATCAATTTTGATAACAATCCATTTAAGGTTTTTTGTTTTGTATATCTTCCTAGGCCACCCCAATAGATTTGCGGATTTTCATCCCCTTCAAGAAGGCGAATTGCTACACAGAGATGGATCTAGAGAGAAGGGGCTTGAGCCTTGTCATGATAATATTGGAAATAATCTTGTAAATGGAATTACATGGGATATAGTCCTAAATTTCGAGAAGGAGAGAGGATGACTATTTTTTGGGATAAGAGCAATGAAATTTTAGTTAAAAGCTACATAGATATGACCCTACTTCCTGGATTCTTTGAAAACCCCTAATATATTAGGGCCTAGAGTATCAAATAGCTCCAGAAAAAATTCAATACCCCAACCATCTGACCCAGGGTTTTTATCTCTTTAGAAACTACGCACTACGCAAAATCACTTGGATATCCTCCAAAAAAACCTCTTCCATTATTTCCCTGCTCTTTTCCTCATATACCTTTCTTTGAAATAGTTGTGCCAATTGTATTACTTCAAGAATTTATGTTTCTAGAGGAGCTCTGAAAATATACTCAAAGTGGCACTTACGTAAGTTTTCCAACTCGTCAAAAGATGAAACCTCATAACCATTTTCATCCTATAGAATCGAGACAGTGTTCATTTTCTAGCCTTTAGCATAACTATGTAAAAATTTTGTATTTTCATCACCCTTTTTTAACCAAATGTGACTCTATGTTTAAGTTTTCATTCCTCCTCCCTAGCTGCAAGAAGGTAAATCCTTCTTTTTTCAACTTTCCTTCAGATAACATTGAAATCCTAGGAAGATAAACCTTCCCCTTCTGATGAAGAGATATAGAGGAGTTTCATTTCTAACTCCAACTCCTGGATATCCTGCAATGTCTTCTTTTTTTCCCAATCCTTTGTCTTTTATATTTATCACTTTTAGGTTAGATTCAAATTTGGCTACTGTCAAAGAGTCTGTGAGGGGGGAGAAAGGGATCCAATGGGATTTTAAAAGGGATACAAACTCCTCCTTTAACCATGTTGAATTCATCTTAAAAGGGTTGGCATGTCTCTTAGGGGCCCCTCTTATGTCCAATAAAATGGGGGAATGGTCTGAAATTTCTCCCTCACCAATCCATTGTTTGATCATAGGAGGAGAATCCAGGATTCCTTCAGTGAGGAGGAATCTATAAATTCTCTTTGCAACTCAATCATCACAAGAGAAAAAAATTTTCTAGGCAGGCGATATTTTGATAGGCTCCACATCCAAAAATTTACTGTGGCTAAGCCTACTCCTAAATAAATCTACTAATGGATACGACCTAGCCTAAAGGACCCAAGATATAGGCAGACCCAGAGAAAAATTTAGATTGCCACCTATGATGACATTATTTGATTCAAGGAAGGATGTATTGAGAATATTCTCCCAAAAGAGTATGCAGTTTTTGGATGGGCAATATATGTTAAACAATGTAAGATCTTGACCTAGGACCAGAGAAGAGACCTCAATCCCCATAATTGATTCCATGCTCCAGATACTTGAGACATAAAATTGACATGGTTTCCATCCCACCACAAGCCCCCCTGATAGGAGAAAAGCATCCATAACTAAAAATTCTAACCCTTAAAAATGGTTTCAAGCCACATGTTTATCTAAAGACTGCAACCAAGAGTTTTCTGAGGGGAAATGATGTTTGGTTCATTTTCCTCAATAAGCATCTTCAATGCTTGTATTTTTGGGATACATGCGATACCCTGCAATTGAAGGACATACTTTTCATTTAGATGATACCATAGAGGTTTGGATATCTCTAAGGGCCCCTCTTATATGCATAGTCTTTGTCCTTAATTTTTGATAGAAATGACTTCTGATGTTAGCATTGGCCTTTTTAAAGAGATACAGAAAGCTATCCCAATCCTCAAACTATTCCACTCTTCCAAGGGACCAGAATTTGAGAACAAAATTTTTAAAGGACAACATTAGATTCCATGAAATCATATGATGAAAATATTGTTGAGGAATATGGGGAGGATATGTAACCCAACGCATTTGGACATGGGAATATACCTAGAATAGAGACAGAAGAGGAAATTTGAGGAGGGTTTCAAGAAATTACGACATAGGAGACCTTAGATACCAGAAGAAAACTTGATTGAGAATGTGAAACTGAAAAACATACATCATTAAAAGTAGGATTTGAGGAAGTTGGGGGTGGGGGGGGGGGGGGGGGGAGTGGATCGGAAATGTAACTTCACAGTATGGAGCCGAATGAACTAAAGGATGCATATTTGGCATCTAAACCTTGGTCGATTGTTGAGTATCTTGGTCATCTTGCTCGAGACTTGCTAAATGAGGAAATCCATGACTCTTATGATTGAACCCCCTGTTCATTACCACCAAACATCACATGAATTTTTTTATTTATTCACCTTCTTGTGCAAGGGTAACATATTATTTTGTGATATCCATGTTTATGGAAAATCATACATCTAAAGGGGACTCCTTAATAATACATCTCTAGAGGAGCAACCTTAGGATCCATATTGATTGCACCAAGAATCCCACCATGGAGATCCACACTAATTAGGATTCGTGCCATAGACATGTCACCAGTGTTGATATAAGAGGATTCATGCTCCAAGTATACCTCTGAAGGTTACCAATATTGTGGAATATAATTTCATGCCATGGGTGGGTAGGGAGGCTCGAAATTCTAAACCAAAGAGGAGCAATTTCCATCTGCTCACGTCTTGCATCGAAGAGTGGGGACCAGGGTTTGAAGACTACAAGCGAAGAGTTAATTTTCAACACCCACCTGTGATTTTTCTAGTATCCTCTTCATCTTGAAAGATAAGATGAATCCATCCTTTAGCAAGAACCCTAATGGTCATATAGTTTTATAAAATAGGGGCACTGCAAAATCCGTCCATTCGAGAAGGAAAGGCCTTCCAAAGTTCCATTCGTGAATCCTTCTAAATATTGATATCTGACATAAGGCCTCTGCCCCTTGAATAACCACATATTAACCCATGGATAAAGAAAACATCACATCCTCAAACTATTTTATGAAATTCTCTTTCTTCCTTTTGCCTTGGCCTATACTCTTCTCCTTGCTAGACAAACCACCATCTAGGGCATATATGTCGCCCCTTCCAACAGGAAGAACCTTAGGACCATTATTGAAAAACTTGTTATCATTTTCCTGAGACATTATATGAATTAAGAAATAACTCGCCAAGGGTAGTTCCAGGGGAATATGAGGAAACTATAGGGAAAAGGAAACCCTCACTTAAATCTCGGCCTTCAAAAATTCTAGTATTTTCCACATAAGTATGAATACCAAACCTTAAGACCCATGGTTCAGAATGTTGAAGTTGAGGCATAGGATTAGCTGAGAAAATTGAATATTATGGAGGTGTATGAAACCCTTTGAAACTTCAAAAATCCATAAGAGAATCAACCATATGAAAAATCCTAGCAGGAGAGAGTGTGGCATCAATGAAAAACACCTTTCATCCAAATGTTGGAAGCCCCACATTTTATGGTTCAATGGAACAGGGAGTGACAAACATAATCTCCTTAACCAAGGAAAGAGCATAATCACCATGAGCCTCATGACCAAACATAAGCGGTTGGGCCCATATGATCTCATTGTCTGACATGTATTGTTCATAGTCATGAAGATCCTCGTCCCCCATGGTTGAGGGACAAATCACTTCCAAGTCAGAAAAGTGAAGGATATAAAGGATCCACCTGTAAATAAAACTTACCAAGATATAACCATCAGTGAAATATCCAAGGCACAAAACAACATAAAAAATATAGCTAGGCATTGGAAATGGGAAGAGTCACAATAACTCCGCCTGGTTAACCACATATGAACAAACCAAGACCATGAGAGGTGCATCCCAAATCATCATGATTTCCTATGAAAATATCCCAAACACCATGACTTTTCCATGCTAGCCCCTTCTCGAGGTATGCTCACTTCCAAGATCATACGGGGAATTTGCACGAATCAATGGAATTTCTAATGTTTAAACTCCAAAATTATCATATGGGGAATTTTCAAGGGAACTTAAAATTATCATGCTCTAATGTTTAAACTACAAAAATAATGTAATTTTCACTTGAGATCCAATATAATACAGGACCTTTGGAAAACTATGACAGTTCCAAAAATTGACCTAGACTGTTTCAAATTCCTATTTATTATTATCAATTTGGCCTTTATCCATAATAGTAGCTTTTCCATTTTGTATTATTTACCATTTACCTTTCTTTTTTTCTTCCTTCACGTTTTGAACATATTTCCTTAACTTAACTTGTTTTTTTGGAATGAGGTCCTCGTTTATAAATATTCTTGACCATTTTAAGCTTAGAGGTTTATTGCATATGCCAAATTTATGGTCAATACAACCTACTTTGACATAGATCAATCTATCTTTTTGTTAGAGCATATTTCCTAACCTCCTTGCTTCTATGAGACAAGTTGTTTCCAATTTGCAACTTATTTTTTAGTTCTTCTTTTACTATTTCTAGTGTATCCTAATATTTCTACTCTTTATATGAAATTATGAGACTCGAGGCTCTTTTATTATGCTCGTGATCTAGCTAAATTATCTTATTCATTATCTATTTAATGGGTTTTCTATATAATTTGTTTTCTACACTACTCAGGGACAACTATTTTTTATATTTTATTTTAACTCTTTAATCTCATCTATCGAGTTACAATTTTCTTCATTTTTTGATTATTTCTATTTCTCCATTTTTTATAACCTATCATCCATTTCTACAGTTTATTCTCAAACCCTAATATTCTATTATCTAAATTCTCTTCTAAATATTTATATTTTTTATCAAAAATTGTTTCTAACTCTATTTTAGGTTTCACTTCTCTTTCTTCTCTTCTTATTTCTAATGAATGTATATGATCATAAAGACTATCTAGAGTGAATTTTTTGGACATCCCCTTTCTAGATTGGGGTTTTTGCATATGTAGTGAAATTATCATAGTTGAAAGAAAATAAAATAATTAAGAAGAAAGAAAATAAATAAGAAGAGGGGCCTTATGCACATAGTTTATGAACCACATAGCATAAATCGAGCAACATTCTTGTTTAATCACCATAGATAATCTCTCAAATATATTTTCAAAGTCACCCACTTTGGAGATGACCCAAGTCGTAGAGTTTATAAGATAAAATCCCTAATGATCTATGCTAATTATTAAAAGTTTCATATATTCATAAGTGAAATGTATGACACAGGTTCATTCCACAAAGTTCAAAACATCATATAAAACTTCATAGTGAAAAAGTTCATAACATAATATTAAAATCCCTAATGATCCATGATCTACATCAAATCATTATATTACTTTTCATCTTCCTCAATTTTTTCAAAGTTGAAAAGATTTGAGGAATTATCTTGTGGGGTATTTTTTAACGACATGTCATAGTCTAGACAATTGGGCTCTGAAATATTCTAGGGCCATTTTGAGGGATTAAATAATGTTTTTTTTCAGTCAAATATCTCTTACTAGTGCTAAACCCTCTAGAACTATTCTACATTCAAATCTCTTTCCAACTGTTTAAGAATCACATCAAACGAAGTTTTGAGCCATGCTATATATTGGTGGGAAAGCCATACATAAGCACTTAGTTTAGAGGGTGATCCACCAATAAATAAGTAGTAGAAATTAAAAATACTCATTAAGTCCCAATGTTACCTATTAGGTATGTAGAGGAACACTTGATCCGGTGGCACTAATTTAGGCAGAGGTAGGGGTAAAGTGTACAAGAGTACACCATTGAGTTCAAGAAGGTGGTAATCATGTTGGGTATATCTCCTATGAACCTAAATGTACTCCTCAAGTATCTAGGGGGTATGTAAAGCCATATATGAAAGAAATTTATGATTTTGAAGCTAAGGGAAACAAACAAGGTAGATGTGTAGGAACAATTAGAAAGCATATATCAAAATAAAGGACAACTAAATGGTTTAAAATGAGCAAGAGAAAGCTTCCATGGAGGGGATTAAGAAGAACAAAGGGTAAGGATAAAAAGAAAACAACATTTGAAAATTAGTGCAAGGATCCTAGCAACCATTGTAACCATTGCAACATGATGGTGATCCTAAGGAAAAGTGTTAAAAACTACATCTAGAGATAAACCCAAAGAACAACAATAAGGATGTAAATACAAAGTGTATTTTAGATTTATATTTTAGAAATGAGGTCAAAACTAGTTCTAATGTGGATGATAAAATTGTCTACACATCAGTTTAAAAGGAGGTAAATGTAAGTAGCCTTCATCAGTAGGAAGATAAGGAGATGACCAAACTCTTCCACATTAAGATATAGCTCAAGAATACCAAGATAGATTCATTATTTGAATCAACTTCACAGGTTAGTCTCATAGCAACACATTTAGTCAACAATCCTGTATTGGGGGTTTGTGATCATTCTATCCCATATCCATTGGGATGGTTGAACAAGGATGTAGAGATCAAGGTAATAAAAGAGTGTAAGATAAGGTTTGTTGTAAGTGTTGGTTATATTAATGAAGTGGAATTAGATGTAGTACCACTTGATGTATGTGAAGTGGTGTATGGGAGTCCTTACATGTATACAAGGTATGAAATATTCATAAGGAGAGCCAACCAGTACCACCTCATCAAGGATGGGAAATCCCTCATCATCAATGTGCACAAGAGAAAGTTGAAGATCTCACTTGTAAGTTGTTAGGTCCCTATAATACTAGTGTAGCCCCTTATATTTATTGTTAATATAGCCCCATTATTTTTCTTGTTGTGCCCATGTAGTCCCCATATTTTTTTTTTATGCCCATAGGTGTAGCCCAATTATTGTTATTGTTGTGCCCATGTGGTCCCCATATTGTTATATTGTGACCCCTTAGACTCCTATATATAGAAATTAGGTTTTGTCATTCGTATCATCAAAGAATTGTTCATTTATGTAATGTAAAGGAGGTTTCCCCCTTGAAGAGACTAATTTCTAAGCCGTTGATCTATATTTTCTTCTATTTTGTGAGTTTGTTTCATAACATTTGGTATCAGAGCTTGAGATTCTAGGGTTATTCTTCTTCAAATAGGTCATCTTGAAAGTTTCTCTATAAATTGTTTTCGACAATGCTTCAGAAGTTGAAATTTTTACCACGTGGAGATGAAATATCACTGAAAGTTTTGTATGTATTTCAGATCTTGGTTCACTATATTTTCAGAGATATGATCTGAGGAGATTATGGTTTTTGCAGGCTCCATAATTTCTTCTCAAATAGGTGACCGAGGGGAAATAGTCATAAATTTCGTTTCAGGTATCAGATTTGAATTTTGTAAAATGTTGCTGAAAGTGCACGGACTGTAGTTTCTTTAGTATCAATTTCAGAGCCTAAGGTCGAAACAATGACACATGGTACTCCATACAAGTTCGATCTACTGAACCAATCCATAATTAGGTCATTGTGGGAGATCAGGAATAAATTTATCTTGAAGAATCCAAATTAGGTCTGACCCATGGCATTGGAAAGAAGACTCGGAGGGATACTATAGGAGAGAAGTTCAAATATTAGAGATCTGAAATCACAAAGATATATCAGGTTCAATATCGCACTCCTCAAAAGGAACAAAAAAGTGTGTATCATTTTAAAATTGCATAAGTTTTGTTTAAAAAATCAGCTTGAAGTGATTCTAAGAGCATATTGATGCATTGATATTAGTATTGGCTTCTAAAATTCCTCCAAAAAATAATTCCATACATATCAAGCCCTTAGAAATATCTACTATGACACATGAAGAGGAAGAAGTGCACCATGATATATCAAAATTACGAGACCAAGTGCAACAAATTTCGCCCTTACAAAGAGTGACCAAAAATGGAATGGAAGCTAAGATGGATGGTTTGAAGGATGGTTTAAAATTAGACATGGATGGTTTGAAGAATGCATTAAAATCATACGTGGATGGTTTGAAGAATAACATGGAATCTAATATCGATGGTATATAAACTCATTGTCACACAAAGCTTACGTACTTGTTTCCCCAAAGTCATGTTTATGATCTCTTGTGTATGTGTTGTGGCCAAGACATACCTCTAAACCATTCACAATGGTGGTTGGACCATATAACCAGATGGGACTCCTATACCAAATAGTGTGAAGTCTAATTGAGACATCATATCAGGGATATCCCATGTATGTTGGCATCATCTAGCACCATTAATAGATCCACTGGATTAGAATTTTAACTCCTTAACCTCTTTAGAGAAGAAATCATAGGAGTTGTCATTGGCTTGCTATCCATCATGCCAGTTTTTTATAGCATCTTGATCACATATTTTCCTTGAAAAAGATATATTTCACCCAGTTTTTGTGAAACTTCTAGTCTCAAATAGTAATACATGAACCCAATATAGTTCATGTTAAATTTAGCTTCCAATTGTCTCTTACATTATTGAATTCGATGTTCCACACTTGCAACAAGTAGAGCATCCACATATAAACGTATGATCATTGGTTCATCCTTGACCACTTTGATGTAGAGATTAGGATTTACAAAACTCTTGAAAAATTCAAGTCTCGATAAGTATGCATCCATTCTAGCATACACTCTAGGTGCTTGTTTTAATGCATATATAGTCTACTTCAATTTGTAGACATGTCTCTCCATATTATGGATTTCAAACCATTGAGGTTGTTCAATTTAAAGCTCTTCCTCAATGGTCACATTAAGAAAAGTTGTTTTAACATCCATTTGATGAATGTTCCATACCATAGGGGTAGCTAAAGAGACAAGTGATATGATCATTGTATATCAATTTGTAGGAACAAATATTTCTTCATAATCGGTACCTTCCTTTTGTGAAAAGTCTCTTGCCACAAATCTTCATTTATACTTGTCGATGCTCCCATCCACAACATTTTTTATCTTATATATCCATTTGGAAGTGACAATAGATTTTCCACTTGTTATAGGAACAATATCCCAGACATTACTCTTCATAATTGATTGGTATTTTTCTTGCATTGCATTCCTCCACTCTTGATGTTCAGTTGCATCTTCATAGGAGGAAGGTTTAGCTTCAATGAGATTAGTCATGTAATTAGTTTCATAACTAGAATAAATTTTAGGTATTTTACTCTCCCTAAATGTTCCCTTAGCTACTACATGTTCCTTTGCCTCTTGTAGAGTTGTCCTCAACCAAGTAGGTCTCCTACGAGTTTCTGGAATAACATGTTGCACAAGTTCACTAGGTCCTTCAACATCTTCTTGAATTGATATAAGATCTTGAACATTTTCATTCTTAGAGATTTCTTCAAATATGGGCGTCTCTTCTTCATCATAATCAACTGGAATAGGTTTGGATCTCTTGTAAGATATAACTTCATCAAAGATGACATCCCTTATTACTTCAATACGATAATCATCTTTAATGTATATTCTATAAGCCTTTGATGCAGCACTATAACCAGCAAAATATTACTTTTGTACTGGTAGATTCCAATTTCTTCATCTTATCTTTCAGAATGTGATTATAAATTAGACATCCAAATATTTTAAGGTGATCCACAATAGGATTCTTTCCTGTAAATGATTCTTTAGGATTCATATTATTGAGAATCTTATGAGGACATTGATTCTACAAGCAAACAATTCTTACCAATGCTTCTCCCCATAAGAATAGAGGGAGACTGTGATCATGTGTGACAACACCCCTTACCCAACACCATGGCCAAGAGCGAGTCACTCTTAATACCTAAACCTAAAATTACTATTATAACGATGGGGTATAAATTTTTTGACTTTCACCAAACTCATCTAATCCAAAACTACCATCACAATCGCATTCGTCTCGTCGAAAAGAATGTAGTGATATTTAAATTTACCTCTAATAGACCCTGAATCAAGAGTTATAACATTTAAAATATAGGCCCCACTCACCTTTTCGAATTCATCAAGCTTCCATGTGGTAGTTTTTCGTTGGGCACAGTGATGGTTGGGTCCCTAGATAGATCGGGTTGGTCTGCATACGATTTACAAACCTTCAAATTTTACCTGGGCCGGACATTTTAATATTTTCCTAGTCGAAGTCGACTTAAATTCTTGGTGCACATAACTATTTCCTTCCATTGACCTCCAAAAACTGACCTAATCGGGGTCGGCTCCTTTGGGAAACTTAACACTTTTCACAGCGGCCCGACCCCAGCTTCTGACCTAGTCGGGGTCAGCTCTTCTCCCCCATTCCCTTCCACCTACACCTTGTCGTAGCTTCTACCTCTGACCTCTAACTTAGGTTGGGACCCCTGACCTGTGGGTCAAAATTCTAGAAATTCCTCACTATTTTACAGTTTCACACATGATTCTAGAGGTCGGTTAATACAAGGTTTTTAAGGGCTATCAGATGCACCTCCTATCCTTCAATATAAGGGTAACTCTTCATATCGAAATGGGCATGAAAAAATCATCAAGGAAGGTCACCAAACAAAGTAAATTCAAAATTAATTCTTCCAAAACACAGGAAAATAACAGTGTTTCCAACAGGGAAAATTGCCTCCCTTAAGCCCTCTAACTGACCAGTTGAGCCCAAGAAACAGAGACTCCAAGTCTCTTACATCTACCCCACTTTCAATGAAAGGAGATACATAATGGGGACTGATGACATTGATCAATCACCATCACATCACAACAAACCTCAAGGATAATCTACCACCTTAATCTTGCATCAATGCAATTCCAACACTACGAGGATGATTCCTCCTTTCTCCTATCTGACTTCCTTATATAATTATCACTTAAGGAATTACAATTCATTCATGTCATTTGATAAAGGATTATAACATACCATCACAGATAATCATATTCCAATCACACATAAGCATAAATAAGTTATACATAACAAGCATGTATCCATCTTAGAATCATAACAATTAAATCATGGTGTCATACATGGATTACACATAAGAACTTATGCTTAATTGATACAGTTGATGGGTGACTAAGTTCCAGACTTCAACTCTCTACCCAACCATAGACGGTTGCAGCCAAGCTACTTGCGGTTGTCACCCATGAGCCAAATTCCAAGGGACTGAGGTGGTCTTGCTCAAGGGAATAATCAATATTTTTTAGCTGAAACAGGGAACCCTGGGGTCCTCTTACCTCTACCCCTCATCTAATTAATATTTATTAAAATTTTTTAGTGATTCCTTATACTTACAGCCTCTGCTCTCTCTAGTCATCCAGTAACAGACCCATATACCCTAGGGAGTCCATAGGTCTCACCTCCACCTTGCCAGCATGCAACACCGAGGTTCCACCCAGTTAAGGGAATCCAACACCCACTTCCACACAGTGGTTCCACCCAAATGAATGGACTCCAAAACCCACTGTTAAGTTAAATAACAAGAAATTTATTCTTCTGGAGTTCCCTTTACCAGGAATCCAACGGTTAAACCTCTACCATAGGTTGTCAAGGGAATCCAGAGAATTCCATCTCCACCCTCCAGCTCCCTGAGGTATCCTAAGATTTACCCTCACATGAAGGATAACTCCTATAATTATCCTAGTCCTGCACTAAGAGATGATGGACCCTTGAGATGGTGAGGGAAGCAATCAATGTCTCCCCAATACTTGAAATGTTTGTTGTTTCTATTACAAGGAAGGACAACACTATAGTTTTCTAATATCTCCTCAAATCAAGCTCTCTCTCTAATCCTTTCTCATTGTTGCATGCATCACAATTTTTGATGCTACCTTCGAGCCTCCCATCCATCGTCCACAAAAATCGTGCCCTCTTAGTGGTTGTCCCCTTAACTCCATTGTGTAGTTCGCTTGTTTGCGAGATTCTTTTTTCTTTTTTCCCTGCCTTTAGTCTTGTTTTCCTTGTTCTGGTTTCCCAAGACAACATGGGATCTATACCTTGGTATGAATTTTATAAATTTATAGCACCCATCCTCTACAACACACCATTTCAGTGCATTTAAAGATCAAAAACCAACCTTCAATGTTTTTCCAAACTATCTAGTTTTCTTCCTTTTTGCAAGTAAGCTGAATTTGCCAAGAAATTGACCTCCCTTAGTCCCTTTTGGAATATGTGTCCCTTACTCAACCATTTTTAACTTGAAATATATTTATAATTATGTATTTATATTGAAAAATACAGCCATCGACGGGTTGGGTTGTTACAGACCCCTCCCTTTTGAGGGAACACCATCCTTGATGTTCTTTGTCCTTATATACAAAGAAGAAAAATATTTTAAAACATAATTAGAAAATAACAATGCATACTATCTGTGGAGATTTATACTTGGAGGTCATACAATATTTTTCATAAACTTATGAAAAAATTTCTTAATTGGAAAGCAAAAAAGGATAATTTGTCTTCATTGTATTAGACATTTCCCAAGTGGCCTCCTCGGGACCAAAGTGCTTCCACTACATCTTGACTTTCTCTATGGTTTTATTCCAGAGCATGAGACTCCTCCAGTATAGAATGCATATTGGTTCTAGTTGGAACTTCCCCTTTGGTTCCACCTGTAGCATAGACCAATCAATTACATGATTAGAATCCTTCACATACTTTTTAAGCAAAGAAACATGAAAAAAAATCATGAAATCTAATTGTAGGAGGTAAGGCCAGCCTATAGGTCATTGGACCAATCCTCTCAAGGATCTCAAAAGGCCCATTATATCGTGGTGCCAAATTGGCACAATTCCCAATTAAGGAACTCTTCTTTGGTTTGATCCTTAAATATACATGTTCCCCAACTTGAAATTCCTTATGCGCCCTATGTTGATCCACATATTTTTTTTTCGGATCTTGTGTCACCTTTAAATACTACCTAATGACTTGAATCTGTTGCTTCATTTCCTTGAGCATATCAGGCTCAATGGACCCTACTCACCTAGTCACTCCAACTGATAGGAGTATTACAACTCCTTCCATACAATGGCTCAAATGGATTCATCTTAATGGACTCCTGATACCCATTGTTGTAAGAAAACCTCACCAATAGAAGGTATTCCTCCCACTTCTTGGGCTAATGCATTACATACATCCTTAACATGTCTTCAAGTATCCTATTAATCCTCTCAGTTCTTCCATCTATCTGTGGATGATATGTCATGCTAAATGCTAATTTTTTCCCCAAAATGAAAAAAAAAAAAAAAAAACCTTCCTTCCAAAACTTGGAAGTAAACTTAGCATCTCTATTGGAAAGAATCTTCTTGGTTACAATATATTTTATGAATATCAGTGTCATATCACTAACTGAGTTAGTGTATTATACCACCATAAAATGAGATGCCTTGTTCAACCTGTGAACAACTACCATGATTACATCACGTTGCTTGAAAGTTCATGGTAAACCTGAGATAAAATCCATAGAAATCACCTCCCATTTCTATTTTGGAATAAGAATGGGCTGTGATAATCTTGTTGGATGTTTACATTCAACCTTTACTTGTTGACCCTCTATTCACTTGGCCAAAAAATATACCACTTTTGTCTTCAAATTAGGCCAATAATAAAATCTATTAATGGCTAAAAGTGTCTTTTGGTATCCTGGATGGCCTGAATAAGGCTTGACATGAAACTCCTTGATGATAAGAATTTTTAACTTCTCATTGCTTGGCACCTAAATTATTATCTTAAAGATAATTATACCATCATCAGTGATGTGATACTCCCTATCCTTACCACCTTGTAGAAACTTCTCTTTCATCTTTTGATAATTTTCATCTTGTTGTCTTGCACTTTTGATTCTTTCCACCATGTTTGTTTTGTAGGAACTTACAACTAGTAAATGGTTTACCTAAATTCTTATGTTTTTTTTTTTTTCACCTAACCTATCTCGGATTTACCTTGGGTTTCTCAAATAGATACTTGAGTCCACTGTGATTTGTCATAAGAGTAAACTTCCTGCCAAGGAGGTAATGCCTCCACATCTTCAGTGCATGAATTATGTCTATCGAATCTAATTCATTAGCCAGATAGTTCACCTCATGCTCATTCAACTTCCTAGATTGATATGAAACTACTTGTCCTTCTTGCATCAAGACTCCACCGAGTCCTTCCTTTCACGCATATATGCAAACCATAAATCCTTACCAAGATCTGCAATACTTAGCACTAATGCATTTGTGAGAAGTTTCTTTAACTACTAAAAACTTGTTGTACACTCCATTGTCCAGTCAAATTATTCCCTTTTATTTGTAATGTTGTAATAGGATACCCAATCTTGGAGAAATTCCTAATGAACCTCTTGCAATAACTTGCAAATCCCATGATCGATCTGACCTCGTTCACATTCCTTTGAGTGGTCCATTCCATTATAGCTTTGATCTTCTATGGGTCAGCTAATATCCCTTCCTTGGATACAACATGTCCCAAATAATGTATCTAAGGCTAGAAAAAGTCACACTTTCAAAGATTTTCATAGAGCTTATGCTCCCAAAACAACTGTAGAACCACTTCCAAATGCTTCTCATGTTCTCCTTCTATCCTTAAATAAAATAGGATTTCATCCACAAATATAATAACAAACTTGTCCAAGTAAGGATGCAATATGTTTTTCATCAAGGATATGAAAGCGGAAGGGGAATTAGTAAGCCCAAAGAGCACCACTATAAACTCATAGTTCCCATACTTGGTCTGGAAAGTGGTCTTGCGAATATATTCTTCTTTAATGTGCATCTGATGATACCTCAAATCTATCTTGGATAAAACTGCTACCCCTTGCGACTGATCAAATAAATCATCTATCCGTGGAAATGGATATCGATTTTTAATATTCACTTTGTTTAGCTTCCTATAGTCAATACAAAGATGAATTTTCACATCCTTTTTCTTTACAAACAAGATTGGGGTTCCCCACGATGACACACTTTGTTGAATATCCCATTTTCCCAACATCTCCTTCAACAACAATTTTAATTCCATCCGCTCATATGTACTTATCCTTTAAGGTTATTTGGATGCTGGTGTTGATCCAAGAATCAATTAAATGGAGAAATTGATCTCTCTGTGAGGACGTAACCTTGGCAGCTCAATGGGAAACACATCCTCGAACTAGTGTAGCACCAGATACCATTCTAACGTCTCACTATCTCCTTGACCTACGCTGGCGTTTCTTTCTCTATCTAGACAAATCTGAACACAAAACAACCCATATCCCTTCTGATAGCTGCATTTATGTTGCATTGTGGTAATGATCCTAACTAATGTTGGATTCATTTTTCCTTTCTGAATTTTGTGCTCCCTAGCCTCATCCAAACATTCAACTAATTTTTTGAAGCAATCCACTTTGGCCCTATGGTTGTATAAGCAGTCCATTCCTAGAAGTAACCTATAATTTCCTAATGGTAATACATTTAGGTGGGTAGATTTGGGCATTACATAGAGCTCTAACACGTGAAACCTCTCCCAATGAATCATTCGCCTTTTGGTTCTAGTTTCCAATTGAATAACCCATGGTTCCTCATGCAGATTTTTAATCACTTTACATTTTTCCATGACCTCTAGGCTGATATAACTTTAATTTGAACCGAGATCTATTAAAATTGAAACATCATGATCACTTAACTTACCTCCCATTTCAATTATGGACGCTTGATGATGTTCTTGTTGATTGTCTACAACTGCATAGATCATGCGAAAATTTTTAGTCATTTCTCCCATTATTTGAGCCTCCTTAATGTAATAAATTTTCGGCCCTACATTGTGCTGGTGTGGGAAATATTTCCTTTTGCATTTTTCCCCACATGTCCAACATCACAGAGGTTCCTTCCTTTCCTGCTCCTTGTTTCACTGCCAAATCATGTTGCACAATATTTTTATCAACAGAGCTTGGTTTATGTTGGAATCGATCCACAATAGCTCATTGTTTATTTTACTTTCTCTCGGCATGCTTATTAGAATAGGTCCTTGCCTTATCAACGTTGTCTCTCTACCTCCACATGTCCTTAACATATGGCTTATGTTTTTCCTACTCGAAACAATGCTTTAATTTATTTATTGTGTCACATAAGGTTTGTGCCTACAAAAACTCAATATTATCCTTGAAGGTTATGGGAAGACCACTTAAAAACATTCGAATCTTTTCCTTCTCTTCCTTGAGATAAGGCACATATCATTATTATACTACAAATGACCTCCTCATCATCTTAGAGGAGAAGAAAACTTGGATGGAAGAAATTTCCTAAGACAGAGACCCATTTTTCCAATGTCATGCACCCCAAAAAATGTCAGCCTGAGTTATAACACTTTCTTGCTTCTGGTAGGCAGTGTTAGTGCCTAGGTTAATGCGTTGTTTTTCATAAAGGGCAGTGTTACCCATGTTCCATGAGATTTGAGGGGCAGATTCTAACTTAACTGATTGACATTTATGGATTTTTCCCAAAGAGTCAGTCTAAAAAGTTGGCAACTTGTGTTTTAGACCTATGATTGGACATTACTAAACCTAACTAAGCATCCAAAAAGGGAATATTCTAGAAAAGCATGGAAACATCATGGATTTTTCGCTATTTGAACTAATGGAGAAGAATGGAAAGGTATGTACTCCCAAATTCTTATAAATTGGAGGCAAGGGCTCATTGTCAAATTTCATAAGGTTGAATGTGTGAGAGACGAACTTTTGTTAGTGTGAGATCTTATTGTTGACATGATTCATTGAGAACCATTTTCCCAAGATTTTTCACACTAGGATATTGAAGAGATAGAGCTTGGAGTGGAGGACTGAGGGAGGCTTGACCAGGCCGATGGTTTTAATCCTCCTTCATTTAATATAGTAGAATTGCCTCTATTTTGTCCACTTGATATCTTATGATTGCATCTATTTAATTATTTGTTTAAGATATAGGTTATAAGTGGCCTAGACTTTCATGTTTGGTTTTATGCTTGTATTTGATTTTTTAGCTTGATAATACTATGAATATTACTAGTTTCTTTGTTTGCTTGCAGGATCTAACTTGGAGCTAGTGAGGTGGGATTCTACCACACTACTTTGGGCTCGCCAACAAATGTGCATTATACATCGAGGTAATCCTTCTCTACTTCATCTTGTTAATCAATTACTTGTATGAACATGCATATTTTGTCTTTGTAAGTGTTGCATCTAATCTAATTATCTGCCTTGGGTCCCAGGAAGGCCCGAGAGAGATCTTACATTATCTACCACCCATTAGAAGAAATGGCAACTCCACTGGGGACTAATCCTTAGTTCCTGTTTTTGACTTCGAACTCTTCGTTCTCTCCTTCTATGACTTCTCATTCTACTCACACCCCTTTATAACCATTTGGTGTGTTCTTCAACCATCTCAATTGCTCACAGTTTTCAGATCAAGCCTTCGTTGACCCTATTATGAAATCTAACTTCTATAACGTGCCATGTGTGTGCACCCAAGAGCATTTAAAATTGTCCCTACTTATGCACAGTGTGTTAGTCTAGCTATTAACATATTGTATGCTTTTTTGGAGAGTGCTACCCATCCAAAACTTAGCTATTTCACCCCCTGTTGTGATTTCCTTGGTTGTGACATTGCTGACTATGAATTACTGGTTCGTGCAACTGAAACATTGTACTTGGTTTCTTGTTGGAATACTAGTTTTTATTTTTTGAAAGTAAGCCTAGCTACATTTTCTTTCTGAAAGAGAAAAGAAAAGAAAATAATTGTTTTTCATTTTTAGTTTTTACTGATATAACTAATTTCATTTTGTAAAAATATTGGGTTAATTATTGTTAGAGAGTACTGGTATCTGTATATTTCATAGGTTGAACTGCATTATTGGATATGTTTTGTTGCATGGATGTATAATTTAATTTATCCTTGTACAATAACTCTTTCATCGAACTTAATTGAAAACCATTTTCTACATGGTTTGTGAGTCACATAAATTTCATACGTCCAATCCCCCTTTGAAGACTTAAATGCAAGTACACTAAAAATAGATCGCTTAGTAAAATCAATAAACAAATTTTTTCTAATATTACATGTAAATATTAGTTCAGTCTAGGATCTTGGTTTAGGCAGTGTGAGAAAACTTCCCAAGATCGCAAAACTTGAGACAAGTGTCATGAAAGAGTGAAAATCTTGTTGCACTCATACTATAGAGACCGCTCCCCTCACAAATTATTTAAACGCGAGACAAAATTGGTGTATGTGAGAAGGTATCCTGCCTTCGATCGCATATCCAATCAGAATTATGTGTATTGGGGTTCCCTTCGGGGATGTCAAAACTGGATCCAGGATCCAGGTGTTCTGCCCATACAATGTGTTGTCCACGATTGTGACCCCTGGTAGTGTATGTGATTTGAGGTATCCATAGTGGCCATTCTTTAGGGGTGAACACAAGGTGATTGGGGCAGGTTTCCCTGGTAACTGACACACACGAACCTACTTTGTCTTCAGTTTTTGGGAGGGTGCTCGTCTTCACAAGAGTACTTGGCCCCATTATCTGAGGTTTGGGTAAATCTCAAGAGTAACCGTAACTGTACATATGACAAGTTCTCTTTGTTTTCTATTGTGATATTAGGTTTCATCTCCAGTGAATGGTAGTTCTCAAACAAGGGATTTCCCCTCTTACTACTTTTTGATTGAATTTTAAAGCTTTTTATTTTTTTAGGTGTTGGTTTGATCATCACTGAGACTTAATAATATATCACGTTAAGTTTTTGATAAAATTTATTGGTCATCATGGCGTCCTTTGATCCTCATCATCTATCTGGATGGAAAATAGGCCTTCCTCCATTGAACCTGGAGGATTTGTGGAGTCTCAATGACCCAGAATCTTCTTTGGAAGAACAGTCTCCAATTTCAAACCATGTTTCACACATTGCTTCCCAAGGTACTATATTTCCTGGGGATCCTTTCACTAAAAAATTTGCACCTCCTTGTCATCCTCCTCTCACTGGCCCTCTTAGGCATGTGGTGATTCACGTAACATTAGTACCTACGATGTCTTTGGCTACACCCATATCCAATGTACAATCGACGACCAATGGGTCATTGGCTCAGATGGCCAACACAGTTCCACCTCTACCTCCCCTGCTAGTTGTTAGTTTTTCATAACTGTCTAGAAACCGTATTAGCTAGAATATTCTTGATCCCAAAAACTTGGTTACATTGCCTATAAGTGGAGTTCCTAACATTCTAGCCTCCACTCCTTTAGTTTCTACTCTTGGATTTCCAGCTACTGCTTCCACTAGCATGGCTACCACAGTCCCTTTCAACAACCCTATCAGTTGGAATCCATTGTTGAGTTAAAACCCCTTGGTCTCGATGCTAGGGGGAAGTGCTACCAACACATATTTTTTAGGGGGAACTTCGGTACCCCTCCAATCTATGGGGAAAGAAGGTCCATCCATTTTTAATTCAATTCATCTTAGTGGACAACCTTTGGTGTAGGATCTATACGAAATGTAAATTATGTGGCTAGTAGTATTCCACTTCCGAACATTGTTGTGTCTATTTGGGGAAACCTTCCGCAAATCAAATTGGGTCAAGGGGGAACATCTTATCTTAAGGGAAACCAACCTTTTGTCCCACATTTAATAATCGTTATGGACAACCAACTTTTACATCCCTACACTGCCACTACTAAGAAATTACTATCCGACGAGTCCGACATACCCCATTGGGAACACTTTGATGGGAGGACCCTATGGTCCTCTTCGTCAACCAACACATCCTTGGACAGACTCGGGGGAAACCATGCAATTTCCATTTTTGGAAACTCTAGACATCTCCGATATGTATAAATTGACCAACGATTCCATCAACCACAATCTGCTTTGGCCTCCTATACTGCATAACATTCTATCAGATATTGCTAAGTTTGAAGGGAAAATAGGGGATGACCCAGCCACACATGTCACCACCTATGATCTATGGTATGTCTCTAATTCCATGGTGGATGATAGTATCTGGCTCAGAATCTTCCCCCATTCCCTCAAAGAAAACAATGCTAAATGGTACATCGAGTTACCACGTGCAGCAGTTAACACATTTGGTGCCTTAGCAAAGGAATTCCTAAAACAGTTTTATGTCCCTATCCGCTATGAAACTGTAATGGGGTTGCTTCTTTCCCCATTTATTCCATTCTTTCCACCCATCTCGATCCGCTCCATGAATGGAAATGTAGGCATAGGCTTGTCAATGCCCTAATTTCAGATCATCTATTAGCATATTGGTTCTGCAAGTCGCTCCTTCCTCCCATTGCTAAGGACATCGCCTTAGTTGGTGCAGTCATGCAAGACCAGTCCATCCATCTTGCATAACATCTATACCTTATCAATTCGCAATTTGGCACACTATATGATTTACTCCCCCATGCCCCTATAAACTCCAATGCTCCCATTACTCAACAACCCAGAGCGCACGTCAATGGTCTCAATGGTGCAACCTTTGGGGCTACTATAAAAAAACTCAGTGGGAAAGCTTCTCATCCATCTTTGGCTGCCAACAACACTAACCAATCAGCTACTCTTCTAAACATTGTGGTAAACTCTATGCAGACTACACAAAAACCCAATGATAATAATAGGAAGAACAATAAAAATACCTCTCCTTCTAAGGAGCAACCTGATACCCAGAATAATCCAAATCAGACAAATTATGCTAAAACTAACAAAGGGAAAGAAAAAAATACCAGATTCCCTTTAAAAATATGTGCCAAGGACCACTTGACATATAAATTTCCTCGCATTTAGGAATGCACATAATTTATTACACAAAATGATACTAGGAGGACTCCTGTTGTCCTACACAACCATTTCCCTAATCTACAGCAGTAGAAACATCTTGTTTGAAACCCACCATAACCCCCGCAAGTGGGCAATGATGGTTCTAATCCTTTTGTCTAAGGACCATCCGCTATTTATGGCATGGAGAAAGTTGAACTCCAAACACAAGCCAAGAACTATGGACCTCATGTCACTGATGCTCAAGACACTTCCTCGGGTTCAAACCTACCATTTCCCAATGATATTCATATCGAAAGGCTTGCTGCTGAAATTGTAATTCGTCCCCCTCAAAGGTATTCTTCATTACACGATTCATAATACTTTTGCAAGTGCTGCCCAAAACTACAAAATTGTAGAAGACTTGGCACAAGCACTGTCAGCTATGTTTGCTCTCCAAGTGTTGCAAACTTGCCCAGCGCAAAGGAAATATCTACTTTCAGTCATTGGTGAAATTGACCCTCAGCATTATATGCTAGCTATCTGCAACATGGGAAAATGATAACCTCGCCTTTCCAATCAGCTTTCCTTTCAAGTGCAATTTTTGTCAAAGGGTGGTCCTATCCATCGTATTTTCATAGATGAAGGTGCTTTGAACTGTGTAATTTCAATTGCATGATGGCGCGTTTTGAGTTCCCCCACTCTCTATCCACTGTCGAATTCCCTTAAAGCTTTCGACGACCACACTTTCCTCCCAAAGGGCTACTTGGCTAGCTACCCCATTACTCTTAGTGGGAAAACAATAATAGTGGACATTGAAGTCATATATCGTCATTTCGACTATAATATCCTTTTGTTCTGAATTAGGTCTTACGCCATGATTGACATTGTCTCTTTGGTTTTCCGACTCATCCTTTTTCCTATGGATGGGAAAATAGTTACAGTGGACAAGCTATCCTTATGCACCCTAGATTATTCCACGTTGTCTAGCATCTTCGTACCCCTAGTAGGAGGAATTCCTTACTCTTATGTCAGTATTAGTACTGGTCTTCTGAAGGAGTCTTCCCTTATGGATTGTTTTCCTCTCCGTCGCCTCAAGTTCCACAAATGGTATCAATGATATCCACCCTTTCGCATGGCTCTATTAATCCTTGGATCCTATCGGCCCCTTTAGAAATTGATTCTTATGGAGAACATATGTCGCTTTCACTAGCTGAGTTGGATTATCAAGCCATCCAAACTGCATCTGACCCCTCAGTTTATTTCATTTTGATCGATAGTACCACCCTCTCTCCCATCACATCTCCTTCTAAAGATCTCCTAGATGAATTCCTACCTTCAGACAAACATATTCGAGAGATCAGTTTTGTAGAAGAGTGAATTTGGGAGGATTTTCATCGTCGTGCTTCGATGTCTGATTCAGATGTGAAAACTATACAAATCTTGGCTTTTGACCCACTTGAGATCGTTCCATTGGCTTCATGATTGTTCATACTATCGATGCGGAAGACAACTTGGGCAATCTTTCAAAGACTATGCTCATAGATATCTTGGTCAAAACATGCATCGTGGAAAATATATAGATTGGGGTAGGTTTTTCTCTTTAGGAAATTGTATGCTTAACATCCCTCTTTAATAAATTTCCCGATGTTTTTGCTTGGTATTACAAGGATCTGCACAAAATAGATCCTTTCATTGTTGAGCATGAGATAAAGACATATGACAATGCCAAGCCTGTTCGGAAAAGAGTCTGACTTTTCCACCCTCACAAAGCTGCAGCCATCAAGACGAAAGTTGAAAAACTTTTGCGTGTTGGTTTCATCTATCCTACTCCTTTAACAGAATGGGATTCCAAACAAGTTCCCATAGATAATAAGCAAGGTACCATCTGGGTCTATGTCGACTATCATGATCTGAATGCCACATGTACAAAAGACAACTATCCAACTCCATATATAGATCAAACAATTGATGATTATGCCTGTTGTGAATCTTTTTCCTTCATGGATGCATTCTCGGGATATAACAAGATCGCTATTAACATGGATGACCTACACAAAACCACCTTCATTTGTCCTTGGGGTACCTTTGTGTATTGAAAACTCCCATTCGGTCTCAAGAATGTTGGAGCCACATTTCAGAAGGCCATGGGCTATGCATTTCACGATATCAGATATATTTTTCAAGCTTACTAGGATGATCTTCCTTCTCATTCCAAGAAATGAGCGCAAAACTTCACTTATCTTCTAGAAATATTCACTAGGTGTAGGTTCTACAACACCCTTCTAAATCCACATAAATTGTTATGAAATCAACTCACAAAATAGAAGAAAAGAGAGATCAATGACTTAGAAATCAACTTGTTTGAGGGGGAAACCTCCTTTACATTACATAAATGAAAAATTCTTGGATCATACAAATGAAAAAATCTCATTTCTATATATAGGATTCCATGGGGTCACAATATAATCCTAGCCGACCTAACAATAATAATGGAAGGGCACAAAGATAACAATAGTGGGCTTTTATGGGGCACAATAATGACAATATGGGGACTACAAGGGTACAACAATAATAATAAGGGGGCTACACTAACAACAATAAGAGACTACATTAGTAATATAGGGACCTACCATGCCCCTCTCCTTCAAAAAAGTGTTGTCCTCAACACTTGATTAGTTATGGATGCCTCGGTATAAAATTCTCATCCTCCCATGTGGAATCTTTAGTGGGTAAGCTCTTCCACTTGATGAGATACTCTAAATTTGATTGATTTTGTAGTTTTTGAGTTCTCATTTCTATGACTGCTTCAGGTTCCAATATAATTTTTCCTTCCTCATCAAGTTTTGGAAATATTGTTTGAACTGGAAGTTTTTCACCTATAACCTTCTTTAAGCATGAAACATGAAAATTGGGTGCACTCGGGAAGACGCAGGAAGCTCCAATTTGTATGCCATAGTACAAATCTTTTGCAACACCTTGTAAGCACCATATTACTTTGGTGATAATTTATTATCCTTATTATCTTGCTTGAGTGACATTTTTTTGTATGGTTGTAGCCGTAAAAATACCCAGTCTCCTACATCAAAAATTCTCTCGTTGCGATGTTGATTTTCCTATTGTTTCATTCAATTTTGCACCAAATTTATGTTATCCTTTAAAAGTTGGAGAAGTTTTTGTTGATGATCGATGTGATATTACACTTCTTGAACCTTAGAATTTTCTCTTAAATATGATGTGATGGACAATGAAAAATATCGATAAAGTGTCGTAAATGGGGTCATTTTTTTTTTTCAGTATGGAAGGAAGTGTTATACCACCATTCAGCCAAAGGTAACCACTTGACCCATTTTGTTTATTTATCATATACAAAACATGGAAGAAATCATTCCAAAAATTTGTTAACTATCTCAGTTTTCCCACCGGATTGAGGATGATAAGATGAGCTATGAGCTAGTTGAGTACCCAAACAAGAAAATAATTCCGTCCAAAAATTTCCAATGAGAATGGGATCTCTGTCACTAACAATAATATTTCAGTTTCCATGTATCTTTTGAATTGTTTCCATAAATGCAGTAGCAACTGTATTTGATTTAAATGGATGAGATAATGCACAGAAGTGTGCATACTTGGTAATTATATCAACTACCACCATGATGACACTCTTTCCTTCAGACTTAATAAAATCCATTGAATCTTCCTCCCAACGTTGACATGGAATGGATAAAGGCAGTAGAAGACCCAGGGTTTTAATTATCTCAACTTTATTTTGCTGGAAAACCAAACATTCTGCCACAAAATTTTGAATATCATATTTAAGGCCATCCCAAAAAAATTCTTTCTTCACCCTGTGGTAATTTTTTAAAAATACGGAGTGTCCTCCTAAGGGAGAGGTGTGAAATTCGAAAAGAATATTTTGTTTTAGTTGGGAATTATTAAAAATATATAAGAAATCTTTGTAACATAAGGAATCATTTTTCCAACTAAATGTATTATATATACTGGGATCTTTCTGAAATTTTGAATGAGTTTCCACACTTATTCTTCATTCTTCCATTCCTCCCTTGCTTCGGTTATTCAATCTGTTTGGATACTATAAATGGCACAAAGCAATGCTTCCAACTCCTCATCATTTCTTGAGAGTGCATCTGCAACAACATTTAGCTTCCCTTTTTTGTAGATGATTTCAAAGTCATAAACCAACATCTTTGTGACCCATTTTTGTTGCTCTTCTAAAGATAGGCTTTGTTCCAAAAAGTATTTAGGACTACCATGATCAGTTTTTACCTTGAAGTTTCTTCCCATTATGTAAGGTAGCCATTTCTTTAGTGCATGTAGTATTGCCAACATTTCCTTCTAATAAATAGCTTTCTATAAATACTTTCCTTTGATTGGACAGCTTTCAAAATCAATGGGTATTTCTTCTTTCATTAAAACACCACCAATTCCATTTCTTGAGGCATCACATTCCACAATAAAGGTTTTTGTGAAGTTTGGCATAACTAAGACTGATGCTTGGCACATTACCTCTTTAAGATGTGAAAAGGATTTAGTTGCTTCAGGTGTCCATGAAAATGTGTCTTTCTTCAATAGTGTTGTTAGAGGTGCTACTATTCTCCCATAATTCTTAACAAAATTGTGATAATACCCTGTTAATCCGAGAAATACTTGCAGCTGATTTATGGTTGTGGAGAATTTCCATTCCTTAATGGCTTTAATTTTGTTAGGGTCTACCTTAACACCCTCCTGAGATACAATATGACTCAGATATTCCACCTCTTGTACTCCAAATAAAACTTTGGAGGTTTTTTCATATAATTGTTTCTCCTCCAATAGTTTGAGCACCCTTTCAACATGTTGAACATGATCCTTCCAAGACCTATTGTAGATTAGTATATCATCAAAAAATACTAACACAAATTTTATAAGGAAGGGTTTGAAAATGGAATTCATCAACCCTTAAAATGTAGAAGGTGCATTAGTAAGGCCAAAAGGCATGACCAAAAATTCATAATGAAATTCATGAGTTTGAAATGTTATTTTTAGAATATCTTTAGTCTTTGATCTAATTTGATGATATCCTGAATGGATATCCAACTTGGTAAAATAAATTTCTCCATGTAATTCATCCAATAATTCATCAATCACGGGAATGGGAAATTTATATTTAATAGTGAGCTTATTGATTTCCCTATAATAAGGACACATGCACCATGATCCATCCTTATTGTGCACCAATACTACTGGAGCAGAGAAAGAACTTTGACTAGGTTGAATTATACCGACCACTAACATTTATGCAATCATATGTTCAATTTCTCTCTTTTGGACATAAGGATATATTTAAGGCTTGATGTTTGGAGGAAAACTTCCCAAAATCAAATGAATAGCATGATCATGATCACGAATAGGTGGGAGTCATTTGGGAGTTTCAAACACCTTAGAATGATTGTCCAAGACTTTTTGGAGTTCTAGAATAATAGATGATTTTGATGTTGGAACTTCTAGTGAACATAATTGTGCAATTACGCCTCATTGTTATTTCTTCAGAAGCTTTTTCATGACATTTGAGCTTATTATCTTTACCAGCTTCCATGTGATACCCCGTAATTCAGCTTCCTTTTCTTCCAAAAAAAATTCAAGATAATTTCTTGAAAATTAAAAGCTATCATTGCCAAATTGTAACCATTGTACTACTAGTACAAAATCAACACCTTCCCTTGGAATGGAATGCATTGGACTCTTCAATACATATTCCCCCATGGTTAGCTTGATATTATGGAACTTTCCATAGAAATTTATATTTCCTCCATTTGTAATCATCACTTGACACTCTGGTGCTTGGTATAGGAATCAATTCAATTCCTTGGATACCTTATAATGAATAAAATTATGGGTACTACACGAATCAATCAATATTATTACATTTTTCTTCTTGATATGTCCTTCTATATTGAGTGTTTGAGGAGTGGTAATTGTTGCCAATGCATTACAGGATATGCTCAGACTCATTTCTTCTTTCTCTGGAGTTGGTTCCTAGTGTATATCCTCTCTTTTGAAGTTTCTTGTTCATTTTATTCCTCCTCTTCACAATCTATGTAAAATAATTTATTCTCAACATACTTATGACCTTTAGTGTATTTGCTATCACAACTGTAGAAAAGCCCTTTTTCTCCCTTTTCTTCCAATTTTTGTGGTGCCAACCTTGTAGGTTTTGGAAATCTAAGAGTAGAAACACTTCCATATTTATAGATGTGAGTGGTAGGCTTCCTTTTCACCATAATTGTAATTTAATTTCTTGCCAACCTGAATGCTTTCTCTAATTAATCGGGTTCCCAAAGGCAAACCTCATGTTGGTTTTTATCCTTTAAAGTCCCTATGAAGAAATGAATCATGTGTTCCTCTGGAATATTAGTTACCCTTATATTCAATTTTTGAAAGTCCTCAATGTGCTCCACCATTGAACCCTTTTGTTTGATATTTATCAACTGGCTAAAGAAGGTGTTTCTCTTTGTATCCACATAATGTGCTATCATTTCCTCCATAAAAATTGACCAAGTGAAAATTATTTTACAAGAGCAAAGCCGTTGATACCATGCAAATGTATTTTTTTCTAAATATAAAGTTTCAATGCGTACCTTTTGTGTTTTTTTCACATTATAGAGATTAAAATATTGCTCCATTTCTAGTATCCATGAAACATGATCCTTGCCATCAAACTTCCTCATATCGATCTTTGGAATATGGTGGGTCTTCAATCCAACATTAGAGTTTATGAAATCAAAATTAACATTTATTTTGTTCTCATCATGAGTTTCCTCTCTATTTTTTCTCCATTAGGAATCATTTCTTGTATCAACTTTGTCAAACCTTCCATGTCTACTTTTAGATCATTCTTCATGTCTTCCATGATTCCTTTCATTTTTTCATCGATCTTAGCTTCCATGCCAATCTTAAAACCATCCATATTATCTTCCACGCATTTCTTCAAACCATCCATTTTATCTTCCACGCCTTTCTTCAAACCATACATCTTAGCTTCCATTTCATTTTTTTTTACTCTTTGCGAGAGAAAGAATTGTTGCACTTGGTCTTGTAATTTTGATATATCATGTTGCACTTCTTCCTCTTCATGAGTCATAGTAGAGCCTTCTAAGGGATTATTGGGCATTGATTTATTTTTAGGGGGGATTTTAGAACCCAATACTGATACCTATTCTTCAATATGCCCTTGGAATCACTTCAAATTGATTTTTCAAACAAGACTTATGAAATTTAAAAAAAAAAAAACATACATTTTTCCTGGTTTTGAGGAGATCGATATTGAAACTGATGTATCTCTATAATTTCGGATCCCCAAGATTATATATTAGGTCCTTTAGTAGCCCTCTAAATCTTCTTTCCAATGCCACAGGTCCGAACTGATTTTGATTCTTCAAGAAAAAGTTATGTCGAATATCCCATAATGACCTAATTATGGACTGGTTCAGTAGAGCGAACTTCTAAGGTTTTGGGTGCGGGAATTTCCATTCAACAAACTCCTTCAACACTTAATTGTCAACCCAGGGGTTTCATAAAACTTAGAGTCGAAGCACAGAAATGCCAAAAACAATATTAACTTTTCCTAATTCTATTACTACTTCCTTAATTACAATCTTGCAGAATTGAAAAGAATGATCACATGGAAAATAATACCAAATAAATTCTAGTGCCGGAATATGAAATAAAGTACTTTGCAAGGAAATAAATAAATGGAACTCTCAAGATTATACAAAAAATCCTAATTGATGGAATGAATATTTATGTTTATCTTCAACACAATTGTATGACAGATTGATAGTTGGAACCTTAAAGGTGTTTGTCTTCTTTAAAGATATTCCTTCCTGCACTAAACTATCATTCTTGTACTTTAGCAATGTTCTTGCACCAGAACATTGGTGCCTATACTAGAATGAAGTTTATATGCTGGAAGTATGTTCTCTACTTGTACTGATGATTTTAATACTCATTCAGGGGCTCTAAATCTTAGGACTAGAGCACTTTGTTCTCGTATCAGGTTATCGTTTCCTGTACCGGAACTGAGGTTCCTACACCAAGTTTTCAGATTACTTTCAAAAAAGAATAAAAATCATGTTAAATAAGGAAATAATTTGCAAAGGTGAATAGAACTCTGGAAATAACTTCCACAAGCAGAAATATGATTCAACCAAACTTAATCTCAGAACAAGAATTGACTTTGAAATTCAAGGCACAATTTTCTTCAAACAAGGAACTCTTTCATGCAATTAAAGAAATCGTTTAATTATGACAGCAGGCTTGTTCCTTTTTAATCTTTTTAATTCAAAAGGTTCACTTGATAATTTAATATGAAATTCGATCCTATCCTCAAAAGTGTAAAGCGTAGGTACAGATCCTTGCATTATAACAATGTTTATTCCGTATTCATCAAAGCACCATTAATTCTTAATATTAAAAATACTTTTGTCTTAGAAATATACACTCAATTACAGAAACACATCAATATCTTATGAAGGAAAAGAAACAAATATACTTTTCTGGAATGAACCAAAGAAATCGTCTTGTAGAACTGAAAATGCACTAGCACAGGAAACATTCTTGCACGATTCTCACAAAAATAAACTAAGCTTCGTAAAGGAAAAATTACACTAGTTAAAATCACACTTAGTTAAGCCTACACACCATGGATCCATCACACAACAATTGTAAATGAAATCAAACTTCTACTTGTGAAAGAATTGAAATGATTATTTAATTCACGCTTTGCATTCAAACAAAATTAACACACCGTTAACGAGAGGGAAAACAAGCTGGGTTGGTTGGGCCCTAGCTAACCATCTCGTTTCCCTGTTATGAAACTTGGAAACACAGCTTTTCAGCAATGCATCATCATAAAATTGAAATGCATAATTGAAACAACATGGCGCAATCCCTTTGTATTATATTTAGAATAAGAAAATGTACATTATGAGGTCGAATCCAGCCCAGAACTAGAGTGATACGAGAAAAATTACAGTTCACCAAAATTGCAGTAGCATCGCTAGCTACCTCCTATCTAAATTTTACATTATATACAACCATTTATGCCTATGGTTGTAACAAAATTACAATAGCGTTACAAACTAAGCCTTTAAGCTGTTACGAGATACTAGTCTAAGCATTTGGCCAGAGTCCTAATCTCTAATATCTATTGATTTTTCTCCCGCTTCGATCCAAACTCGAGATGACCGATCCTTAATGAGATATTTGCATAGGTAGTCAGTTGTCACGGGAGTGCAGGAACTACCAGCTGGTGCAGAAATCCTACCTTCACTCGACCATACTACCATTATGATTAATATGTTGCTCACCAAATACTTTAGGAAAGAAAATATTAGTTGCAAAGGCAATTTAAATGTATAAAATCCATAAAATAAATAATTAAGTCCATGAAAAGCCTTAAATATGAAAATACAAAGAGAGTGCAGGAATGGACATGATTCTTGGAATAGTGCAGGAATGAAGAGGTTTTGAGGTTGAAAAAGAGGTCTTAGGTCATGTATTCGAAGTAGGAAAGGGGGTAAAAATGAAGCAATTTATCCTACCAACATATGGCGTGCCACGTATAATTGTTTCCTCCTTCGGCTATGAAATTGATACACAGGAAACTACATTTAGTGTACTTCTAGCCAATTTTTACAGAATTCCAATCCGATGCTCAGAGATAATTATGATGATTCTCCCAATATTACCTCTTTGAGATGAAATTTGGGAGCCTGCAAAAACCCTAACTTCCAGAGATCATATCTCCAAAAATAGTGCGAACCAAGATCTGAAAATTATTACATGAAGTTCCTAGGGATTTCTTCGCAAATGGGTTTTTTTTAGCTTCTAAACCTTCATAGAAAAAAAATTATAGCGAAAATTCCATGATGACATGTTTGAAATAGTGAAACCCTAGAATCCAAAGCTTTGATACCAAATGTTATGAAACTGACTCACAAAATAGAAGAAAAGATAGATCATCGGCTTAAAAATCAGCCTCTTCGAGGGGGAAACCTCCTTTACATTACATCAATGAAAAATTCTTGGATGATACAAATGACAAAACCTCCTTTTTATATATAGGAGTCCATGGGGTCACAATATAATCCTAGCCAACCTAACAATAATAATGTAAGGGAACAACAATAAAAATAGTGGGCTTTTATGGGGCACAATAATAAAAATATGGGGACTACAAGGGTAGAACAATAACAATAAGGGGGCTACACTAACAAAAATGAGGGACTACACTAGAAATATAGGGACCTAACATAAATGTGCATTTTTTGTCGAGTCTGGATGAATTCTTGGTTTCATTGTCTCTAAACATGGGATTATGGTTGATTTCTATAAGGTAAAGGAAATTATTGAATTTCTCGCACCACAATCCATCTTACAACTCCAAGGTTTGCAAGGAGAGGTAAACTTCTTACGTCATTTCATCGTAAACTACACTAAATTGAAAAAAGCCTTTATGTGCTTACTCAAGAAAGGGATACCTTACCTATGGGATGATCAAGCTCAACGATTGTTTGACGCCTTGAAACGGGCACTTTTTCCCACCCCACTTCTTAGTGCCCCCGACTATTCGCGTGAATTTCTCATTTACATGGAAGCCTCACCATCCTCCCTTGGAATGGTTTTGGATCAATTTCAAGATGACACCAATGAGAATGTGGTTTATTATCTCTCGAAAGGCCTCGTTGGGCCTGAATTATGATATTCACATGTGGAGAAAATATCTTTGGTTGTTGTCTTTTCTATCAGCCGCCTCCGACACTACATACTGTTGTGACAAACTACTATCATTTTTTTGGAGAATCCCATGAAACACATTCTGTCTTGTCATATCATTGGAGGAAAATATTCCAAATGGGTTGTAATCCTCCAACAATTTGACTTGGTTTTTGTTGCTGCCAAGGCCAAAAATATTTAGTCTTTATCAAATTACTATCAAAAATTCCCAGAGTTGACCCAGATGAAGTATCTCTTTATCCATTTCATGATGAATCTGTCTATCTGGTCGACTCTACTGATCCTTGGTATGGATACATTCTTGTCTACCTCCAAACACAACGGTTTCACCCAGGTTTTACGACAAACGACCATCATCACATCTACCACCAAGCTCAACACTACCTTGTGCTAAACGATACACTATATCAATGGGGCACTGATACATTTATTCGACGTTGTCTCACTCTTACCAAGGTGGAGCTCGCTTTAAATGACTGCGACACTCGGGCATGTGGTGGTCATCTTTTAGGCATAACTACTGCCCATAAAATCTTGCGTGCAAGATACAACTGGCCCACTTTGTTTAAATATTGTGTTACTGAGGTCTGGAATTTCCATCCATGTCAAATATTTACTAAAACAATGTGTGCTCATCCTGCCCCTCTGCATCTAGTTATTTTCGTCGGTCCCTTCTCCAAATGTGGAATAGACTTTGTGACATGTAATCCCACTTCCACTGATGGACACAACTACATCTAGTTGTTGTCGGTTGTTGGAACGAGGTCCCCTAACCGCATTTTTGGCCCATTTTTGTAATATTTTTTAATACTTTGTCTTTCGCAAGGGCTTTGGGGCAGTTTAAAGCCCTGATGTATTGTAATATGTCAAGGGGTAGACTAGGAGTCTATAAACCATGGTTTGCGAACCATAGAGTAGCGTAGGCTAAAATATTATAAATAGATAAATCGAGTCTACAGGGGGCTAAGAAGGAAGTAAGCAAAGTTTGGATACAAACTTGTGGATTGTTTGTTGATTTTCTGGGTAAGGGCTCCTGATGGCTATGTGCGTGGAGACTCCAAATCATGCTGTGTGCGGACCCCGTTGGCTATGTGCATAGGCTGGTAATAGATTCTATAAGTTGGATCTGAATATGAATGAATGAGAAGTTTGTTGATGATGTTTTAGTGTTCCTGTGTTACAATTATTGGATGTTTTTATGTTCTAAGATTCGTTTTTTCTTATTGAATACTGATGATATATTGATGCGCACGTGATGCGATATGATGAATGCGTAGCTCTGGTTAAATTACTCTAATCAAGTTACCCATTAATTACGATCTATGCTTATCCAATATACTGCTAAAAGGGTTGTGTGTTGGGCTTCTTCTACGCAAGTCTATAGATCTGAAGGGACCCCCTTTTCCTAACCCTCTCTCTCTCTCAGGGTGCAGAAGCGTAGTTCCATCATCCTCCCATACTAATTTGGGTGAGACCTTGACCTGCGCAAGCGAGACATTGCCAAAAGGGCTAGTAATATCGACGTTTGCTGGAAAACCTTAAAACCGAACCTGGGTCAAGACCCTTAAATCCAAAAAATGGTTCAGTTGTCGGGACCGAGAAAATTTTGAGAGAAATATTGGGTAATGCCATGGGATAATTGGTAGCCATTAAAGCCTTAGTTAGAATACTAGTTCAAAAAATAGATTCAAGACTTTGCCCTAAAAGGGATTAGAAGTAAGAAACTATCTGCTGAAGAGTGGAAAAATAAGTATATTTTTACGGAAGTACATGAAATATTATTCGTATCCTTCGCACATGAATTGTAGAAGTGGTTGGCATAATTGGTGGAGTTTCGAACTTGCTGGAAAGATGATCAGGTCACACAGTGAACCCCCAAATTGATTCAACAATTGGAAAGGACTGATAACAAGGTTACCAAAACTGTAGACCACTGGGTTGACAGTATCTTGGGAGGATTCGTGACAAAATTTTTCGTTGATAATTTTGTATCATATTCATAAGCAAAGTGAAGATTATTTAAGAGATTTAGACGTAAGTTCCTAAGAACCCTACCGTTCTTGATTAAAATGTTATTAAGTGAAAAGGGTGTCTTGTGTGGCCACACCGAGTGAATGATCTCCGACCATAGCGGGAGCACGACACAAAGAGGTAAATACTACTAGGTTAATCAAGAAGGAGACATATCAGTATACAGTCCCTTAAGGGAATCACCTGAGTTTAACCAAGGAGGGGTTGCTCAATTTGGAACCACCCCTCCAGCCACACCTGCATCGAACCCACATAAGGGTAAGAATTCCCCTACCCCACCTCTGCCAGCTGAGGATGATATGGCCACGCACATGAAACTACCTACCTTTAAAGGTGTAGGGGACAAGGATATGAATCGATTCTAGTTCGTAGCAAAGTCTGTGTGGACTGTGTAGAATGTTAACAATGATCCTATCAAATGAGCATAGCTATCCATAGCCTTTGAAGGAGGGGCCCTGGATTGGTTTATGGGATACATTGGTCAACATGCCAACACACCAATACAAGATATTAAGCATGCCCTAAAGCAACAATTCCGGAAGCTTAAGTCATACTTTCAATGTGTAGTCGAATTAAAGGACTTTAAGCAGGGACCTACAGAGTCTATCTAGGAAGTTGACCAACAATTAAAGAAGTTTATCAGGGATGGGGGTTTTTTCTACGAGGATAAAAATCACAAGGAAAGTTTTATCGCTATGCTATTACCACACCTACATGGGCCCATGGGACAGTAGAAGATCGGATCCCAGGAAGAAGCTCTAGAGATTGCCATGAAATTAGAAGCTGCACCAAGAGATGATACGCAATTCGTAGCCCTACATATCTAGAACCAGCTAGAGGCAATGAACTTAGAAATTCAGAGCTTACAAAAGGATCGAGGTAAGGAAGCTATCCCAGATATCTAGTGCATACGATGTAGGGTATCAAGTCATACTAAGGATCAGTTTCCTTTGTTGTCAGATTATATGCAGGCTGGGGGGCCAAGCCCTCTACACCCTAGGGAGATGGTTGGCCCTAGTAGTTCCATGTTGTGATGCGCTGACTGTTGGGTATGACAGATCCCAAAGTAGACAAAGCAGTTAAACCATTCCTTTAAGCATGTATGAAGTTGGTACGCAACCAGAAGGCCATAGAGAATCTCCAAGCATTAATCGATAGCTGCAGAGGAAAATTTGTTTTATAGCTAAGGTTAAAACTGTGAATAAGATATACAAGAAAAAAAAAAGGATTGGACAGGAAATACGCATGACTTCACAGATTAGAGACTATGAAATGGATCAAGTCATCCTTGATTTAGGACTAGACGCAAATGTCCTACCCAAGAAAACTTGGCAAAGAATTGGAGAACCTAAGCTGGAATGGTCAACTATTCGGCTACGAATGGCTAATCAGCAGAATATTATCCCGTTGGGACAACTAAAAAAGGTTGTAGTAGATATGGAAAGTGTTAAGGTTTACACTGATTTTGAGGTAATTCAGATAGTGGATGACGCAGACCCTTACCCTGCACTCTTAGGCCTGTATTGGGCTACTAACATGAGAGGTATTATTAATTTAAAAATAAGGAGCATGATCTTTGAAAGTGAAGGCACAAGGGTGATAGTTCCGTTAGATCTAGCAGAAGGGGAGTGGTACACAAAACTAGTAGGAGAGGAAGAGGATGTTGATCACGTCTACAAGCTGATCACCTGAGATGATGACTGGATCAACCCCACGGGTGATGGCATGTTATGCTGGGAAAAAGATAGTGAGTGCTTATCTGACTCAGATGGAGAGACAGAAAATTAGAAAAACCAGCTACATGATGTATCTACTCTGTAGTGTCTTAAGATCACAAAAATATTCCGATGCATCTCTTCAGAGGTAAGATAACTACCCCACTTTGATGGCTCTGGTAATGTTAAATATTTTCTCAAGGAAGTTTAAGCAAACGTCCTTGAAGAACGATTATTTTGGGCCCTTGAATTGGCCATGCGTGCAACCCCCACACGCTAGTGGGAAACCGATAAGGGAGCTTTTCAAGACTGGGGAGAGTGTAGAAAGATGATGATCTTATGATTTGACCCTCCAATCAAACCGCCATTGGAACTTTTCTCAGGACGAGGGGATCCGCGCAAGCACTTAGCTCTCTGGATGGAAGTATGGAAGGAAAACACATGGAATGAATGGATCCATATGTTTATTCACGCATTAGGGAAAATCCCTACCACTTGGTATGTGGATACAAAACTCCACCAACGTACCTGTCATTAGGATACAATGACCGATGATTTTGTAATGAAGTTTGGATTAACATGAGGAAATGAGAAGCTGGATGAAGCTCTGCAAGATATAGATGCTCTGGTCTTCAATGAGTCCCTTCCTAAGCAAGAGTGTACTATGCTAGCCTGGGATACGCAGATACAAGATATGTAAATTGGAGAAATTTGTCAATAGAAGACTATGATGAGGATCCCTAGAATATCACTATCCTAGAGTCAGAAATGGAACGTGGCAGGGTAGGCCCTTCACTACAAGCGGTCTATGTTACCAAACCATTGAAACTAAAGGAAGTTAACATTGGCACATAAAATCAGCCCAAGATGGCTAAGATTGGGGATTCATGGGATGATGAAACAGTGGGAAAGATCACAAAATTGTTGACTGAATATCAGGACCTATTCCCAAAAACTTTATATGAGCTCAAAGGGATCATAGGGGATATGGGCATTATGAGGATTACCTTGAAACTGGATGCGTGGCCTATTAAACAACGACCCTATCACCTGAACCCTAAATACAAACAAAAATTTAAGGAGGAAATTGAAAAGATGGTGGCCGCTAGTATCATTGAACCTGTGGAACAATCAGATTGGGTAAGTCCTAAGGTGGTCCAGTAAAAGAAGGAAAAAGGAGGGATAAGGATTTGCGTAGACCTACGCAAGCTAAATGATGCATGCGTACACGATCCCTTCCCTACACCATTCTCCGATGAAATTCTGGGTAATGTGGGAGGTCAGGAAGCTTACTCATTTAGCCCCCGAGGACCATAGTAAGACAACTTTCACAACTGAGTGGGGCTCATTCCAATACAAGGTCATGCCATTCAGACTAAAGAACGCCCCTATCATATTTTCATGCGTAGTTGTAGAATTATTCAAGGAATTCATCCACAAGTTTCTAGAAGTTTACTTTGACAATTGGACAGTTTTTGGGTTAGTAAATAACCATGTGTCAAACCTGCACATGATGCTGGATTCCTACAGGAAACACCAAATTTCATTGAATATAAAAAAATGCATATTTTGTGTCCCATTTTGGATTCTATTAGGGCATGTGGTGTGTTAGCAGGGCTTTATGGTTGACCCATCCAAGGTCGCTATTATAATCAATTTGGTAGTCCCCACTACTGAGAAACAGTTGCGCTCCATCCTAGGCCACACTTGGTACTACCAAAGTTTGTTCAGGGGTACGCCTTGATTATTGCCCCAATGGAGAAATTGATGAAGAAGGATGTCTTTTTTTTTGGGGATGATGAATGTTAAAAAAGCTTCCAGCTATTAAAATAAATGATGGTAATCACACCTATTCTTATATTCCCTGACTGGGAAAAGGACTTTTATGTACATGTGGATGCATCAGGGATTGCATTAGGAGTTATCTTGCCACAACCTGAAGAAGGGGACATTGATCACCCGGTGGCCTTCGCTAGTAGGAATATTTCGAGTGTAGAGTGTAAATATTCCACCATGGAGTGTGAAGGGTTGGCAATGGTGTGCGCCCTACGAAAATATAGGCACTATTTATTAGGCAGACAATTCAAAATGTTCACAGATCATTCATCTTTGAAATACATGGTTAATAAGCCTGTGTTGGGGGGGAATATATGTATGTGGCTACTGTTGTTTCAGGAATATGATTTTGAAATCATTGTGAAACAAGGGAGGTTGAACATCGAGCCAGACCACTTGTCTAAGATCGAGAATGGAGAAGAGCCAAGTAACCTGGAAGAAGGATTAAATGATGCACATTTGTTTGCTATAAAGGTGTTTGACAAGCACTTTGTCGATGTTATCCAATTCTTGACCATAGGCAAGGCACTCGATGGCTATTCAGTACTACATAAAAAGGAACTGGTTGCCCGCGCAACCAATTTTACTATAATCGTGGGACAACTCTACAAGTTGGGTGCAAACGAAGTGCTGCAAAGGTATTGTTGGGTGTGGAGCCTGATTATCTTGTTTATTTTGTATCACAGCATTGGACCCTTGTACCTTAATGGGGCAACAACGCCGCCTGAAATTAAACACTGCCTACGGGGTGTAATGGGGGTCGACTGCAACTTTATGGAGCCCCCCCTTGACGGGGGGTTCCGGGGGTAGCGCCCCTGAAGCTAAAAACAGATGTAAAATTTCCTTGTAAAAGTATAGTAATTTCTATTCAATATGAGTTGTTCATTAGGCGGATGATCTGATGATAGAAGTTATGTTTAGTTTAGGGTTTTTTTCCCTAGAAGGCAACCCCTCGCTTGTATGAGGGTATTATATTGCGGCTGTGTATTGTATGTGTATTCTCAGAGCGAGAAACACATAGGGAGACTCTGAGAGAGAACATAGGATATTACAATGGATCTACTATAGGTTGTGTCTCTTCATTTTGATGGATAGTAGAAAGGAAGGACTGGCTGTTCGGGGTGGACATAGCCCAAACTGGGTGAACCATGTATATCTATGTCTCTCTAGTTTTATGTGTTTTGTGTTCTTGTGTTTTCTACATATTTTATGTGTTTCATTGCTCTGTAATATATATAATTTTCTAACAAGTACGTACTTGAACACGAGAGAAAAGCTATCGTTTCCAAGGCCCATGGAGGAATTGCGAGAGTACATTATGCAGGTAAAGCTACTGCGCAGAAAGTATTAAGGGTCAGGTTATGGTGGCCCACATTGCACAGTGATGCCCATGTGTACTCTTGGGTTTGCGACGCATGCCAACGAACCGGGAAGCCCTCATGATGAGATGAGATGCCCATGCAACCACAAATGGCCCTGCAAGCATTTGATAAATGGGCCATATATTTTTTCGGACCTATCAATCCCCCAGGAAAAAAGACCAGTGCCCGATATATCATCACTGCCATAGATTATGTCACTCGATGGGTGGAAGAAAAAGTTGTCGAGGATTGTACTATGGATACGGATGTGAAATTCATTTTCGAACATATTCTGACTAGGTTTGGTTGTCCGAAGATCATAATGAGCGACAAAGGTACGCTTTTTTTTAATGAAACTATCATGGCTCTGACTGAGGAATTCCAGATCCACCATACAAAGAGTACCTTGTATCATCCACAAGCAAATGGGGCCGTAGAAGCCTTCAATAAAATTTTGGAACATGCGCTCACTAAGGTCTACAACATTGACCATAGCGACTGGGACATACACATCCCTTGTGTACTCTGGGCCTATAGGACTACGTCTAAGAAACCCATAGGAAAAATGCCCTTCTAAATGGTCTCCGGGAAGGAGGTCATCATGCTTATGGAATACATCATTCCCAACCTACGCATCTCGGCTTTCACAAACATGGTGGACCCACACATCATGGAGGATCACTTTGCACAGCTGGTGGCCCTATAGAAGATTGGTTCATTGCTCAGTTCCACTAGTAGGTTCATAATTATCGTGAAAATCATGGCATGATTGACACATTCGGTAGAAGGTATTTACGGAGGATGAATTGGTACTACTTTACGATAGTCAATTTGCGTGACACCTGGGGAAGTTCAATAAGCACTATATGGGTCCATATATAGTAAAGTAAATTACCAATGGAGGCACAGTCATATTGGCTACGTTGTGCAGATATTTTTTTCCAGGGTACGTTAATGGAAGTTGTCTTAAACCCTATATGGACTCCTCAGTGCTGACCAAATGACTATATGGCCGGAGTAGCTGTATAATGGATGTTGCGCACATCAGGCCATGAAAATTAATGCAGGATTGATGGACGCACAGGGATGATGCGCATCGTAAGGGGTACAATGGGGTATGACATAAGCGTAGGGGTTGCACGCAGTGGAAAAAACTAGTCGTTGCAACAGGGCATTAGTGTGGAAAACCAAGTTTACCGTTCGATGGAACAAGAAATTGGCAATTAATGTGGCGATTTACAAGGATTTTTTACCATTTTCGTAATGATAGATTGCCATTAAGGCTAATCTGGTTTTTTTCCATCCTCATGGGCTATAATAGGAGGATCGTCAGTCATTAGGGATTGGTTTTTTGTTTGAAACTCTTGCGCCTTGGCCACCTTGGTGAATCTTGTCTATTCTATGTAATATCCATCTGTATGTCTGAGTGATCTACTCCGTTTGAGAGTAGAAACCCTGAATTTATCTTCCGAGCAAGAATGACTGCTATGAACCCTAATGAGTCACTACCTATCAGAGATTTTAGGGAAGCTGGATCTGAAGAGGTATTAGAAGTCACCCTTGAAATGAAGGAGGTCATATCTACCCTACCAAAGTGGAAGGGAAAGGGGAAGGTGAAGGGCACAGAGATAGGGAAGGTAAAAGAGGCAAAATGGGCTGGGGTGAAACCTTGTACGTCCCCCCGGATTGCGCATTCCCCTTGAAAAACGTCCAAGGGACGATCGCCTGATTCATCAAAATGCCCTAGGAGGATTACAGAGGAAGCCCTACATCCAACACTGCTAACCTAGTTGCCACCTTATGTTAAGCCAAGCAAGACAGTTATGTGTGCCCCCAATAATGTTGTTATCATCCGTTCCTACCTTAAGATGCCTCTAGTCCCAAAGTAGGTGCCCCTACAAGGAGAGATGTTCGGCTGACTCCCCCTCATTAAATCCAATTATCATGATCTGGGCAACCTGGATGCCTTCCCTTCGCTAGCTCCAGAGCTCTACCTTGAAAGGGTAATGGATGGCAACGTCCCAAAGGTTGAGCCAATGTCATGGGTACGAGGGTTGGCAGGGTCAGGGATCTTAAACTTGCTGTGCATCCCCCACTTTGGCTGATACAACATCACCGACCTGATTGTTTACCAGGTTTTATCAGCTGCTGGTGCTAGTCCATGATGGCTACTTATGGATCCAAGGTTGCATACTAATTTATGCTGCTTTAATTCACTGAATCATTGATCTCCCCATGCAGGGGCCAAGTCCTAAGGAAGGCATAGGCAAGAAGTTTGAGCAACAAATTGCTGAAGATGTCCGGCAGAAATACCATGTTGCTAGCAACCAAAGAGGGTTTCAGATCGATACAATTAGCGATCTAGGGAAACTCATAGGTACCTTGCTACTTGCATGCAAATTGATGTGCAAATCCTAGGCAACAGTCGCCCCCACCTACGTAATTCAACTCACTGGTAGATGCGAAAAGGGAGTCTGCTTCAACTCGTCGCAATACCTTGTTCATGAACTTCTCAACAATGTGCGCAAGGCCCAGGATCAAGGAAATGCTTTCTACGAATCCTGGCTGATACTATTAATTCCCTTAGTTGTGTGGGAGACACATGAAGAAATAGTATTCCTCGCTCTCGAGCCAGGCATGTGTGAAGGAGCACAGTTTTCTAACCTCTAAAATTCAAAGGATCCCAAGCGGGTCGAGGATAATAAGGTATTTTTGGTACTATATGACAGAACCTTGGCAGCGGAAATTCATTCCCAGCCATGCTTGTCCCCGACAATCTACAAAAAATACAAGCATAGCGTGGCATTCCAGGTGACCATGCATAATATGTAGGTTCGAGCCCACAAAGATCCTGCTTGGCCCTCGCACATTAGGCGCATCTAGCCACAACACAGCCTCAATAGATACTACTATGCCTGCCACAACGACAAATTCGGCAGTTCCTGCTACGACACAGCACATGACCCCCACCACCCTCGTGAACGCTACCATGCAAATAGAACCAGAGCCCCAGCTGGATCGGAACCTTAACGGGTTCGATGGTGCAGACACGACGTCCCCTCATGGTCTCAAATGCACCAGCGAACTGCCTAAGGGGTCGAGGAATAAGCATAAGGCTATTAAGCCCAGCGCAAATGTAGAGGTTACGTTGACAGAGGATGACCTTGATAAAATTTTCGACGTCGTCACCATTGGGTCTGAGGATCGATGGGATGCTTTGAAAGGACAACACAAGGCCACGGTAAAATTTTTTCAATCTGAGCTGCAGGCTCTTCAGATAAAAGCAGACACCCTTCAATCGAGCGTGGATCAAGCAAGGCAGAGTCAAGCAGGCTAGCCAGCTGCATTTATAGTCCTGACCACCATCACAGATAGCCAGATCTACCCCCTCCCAAGTGCAGCTTTTGCAATGGTACCCACAGAATTATGCAGCTAGGTCCGGGCATGCTCTTCAGTCGATCTCAATGTTGGGCGCTTGACAGGTGCACAGCTGCACGACTTATTTACCTCCATCACTAGTGAGCTTCAAGATAAAGAACTATGAGTGCAACAACACCTTAGCGAGGCTGAGCAAACCATTGTGACTCAAGTTGTTGAAGCTGCCTAGGCCCAAGCTGCACACATTGTTACCATCACGCAACAGGCTACGTTAGAGCAGTTGATAGACCGGCTCTGTGAAGACATGCTGGAAGTAATTCCTACCTTAGCTACGCCGCAGTCCAAGGTTGAAGGCTTGGTCGCTCCTTTGAAGGTGTCTCAGACTAAGGTACAGGTTTTTAAGGCCTATTTAGTACTTTAGATAAGATCGTTTCAGGCCAAGATACAGGGACCCCCCCGGAAGTGCACGCCTAACAAGCTGCACTGGTCACTAAAGCAACAACCACTATTACCGTGCATATCAGTCAAGGAACCAATTTGTTTGAGATTGCTATGGAATTATGGTCTCTGGTGCAGCATGACCCTCTCCTTCACCAAATTGATCAGGAGTTGCACCAATAGGACTAGGATTTTGAGCAAATGGAAGCCACTATGGCCACCCTTGTTCCAGCCCAACAACTTGCGTGCCTTCAGACCATCCACACGCTCAGAAGTGAAATTTTGGGGCTTTGGCACAAGAAACAGATACTCAGTGACCATCTGATGCCCTGGGCTAATGAAGCTCTCAAGATTTTACATGAGTTATAAGGTTCCGTGAGACAATTTAACTAGACCTTGGAAAGTGTCACCACTGCGACTGAAGGCCCAACTTCGCAAAAGCTAGTTGATATTGCACAGACCGTAGCTGCGTAGAGCATAGGTTTTCTGCCCCTGTTGGCTACCACTATTGAGAAGCTCCAGGAAATGATGAAGACCCTTCTGTCGCTATGACTTGGGACGAGTCACAAGATTGTGTTGGGGGACTATTGGAACGAGGTCCCCTAACTGCATTTTTGGTCCAGTTTTGTAATATTTTTGTAATAATTGGTCTTGCGCAAGGGCTTTGGGGCAGGTCAAAGCGTAGATGTATTGTAATAGGTCAAAGGGTAGACTAGGAGTCTGTAAACCATGGTTTGCGAACCATAGAGTCGCGTAGGCTAATATATTATAAATAGATAAATCGAGTCTAGAGGGGGCTAAGAAGGAAGTAAGATAAGGTTGGATACGAACTTGTGGATATTTTTTCGATTGTCTGGGTAAGGGCTCCTGCTAGCTGCATGTGCAGATACCCTAAGTCTTGTTGTGTGTGGACCCCACTGGCTGTGTGGAAGAGCTGGTAATAGAGTATGTAAGTTGGATCTGAATATGAATGAATGAGAAGTATGTTGATGATGTTTTAGTGTTCCTGTGTTACAATTATTGGTTGTGTTTATGTTCTAATATCGTGTTTTCTTATTGAATACTGATGATATACTGATGCACACATGGATGTGATATGATGAACGTGTAGCTCTGGTTAAATTACTCTGCTCAAGTTACTCGTTAATTACAATCTATGCTTAGCCAATATACTGCTAAAATGGTTCTATGTTGGGCTTCTTCTACGAAAATATATAGATCCAAAGGGACCCCCTTTTTCTAACCCTCTCTCTCTCTTAGGGTGCGGAAGCCTGGTTCCAACACTCTCCCATACTACTTCAGGTGATACCTTGACTTGCGCAAGTGGGCCATTGCCGAAAAGGCTAGTAGTATCGGGGTTTGTTGGTAAACCTTAAATCCGAACCTGGGTCAAGACCCCTAAAGCCAACATTGGCTATTTTATGAAATGGGCTAAGACCATTCCCACTTTTTGATTCAACGGGGAAACTACTGCTCTATTCCTGTTCAATCAAGTTATCTGCTGATTTGGTGTGCCCTGCACGATTTTCACAGATCATGGTCCTCATTTTCAAAACCACATGATGTTGGATTTAACATCCTTTCTTGGTTTTCGACAAGATCATTCTTCATCCTACTATCTGCTAGCTAATAGTCAAGTCGCAGTTGTTAGTGGTGTCCTCAAGACCATGATTCGATGGTTAGTAGGCAACCAAAAAAACACATGGCATCGAAAATTATACTTCGCATTATGGGCATACCGAATGTCAGTAAAAAAATGCTACATGTTTCACACAATTCCAACTATCATACATTCTGTAAGTAGTTCTCCCAATCGAGTGTTAGATTTCGTCACTCAAGTTAGCTGTTGAACTCCTACCCAAAAATACTATCGAAGAAGAGCGCTTGCTTGTACTCAATCAGTTAGGCGAGTCTCTTCGAGACACCACACTAGCCCTCGAAGCCCACATGTGGCGAGTCAAAGCTTAGTAAGAAAAATATTTCAAGCCTCATTCTTTCCAGGAAGGTGATCTAATATTACTTTACAATTAGAAACATGACCTCTTCGGGGGAGGAACACTTCAACCATTATAACTCAATCCATATGTCATCACTAAGGTTATTTATAAAGGAGCCTATGAACTTCAAGACTGAAATGGAATCCCACTCGCTGAGCTCCACAACTGGCTCTATCAGAAGAAGTATTTCTCCTAGTACTCTATTAGGCATCTGCTTTGTAATTTTGTATATATATAAGTTTTGTATATTTTTTTGGTGTGTCTGGATTTTTTTTCTTTCCAAGTATTTTTCTCATACAAATCTCTTTTTTCACAGATGTCTTCATCACCCTTACCATACATTGGATATACATATGGTTTCATTTGTCACACACAGCACATTGCATTGGTTGCTTGGGTCCTCTATACACCTGAGTCATAACTACTTGGTTCTGGGAGAATCTTCCTTGGTGATGCCACCAACAACATTGCTAAGTATATGTCCGTTATAAAACTCCTCATTGAAGTTGCATCTCTCTACATCTCCAATCTGGTGGCCTGATTAGATTCCCAGCTAGTTGTTATGCATTTGAACAATCATTATCACATTCGAAATCATGTTTTATTTCGTTATTTTTTAAGGGTACGATTTCTAGAACATCAATTTGACTCTATCACTTTTGAACACATTCCTAGAGAATCTAATGCATTAGTTGATCATTAGTAAACTATGTATTGTATTGGCATCTGTCACATTTGTTATAAAAAGAGTCATACATGAGTGTAAATTTTTTCATCACAAAAAAATTACATAAAAGATAAAAATACATTGTCATAAACTCTTCAAAACTTGGGTGTTTTATACAAAAATGGTTTCTCTAAGCCTCAATATGACATCTAAACACCTATGCTTACTCCTGCTGAGCCTGCTACTCATGATAGTAGATAATTGCCATAGATATCCTCCTCAGAGGCACCAAAAATATCCCAGGCACACCCACTGTATGTCGCTTTAGGTGGATTAGGATCTCCCTCATGGGAAGAGGCATCACAACCATGCTCAATGCTTCGAGGTTTCTCTTAAACTCGTGCAAACTCTAGGCATCGTATCCCTCTTCAACGGTTTTTGCAGCCTCTATTTCTACTCCAACCCCAGGTAGCTACATTCCTCGCCTAGCATGGTGAGGGGTTCTAGCTGGTCTTACAGGTGCCACATCTGTGTCAAGCAAACACTTCATGTCAAAAAAAATTTCACCCATTAAACAAATTTTTTTTTTTTATCTAAATATTCAAAAGACACAAAACTACTTGTGCTCTGATTTATCATCTTACCATCTGGCCTCCACTGAGTTCCAAGGAAAAATCTTAGCTCCGGATCTCTTGTCAGGCTCATCCCAGCATAGGGATAATCCTTGATCATTAGAATCTAGCTACTAAGCCACTCAAAGAATGCGTCATCAAAAATGTGTTGAATCGAGCCCTGTCTGGTCTGTGGGATCAAGGCAGTCCATCGACCCTGCTTAGGCTCCCTGGGTCTAGCTATGCCCATGACAATTAGAGGCCTCATCAAGGGCACTCTCTCTGTTGTGAAGCTAGCTCAAAAAAGAGAAGAAAAGAGATATCAACGCCTTAGAAATAAGCCACTTCGAGGGGGCAACCTCCAATACATTACATGAATGAACAATTCTTGGATGATACAAATGACAAAACCTCCTTTCTATATATAGGAGTCCATGGGGCCACAATGTAATCCTAGCCGACCTAACAATAATAATTTAAGGGCACAATAATAACGTAAGAGGGGGTACAATAATCAATATGGGGGTTACGGGGCACATAGTATAATAAGGGGCTACACTAACATAATAAGGGACTACACTATTAATATAGGGACTTAACATGCCCCTCTCCTTCAAAAAAGTGTTGTCCTCAACGCTTGATTATTTCTTGATGCTTCTGTATAAAATTTTCATCCTTCCATGTGGAATCTTCTATAGGAAAGTTCTTCCACTTGCTGAGATACTCTGAAATTAATCGTACTTGTCGAGTTCTTGTTTCTGTGACTGCTTCAAAAAAATTTCCGATGTGATGATGATCTTCCTGTTGTTTCATTATATTTTGCACCAAAGTTAGGTTATCCTTTAAGAGTTGGAGAACATGTTGTTGATGCACGATGTGATATTCCACTAATTTATCATCCATATTAGCTATTATTTTATCCTTCAAACCCTCCAACTTAGCCTCCATTTCCATTTTTAAACCATCTATGTCATCTTCGGTTGCTCTTCGTAAGATCGAAATTTGTTGCACTTGTTACCATAATTTTGATATATCATACTGCAACTCTTCCTCTTCATGCATCATAGTATAGCTTTTTGAGGGCTTAATGGGTATGGAATTATTTTTTGGAGGCATTATGGAACCCAATATCGATAAAAATTCTAAAATATGCCCTTGGAATCACTTCAAACTGTTTTTCAAACAAACGTTATGCAATTTTAAAAACCAAATACACACCTTTTTCTTTCTTTTGAGAAGCTCGATATTGAAACTGAATTATCTATGTGATTTCAGATCCTAAATAGCTGAAATTTGTCCCTGAAGTATCCCTCTAAATTTTATTTCGAATGCCACAAGTCTAACCTGATTTAGATTCTTGAAGACAAAGTTATGCCCAATCTCCTATGATGACCTAATTATGGACTATTTTAGTAGAGCGAACTTGTATGAATTGCCACGTGTCACTGTTTGCTCCTTTGGCTCTAAAATTGATAGAAAGAAAAATACAGTATATTTAATTCCAACCACGTTTTACAGAATTCCAATCTGATGCTCAGAGAGAGAGTTATGAATATTTTCCCATGATCACCTTTTTGAGATGAAATTTGGGAGCCTGAAAAAGCCTTAACTTCCATAGACCATATCTATAACACTATTGCGAACCAAGCTCTGAAATTTTTCGATGATCTTCCTCAGGATTTTTTATTCGTGTCTTAAAAATTTCAGCTTCTGAATATTCGTAGAAAAAAATTTATAGTGAAAAGGCCATGATGACCTATTTAGGTTAAATTCAGGAACCTGCAAAAAGCCCTAACTTCCATAGATCATATCTCCGAAAATATTGCGAACCAAGCTCTGAAATTTTGCGAAGATGTTCCTTAGGATTTTGGCTTCACACTCTAAACATTTTAGCATCTAAACCTTCATAGAAAAAAAATTATAGTGAAAATTCCACGATGACCTATTTGGAGCAGCGAAACCCTAGAATCCAAAGTTCTGATACCAAATGTTGTGAAACCAGCTCCAAAAAGAGAAGAAAAGAGATATAAACGCCTTAGAAATAAGCCACTTTGAGCGAACAACCTCCAATACATTACATGAATGAAAAATTCTTGGATGATACAAATGACAAAACCTCCTTTCTATATATAGGAGTCCATGGCGCCACAATGTAATCCTAGTGGGGCCACAATGTAATCCTAGCCGACCTAACAATAATAATGTAAGGGCACAATAATAACAATATGGGGGTTACAGGGGTACAACAATAACAATAAGGGGGGTTACACTAACATAATAAGGGACTACATTATTAATATAGGGACTTAACACTCTCTAGTATGAATGATACAATCAGTATACCATAACCAAATTCTCTTTGGGCCTGGGTCTTGCAAGTTGTCAACTCCTTCCTAACCCGGCGGACAACACCCTCACACCTATCGAATACTTGTGGTTGCAGACAATCCAGCGCCAAAATAAATTGGACCTTGGTCGCTACATGCTGACTCTTGGCTCTTTCCAAGTGTATAATCATCCATAGCATAGCCCTCAAAGTTCTAGAAGCTATGCAAACTATAGGTATCCTATTTTTCATGACGTGGTGTTATCAGTAAGCATTTGAAGTTCCTCCTTCTCATTCTCTCTTTCATGCTAGATACTCATGGTAATAGCTTAGTACCTACACAACGACAGTTTTCAATGGATCATAAATTGGCTCAATAGCTTGGAAAACAAGAAAACTCAACTTGATTTTTGTTTGGGTCGACTAACGCGACCCCTTGTACAAAATAGGGTGTTCTAATGCCCTCTACCTTAATGAGAAAGGTGTTTAATGCCTCCCAACCCACTGGGCCATCACGTTAGCTGCCTAATATTTCTATGGATTGCCCAAAAACAAATTTTTGACAAGTAAAAACCATAAAAATTCTAATGTACAGAAGGACAAAGGTCTAATATCTTACTTGGAACTCACGGAATCGAAAATGGTTTCCCATATCATCCATAATCAAGCATTGAATTTTTGCCATTTTTGGCACTCCATAGCTCTTTCACCAAATACAAATAGTGAAAATGAGCCTAGTTTTCTTTCCTATAGACATCCTGGAGGTATGAACCACTCTTGCTAGTTATTGAAATTGGTGCTTTGTAAACTTTCACTATGTTTTGACACAACTATTCGTTATTTTGTCAATATTACCAATGCTTTGATGAATTGCTAGTGTTTTGTTTTACAGTTCACCACACTTGACCTGGAATGAGCACACTCTTTTTGGGAAATTTTCTAGCTCTTTAATAAAAAAAATCCATGAGTTTCCTTCTTTGAGCTCATTAAAATTCCATGAGGAATATTATGAGCCATTATTTTTCTATCTTTTTCTAGCTCTTTAAAAATCGAAAAAGACATCGAGTTTTTCTTCGTTGGACTCGTTAAATTTTCACAAAGAGTATTGAGTTTTTTTCATCTGACTCATTAAAATTTCACAAAGAATATTTAGTTTAATTTGTCTCCTCGTACTCATAGCAAAATGAGGTAGACGTCCATTGAACTTAGGTTTATCACTTTATCCGGACTCAATGGACTACCTTACATAAAAGGAACTATGACGGGCATATTATTAACCCTTTTTCGCACCCTGTCATCAACCATGACAAAGGTGCCTCCTTGGAGTTGTCTTTTACGATCTCTTTCAGACTCCCTAAACATGAAAATATCACTGAGTTTATTCGTCTGGACTCGTTAAGCCTAACTAGATAGAGAAAAAAATTTCGACAAAGTAGAGACTCACTCTCTATATTCTTAAGGATGTTTTAGAAGTAGTACCGAACATGGCACCCCTCAGTAAGCTCCTCTTTATCAGATACTCACTAAACCCTACCATTATATGAGTTTAGCCTCCATACTTCGATGTTTCTACATCTATGTATCCTAACAATATTTGGTGTTCTTGACTCTAAGCTACCTGGTACCCTGTGTGTCGTGCCTTCTATTGTTTAAGAGATAAAGTTATCTTCTTCTTCCTGTATCAAACTAGCCGTCGTATGTCAACAATCTGCCCGCCACTTGTTTGCACATTTCTCTACCCTATCTTCAAAAGAAAATCATCTTTGGCTTGTTTCGTTTCAACTGATGTAGGAAACCCTATTGCCTACCTTTTGAGAGATCCCTTCCTATCGACTTCAACATCTTATCTAGGAAGGTGATCCAGAAAAATATCAGTACCCTGGAACTTGCAAACCTTAGTGGCAGGTTTCCTTGTGTTTGATTAGGGGTTCTCATCATTGTCTCCCATTCGATTGATTCTAACGAGTGTTCGACATCAACACAATTTTTCACACTCGCTATATTGTACTTAGCATCTTCGAGACCGTCATCCTTATCAGCGGCCATCCTCACGTCTATTAACAGTTCTCATTATTGAATGGTAATCAAGCAATTTCTCACATGTTCGACAACAACTCCTTTATTCACATGTGTATAAATATGATGTTTAGAGAAGCAGTGACCAAGACCTTGGGTAGAGGCTTATATCACTCATATTTGTTTCCTCCCTAAGCTACGTATACTTTTTTTCAGAGACATCTTGTCAGATTGATCCTGTCATAACACAAACTTCCACATTGTGCTAATCGGTGGACATACCAGTCATATCTCTTCCTAGAGAAATCACTCTGATACAACTATTGAGCATGAGAATTCCCGACCCAAGATAGTTTATATATTTGACATATGTCGCTTATTTTAGGTTTCCCACAATCCTATGACTCCTCTCTCTCTCTCTCTAAAATATAAAGTATTTCAGCCATCGTCTTCGTCTATGACCTCACACTTTAAGGGGCATCTGTTATATTAAAAATTACCTCCTCATCAACTCAGAGGATAAGAGCACTTGGATGGAAGAAATTGCCTAAGACAGAGACCCATTTTTCCATGGTAACGCACCCCAGAAACTACTAGGTTGAGTTATAATGCTTTCCTGCTTCTGGTAGGCAGCGTTAGTGCCTAAGTTAACACCATATTTTTCCTAAAGGGTAGTGTTACCCATGTTCCATGAGATTCGAGGGACGGATTCCGACTTAAATGACTGGAATTTCCGGCTTTTTCTCATAGAGTCAGTCTAAAAAGTTGACAACCTGCAGTTTAGACCTTTGATTGGACATTGCTAAACCTAACTAAGCATCCAAAAAGGGAAAAAACTATAAAATCATGAAAGCATCATGGATTTTTCCCTCTTCGAACTAATGGAGAAGAATGGAAAGGTTTTTCCTCCCAAATTCTTATAAATTGGAGGCAAGGGATCATTGTCAAAGGTCGAAAGGTTGAATGTGTAAGAGATGAACTTTTGTTAGTGTGTGATCTTATTTTTGGTATGATTCATTGAGAACCATTTTCCCAAGCATTGTCACATTAGGAGATTGAAGAGAGAGAGCTTGGAGTCGAAGGACTGAGGGAGGCCTGACCAAGCTGATGGTTGTAATCCTCCTTCATTTAATATAATATAACTGCCTCTATATTATCCACTTGATATCTTATGATTGCATATATTTCATAATTTGTTTAAGATATAGGCTATAAGTGGCCTAGATCCATATTATTTCATGTTTGGTTATATTCTTGTCTTTGATTATTTAGCTTGATAATATTGTGAAGATTACTAGTTTCTTTTTTTGCTTACACGATCCGACTTGGAGCTAGCGAGGCAGGCTTCTACCATACTACTTTGGGCTCTCTAATAGATTTGCAGTATACATCGAGGTAGTCATTCTCTACTTCATCTTGTTAATCAGTTACTTGTATGAACATGCATATGTTGTCTTTGTAAGTGTTGTAGCTAATCTGATTGTCTGCCTTGGGTCTCGGGAAGGTCCAAGAGGACCACCCATGCATTTTACCCCTAAGAAATCACAACAACTCAAAAAAATTTATGACATACACATCATCTGTCATCTGCCCGATCTTAAGTTTATAAAACTCCTTAGATTTTTTGTCATATTAATGCTCAGATAGATAATTCTCTCTAAAGATATTCCCAAATTCCTCCCAATTCAACTCTTTCTCAGCAATGCCTCAAACATTCTTCAAGTCCTCCCACTGGATGTATGCTTTCCCTTTTAAATGGAAAGTGTCAACCCTTGCCTTCATGTTTTTAGAATAATCATGAATTCTAAAAAACTTCTTAATTCCCAAAAACCAAGCTTCTACTTCATCTGATTTCTTCATATCTCCATAAATTTTGGGTGGTTTGGCCTTCGTGAACTCCTCTGGAATATAGCCCTTATCCTTCCTCTTTCATTGATGGTGATGGTGAGAATAATGATATTTTCCCCTAATAGAAGACCTATATGGCCTACTATTCTCATGCACATGAGTGTTGGTCCCACCTCTAGATGTGCCCAATGATGCACCTCTTGACACTATGTCTTTGCTTTCATACATGTGCCTCTTCCTTGACCTGCTACCTTTAGGTTCCCGAGGGCTCCTCCTGCTTCTATGGCTAACACTATCCTCATATTTTCTCTACTTCCGCATATTTGAAAGTGTTTGTAGAAGGACTATGTTTATCGTGGCATTCCTTTCTTAAGCTCTCACAAATTTCTCATTATCAGCCTTGAAACTCCTAACTTCGGCCCTTAGGCTTCTCAAGGTTCCGAAATAATACGGATATTGATTCCCTCCCCCTTGCTCTATTGATCTCTATTCTTCATTAGCCCTGAACCATTCACTTCCATGCCATGACTAATATAAACTATATTATACTATCTTGGTCACCATTGTTGCACTATCTCTATTTTAGGCTACTTGCAGTGTGTTGTCAATCACACACACTATTAGAAATCTCATAAAATCATGGGGTTGCTAGGGATATATTTACCTCCACATAAAAACCATGTTATTATGCTCATAACATCATCAAACAAAAAATCATCAGCATGCATAGATTTACAATCAATTATTTTTAAACCAGCTTTTAACACCTAAAAAACTTATTAGATAATTTTCTAAAAATCCACATATGAACAATTCCATTCAGTCCAAGTGTTCAACCATGCTCTAATACCACCTATAACAACAAACCTTACCCAACACCATGACCCAAATGAAGTCACTCTCAATACCTGACCCTCAAAGTACTATTATGATGATGGGGTATAAAATTTTTGACTTTCACCAAACTCATCTGACCCAAAACTATCATCACATTTGCATACGTCTTGTCAAAACGAATCTGATGATATATAAATTTACCTCATTTAGACCCTAAATCAAGAATTATAACCTTTCAAATATACACTCCACTCCCCCTTACCACCTTAGCAGCTTTCCATGTGATATTCTGACATTGGCCATAGTGACTAGCAGGTCCCTAGGGCAGTCAGGTCGGCCTACGTGATTTACAAACCTTCAAATTTTACCCGGGCCCAACCTCTGACTATTAGCGTTTTTAGAGTCGGCCCAAATTCTTGGTGCATGTAACTCTTTCCTTCCATTGATCCTTGACCTTTGAGCCAGTCGAGTTCAACTCCTCTCGAAGGATTAAAATTTTTCACATCGGCTTGACCTTCGGCTCCTCCATTCCCATCCACCTAAACCATTTTTTAGCTCCGACCTCCAACATAGGTTGGGACCCTCGACCTATGGGTCAAAATTCCATAAATTCCTCATTGTTTTCTAGTTTCATAGAGAATTCTAAAGGTCGGTTACTACAAGGGTTTTAAGGGCCAGCAGATGCACCTCTTCTCCTTCAATATAAGGGTAACTCCTTAGACAAAAATATGCACACAAAAATCATCAAGGAAGGTCACCAAAAAAAATGTCTTTAAAAGGAATTCTTCCAAAACATAGGAAAATGACAACACTGCCAACAAGGAAAATTGCCTCCATAGACTCCTCCAACTGACTAGTTGATCCCAAGAAACAAAGACTCCAAGTCTCTTACATCTACCCCGCTTTCAATGAAAGTAGATACATCAATGGGATTTATGACATTGATCACTCACCATCACATCCCACAAACCTCAAGGACAATCTATCGCCTTAATCCTGCAACATTGAAATTCCAACACTACAAGGATGAGTTCTCCTTGCTCCAATTTGACTTCCTTTTACAATTAGCACTTAAAGGAATTACAGTCCATTCATGTAATTTGATAAAGGATTATAAAATATCATCACTTATAGCCATATTCTAATCACACATAAACATACATAAGTTATCCATAACAAGCATGTATCTAGCTTAGAATCATAACACTTAAATCATGGATTCATATAAGGATTCCACATAAGTACTTATCTTTAATTGATACAGTTTATGGGAGACTAAGTTCAGGACTTCAACTCTCTACCCAACCATAGACATATACAACCAATCTACTTGTGGCTATCACCCCCAAGCCAAATTCCAAGGGACTGAGGTGGTCTTGCTTAAGGGAATAATCAACATTTTTCATATGAAACAGGGACTCTTGAAGTCCTCCTATCTCCACCCCTCAGCTAGTTAATAACTATTAACCAAGTTCGGGGAGTCCTCATACTTATAACCTCCACTCTCTCTAGATATCCAGTAACACACCCACATACCCCAGGGATTCCAAAGGTCTCACCTCCACCCTGGCATCATGCAACATAATGGTTCCACCCAATTGAGGGAATCCAGAACTCGCTGCCACATAATGCTTCCACCCAAATGAAGAGAGTTTGAAACCCAATGTTAATTTAAATAACAAGCAATGGAGGTTTTTGTAGTTTCCTTTACCAGGAATCCAAGGGCTAAACCTCTACCCTAAGCTATCAAGGAAATCTAGAGAACTCCATCTCAACCCTCCATTCCCCTGAGGTATCCCAAGATTTACTCTCGCCTGAAGGAGAAATCCTCTAGTGGTCCTATTTCTCTACGCAGATATGATGGAACTTTGAGTATGAGGGAAGCGGTCAATATCCTTCCAATACTTTAACTTGTTATTGCTTTAATTACTAGGAAGGACATCACTCTAGTTTTTTACTATCTCCTTAAATCAAAGTCTCTCTATGCTCCTTTCTTGTTGTTGCACACATTACACTCTATGTTTCTCCTTGCTTGTGCAGTCCTAAATCCTCCCTTCCTTCTGTTGGGGTTCTATATTGGAAAACCAAATGACAAGGAAAAATTCAAACCAAACTTTAGAGCTCTAGGATCTAGCCCTCCTAGTCTCAGAGAGGGATCCCTCAATTGTTTGCAAAGATATGACTTGTTTGCTTGTAAAAGGTTGATTTTAGGCTAGTTATTAAGCATGAGTTTGTTTGATTTTTTAGTGGGACATGATGATCTTGACATCATATATAGAAAATGGAAACCTCTAAGTCATTGGGCAATGGAGTCAAGTGGAAATTGTAACAAGTTTGTAAACATATCAGGGGTATCAGAGGGAAAATCTAACTTGGCCAATGGATCTACAAAGTCTATCAGGTGAAATGAAATGGACATTAAAGGTTTTTAGAATGAAAAATAGAACTAAGGGCAATTAAGAATCCTTAATTATATGTGCTTCTCAACAAAGGGACTTAAAACATCATTTGAACATGAAGAGGCATTCCATAGACAGGGCTAACCATAAATTCTAGAAACCACACTTCAGCAAATAACAATTTCAAGACAAACTTTTCAAATGAAATCTAGGAGTCGAGGAATGCTCTATTTCATCCAAATATTTCACTTTCAAGGATAAGAAAACATAAAATATTCACAAATATATGCATTCATAGAAGAGGGAACTCCTAAACATCTTTTATTATAGCTATAAAGACCTTCAAAACAATTATTTAAGCAAGAAAAATGGGTATGATTAAAACAGACCTCCTTGGAAGACTATAAACAATGGTATTTTAAAGGGAGACTTCAGAAACAGTTTTCAAGTGGTAGCAAGTAAGCAGGGAAAACCATAAATCATTCTTGAGACCAACTATTTGAATTTTTTCTAAAATAAACAAGCATAAGGGTTCAAGAGAGCAATTGATAATTCTCTAGAATTCCTCAGCAGAGGAAAACATAAAACAGTGGAGAGTAAACAAGTCTAAGGTGTTTCTAGGAGACATTTCTTAGCCTAAACATTTTACTCTACTGTAGTAATAAATGATGAAACAGAATGGAAAACAAGAAAAACATTAACAGATTAGAATACTTCACCAACAACCAAGCTCAGGGATCCAATGATAGAGCTTTCTCCGTCAACAAACAAGTTAAAACATCCACAGGTTCCAGAACATCAAATTTCTCTCAACTTCAGAAGAACTATACATTACTTCAAAGAGTCACCAAATTCCCACAATACAATGAGTTTGAATGCAGTATTTATGCTGCAAATGAGGAGGTGGAACTAATCTAGGGTTTGAGGGTTATTAATTATTAATTAAATGTATTTCTAGCCTTGAAAACGATGCAAGGCATAAAGCAGAAATAGGTGTGCAACTACTTCTCTTTTTAATAACTCTGTCTTAACTCTCTAAGGAAAGATAGGTGGAAAGTTTGACTTTGCATCCTATTTATATCTTTTACAATAACTGTCTGACAACTTAAAATATCTTTAATCTAACTACCTGACACCTTAAAATATCTTTTATGCAATAACTGTTTGGTTAGTCTTTGTAGGTATAAAGTAGGCCACAGGTGGTAGTTAGATATTTCTGAGTAAATAATTGCTTCCCTTTGATGTATTCGAGGCTATTTAACCTATCTTTCCTTAATTTATCCCTTTAAACTGTGTTTTTGGCCTAATTCTGCTTTTAGCCTTCATAACTATCTTTAACTCTTTATATCATCAATTTAAGCCTTTAATCTTCATCTGTGATTAAGTCTTTAATCCTTTGTTTCTTCACTTTTTCATTAATCTTCCCTATCTTTGTGTTTGGAGGGGTTCCTTGCTGCGTTGGAGGGTTTTATGAATTGACCAATGTTCATGAGGCATTGGTCAAACACATAAAATCCATGGTAAAATCCCCTTTTTCATTTTTGTTCCCACGATCATCATCCTAAGGTTCTATGCCACTTAGATTGGCTGTGGGGTGGCCTTTAGCTTCGGCCGTCATTAAAACCTGCGTATAAAACACAAAGACCATTACATAAAACCTGCATTTGTGGGTGACTGCATTCAGAATCTTGGGTGTCATTGTGGAGCGTTTGCGGAGGAAGAATAGTGTGCAGGGAGAAGGTTCCATAGGTGAAAACAGGCGCGGGGAGGATAAAATTTAAATCATGGCACGAAAAAGAGAAGAGGCGGATTTGTGAAAACCGACAGTGGTTTTCACTTGAGTTATTGGTGGTAAGCGGTAAAGGCCCAAACAAAATCAATACCATTCAGATACCGCCATGCATCCAGGCCAACACCGCCTGTTTTGCGTAGAAATGGATTGTTAACCCTTGGTGGTGGATCGAGTGCGAATTATAAAGTGAACCGTTGGATCTGGGGAGGCCAGATCAACGGTGGAGGAGAAGCGTGATGGTGGAAGATGATCAGCAGTAGGGAATGGTGGAGGACAGGTGTCGAAGGGAGATTGGTCAGTGAGTGGAGTAGTAGGTAGTGGGCCAGCAGGGTGACGTCAACTGCTTTTTTGGGTAGCGGAATGTTATTGGCAGGGTCGAAAAGATGAGGAAGCACGAAGACCGCTAGATATGGGAGATCTACGGTGGGGATTTTTCCTGAGGAAGAAGTGGATGAGGTAATGATTAGGCGAACTGGTGATGCGCAGGTGCGAGATCACCATTAGATCCGACAGATCAACGGTGTGGATTGCTTTAGGGAAAAAGCAATGGCGCAGGACAAAATATGGACGAAGGTGTTAAAAATAAAGAACCGGGGGTATGGTCCTATGGGGAAAGGAATGAGACCCGGGTTTAGAAGGAAAGGATTGAGGGCTAGCACCTGGTCACGGGCGTAGGGTTATATGGAAGAAAGGATAAAGACTTAAGTCCGCAGGGGCTTAAGGCCTAATATGTAATAGAGCGGAAATAGGCTTAAAAAGCAGGTTTTAGACCTATTAAAAGAAAATAGGTTAGAAAAGCGGTTCTAAACCATCATAAAGAGGTATAATGGTTTAAGAAGGGTTTTTAGAGGGAAATGAAGGATAAAATGAGGATCAATGACCCTTTTAAGCGGTGAATAAAAATGAGATGAAGGGGTGAATCATGGAGAATTCTTATGAAGGGGAAAATGATGAAGGATGATGGTCTTGTAAACAACTCTTTTTGTAGCAGTAGGTCTATTTTGAGGGTTTGAGCGAATATTATCAATGGAATGGATTTCTTAAGGATAAAGAACACAGAGAGGCTTCAAGAAGTCACAGATTTTGCATGAAATTTGTTTCTTGAAGACTGAAAGACTAATTTAGCCATCATGAGATATGACAGAATTTATAGATGGCTAACACCTTCATCCACAAAAATCAATCCCTCATAGTGGTTGTCCCCTCAACTCCCCTGTGCATGCCACTTGTTTGTGATAGTTTTTTTTTTCCCCGCCTTCGGTCTTGTTTGACTTGTTCTGGTTTCCCAATCCAGCATGGGATTTTTTCCTTGTCTGTATTTTATAAAATTACTGAAACCATGTTCTACAACACACAATTCCATTGAATTTAAATCTCAACGACTAACCTTCAATGGTTGTCCAAACTTTCCAGTTTACTTCCTTTTTGCAAGTAAGTTTACTTTCCAAAGTAGTTGAACTCGCTTAGTCGCTTTTGGAATCGGTGTCCCTTACTCAACCCTTTTTAACTTGAAATATATTTACAATTATGTATTTACATGGAAAAATCCAACCATCGGTGGGCTGGGTTGTTACATCATGTAGAATGACTCTTACACATTCTTTAATTGTTTTTTTATTCCTTTCTACCACACCATTATGTTCAGGATTATAAGTGAAAATTAGCTCCCTCTTAATCCTTTCTTCCTTTCAAAATGCTATAAGCTCCTTGGAGGTATATTCTCCACCATTAACATATCTTACAGTTATGATATTATGTTCTGTCAAATTCTCTACTTCATTCTTGAATCCTTGAAACTTTTCAATTACCTTGTCTTTGTTCTTGAGGAGTTATAACCATGTTTTCCTAGATAAATCATAAAATAATGCCACATAATATTGATGACCAACAAGATATTTTATTGCCATAGGCCCACATAAATTAGAGTGTATGAGATCTAATATTTCCTTTGATTTGATATCACTTTTTGCAAAGGGTTTTTTCACATTCTTTCCTAGAGAACATCCTTACAAATTCCTTCGTGATCTTCCTTTAATTCAGGGATTCCAGTGGCCATTTGATTCAGAGATGGAAATATCTTATAATGAAGGTGTTCATACCTTCAATGCCATAGTTCATAAGGGCTCACATCTAAGTGTACTAGTGCTTGAGGGAGAGGTGTAAGAAGTCTATAAAATGTCCTGTCACAAATCCCAATTATCTTAGCATGTTCAATACTAAATCCCTTACCCAAAAACCAAAAATTCTCCATCAAAAAAAGAAATCCTATCACCTTTATCTTATGGAAAAGAAATAGAAAGCATTTTTTTCTTCAAACCTGGAACATATAGTATGTTATTGAAATGAATGATTCCAACGATCTCTAGCTCCAAAAAAGTATATCGAATTCCTTTCACTAGATAACTCTTCTTGTCTCCAAGTTCGACTAAATGAGAAGAGGTTCCTTTTGAAAAAATCTGGAGTTGAATGCACTCGCTTGTCATATGTTTGGTTTCTAGAATCTCTGTTTTTAATAACCCATACATTATCATCCTTGAGAGTGCCATAGAGAGAAGAGAAGAAACTCCCTTCTAGTGACTTATTTTTCTAGCCTGGAGATGTTCTTCAAGATGCATTCTTTGATGGTTACAATGAAGCTCCCAAGAAACTTGAAACCCTTCTTCATAAACCTTGCCATAGACAAGAAAATGCCAACGAAGATGTGATCTCCAATATCCTTCTTTCACCTTAGCTATTATTCCATGTTGTAAATCAAGGTACTTGTAGATTATAGTTGACTTTCCTTACTTGATAATTACTTGTGATGTTTAGTTGGCCTTTTATCATTTCTATTTCTTGTTCATCAAGCAATTACCACAATAATTTATATCACAAAGAGATAAAGTAAAAAATATATGGGCCCCGAGCCAAGGTAAAACTCCTCTAAGGGGAAAACACAGAAATAATATTTCTCTTCTTATAGAATCAATTCAAAATGAGACTTTGAAGACCCAAATACAAAATAAAAATTTCTCTCGATCACCAAGTCAACCCAACAACAAGATTTCTTCCAAACAAGCCAAATTATTCCAAATTAAACGAAGGTCAAACTTTGACAAAGAAGCTTCAATCAGAATCTCAGTTAGGCCACTTGAGGTCTACAATTTTGGCTTGCAACTTTGGCCCCTGCAACTCACACAAAAACCCCCAAAATCTTTGCACATGTGGACAGAAAAGGTTGTTTTTCCAAGAGATCTTTCTCACTTCGACTTCTTCTCCTTTTTCTTGTCTTCCCTGCTCTTCTTTCTTCTTTGCCTATTATAGATCAAAATTGAGTGAATGAGTGTTCCAAATGAGTTAAATTCCTTCTTACTTATAGCCTTCTTGAGGGTTCGAATAAGCCTCTTTAGGCCGACTTGGTCTTGGAAGACAAATTTTCTTTCTTGACTCAAAAATAATTATTTTCTTTTGTTACAATGAGTCCAATTGGGACTATAATACATGAAAAAAATTCCTCATTGACCTATAAAGACCTAGAAGCATGAAGAACATTCTTTGACCTAGAATAGAGCATGAAACCCATGCTTTGATAAATAAATAAATACAAATTCGTTTTTATATATATACAAAATACTCAATGTCATGTTTATAAAGGTCATTATGAAGACTGAATATAGTTACATTCTCCAACAAAGGCAAGAAACAATATAAGATTCTATAAAGTCATAAGAGTTAGTGTAAGATCTAATAAAAGCATAAAATCCAATATTGTGTACACCTTACTATTGACTATAATCCAGTAGGAAAGGAGGAGAGATAAATCTGTGACCAAGTGTCATTCTTGGTGTTCCTTCTTCAGTATAAAGAAGGTGGGGGGACCACATAGAGACAATTTGCACTAGATGATTTTATAAAGGTATCTTGGGATTACTAGGCATGTCTAATTTCCCATTTGACCCCCTATTAGCACAAATATTTTGAAAACATAAACCCCGTGACCATATCCTTATCCGTTTATAGTCAAAAAAAAAATTCACTCTACAATGAATCTATATTACGTCAATTAGTCTATGGTCATTCATCATATTTATAATTATATATCCTTAATCAAGGATTAAAAACTGGGGTGTTAAAATGCCAACAAGGGATAAATATTGGATGAAGGTGGAGGATGGCATTGAACTATTGTTACAATCTTTGGTTGATCCAAGAGAAAATTGCCTAGGAGTCCCACTATCCCTTAGAGTGCATTTCAACCAAGTGAAGTGGCACAAAATAGTCATATATGACACACTTTATAGTGTCTTGGGTTGAAGTGCAATTGAGTTTATGTGTTCCCCCATAAATTTTTTGAAGATGATAGTGCTTAGTACATATTACTAGGCCACTTCAAGCAGAGGTAAATTTGTATCTCTTCTTATTACAATTTGTTTCTTTTAATAAGTTGTGCACAAAAAAATTCTATGGATGGAAGGGGGAATGCATTCTTAGATGATTCTTTGAAACAAATAGGTTCCTTAGAATGAAACCAAGGGAAAAGTTACAATAAACATTGTTATATGGATTTTAACATTAATGGAGGGATAATATAGGAATTCATGTATTATGGTACCTCATGAAACTTCTTAAATAATGAGTTGGCAAATGAACTTAGGCATAAAGTTGGATCTTATGGTGTTTCAATCAAGGTAATCAATTATAAGTATAAGGAAAAAATGAGGGTTTCATCTTCAATTTACATATATTTTAATAAATAAAATGGCTATGAAAACCTCATATTATTGTGTATGGGTGTATTTGAAGTCATTCATGGGAAAAAAATCTTAAGCTAAGAAAAATTATTTTTCGTGCCATTTGCAAACAAGTTGGTGACACTTGCTGGATGAAAGACTTGTTTTGTGTGCACAATGGCAAGGAAGGTGAATGTTACGGTGTGTAATGTATCCACATTGAGCATAAAAGTCACAACCAAGTGCTCAAATTCACAAATTTTTGTAGCAATGATTAGGGAAGTGGATGAGGGTGGAGTGGGGACACCTATTCTTCCAGTGCTTATCAATGTGTTAGATGAGTTTTCAAATAATATGTCTTATTTTTTGATAAGTACCATGCTCCTACCTAGGTGCATCATTGACCATCACATCAGACTTGAATGAGGTTGCAACCCTCTTTTAGCACTCCCTATTGAATTTCTAGACTTGAATTAAAATAGTTGAGGAAAAAATTGAATTTTTCTTGTCGATGCTAACTTCATTGATCCTTCTTGGTCATTGTGTGGTGCGCTAGTTTTCTTCCAAAAAAATAAGGACACCCAAAAATTGAGGATGTACCTGGAATATTATGTGTTGAATAGGAAAACCATCAAATACTAGTACCCTTACCTTTAGCCTTGTATTTCTTTGAATTTTTTACTAAGTTCAATATTTTCTCAAAGATCGACTTGAGGCATGGATACTACTGAGGAAGGATTAAAAGGCAAGATGAGGCAAAGACAACCAAGTTGATAAGGTATAACAATGTTTAATTTCTTGTTAGGCATGTTGGGTTGTGCGATTATCTAACTACCTTTTGTTCCTTGATGAATGATGTGCTCAATTTGTTTTTAGAATATTTAATGATTGTCTACCTAGATGACATTTTCATGTTTAGTGAAAACATGCAAAACCATAAGAAGCATTGGACATAAGACTTTGAGGCATTGGGGAAAAATCAATTTCACTTAACAAGGTACAAGTATATCTTTGGGTAGACCAAAATTCCAATTTTGTACTATTATATTAGACAAATATGTATCTTTGTATATCTTCCAAAGATAAAGGAAATTGAGGATTGGAGGAACCAAGAATAGTTCATCAGGTAATTATTTTCATTCATTTGTTTAACTACTATTGTATATGTGTTGAGTGTTACTCTAAGATTTTGAATCCACTTATTGACATCAATTGAAAAAAAACTAACCATGGAATTGGAGGAATAAGTGTCAACCAAAATTTTGTGAATTGTAGCATAGACTTGTGTTGGCATCTATGTTGAACTTCTGAAACTTTGAGCAATCATTTGAAGTATAGATCGACATGTCATTTTTTCTATGAGAGGAGTTATGTCACAAGAAGATAATCTAATAGCTTAAGAAAGCATAAAGCTACATGATCATGAATGGAATACCCTATTCATGAGAAACAGGTGGTCATAGTTGTACATTTCTTACAAGCATGGAGGAACTACTTGTTAAGAAAAATATTCATTATAAAGATGGAAAATGTGGCAATCGAATACTTTTCTACCTAACCAAAATTGTCATCCAAGAAATCATGGTGGAAAGACTTCTTAGGGGAGTTTGATATGGCCATTGAATATCAACCAGGAATGCAACAACAAATGCCTTGAATAGAGTGTCATAACATGCAACTGTTAGAGGATGAATTTTTAGCACCCATGGGTAATCAACCACAAATTTTAACAAACTTGAAAGAAAATATTAAAGAGGTCCTTGTACAAGGATCCACCAACTTTGAATACAATGAAACAAGTGAAAGAAATAAAAAAAATGAATTTTTGAATATATATTTCGATTTTGTACCTTGGTCATTACCTTTATGTACCAAAGTCATCTAGCCTTAAAAAAAAACTTTCAAGGATGTGCCATGATTTTCCTTCGGTACGCCACCCAAGACAATGAAGAAAATTGAAATTAATGGAATGATATTACTATTTGAAACACATGAGGTGATACATGGAAGAATGCTTACATCTAAACTTGTTTTGTGTGCCAATGAGACAAGGAGGATTAAAAAAAAAAAGCCTATCCACTACGACCTTTGGAAATGTCAAGGAAACATGTTGATGTTATTAGCTCGAGAAAGTGCTTTTGGATAGGCTTAGTGTATTAGCATGTAGATGATGTCAAATTGCCTCTTTACATGCTTTCTTGACATGATTTAAGTGCTATTATGATTTATTGGGCCTAACTTAAACACATTAATTAATTTAATTGATTATTGTTGGCTATTGGGCTAAGTTTGTAAAGATAAATAATTGAATTATTTAAGAGACTTATATCTAATCTCTAACATTGATATAAATGGGCTAGAAATTAAACCTAGCCATTTATCACTTTGGAGATTTAGGGTTAGGGATTTATCCCAAGTGAAATTATAAAATGAGCCTAATGAAGAGGTGAAGACACATTGTGATTATATAAGCAATTTTATCAAGGAGTTAGAGACTCAACGACTAAAGAGAAGAAGAAAGTTTGCAACAAGGGTTTTCTAGAAGGAGAATTTCTAAGTGACGAGTTTGAGGAGAGAGGTCGAGACTTGGAGGAAAGTAGAGGCCAATATTTTATGAAAGTTCAAACTTGGAGAGAGAGAGAGAGGCTGATATTTCCAGCTAGTAACATAGAGCAAAGGAGGATAATAACACTACATCCGGGGGGGGGATTCTTCTATAGTGTAGCCATACAATGGAGGTCGAATTATTACAAGTGGGGGCAAGATTTTCCATGGTCGAGTCATCTTCCAAAGCATTCAATTTCCTTGGGTTGAAAATCTAGCAGGCCATTTCGGGGTTCATATATTTGATGTAATTTATGTGTATTTCTTTGTGGGTATAGTCCCTGAATTTTCCAAATTAATAAAAGTGAAGGGATATTGTTAGGAAAAAATATATATATTGTTCTTGTTATGATTTTCCTATTTGTTTCTACTACATAATTTATCATGTGAAATAAAAGTACCAATGTGCTTATTTCAAGAAATTTCATAATTTATTTGAGCATAAATAATTTTATGGGCATAAAAGAATTGTAGAGAAAAATAAATTAGACATGGTATCTAAATTTTAACAAAATCTTGGGCAAGTGGATTTATGGAATTCATCATTGATATTCTTGTTTCACAAGGTTACAATTGGATTATGTTTTGACAATCAATTTTCCAAGTTTGTAAACTTCGTACCAATGAAGGTGCCTTGTGCAACATAAGAAGTTGTGATGTTGTTCTTTAAAAATGTTGTGAAGCACAAGGGTCTTCCATTGAACATTGTGTTAGATTGAGACACAAGGTTTACAAGGTAGTTTTGGATAGAATTTTTCAATTTTTTGAAACCAAACTACTATAAAATAGAACCTATGGAAAGGATTCTAAAGAAAATCAAGGATTTAGTGTTAGTTGGTGAATGTCAAACTTCTTTCAATATTTTGAAAGAAAGGTTAGTAAGTGCCCCTATCCTTGATTTTCCTCATATGAAAATTTAGTTTCATGTATGTGTAAATCCTTCTAATTTGGCCTTAGTAGATTGCAGTAGACCAACATGGATAGGGAAAGCTGGATCGTCCTCCCTTAGCCTAGGTTTTGGTATCTATGGCCCTTTAGTTGCATGTTTGGATTTCACAAACTATTTAACAAACTCATTTGGGTCCCTCCCTTATTGGACCAATCTTAAGCTTCATGTATTGCTTTGGCCTTAGTTGAGGAGCCTCCCTTGGGTCCCTAAACATTTGCAGTCCATTATGACATTCTCCTTGAGGATTTTAATGAGTGAATTTTCATTTTCCTTTAGTGTTCTTGGCACATTCTCCACACTGCTACTTTATCTATCTATACCATCTGTGTCTCATGGCTCACACTTACTTGTGGAACAAATTCATGTTTTAATTGGTGTTACTCATAGCTTGGTCCTAACCCTTGAGGTATAGATGGTCAAATATCATAAGTTGACCATTATGGAGAGAATATTCATTCAACAAGAAGCGTAAAAGCTAGTTATGCCACCCAAAATTTTCCTCTTCTATTTATGTCATTATATGGCTCACTGTTAAGGGTTCTTTTTGGCTTGCTGGGGCCTAGTCCAAGGTTCAAATGTGGTTGTGCGAATTAATAAAACCCACTATTACTGTCCCTTTCGGAAATGATCTGCTTGTGCAGTTCAAAGTCTCACACGAGGCAATATAGGGGGGTGTTAGAACCAGGTTTCTACATCCAGAGGGACAGTGGGCTGTGGCTTTAGGGATTTTCTTCCTTGACAGAGCTTCGGAGAACAAATTTGTTTATTATACAAGTGTTGTTCAAAACATCTATTGAACTCACTGCAGACTGCACGATCTTAATTAATCAAGCATAAAACTGTGTAAAAAACCATAAACTATGATTTGTTATGTAATTACAAATAAAAAACCTTACTTAGCACAGATATTCATAAATGACAAGTAAATCAAAATATATCAACAACACATAAATTTGTCATCAAAATTATTTCATTAATATTCAAATCTTCTCAATACATCTAATTCCACCCTACGCACTCATCTACAACCGTCTGCACACACACAGTTGCAGACTTCCTAAGGTCTCTGCACACTCAGTTGTAGGAGCCTTTCCTCTAACCCAAAACCACAGACTTGGACTCAAAATAATATTTTTGGAGTGGGGTCCCCTGCATGCAGTTTTGGTATAATTTTGTAATATTTTGTAATAGTTTAGTCTAGCACACGGGCTTTGGGGCGGGTCAAATCCCCTAATGAATTGTAACGGGTCAAAGGGTAGACCAAGGGGCCACAAACCACGGTTTGTGGACCATAGAGTAGCGCAGGCTAAAGTAGTATCAATATATGAATAGATCGAGTCTAGAAGTAAGTTTTATATAAGTCTAAATGAAAGTTTTGGATCTGTTTTACTTTTGGGTGGATTTGTCTAGGTAAGGGCTCCTGTTGGCTGTGTGTAGGGATACCCTTGTCCTATTGTGTGTAGACCCCACTGGTTGTGTGAAAAAGTATGTAGAAGATTTTGTAAGTGGAATATGAAGTATTAATGAATGAGAAGACATTTTTCTGATATTTGAATATCTCTGTGTCCTGTTATGGGTTGCGCTACATACTAATTCCCTGTTATTTCTATATTTTCTCTGCAATAGTAATTGCTGATTATAAATTAAGTGTGTACATATAATAGATGATTAGAAGAATAATGAATGCATAGATCTAAGTTATATTTCTCATGTTAAGTGATTATCATATGATTTACGGGCTACACAAGTTATTCTATTAGAGATATTATTAAGGTCTCTGGTTAGGGATTTCTCAGCGTGGGCCCGTTTAAATTAGAAGGTTCCCACTTCATTAAATCTCTCTCTCTCTCAGGGTGCGGAAACCTGGTTCCAACACCCTCCCATACTAATTCGGGTGAGACCTTGACCTGCGCAAGAAGGCCATTTTCGAAAGGACCAATAGTATAGGGGTTTCTTGGTTAACCTCAAGTCTGAACCTGGGTCAAGACCCTTCAAACCAAAAAATGGTTCCATTGTCAGGACCGGGAGAATTTTGAGAGAGAGACAAGGTGATGAGTCAAGGTTTGTGGCATCCAAAAAAAATCTGAAATCGAAGAGTGTTTCGAAAAACAAATCTAGGATTTTTCCCTAAAAGAAAACATGAGTAAGAAGTTGTCTACTGAAAAGAAGAAGAATAAGTATATCTTCATAGAGGTACATGAGATCTACTTCGTGACCTTCACACACGAATTGTAGGAGTGGTTGTCGAGATTCGCGGAGTTCCAAAACTATTGGAAGAACGATAGGGTTACGCAGTGGACCCCTGAATTAATCTGACAGTTGGAAATAACTAATAACAAAATCACCCAGACCATAGATCACTAGGTTGATAATATCTTGGGTGGATTTGTGACAGAATTTTTCGTAGATCAATTTGTATCATACCCTAAAGCTAAGAGAATATTTTTCAAGGGTTTGAGAGGTTAGTTCTTGCGGACATTGACTTTGATAATTAATATGCTCTTGAGTTAAAAAGGTGTTTTTCGCAGCCACACCGAGTGAATGAACTATGAACAAATTGAAAGTACCACACAGAGCAGGAACTATTATAGGATCACTCAGAAGGGGGAAATAACTACATACAGCCCTCTGAGAGATCCGTCAAATCTAGAAACTAATGCTACACACACTACAGGTAGCCCTCCTGCTACGCTGTATTCGAATCCGTAAAACTCAGACATCTCCTACACCACTTCCACCCCCACCCACGAACAATATGGCTACGCAGATGAAGTTACCCATCTAGTTCATGGTTGATGCAGTATGGGCTACATAGAACTTTAATACTGATGTTTTAAAAAAAGAGTTGTTGACCATGGCTTTTAAGGGGTGAGTGCTAGATTGTTTTATGGTATATCTAAAACAAAAAACAGCTCAAAATTCCACTCCCCCTACTATAGACGATATTAAGAAGGAGCTAAAGCAGAAATTCAAAAATCCAAAGTCCTATGCGTAGTTAGTAGTGGAGCTAAAATGATTCAAGCAAGGAGAAAAGGAGTTAGTCTGGGAAGCCGATAAGCGGCTGAAGAAAGTCATAAGTGATGGGGGATTTGTTTACGATGAAAAGAAACATAAGGAATGGTTCATTTCCATGCTATAACCACATCTACATGGACCTATGGGTCAATAGAAGATTGACTTGCATGAAGAAGCTCTGGAATTTCTATGAAGCTAGAATTTGCGCTGAGGGACGATACCCAAATTGGGGAACTGCAATTTTAGAGCCAATTACAAGTGATGCACTTAGAAATTCATAATTTATAGAGAGGTCAGGGTAAAGAAGCTAGCATAGATATCTGGTGTATTTGTTGCAAAGGAGCGGGCCACACCAAAGATCAATGCCCTGTGTTTATGGATTAATAATGTGCCAGAGGACCAAATCCACTGCGCCCTAGGGAAGTTGGGTGGCCTAGCAATCCCATCCTATGGTGCACTGATTTTCAGGTATCCGGCTAGCACGATACTGACCATCTCCCAAGGCTGGGAGCCTATGTGAAAGAGTTGAATCAACATTATTGCAGATTCTGCTCCTCAGTTGGTCATGATGAGCACCATTGCCTAACAAATGAGTTGATGATAGACATTGTGAACATGTATAGAGTGCAGGCTGAGACCTTTTCACCAGCATCTCCTTATAAACAAGGAGGATTCTCGACAAGAGGAAGGGAAGGGGGGAGAGGAGGAGGCATAGGTCAAGATTCGAGACACTACGCACGTGATTGCTCTAACCCTGCGCAAAATTCCTACAAGTACTGTAGGAAATTTGACCACGTAATAGAAGAATGTCCCATTCTTCAGGCTAAGATGTAGGAAAAGCATAGACACCTACGCAGAATGTGAGAAAGGTCAAAGTTGAGCGACACGATGATGGCCCTAGTGTAAATGCAATAATGCGCAGCGGTATGGCCATGGGAGGACCTGCGGAGCAAGCTGCTGTAGATTCACGGATCAGAAAGGAAACTAACAAAAAGGAAGGTCTATGTATGAAAAAAGAAAATGAAACATTTATAGAGGCTAGGATGGATTTTGCTCCGACAGAAGCATCAACATCAAAATTTTCCATGGATCCAAAATTTGATGAAGCAGTCAAGCCATTCCTTCAAGCATGTATGAAGTTACCGCTCAATCAGAAGGCGGTATAGAATCTCCAAGCATTTATAGATATTTTCACAGAAAAGGAAGCCCCTCGAAGGGAGATTAAGGTTGTAAACAATATTCATAAGAACAAGAAGAGGGTTGGTCCGGGCATGCATATGACTACTCAGATTGGAGACTACGAGATGGATTAGGTTATCTTGGATATGGGATCTAATGCCAATGTCCAACCCAAACAAACCTATCAAAGGATCGGAGAGCCCAAATTAGAGTGGTCCACCATTCAATTACAGATGGATAACCAGCAAAATATCATTCCACTAGGAAGGATGCCTAAGGTTGTGGTATATATTGCGGGATTTAAGGTATATGCAAACTTCGAAGTAATATAGATTATGGATGACGTAGATCCTTACCCTGCACTATTAGGACTGGATTGGGCTATTGACATGGGAGGTATCACCAACCTGAAAAGGAGGAGAATCATCTTTGAAAATGATTGTACACGGGAATATTCATTCTAGATCTAGCTAAAGGTGAAAGATATACAGAGTCAGTGCCCAATGAGGAGGACGTTGACCATATTTACAATTTAACTGCATGGGATGAGGATTGGGTCAACCTTACCACTAATGGCATGTTAAATTGGGAAAAATATAGCTCATGCTTCTCATATTCGAATGGTGAAATGGAGAATTGGAACAACTGGTTGCATGATGTATCTACACCGCGCTGCCTCAAGATCACAAAGAGCTTTTGGTGCATCTCCTTAGAGGTAAGATAATTGCCTTACTTTGATGGTTCTAGTAGTGTTAAGGAATTTCTTAAAGCACTAGAAAAAGATGTCCCCAAGGAAAGGATATTATGGGCACTTGATTTGGCCATGCATGCCACCACTCCGCGATGGTGGGAAACAGATAAGGAGGCTTTCTAGGACTAGGGGTAATGTCAGAAGATGATGATCTTGTGGTTTGAACCCCCAGTCAACTCCCCCATGGAACTATTTTGTAGACGTGGGGATTTGCGCAAGCACTTGGCTATGTGGATGGAAGAATGGAATGAGAGGACCTGGAATGAGTGGGTCCATATGTTTATTCATGCATTAGGGCAAGCCCCCACCACTTGTTATTTAGATGCATAGCTTCACCAACATACCCGCCATTGGGAAACAATGACAGATGATTTCATGGCAACATTCCACTTAGTTGAAGGGATGGAGAAATTGGATGAAGCTCTACAAGATATAGATAATTTTGTCTTTTATGAATATTTTCCTCGAAAGGAATGTGTTGCGCTAGCTTGGGAGGTGCAGATGTAGGATATTTTCAATTATAGAAATTTGTCAGTAGAGGATTATGACAAGGATCCCAGGAATAACACAATCCCAGAATCAGAAGGAGAGCGCGCAGTTGCAGGACCCCTATTGCAGACAATAAACATTAAAAAACCATTAAAGTTGAAGGAAGTCAACATTGGGACAGAAGGGCAGCCCAAGTTGGCCAAAATTGGGGAGTATTAGGAAAACGATACGGTTGGAAAGATTGCGGAGTTGCAGCTCGAATATCAGGACCTATTTCCCATGAAGTTCTCTAAACTCAAGGGAATTGTAGGAGATCTGGGTGTTATGAAGATCACCTTGAAGATGGATGCACGTCCTTTCAAGTAGTGGCCCTATCAGTTGAACCCCAAGAATAAGCAGAAATTCAAGGAGGAAATAGATAAGATGGTGGTTGCAGGTATCATTGAGCCCATAGAGCACTCTAATTTGGTAAGCCTAATGATAGTCCAAGAAAATAAAACCAAAGGGGAGATAAGGATCTGCATAGACCTGTGCAAGCTGAATGATGCATGTGTGCATGATCCCTTCCCTATGCCATTCTCTAATGAAATCCTGGATAATGTGGGTGGTCAAGAAGCATACTCATTCATTGATTAGTTTTCAGGGTACCATCAAATCATATTTTCACCTAAAGACCGTAGTAAGACAACCTTTGCAACTGAATGGGGATCCTTCCAGTACATTCTCATGCCATTCGGACTGAAGAATGCCCCTGCCATTTTCTCATGTGTAGTTTTATCAGTATTCAAAGAATTCATCCATAAGTTTTTGGAGTTCTATTTTGATGATTGGATAGTATTCGGATTGGTGCAAATCATGTGAAGAACCTGCACATGATGTTGGATACCTGCCGAAAACACCAGATTTTGCTAAACCTGAAAAAGTGCATATTCTGTGTACATTTTGGAATTTTTTTAGGGAATAGTGTATGTTAGTAGGGATTAATGGTTGACCCAACCAAGATTGTAGTTATCATCAATTTATCAGTCCCCACCAATGAGAAACAGTTGCGCTCCATCTTAGGGCACACAGGTTACTACATGAAGTTTATTCAAGCGTACGCCTCGATCACTGTACCAATGGAAAAGCTGCTAAAGAAGGATGTGTCCTTTTTCTGGGATGAGGAGAGTTAGAAGTGTTTTGAGCTGTTGAAAGAAAATATGGTCACTGCACCTATTCTAATATTTCTAGATTGGGCGAAGGTCTTTCATGTACATGTGGATTCATCAGGAATAGCTTTTGGGGATGTCTTAGCGCAGCCAGGGGAAGGAGACATTGATCATCTTGTTGCTTTTGCTAGCAGGAAACTCTTTAGCATAGAGTGGAACTATTCTACTACCGAACGCAAAGGACTAGGAATGGTGTATGCCCTGTAGAAATATAGGCACTATATATTGGGAGGACACTTTAAAATGTTCACTAACCATTCAAATTTAAAATACTTGGTCAATAAGGATGTGTTGGGGGGAATATTTGTAGATGGTTGCTACTATTTCAGGAGTGTTGTAGCATAATTTGACTCAACTAAAAGTCAAGAGAGGTTATGAGCAATTCAGGGTTGTTGAGGAACAATTGTTAAAATTCCAAGAAGACCTATAATATGCTCGAAAGGATCATTAGGAAATTTTGAGGTATAAAATGGGCCTCCTAAGAAAAATGTACAACCAAAATAAACTTTATAAGAACCAATAGGATTCAAGGCTATGATGTCAACCATGGGGGATGATTCACCATTTTTGAAGTAAAAGGGTAAAAGGATTAAAAAATAATAAAACTACTTTTTCAACTCGTATTTTCAACTTATCTCCCAAATTTTCAACTCAAATTTCAAGTGGGAGTACTATTTGGATGAAAAATTTAATTCCTCATCCAAGGATTACCTATGTTGCATAATTTCAATGGACCCTGCTATGTGAAAAATGAGAAATACATGAAAAAGTGTGATACAATCACGTTTTTCATGTATTTCTCATTTTTCATGTAGCAGGTTCCATTGAAAGTATGCAACATGGGTACTCCTTCAATGAGGAATTAAATTTTTCATCCAACGAGTACTCCCACTAGAAAATTGAGTAAAAAATTTGGGAGATAAGTTGAAAATACGAGTTGAAAAAGTAGTTTTTTTCTTTTTTCCCTCTAAAATTTGATGATGGGCATCAACTCTTATCTTATTATTTCCACTATTATTTTATAATTTCCTTAGGAGACCCATTTTAGACCTCAAAATTCCCCTAATGAACCATAAGCTCAACTAGGATTCATCATCACATGTGGACTGGAACCAAAATTAGGGAAGCAACAACATTGGAAGTGTAATCTAATCCAGAGGAGCATCAAAGAAGATAAGTGTGTAGCAAAAGTCAAGTCGGGCTTATTCATGTGCAGAGAAGTTCAATACTTGGGCCTATTGATGCATTCGGAACATTGCACACAGGTCAGAGTCAAGTCATGCAAATATACATGCAGAACAGTGTTCAGAGGCTTAATCGCAATTGCATGTGGAAGGATTGCCCGCATATCGCAAATCACAATCGTAAAGCTCAGGAGGAATGGCACTAAGGAATATGGTATACATGCTGAAATGTGAAGTGCGACATGAGGGCCGCATGTGATGTAGCTCAGAACTATGATTTAATATATCCAATCGCACTTCGCTAGCTCAAGAGAAATGGCGCTAAGGAGTATTCTATAAAGGCCAAAATGCATAGTGCGGCAAGGCTTCATATCGCCGCTTGTGATTTGCAATCGGCCCCACTTCCACTTGCCACGTCAACCCTACATTTTTCGCACATTTTACATCACAAGCTCAAGAGGAATGGCGCTAAGGAATATGTTATACAGGCTGAAATGAGAAATGCGACATGAGGGCTGGATGCAATGTAGTTCAGAGCTCAATATAAATTATTTAAAGTACATCCGTGGGACCCTCTTGCATAGCGCACATCACACATCACAAGATTAGGAGGAATGACGCTAAGTAATATGTTATACATGCCAAAATGTGAAATGAGATACAAGGGTTGGACGCGATGCAACTCATAGTTAAATTGAAAAGGATTTGAAATTTGGAAGTAAGGACCTTTCCTTTGAGAAATCGCATCGGAGGTAAGAGGAGGCTTATAACAGAGCAACATGGAAAGACAAAATGCGATGGAAAGGTGGATGCGATACCATTCAAAGGTTAATTTAAATTTATTTAAAGCCTAGTATTATTTGAACTCAAGTTTTTTTATGAATAAACATGAACGCGGGCAATGGACTCGGGTAATTTGTCCAACGCATAGCAAAGGAGAAGAGAATACAGAACGTTGTAGGCATGAGCAGAAGAGGCAGAGTCAGGCAGTGGGAGACATGATAACATCATTTGAAACTTAGAGGCATAGGTAGAGTTGGGAAAAGGGAGCACATGGTGGCACTGTTGGAAACGCAACAGCTCAGTCAAGTCAGGCAAAGAGGCATTATTGCAGAACTGTTTGAATAACACATCAGAAATAGAAATGACATGACAGCAAGTAGAAAAGAAAAATATTGAACTCTAGAAGAAATGCAGGGAAAAAATGTTTGATATGTCAGGGAGACACATCAACACTTCAGGGAGATGCATCAACAACAAATCAGATCCAGCAAAAAGAATAATATTTCAAGTTTTAATTTGTTTTCTTTGTTTGTTAAGATCAAAGCTATAGTGATGCCCTCAATTGCAATGTAATAAGTATTTTTAATAGATTAGGTAGTCAAAATAGTTTCAATAAGTTCTAGTAGTTACGAACTATTTTTTATGTATTTAAGCAAGATAGAAAGAAAGAAGAAACAGTTCTGATTTTTGGACCTTTGGAAGACTACAACTTTGGTACTTATTTTTATGAGGAATTAATGAAAGAAGCATCAAGTTTCTTGCAACTGTTGATGGTGATTTGTTTTTCCTATGCCATTTTTTGTTCCTTCTTCCTAGAATGAAGTGAAGTAAAGTAGTTGTCGGTTTCTTAATTACATCTGTGAGTAAGAGTTAAATAACCTTAATTTCCGCTCCTTCACTCCAACTCCTCTCCCTTCATAAATTATATTTGGAACTTAAAAGTAATAGATTGTGTGTTTACAGCATATTATTTTGAGTTTCCTCTCTCTCCATAAACTCATTCTGAAATTTAAAGTGATAGATTCTGTGTTACAACATATCATTTTGAGTTTATTCTATAGTTCTTCTTTTCCATTCAGATATCAGCAGTTAATGGCATTGTAGATTCTTTCATTATACCAGATTATTAAGTCTTTTAAATGATTAGTTTCCAAAAGGATTGAACGAATACCACTAGATATAATTTCTTTTGTGACACATTTTTTAAAAAATGTCTTAAACATGGATTCCTTTCCACAACCAAGGAATTGTCTCTTAGGATACAACATTTTCTAGCGTCGTTACTGGGGACGAAGAGATGAAGTTTATTTTCCCTTTTTTTTTCACATTATTTCCTCTGGTTATTCAGTGAGGAGGAAATATTTGGCTGTGTTTTTTATTTTTAGAATTCTGGCTCACAAAAGGCCTCACACGAGGTCGGATACCTCACAGCAGAAGGTCCCTACTTTGTCAGACCTTGAAATATTGGTTTCTAAAAGGGTTCGAAAACCCAAAACCCCCTCAACATCTAGTCCTATAGTGTCTGCTCCTGACAGTAGTACTAGTAATCCTTTTTTTGAAGATATTTCTAAATTTCTTCCTTTCTTGGAACAAGATTCACCTTTCACGCCAATTTATTTTCAAGAACCTAAGTTAGAAGAACACTACTTTGAGTCTATTTCTTTTACTTTTACTCAAGCTCAAAAAATTCCAGTTTTTGGTCCCTCTACCATTGTCCATCAACCCACTCCCATATCATTTTTACCTCCACCTCCGTTCATTTTCACAACAGGTTCATCGACTACATATAACCAAGGAATAGTCAATCAAGGTGCAAACATGGCAACACTAGCCTTTTTGTTGAACAGATATGCTCCACTTAACCTTCCGCAACCAGTGAATGTGATGCCTCAAAAGTATCTTAAATTACTCCCACGTTTTACTAGAGAAGATGAAATAACTGTAGAAAAACACTTGCCTATGTTTTCTAATTTTGCTAAAAATATGAATGTAGAACATCTTGATGTTGTAACGAGGCTTTTTGTTTAGTCTCTGGATGGAGAGGCTAGAAAGTGGTTTAAGGGATTTCCATGATTCTATTAATACATAGTAAGAACTGGAAAAACAATTCACTCAGAGATGGGGTGAAAAAATGGATCATGGATATTCACTAACAGAATTCAATGCAATCAAAAGAAAAATAGATGAGAATATATCATATTTTATCAAAAGATTCAATAAATTGTATAAGATTTTGCCTGTAGAAATGAACCCCCCTCCTTCTGGAGAAAAGGTGGTTTTTGTTGGGGCTATTGAAGTCGATTTTAGTTTGAAACTTAGAGAAAGGAGATCCCCTAATCTAGAGAAAATACAGATAGATGCATTAGAAAATCAAGCTAATATAACCGCAGCTGGGAAGGCAGAAAGGAAATAGCTAGGAAATCAAAAGAAGAATCATCACAAGATAAAAGAAATGAAGATACGAAGAAGGTGATAAAAAATTTGTCAAATAAGATAGTTAATATGCAATTGGAAAGTAAAAACTCTCGAATACAATTACAACACAACAGAGGAGGATTTAATTCTCAATTCATAAAAAAACCCCTACAAATTTTGCAGAGAGAAAGAAGAGATCAAGATCAGGTCCAAGCACCATTGTATATAGAAGCAGCACCCAGAGATTTAGCAAAATATGACCAAAAGGAAGCTAAAGATCAAATATATGCTATTTACACAATAGAAGAGGATGAAGAGGAAGATTGTGAGGGAGAATATGCTGAAGCTGAAGTATCTTGTGATCAAGATGAAATGGATGAATACTGTAGGAAATTCACATATTTCATGCAAGCCTAGCTACATAAAAAGTATGATTTAAGGTCTAGAAAGAGATCCATAGTGCAAGACAATGAAGGTGAACAACAATATTCTATTCCTCCTCCAATGGAAACTCCACAACGAAAGGACCTTTTAAAACAAGTCAGTAATGGGGAGCAACCTATAAATTCAGTTAGTAGAACAGATGTGCGGTAGGGTGAACCTTCCCAGAGCAAATCAGTTGATACTAATATTTTGGAGAGAATTGTTCCTGTACCCGAACAAGTGGAAAATTCTAGAAAGCGTGAAGAAGAATCTGAAAAGAATGTTAAACAAGCTCATGCTTTCATTTTGAAAATAGAGTTTGAGAAGGTAAAAATCTAGGTACCTCTTCTAGAATTAGCTAAATTACTAGTCTACAAGAAAAAATTTCAGGATTTATTAATCTCACACAGACTAAAGATATAAGTGACACTATGAACTTACAAGAAGAGAAGTCGGTGGTCACATTTGGTCCTTATGCAGAAGAATTACATCCTTATGTTCCACTATTCTATATTTCTCTGCTACTTCATGATTTTACTCTCCATAATTGTATGTTGGACTCAGGAACATCCCATAATCTCATGCCATTGTCTATTATGAAGGAACTAAACTTGTAGATTACCAAACCTTACAGGGATCTATATTCATTTGATTCCAAAAGGGTGAAATGTGTTGGGTTAATTAAAGATTTATTAGTTTCTTTGACACAAATTCCAGCAAAGATCATAGTCCTGGATGTAGTGGTTGCTGTCATTCTAGCGAGGTTTGGAATGTTCCTCTCAAGATCTTGGGGAGCAAAGGTTGAAGGTGTTATAAAATTGGATTTCACTTATTCTATCATTCTTGTTTTCAATGGGAAAGAAAGGAGATTGTACAGGGAAATAAGGTTCATGAAGACAACTTGTAATATTCCTAAATTAGCCCAAGCTAACAGGAATATTCAATTTTTCTTTGTTTTTCCTTTCTTTTCATGTTGATGAATAAAAATGCAAAGGAGGATATGTAAAAATCCTAAAGCTATGAATAAATCAATTCCACATGTGAACAAAGACATATCTGTGCTATTTACATTAAAACATCCTTATGTGTGAAGGGGATTGAACTATTTGACTGGGTCAACATGACCAAATCACAACGTTGTCTAGATTCATTGAACCTCCTAGATAAACAACGTAGATCAAGTTGGAGACTGTTAATGTGAATATGGCTAATTCATTTGAGATGGTTTAGGGTTTGCAAGGACTCTATCTTATAAAAGGAAGAGAAGGAAAACAAGATAGGGTTGTTGATGACCATATGACTCCAAAATATATTGTTTGTTTAGACATTTCTTATTCTCTTGGCTGTTTAGCAGAGAATAGTATTGTTTAGCACTTGGGTATTCCTGATCGGGAATCCCACCTCTTCCATTGAGTAGATCTTGGAGGAGCCTTGCATTTCTTGTCCACTATCAGGCATTTGGCCAAGCTCTTCTTCCAACTACAATGCAGATCTTGTTGAGGGTTTGGTTTTCTTTGTAAGCAGTAGCAAGTGGAGGCTAGATCTATTCAGATCTAGGCCATACTAGTGCCTCTTCTCAGTGAGTGTGTCTTTTAACCTCCTAGAAGAGTGTCACTTAGCTTATTGGAGCTTCATATCTATATCTTGGTATCAGGAAAAATAGTGCATCAAGCCAACAGTGCAGTTTCTATCCCTAGATTGCGTTATGTTGGGGTTCCCATGTTTTGGTCAGATTGGCAAGACCAAAAGATGAGACAACATCAGAACCACTTTTGGGCCCTAGGATCTAGCCCTCCTGGACCCAGAGAGGGATCTCTCCAAATAGAGCAAAGAATGATGTATCTTTGAAAGCTCAAATTGAGATATTAGGCTAGGTATGAAGCACAAAGGGGGGTTTAAAGGATTTGGTTGGTTGGTTGCTGGGTTGGCTAGGAGATCATGGACTGGGAAAGAAATGGGAGAAAAGGAACAAAACAGCAGGATGTTTCAGCAAAGAGGATAGGTCAAAACTGTGCCATCCATTGGGCTATGGAGTCATGAAAGGAAATTACTTGCATCCACTAGCCAAGGCTTCCAAAGGGCAAGTCATCTATACTAAAGGATCTTTTTAGATAGATGATGGGATGGAACATTAAGAAAGAAGGTGAAGGAAGGAAAGACAACCAAATTTCTATCTATAGATCAGGTCAGAGGTCGTTTAACTCCAAACCTGCTTGGACATACTCTAAGGCAGCTCTCAAAGAGGGACAAAGGGGCTACTTATAGATCGGACCAGAGGTCATTTAACTCCAGGTCTTCTTTAGCAGTTCCAAGGGAAAACAAAGACAAGATTAACAAAGGGATCTTAGAAAGGCCAGCTGGTCGCGCAAGGATCCTAGTGGATAGGGATAACACTCTTCCCCAGTGTTCCCAAACCTTCCAGCTTAAACCCAGCAAGAACATCTAAGAACTGATTCAACCAATTCATACATCAGAGAGTAGGCAATATCATCCACTACACTGGTTAAATCAACTGAAATCAACTCTTAGATAGCACATAAAGCAGAAAACATTAAAGGTAGGGAGAGCGGGAAACATAGGGCACCTAACAAGGGCAAATCCTATGTTATACTTCTGTTGCCTACCAGAAGAACATGAAACAACATGAAAATGTAATAAACAAAGTTAGGGAAACATCACCAATAGTAATAGACTAGGATCCTGTGAAATGTGCTTTGATTAATTGATGAAAAACCAGTCATGTACATTGAGCTCAATGGCTAATACAGTCCAGACTTCTCCTCCCAGCCTACTACTATACAACTACTCTGCTATTCACTCCCAAGACTGTTCTAATAGTCAGACTGAATTCCCCTAACAGCAACTACGCAACAAGGCAACAACAACATTTTCAATTCGTTCTCAGGGATTACATATAGGAGAATGAGAATAAACAGACATAGATGGAAAATTAAATGAGTCTCATTAAGACGGTAAGGCGGAAGTGTTCATGCCCATACCACTTAATGGCAACATGCAGCACTATGTGTACTCTGTAGACTGTTTTGGAGATCTCTGTCAGGCCGAGATTGACCTCAGATATTTCTTTGGAGTCCTTTCTGGTGTTTGGAGCTCTGCGCTAGCCTTCTGAATAAATGAACTGGGTGACAAGTCTGCAAGGCTGATCCAGGGTAAAATCTTGACACCCCTTAACCAAGACCTTTTAATTCAGCTGATAAATAGAATTGCATTTAATTAAAGACGTTAAAGAACATAAATGAACAACTGTAGCTGTAAATAAGAGGAACATAAATGAACAAGACCAACAATCATAAGAACACGTCGTTTGATGACGGAGTTCGTCCAGGAGGGACTACATCTCCGGGCCTCGGTGTCAAGATGGTGTAGGCCGCTGCATTATGTGTTGTAAGAAGAGATGTACATGGTTGTGTTTCACTATGACATACAAGGAACAATTTCCCTCACGCAGGAGTGGCTTGACTTCTTTAAGAGATGTTCTAATGCGGAACTCTCATACATAAAGAAAGACTCCTATCAGTATGACCATAGCTGACATATAAAAGAAGAGTATCCCACCAATCCTAGCAAACAAGGGATCTCAACAATACACATATGAAATTGAGCATCCTGCCAATCTGGCATAAAAGGGACTCATACATGACACAAATCCATAGCTGAAAGTACATCAATAACAACACAAAGCAGGATCCCACAACTCATGTATCAACCGGGATCTGCAAGACATAATGCATCTCAACGAGAAACAAATAAAGAAGTACATGGAATCCACATCATATAGCTCATGTTGCCATTTGCTGAAGGCTGAGCTTCTCTGCGGCTGAATCTGAAAGCACCATCAATCTTGTGGTGTCGAGAAAGTGGAAAACGACTGCTCACATGTGCAAATCTGACACCGGCATAACCCACTTCCAAAAGTGGCTAAAAAATAAAAAACTCAGATGCAGAAACTGAGCACGCCATCAGACTCATGGCGTCGAGTAGTGCTGAAATGACATAAAATTTGTCCCATTTGGACAAAGTCAAAATTTCGCCCTCCTGAAAATTGGCCTCAATCGAGGTTCCACCTACCTCTTTTCTGGCTCATGGTTCCACTGCACCTGCAATAAAAAATAAAAAATCTGGAAATCTGTGCATCTCCTCAAATTCCATGCCCATGCTTGGCTGCAACATAGCATTAATACTCAGAAAATTCGTGCTCCATCTTCGTCCTCCTTCGCCTTGGGCACACTTACAAAACTCTGAGTTTAAATAAGTTCTTTTGGACGGAATTTACAAAGCCCACCGTTGGGCGCAGTTGGTAAAACTTAGTAATTTTTTAAGAAGAGGTCGGGGGATCAAATCCCGCCTCTCTTAAAATGGTCGCATTGTATGGGTCGGGCCCGCATTGGGCGGCCCGCCCCCATAACTCCCGCTGGCACCGTTGCCATATGGCGCAATATGGTGTTTTTTGGGGGGACAACTCCCACCCCATTTAATACATGTGTTGGTACGTTGTTGAAATTGTTGGGCCGTTGTTTGTATTGATATGTGTTGATTGGGATGTGGATCCGCCGCGTGGGCGGACCGCCAGACCCGCCGGTGGTGGGTTCGACTCCCACCGACTCCGATATATATATATATATATATATATATATATATATATATATATATATAGATAACATATATATTGAGTGCGTGGGGTCCGGCGGGGGTCATGGCCCACCAGCCCAATTTAATATATTTTTTTGTTACATAAACAAACCAAGGCCTTTTGAAAAATTCGGTTTTCGGACCGAAGGAGTGCAATTAACCAGGCCACAATTTCGCCCGGAATCTGGCCTGAGCTTGCCAGAATCTTGTGGCCGGAAAAAGTCCAATTTGTGTTCTCTTTAAGGCTGCCTAGTCACCAAGTCAACCTGGAACTTTGACTGCTTATAAATTCTTCATATGGACTCGGAATTGAGTTTCTTCTACGCCGTTGGAATCATAAAGACAAGATCTACAACATGAACCTAGTTCGAGAATCTTTCGAACACTTTGATTTTTGAGCCTTTTACTCAGGCCACTTGTACCTGTACCTGATTATTCCACCTGGATCAAAGGCTCTCCATACCTCCTAACTGCTGCCTGAATGTCTTAAATGAGCTTCAGTCAGTGTAATTAATTGTCTCAGGGCTCGAGAGGGCATGGAGATTTCTTGTAGGAAGGTGTACATCTGGAGAGGAGTACTTTGCTGATATTAAACACAGATAAGACTTTGACAGTGTTCTTGAATCTTCAAACTGCGCCTTAATCCTTTGGTCACGGGATTAGCACTTTAAATCTCCAATGAAAAGCTCAAATCCCCCAAATCCTTCTCTGTTGTCTCATTTGGCCGCTGAATTGGCCTCTCTGCGCTGCCTGCATAATGAAATACACCTGTTATAAACCTGGGTAGTGGTGGCAGAGGAATGCTGTGGTGGCCGGAGGAGTGGTGGCGGAGCAGTGGAGAGCAGTGGACTAACGAAGAATGGCGGAGGGCGATTAATTAAACCTTAATGCAAAACACAAAGGTTTGGGACTTTGGCGGAAATACACAGAAAACGCATGAAATGCAATGGAATGCGATGGACTGACGTACGAGGTGGGACCGGCATAAATCGCAATTGCAAATTAGGAGAGGGAGGAGGGCAGAGTGTTACATAAAAAAACTTCCGATGTGATTGAGAAATCCTTTGTAATAACCAAAATATAACAATTTCCCCATTTACAAAGGAAAAACCCTTTATTTATATGAAAAGGCCGAAGGGTAGTACGGTGGGCCCGGGGTCTAATCGCAATCGGAGATCGGAGCAGGTGGCAATCGCAACGCACGTTTCAAAAGTTCTGATTGCGATCGGCAGGATGAGGCGATTAAGCGATGGCCGTTGGATCGTGGATCAGACGGACGGATGGGATTAAATCGGGAGACGGCGGGGAAGGCCATGCGATTGCGATCGGAGGTCAGGCGCGATTGAGCGCTGACCGTTGGATCTGGAGATCAGATCAACGGTCAGGATAAGATCGGAGGATCGCAATCGGAGCTCGGGCGGGAAGACTTGCGATCAATCAGAGGATGGAACGATCGGGGCGCGATGCGATCAATCGCATCACAAGTATTTGCGATGGACCAATCGGGGGTTGTCCCACAAGAGTTGCGATTGCGATTGAATAGGGCTTGCGATTGCGATTGGCATGCGGGTTAAGGACTTTGGGTTATGTGGTGGGGATATAATATAACATAAACTTTATAATAAAGTTTATAACGATGCACGGCGAGGTGTGGAATGGGGAAGTGGTTTTAAAGGGTGGGACTTATAATATAAGGTTTTATTATAAGGTCCCAAGGGTCATGGAGGGGAAGTGGTTGTATAAATCGCGGATTTTTTCTATACGTGATTTACAATGCGATTTTGGATTGGAAGAAAGGGGAAAGGGGTTAGGCCTTATAATAAGGTCGGAAAGTGGGTTTTAGCCCATTTTAATGGAATTTGAAAGCTATGGAAGGGAACGATATAGAGGGGAAGGGGAAAAAGGTTAAACAAAGGGTAAGGGTAGACTTTTAGGGGGATTTTGGGAGGACTGAGAGGGTAAAAAAGGGAAATAGAAAGGGGAATAAAGGGGAAAGGAGGCCTTTGGGCATTTTCTTCACAAACAGAGAGGCTTTATGATGGAAATAAGCAGAGGGGATTTTATCAAAGGACAGAAGGCACAAGGAGGCTTCAAGGATGATGTGTTTTCAAGGGAAATGCATTCCTTGAAGACTCAAGAACATTTTAGCCCCCTATTTTCTTGTCAAAAATTTATGGGGGGGCTAACACGTTATTTGCAAGTGAGAAGTTGCAGGGTGTTTTGGAAACTATTTGGAGGAGAGATCTCTGGTGTTAAGGAGCCTTCCTTACACTGTGGTGATCCATGGATTGGCCATCCAATCCATGTATGTTTCAGATCTGATTTTTTTATTGATATATCTACTTCATAATTTCTGAATCATTCTGCAGATCTGCTGCGAAAGATCTCATATCTACTCTTGTACAGTCATGTTTTGCTGAAAACCCCAAGGGAATCTGAAAGAGGAGCCTTTCTAGTGTACAGATCTGATATGGATCTAAATTTTTTTACACATATATGCTATGGATCTAATATGTAATCACCAGCTGCTATATGCTTCATAAAATAACGTTGTCAAGGTTTTACGGTGAAATACCATTTTTGCAGCACCTCTTTTAGAGGGTTTTTCTCATTAAAGTCTTCATTCTTCCTCTTATACTATATTATAAACACTATGGATCTGATTTACTGATTTTTATACCATATTTCATCCATCACCTTCAGAAAATCATGCTACCTAGGCTTCATTAATTTCTGCAGTAATTAAGTCATGGGGATTGGGCATTTTTAAGCCATACTGGGAGTGGGAGACCTATTTAACATAGCTAGAGACATTTGTTTTTACTCAAATTTCGTATGTAGGTCCATAATGACCTAAGATACAATATCCCACTATCACTTTCCCTTATTTTTACACACATATCTGAAATTAATCTTTTTAGGGCATAAATCACTGCTTTTCCCCATCTTTTGGATCATAGATCAGAATATAAGTTGCTTTTTTACTTCCAAATGATGTATTTGTGTCTATTGAACTTATTTTAAGCTTATTAATCATCACAAGATGGTTATACATTTTATGTATAGTTGAATCCCTCTTTTGGGATATTATAGTGGTATCGGAGCATGATCTTTGGCTCAACCTGTGGCCTCCAAGCCAAGATGATATAAGATGCAGAAAGAGAGAAAGATGATGAAGAATATGAGCTTTCTCTCATCATTTTTCATATCTAAGAAGGATCTCCCCAAGGAGGTCAAGCAAAGAAGAGTAGAGAAGAAATGTGATTACACAGAAGACCAAGAAAACAAGGGTGAAATCCCTTCATCTGGAAGAAAGAAAGGGAAAGAGTTCTCAAAAAATATATTCCATACTAAGCATAAGCTGAATATTGAAACCACATTAGGGTTTCAACATGAGGAAGGTCCATGTACTTCCTATCAACAAAAAGAAGATCCGGTATTGCATACAGCTCCAAAGAAGCATGCTATGTCCTTTCTCTTTCATGATAAGAGGCATAGAGATGGAGGAAACTTAGATCATGTGATTCTAAGTGAGTATCTTACAGAATACAAATCTCAACCTAGATCTATCAAGAGGAATCTAACTCTTCTAGAGTTTATTGAGCTCAAATAAGAAGTGAGACCCGACAGCAATAGAATAATGAAGGGAAATAGATTTCTATTGTCTACCTTTGATGGGTCATCCTTATGCACAACAAAGGCTTGGGGAAGAAATTTATATGCATTCTTTCTGCTACATCCAGTAGTAGAGGGAGAGGTTGTCGAGATTGTTACGCTGCACCTTCAAGGTGAGGCATACAATTCGTGGTTCAGCAATTTGAGTCATGCTAAAGTGATTGCATATGTAGAATTTACTCAAAGGTTGGTCAAGAAGTTTGATAAGAAGAAATCAGAAGGGAAAAATCCTTCACCACCATCTACTGCAGAAGCACTTGTTTCAGGAGGAAGACCACTTGCACCTTTGCAAGATGATCTTGATCTCTTGATCTTTAGAGTCCCATGCACTATTCTGGAGATGCATGAAGAAGAAGAGACTTGTACCAGCGTTGATGAAGTCATAGAAGCACATCTATCCTCATTAGAAGTTGGAGAAGCCATCACACCGGAAGGAGGAATCCTTGTAGCAATACAAGATATTCCCAAGCTGAACCAAGGTATGCACATGTCTTCATTTCCTATTGTTTCAATGCAACATGAAGAGGATGATGGGAATGTACCATTGCATGACCAAGGGTCAAAACATATTGCTGATTTGGAGCAGAAAAAATTCACTGCACTGAGCAACCTTGATTCATTCAAGGAGGAGGAAGACAATCATCCTAATGTGTCATTGATGAGCTGCATACAACCCTTGACATTGGATTGTAGTTTCTTGGAGGATTGGGTGAGTATTGTCTTGAGAAATACATTGAAAAACTCTGTGTTCAGCTTTGGATCTGATATTGAGGCAGCAGTTGCACCATCATGGAGATCAACAGCGCTGTCAATCTGTAGCAGTGATGAGTTGGGGGCCCAAACATTGTTGGAACATTCCAATGACCTTCCCATATGCATAACAAAGGAGGAGCAGATAGATGATGGAGGACATCTTAGGATGGATAACATCTCTCATGTTTGTGTTGGATACTTTTTGATAAGCCCTACACATCATGATGGGATGTTTTTTCCTACCACCTATTTGGATCCTTATGGGGTTAACTTGGTCATTGATGAGTGGTCTTCATTTGGAGATCTTCAGAAGATTGCATTTCAACATCCCATGAAGTGCAAAGACAAAAATCTAATTTGGGAGGATGGTATTCTCCATTGGAGGAGTGCCACTTTTGGGCATGATGATAGACACTCACCATGGGTTGGATGGGTCAAATTGATGAGAAAGAGGTTGGGAAGCCACTTGCAGATCTATGATACGGGACAGCAGGATGCAAGACTGTGTTGGTTACTATTGAAGGAGTTTGGCATCATTCTCTTTCTAAGGGTATGTGGCAGGACACTTACATCATATGGCAGCAAGGAGTTTGGGTATATTGGAGTGATGTGATATCTTTCATATCTACTGCTATGATGTTTCTCCATGATCTATATGATGATGGTGTGAGGAGGCAGCTAGAGCTGTTATTTCTTTGGTTTTTATTGAGAGAGTATGGACTGATCTTATTCCATACTTTGCATGATGTTGCAAGAGTAGGAGATGGCACTATCATGGTGCAAGGGGGCTACTCTTTGACCTTGGAGGATGAGGAGGTACTTCCACTTTGGGAGGAATCTCTCACATATAGTAGCATTATGTTTGATGATGACTTTGGCATATGGGATGTCAAAGGGAGGAGCTATGAGATGACAAATGCACTAGTTCAAAAGCCAATAACGCTGTCACTTGGGAGCTTGGACTGTTTGATGGAGTGTTCCCAGGATCACTTCACAGATGATGCACTATGGAGGCATTTAGGAGAGGAGTATGATGGAGTAGTGGATGGAAACATCTATTACATTATTATGATCTTATTTTCTATGATTTTCCTAACTTGGATTTTCAAGCATAACGAGAGAGATCCACATGCAGCATTGGTGAGATTTATTACCATGCATTCTAATGCATACCATTATTTATTGGATGAGTTCACTTGGGAGGGCATCCAACTGGATGTATATCAGCATATGGAGATATGAATAGCCTAGAATATGATGAAGAGGTTGACACAACCACTTCCCTACTCATTTGAAGAGAGGGAGAACTTGCAATTGAGCCATTTCAGCTCAATGACCAAAGTACATGAAGGAGAATGTCTATTTTTGCTTTATGATTTGTACTCCTTTATCTTTTTTAGCAACATATTATGCCAAGGAGGGCCTTTCCTTCTTTTTTATTGTATTATTATGTACTTGAGTCCATTTGCAACATTGATGTTGGCCATTTTATTTGTGGTTTGTGGGGGAATGCCACATGATTTATGGGGTGCACCATTGGCACCAGATTGTACTTTCATGATATCATCTTGTAAGATGAATGTGGAAGAAAAAAAGTGGCTGAAAATACACTTGTTGCACTATGATATGAGGCAGGCAAGGGATGCACTGCGCTAGTTCCACATATGGAACAATATTCCACCCCTTGGTTGTCACATGGCAACTTGTTTTCATTTGTTCATGCTTCCATATACTGATGATGTTCTTATGATTATGGGAAGCTCTATTGGGGGAGTGGCACAAGAGATGAAGGTGCCCATTGGTAGTATGATTCTCCATACTTCAAATGTTTCATGTTTCAGGAGAAACAAGGGGCAGACAATGATTTCCATGCTACACCTCCTGTCTTCTTATGGGAGGAACCATCGGGAGATAATGAGTTATTTGAGGAGGCACCTCATGGGTGATATATTTGATGGAGTGACTTGGATCATCTTTGAGGACCGTTATATTTCAGCCCAAGGTCAACATCAGCTCCACACATTTCATAAGTGGAGAGAGAAGCAGAGTGGGATGGACAGTTTGATCCCACAAATTCAGCCATGCAGCCCACCTTCTCTACATGAGCTTAAGGTGGAAGAGATGTTTCATGAGTTACTATGTTGGAGGGTAACTCACTTTTTGTGGATGATAGCTTGGGGATGGATCTTTCACATGGGGATCATGATTCCCAACATATTTTTTATTCCATGCCTCAAGAAGGCCTCTAGATCACATATTGTTTTTTCCATGTATGTCCTACTTTTTCATGATGAGAGCCATTTGGGAATTTTACCAAAGGCATGCTTATACACATGGGAGGAACAACTTGAGGGCATATTATTGAGAAGGCATCCTGTTCTTTGGAGGAACATATCATTTGAAGATGCTACAAGAAGAAGAGGAGAGACTCTTGAGTTCTATCCTTACAATTGCTTGAGGAAAAGCAACATTTGGGAGGGGAGGACTGTAATATTCCTAAATTAGCCCAAGATAATACGAATATTCAATTTTTCTTTTATTTTCTTTTATTTTCATGTTGATGAATAAAAATGCAAAGGAGGACATGCAAAACTCCTAAAGCTATGAATAAATAAATGCCACATGTGAACAAAGACATATCTGGGCTATTTACATTAAAACACCCTTATGTGTGAAGGGAATTGAACTATTTTACTGGGTCAACATGACCAAATCACAGTGTTGTCTAGATTCATTGAACCTCCTAGATAAACAACACAGATCAAGTTGGAGACTGTTCATGTGAACAAGTCTAATTCATTTGAGATGGTTTAGGGTTTGTAAGGACTCTATCTTATAAAAGGAAGATAAGGAAAACAAGAGAGGGTTGTTGATGACCATATGATTCCAAAATATATTGTATTTTAATACATTTCTTATTCTATTGGTTGTTTAGTACAGAATAGTGTTGTTTAGCACTTGGGTGTTCTTGATCGGGAATCCCACCTCTTCCATTCAATAGCTCTTGGAGGAGCCTTGCATTTCTTGTCCACTATCAGGCATTTTTCCAAGATCTTCTTCCAAGTACAATGTATATCCTGTTGAGGGTTTGGTTTTCTTTGTAAGCAGTAGCAAGTGGAGGCTAGATCTATTCAGATCTAGGCCATACTAGTGCCTCTTCTTAGTGAGTGTGCCTTTTAACCTCCTGGAAGAGTGTATTATCTTATTGGAGCTTTAGATCTACATCTTGGCATTAGGCCAAATAGTGCATCAAGCCTAAAACATAGTTTCTATCCCTAGACTGCGTTATTTGCAAGTGAGAAGTTGCAGGGTGTTTTGGCAACTATTTGGAGGAGAGATCTCTGGTGTTAAGGAGCCTTCCTTACACTATGGTGATCCATGGATTGGCCATCCAATCCATGTATGTTTCAGATCTGATTTTTTTTATTCATATATATGCTTCATAATTTATGAATCATTCTATAGATTTGTTGCAGTAGATCTCAGATCTACTCTTGTACATTCATGTTTTGCTGAAAACCCAAGGGGATTTGAAAGATGAGCCTTTCTAGTGTACAGATCTGATATGGATCTAACCTTTTGTAAAAATATCTGATATAGATATAATATGTAATCACCAGCTGCTATATGCTTCATAAAATAACGCTGTCAAGGTTTTACAGTGAAATACCATTGTTGCATCACCTCTTTTAGAGGGTTTTTCTCATTAATGTCTTCATTCTTCCTCTTATACTGTATGAGAAACACTATGAATCTGATTTCATGATTTTTATACCATATTTCATCCATCACCTTCATAAAATCATGTTTCCTGGGCTTCAGTAATTTTTGCAGTAATTAAGTCATGGGGATTGGGCATTTTTAAGCCATACCGGGAGTGGGAGACCTGTTTAACATAGCTAGAGTCATTTTTTTTCCTCAAATTTGGTATGTAAGTCCCTAATGAACTAAGCTACGATATCCCACCATCACTTGCCCTTATTTTTATGCACATATCTGAAATTAAGCTTTTTAGGGCATAAATCACTGCTTTTCCCCATCTTTTGGATCATAGATCAGAATATAAGTTTCTTCTATACTTCCAAATGATTTATATGTGTCTATTAAACTTATTTTAATATTTTTCATCATAAAAATACTGTTGTACAGTTTATGTATAGTTGAATCCCTCTTTTGGGATATTACATAACTACCAAGAAAGATGCAAGAAATTCCCCTATTTATATTCAAGAAACATAAGATCTTTCATGTTTCATGCTGCATGAAGATGAAAAATTTGTAGAAGACATAGGGAAGAAACTATCTTCAGAAGTTGTAAATAATGAGTTGCACTCAAAAAATATTTGGAAATGATACTTTGATGGTGCCTACTCCAAGGAAGGAACGAGATCTTGATTATTTCTTATATCGCCAGAAGACTTCCATTTTTCAATTTATTTCGAGGGAGGAGAATAGATTGGAAAATTATTTAGTAGTTGCATCTAGCACCTTCAAGCCACCTATGACTCCAAGGTTAAGGTATGTGCAAAACTTTGTATCTGAAAAACTTTCATGGTACCCCCCTATTGTGATCTTCAAATTTCAACACTATGGAGGCATCAGGTCTATCATGCAAATGTTGGATTGGTTCCATTGGAAGGCTGACTCCACCTGATTAATTTCAGACATGAATACATATATAGGATTTGTGCATAAATAATCTCATAAGTTGAGCATTTTTAGTTGTAGTATTTCTAGTTCAGTATTTTCAGTTTAAGAATAAAGGAAAAATTCCAAAGCATAGTAGGTTTCAGGAGGATTTCATACTAGATTAGCTCACATTTGCAATTGACTCCATGCCCAATAAAGGCTACTAATCTGCAAGCTCTCTTTGACTCCATGCCCAATAAAGGCTACTGATCTACAATTTCTCAGAACTTTTCTACCAAAGTGATGTCCCCAATTGGAGCCAAATGTTGTAGCATATTTTGACTCAGCTAAAGTTAAGAGAGATTCTGAGAAATTCAAGGTTGTTGAGGAACAGTTGTTAAAATTCTGGAATACCTATAATATGCTCGAAAGGATAACCATAAGCTCAACGAGGATTCATGATCACATGTGCACTGGAACCAAAATCAGGGAAGCACTAGCATTGGAAGTGTAATCTAAACCAGAGGAGCAGCAAAGAAGAAAAGCGTGCAGCAAAGTTCAAGTCGGGCTTATTCACGTGCAGAGCAATTCAAGACTCTAGTCGATTGACATGTTCAGATCATTCCACACAAGTCAGGGTCGAGTCATGCAAATATATGTGTAGAACATTGTTCGGAGGTTTAATCGCAATCACATGCAGAAGGCCTGCTCGCATATCACAAATTGAAATCACAAAGCTCAAGAGGAATAGCACTAAGGAATATGTTATACAAGCAGAAATGCGAATTTCGACACGAGGGTCGGACGTGATGCAACTCAGAACTATGATTTAATATATTCCAATCGCACAACACACATTGCAAGCTCAGGAGGAATGGCGCTAAGGAGTATGTTATAAAGGCCGAAATGCAAAGTGTGACAAGGTTTGATATCGTCGCTTGTGATTTGCGATCGGCCCCACCTCCACTTGCCACATCACCCCTACCTTTATCTCACATCGAACATCGCAAGCTCAGGAGGAATTGTGCTAAATAATATGTTATATAGGCCAAAATGTGAAATGTGACACAAGGGCTGGATGTGATGTAGTTCGGAGCTCTATCTAAAGTATTTAAAGTCCGGTTGTGGGACCCTCTCGCATATCGCATATCGCACATCACACATCACAAGATTAGGAGGAATGACACTAAGGAATATGTTATACAGGCCGAAATGCGAAATGCAATACAAGGGTTGGATGCGATGCAGCTCAGAGTTAAATTGCAAAGGATTTCAAATCCAGAAATAAGGGCCTTTCCTTTGAGAAATTGCATCTAAGGTAAGAGGAGGCTTATAACGAAGCAGCATGGAAAGCCTAAATGTGATGGAAAGGCAGACACGATACCATTCAAAGGCTAATTCACTAGCACATTTGGCCCAATTTCCGACGGCCAATTTGTCGCTATTCCAACACATAGGCGTCGCAAGAGCAACAGTTTGAGGCCAAGAAAAATGTGGCTAGCCATTATGTTGCAATTCCGACACTTCAATCAATTTTTGGAAGAGCGACACTTTTTTCGACGCTTCCAAACAACTGTCACTCTTCGGACGTTTTCCAAGCCGTCGCTCTTCCAACTTTCCAAACTCTCGCTCTTCCGACGTTTCCCAAACCGTCGCTCTTCCGACATTTTACAAGCCGTCGCTCTCCCGAAATTTTCCAAACCGTCGCTCTTCTCACATTTTTAAATTGTCACAATTTTGATGATATGTCGTCCGACGTTAAGAACGTCGCTCTTTCGATGCTTATGTAACGTCGCTTTACCAACGAAAAAGTAAAAATATTTTAAAAAAGGAAACGTCACTCTTCCGATGCTTATGTAACGTCGCTTGTCCATGAAAAATTAAAAATATTTAAAAAAGAAACGTCACTCTTCCGCCGTGTAATGAGTTGGTCTTCTGACGAAAAAGTAAAAATATTTAACATAGGAACGTCGCTCTTCCGACAAAAAAATAAAAATATTAAAAAAAGAAATGTCTCTCTTCCAACGTGTAAGGTGTCGGTCTTCCGATGCTTGGATTAAAAAAAAAAAAAAAAAAATCCGCCAAATGTACTAGTTTGAATTGAGCTTGAGCTTTACCTTCAAATGAATTGTAGCATTATGTTAAAACGGTTCTCATTGATTCTTTATTGTTAACGATTTGCTAAGTTGATCAAATTTAGGTCAATAAACATGAATCATCACTCTTCTAGATAATGCAAAAACTTTTGTGTGTCATGTGACATGTTGAAGTGCAGAACTAAGTAGGTCGTTGAGAGGTTTAGTTTTGTAATTGTTGATTCTGCACAGTTCGAACTTGTGACCTCTAGTTGGCACATGAAAATGGCTAATTGTTTGACTCGCTGACCTAAATCGAGTGAAAATTTACAACTCAAAACACTTCAAGTGAATGAGAAGCCATATGCTCTGGAGGAATTAAATTTCCTATGAAATTTAAATGCAGAAATTTTGAGTCTCAATTAGCTTAATGTTGCTTAGGTTCCATTCCCAGAAAATGGTTTGCAATAGGAAGTTTGAATCTCTTTTCAATCAACAGTGTTGTTTAGATAGTATCTCAGCACAATCGTCTTTAATTTAGTTTCATGTTGTATGCTTTGATTTTTTGGGTAATTAAGAATTTATTAAAATAAATATTGTAACAAAATGAGGATAACAATGGTTAGTATGTGCTATATTTTTCATTGCTTAAAATATCCTTACTTGAAAATTCCTGGTTCAAATATAGTAAGTACTAAGCAGCTAGAGTTAGCTTATCTAAATCTCAAACTACTACATCATGGCATAGTCGCATTTTCCATTTTAAATACAAAGACAAATCCTTTCTCGTTTTTTAGAGTGTTTATGCTAAAGACAATAAGGGTGGCTCTTAAGGTTTTTTTTGTAGCCCAGACTACTCGCATTTAATTGCGGTATTGGAATTTTTTTATATCCTCTACCTTGAGTCAATTTTGCATTTAGAGCAGAATTGTAAGTTCCATCTAACATATTTATTCTTGCAATTCTTAGATAATTCTCATTCATTTTGGAATAAGTACACACTTTATGCAGATGATAACTCTTCACACTACCTCCTTTTTTTTTAAAGATAAATGTAAAAAAGGCAATGGCATTATCAGGAAAAGTGAAATAGTAGGTTCCTATTACATATCTAGAACACATCAACATAAAAGCCACATCCATACACTCAACCTTTGCACAGTGATTCTTTATTCACCGGCTATAAAAATGGAAATGGTGGTATCAGGACTAGTGAAAAAGAAGGTTCCTATTACATGTTTAGAATAGTTCATACATGTACATAACAAAAACCAAATGCATATAATCAACTTTTGCATGGCAAAATAATGACAAACATTAAATTCTCTTGAGCATGGTAATATAACTAAATTTGTTTACAACAGTCCACAAGATATCCATTCATTTCTAGAAATTTTTCAAGAAGAAAATTAAAGTCATGTGTAACAAAGTATTATGAAAAGACTTCAAATTACTGCCATATTGGAGCAACTAGCCTCCGACAGAAAATATAAAAAGAAAAATCAAGACACTAAGTGTGCCCAAAGGATTGTCCTTGGAGTGGAAATTTCTATCTGGATCCCTACTTTTGCAAAAATATTTCTTATATATACAGAATTATTTACTCACCGGCAAAAAAAAAAATGAAAATGGAAGGGCATACACAATGAAATTTATATCCTTTTCCTTAAGGAAAATAAAATCAGAATAAGATGAATGGTCTAAAAATTTGGCATCCTCAATCAGCAATGATCATTTTGCTATCATTTCCATATGTACCTCATCAACAAAAAGAAACCAAAGAACTGACCTCATTTTTTAACACATTTGCAATGGAGTCCCCAGAGAACACACGATGCAGAAACTCACAAACAGTGCAAAATACCAATCACCAAATCCCAAATCACACATCAGGAATCTCCCAACAAGAATGCACTCCAATGCAAATGCCCCTTAATAATGTTTTCCAACTGAGATTGCACCTCTGCCCAGAAAGACCCTGAAAAGGACAATCCTAAAAAATATGCTTCATGATTTCTGCCTTTGGAAAGGAGAGGCAAAGACCCACGGAAAGGTCACTCTTGGTAAAAAAAGCTTTGCAGGGGAGAACCTGAAATTATTTAGAAGTCAAGAAGACTAGCTTCCTTTTTCCTTTCTTATTGAAGTCCCTAAAAGATCCATCCTCATCATTCTTCTGTAGTGAAACATGCACAAAAGAAAATATTTTTTTATAACATAGATGCATACAAGTTTTTAGATAACAAGCAATAAGCCCAAGATACACCTTGTCACTGTCCACCTATCAGAAAATCATGTTGAATATGTCACCTTTGAAAAAGGATACCATTTGGAGACAATGCCACATACATTTTTGCTTCCGTTGGGCTTTCCTAAAGATTAAATTCCTAATAGATTATAACCGAAACATATTAATATTACAGAAGTAGATTAATAAATAATTAGGGTCATTGTCTATGTAATTTATTGCATATTGTCAAATAACCTTTGGGGAAGTTATAAAATTCATATGAAAAGATATTAATTTACATATAAATAATTACATCATATAGATATTAACTTGTATAGGTCCCGTGAGGCAATTTTGGCCTTAGTGAGCCTTACATAATCATGTCAATTCATGAAATAGGCCAAACTAATAGCAAGGAAGCTATAGACTTGCGTATGAAACCTATGTAAACATAATACAATGAGCCATTATGTCATAGTGATATCACTATAATTAGTTCATTACAAATCAAAGCTATGACTGTTGAAATGAAACAGAGCTCTGTTTCTCGATTTTCTCAAGTTTCTTAAGTTGTATGACCTACATTCCTTTGCTACGCTTGTCTCTAAACTTTTAGGACCACATACAAAAACACCAATTTCAACATTCTCCCACTCATTTGAAACTTTCCCAAATATATCTGCATTCAAAACCATGTAAAAGATTGTCAGATCTTGAGACCATCTTGATCAATGTAGCAATTATGAGTTTCCATAGGGATAGTCACAAGCAATTGGTTTAAATGTTACAAACCATATATGAAATAATCTCAAATTAATCAAATCAATCCCAATGAAATTAACAAAATTATTGTTTCTAAATAATCTTAATTATTTAGTTTAACATTACTGGCATGCCAAGATTGGCCAATTTTTCCCTATTATTTCTTGATTATTGCAGATTGAATCTTTTCAAGGCCCTCACTGATTAATTTCTGATTACAAATTATTTCATCTATGTTCCTAACAGTTGTTTCCCAATGTTAGTCACCCAAACTGAAAAGGAACCCTCAGCTAGACACGTTTAGAGCTTGATTGGGATCTCAAAGAGCCAGAAAGGTAGCAGACTATTGGAATGATATGATCCCTCAAGCTGAATGGAGAATATGGAAAATGAAAATTAATTGGAAACAGTCAGAGACCATTTAAAACTAGGCACCTTTCACAAGTACATTAAAGGAATCTCACATCCCTATATTGCAGTGGCTATATATGATTTGGTAGGGCTATAATATGCAAGGTATGTTCTCAATAAAATAATCCTACTCAATTATAGTAGATCATGTGAATCTCCCTAGTGACCCAATCTGGATAAAGATACATCCCTAAAACTTATGGCTAAAGGTGTTTAATTTTCTTTTGCTGGTAGGAAGGAGATTCCTTTTAACATGGGATTAGGTGCTCAGAAAGGGATATATTGGCCTTTCGATATGCCTTATATGTCAAAAACAAAAGGAAAACATGGAGAATATTTTGAAAACTTCCCTAGTTGTTGATACCCAGTGGGGATTGGTAAAAATCACTTTCATCCATCTAGATCACTTGAGAAAAAATATTATAGAAACCATAGATCAATGGAGAATGTCATTGTTTAAAAATCTTATTATCAATTGAGCATGGGCTCTAGTTATATCATTCCTTCTATGGAACATATGGAAGGGCCATAATAGAGCCATTTCTAAATATTAAGGACATAAAGCCCATCTGATTTGGAAATCCACGAAGGTAGACAACCAAGAGACTATTTTGTATGAAATGTTGGTCGAAGAGGAATAGAAATTTGATAGGTAGGAAGCCCCGATTATTGCACTCTTGTACCTTGCCCCATACATGGTGGCATCGAAGCTCCATACATATCACAAGGGAAGGTGGAATTGACATTGATGTTCATACCTCTGCCTGAGAGTTTTTTAAAACTCAATTTTGAGGGAGCTTCTGAGGGAAACCTAGGTCCCAGTGGATATGAAGGTATCCTATGGGACTCACTAGGTTGCCTAGTTGGCCACTTTGTAAGCTCGCGTGGAACCACAACCAACAATTCTTCTAATACCACAACTCTTGTGAAAGTCCTCCAAATAGATAGAAGTATAGTGTTACCTAAGATAAAACTCACTGGACACTTGCTGTTGGTGATTAACACTGCTGAAAGGATACTTAATGGAATTTTCGCTTTTAAGGTGGTCAATATTTGGCACTTAAAGATGTAGATAATTATAATCTGGTAGTCACTACTCCCCTTTCCATATGTGATAGTTACTCACACCATGAGGATAGGTGCCAAAGTGGCAGATTGGTTAGAAAATTGGGGAATATTAGAGCATAATCAAGATTTTTCTTCCGGATGACTTCTAGATATAATCCCCTATGACTTGGACCCCTATAAGAGTTGATAAATAATCACACTTCATCGCTACTGGGGGTGAGAAATAATGAGGGTACAAGAGAGGATAGACACAATAACTCCCCACGCGGCAAGGGTAATGATAAAACACGGTAGCGGGAGGGTGTCACGAAACTTCCTGATCAAAATTCTCGAGGAAAACATTGGTATAACAAAAATGAAAGGAAACATGGTGCAATTGTGGGTTATAACGGCTCCATATCTTCTCATGGACCTATCGAAGCTCCGAGTTGTTCCTTTAGTGTATGGGAGGAGCCCTTAGTGTGGCAAAGGATTAGGGAAACTAGTGGGCCAATTCTTGTTGTTGTTAGGGGTATAGTTTGGGATCGTGGTTTTTGTAGCTCTTGAATCCATTGAAAATAGGAATCCCAAGTGCAAGTGAAATACATTATCTTACCAAGCCTCCACTAGGTGAAATACTTTTTACCCCAGATTTGCAGACTAACACTTAAGATAGCGTAGAAGAAAAAATAGCGAATTTGAATGGGGTAAAACAAGGGAAATACCAATCTGATTCTTCCAGAAGAAGAGAGCATTCTTCCATGATCGATTTCTCTTCAGATCTCCTATAGATTTCTAAACATCAGCAAAACTCGAAATATCTCCACCAGCTACTATGGCTTTCGAGCCATTAATGGACTGTGGCCACTTTAAGGTTTCAGAGCGTCCCTGCTTGTGCCAGAATCTGGAAAAAAGCAAGCATCATAAGGAAGAATGGAATCATGGGAAAGAAGGCATAAAGGTTGAACAAGCGGAGCGGGAAAAAAAAATTGAATAGGTCGATTAAGAAAATTTGAATAGCTGGAACAAGCGGAGCGGGAAAAAAAATTTAAATAGGTATAAAATCTAAAATTTGGTTTCACATAGTCTTAATTCTAAAATCAATCTACTTTTTAAATTAGACCTTTAAGAAAAAAATCATACCTAGTTTCTCGATTAGGAACAACGTTCAAATCAAACACCCTTATGAAGAAGAATGCTAAGGGGTTTTAATTTTCTCCATTGTATTTTATTTATAATATTATATCTAATCAATTCTCAATTGTACACAAAAATGAAAAATTAAGGAAGTAGAAATTTATTTTCTAAAGTATGTAGGTTATTTGTATGTTTCCATACATAAAATGGAAACTTTCATTGGTGAGAACATCCACTCATTTCCTATGGTCATTCAACCATGTCAACGATTTTGGCTCTAGGAGGGTTGTATTGTATGAGTGATAATAATAATATACATAATGATATGTCACAAAAAAAATTTAGCGCATATTCTAATCCTATGCAAACTTTTGAAAATACAAATATTCATATTTAAAGTTCTAATGTTCCATATATCGAACCATTATATGTTATTCCTAATGAATAAGTAAATCATTTATGTCAACATACCTAGACATATGCCCAGGAAATAAATAAGTTGTGCATTAATCCATTACTTTTATTTTGTTAGGTAATGTGAGTTTTGAGATGAGTTGCATGCCTAACTTGTGATTTGAGTAGCCATGATTTGGAGGGCTTTTCAGCCGTCCAAATCACCTAGGGATCACATCCAACCTAGGCCACACCATCCCTTAGCTTGACTGGAATTTTTCCCACATAGTTTTGAAACAGTGATTTTCTCACCAGTGATTGTATCTTACCCATTATTTCACATTCCCCAAGGCACAATTCAAATACTTGGATGTATCTTGGATGATTTGTCACATTCCATGACTAGCTTCACACATATTGAATAGGAATTCCCATCATTTAAGAATTTTTTGGAGGGTTTTCATGGCATAGTTTTTAGGGGCTTAGGGGTTAGATGAATAGGAGATTAGGGGTTAGGACTAGAATAATGAGTTAGTGTAGGTTAAGGGGTTAGGGATTGGGGGCTTAGGGGTTAGGGGATTTAGGTACATTTAGGGGTTAGGGGAGTAATTATTTAGTAGTGGTTAAGGGATTAGGGATTGGGGTTAGGGAGATCATAATTATTTAGTGGTTAAGGGTTTATGGATTGGGGGTTAGGGGTTAGGGGATTTAGGTGCCAGGTCACAAGTATTGTCTGCTAGGAAGGCCTTTCCAAAGAAGTTGGCTGGCATCACTATGACACTATTACGGAATTAGAAGGGAAGGGAAAGGAAAAGGTCGAGGTAACATATTAGAGAAGGAAGAAATTGGCAAAATTGAGATCAAAAGTAGTGGAGTTAGCCGAAATGCAGCTTACCCCAGAGATGGATAAGATAAAACTTGACAACATATTGGTCAATTTCCTTCACCCTTTATTGGTTATTCAGAAGGAGTATGAATACACCACCGTTAATATCAAGGTAACCGGCCCCTTGCATATCAAGGGCTACAAGTTGTAGTTTTCGTCTAAACATCAACATACCACAACCATGCTTACAACCAGGATATGTTTTTTGAGGAGAAATCTCATCGAGATCAACATTAAGAATCCATTGCAAAAAAAAAAGTACAACTTGTGGTGATTCCATATGAGCATAGATGAATAGCTACAATAGATGTCAAATGTGGAAATTATGGAGAAAAAAGATGAAATTCGTCTTCCTTTTTCATTCGAGCGAGAGGAAAATCAATCATCAATGAAAATTCAAAATTTTCAAGCTGAGCAAGATCAACCAAATTGGGGGCAGATTTTGGAGAACCTTCGTAAGTGAATGGGGCATATGTGATATGGCTACGAGTTATCTACCCCCACACAATCCGATGTGAAAACAGTAAACATTGTAAGCATAGGGTTAATTACCCCAAACATAGTGGAGTTAGCACCCGAAAAGCAGCTTGCCCCAAAGATGGAGCTCTTAGCTTCAATAAATTATTAAATAAGCTGCATATTGTGAAGCAGTCAATTTTGAAAATGACAAGAAATTATTTATGAAGATGAGGTTTTGACTAGAAATATATAACTACACAGAAATAATTACACTTTTGATACAATAATAATATAATCTGTAAATAGCCTTTGATTCACATTCATGATCTCAGTATATAGTGAATTAGACAGAAGTAAGAAAACAGTTACTTCTTCAAAGATAATTCGAATTTGGAGGGCTTAGGGTATTTGGGGTTAGGGGGTTAGGGGATTTAGGTGCATTTAGGGGTTAGGGGTCGAATAATGAGTTAGTAGTTAAGGGATTAGGGATTGGGGGCTTAGGGGGCTCAACCCAAACGCATTTGGGCAGGCGCACTCAACCGAAACGACCTGACCCGAACGTGTTTGGGTGGGCGCCCTCAAACTAAACGACACAGCGCACCCGACCAAACAAAGAGAGAGATGGAGATAAAATGAAGGAGAGGGGAGAGAAGGAATGGAGAGAGAGAGAGAGGGGGAGAGGAGTGAGAGAGGTAGAGAAGGGTAAGAGAGGGAGATAGTGAGACAAAGATGGAAGGGGGCCAGAAAGAAGGATAGAGGGAGGGATATAGTGAGAGGATTGGAGGTGAGAGAGAGAGAGAGAGAGAGAGGGAGGGAGATTGGGGAAGATAGAGGGAGGTATAAGGAGAGAAAGGGAGAGAGAAGAAGGACAAGAGATAGGACTTAAGAGAGAGGAACCAGTATCATAGAAGAAAGAATATGTGACCAAATTACTCTATATGGAGATGGGAGATAGGGGCACCCTACCGGCTACCTACTAAATGTCTAAACCAAATGTGGTGTAAACATCTGTAATGGTGGTAGATTATACAAGGAGAGTATTTTATGAAGAGGCACTAGATTTTAAGGTGGTCACAATTTATCATTTTTGATACGACCACCCTCACACGACCGAACCCAACCTGACCCGACTCGCCCGAATGTGTTTCCTTGGGCAGCCTCATGACACGACACGACCTAACCAGACCCGACCCAACCCAACCCACCCTAACGTGTTTCCTTGGGTGCCCTCACAATATGGGATGACCCAACCTGACCCGACCCGAACACGTTTCCCTAGGCAGCATCACACGACTCGACCCGACCCACCCGAATGCGTTATTTCCTTGGGCACCCTCATGACATGACCCGACCCAGTTGAAATGTTCCTTGGGCGCCCTCACATGACCCAACCTAACTTTACCCTCTCGAACATGTTTCCTTGGGTGCCCTCACAGTACAACATGACCCGACCTGACCCGAACGCATTTCCTTGGGCGACATCACATGACCCAACCCGACCAGACCCGCCTGAACGTTGAAGGCATGAGGGAGAAAATGAAAATTGGGTCGCATGAATGTGCACAAGTATGTACATGTGCGCTCACAACTTATCATTTTTTATATGACCTCCCTCACATGATTTGACCTGAACGACTTGACCCGACCCACCCGAATCGTGTGTTTCCTTAGGTGCCCTTACAATACGGCACGAACTGACCTGACCTAAAACAAAATCGTTTCCAGCTAATTGGGCACCATCACACGACTCAACCCGACCTGTACAAATGTGTTTCCTTAGACGGCCTCACATGAAAAGACCTGATCAGACCCAACATGACCTGCCTGAACGTGTTTCCTTGAGTGCTATCAGTACATGACTCAACTCGACCCCTACGAATGTGTTTCCTTGGGCAGCCTCACACGACACGACTCAACCCACCCAAATACGTAATTTCCCTAGGTGCCCTCATGACACGGCCTGACACGACCCGACCCGGTCGAACATGTTCTTTGGGCGCCCTCACATGACCCAACCTGACCCGACCCTCTTGAACATGTTTCCTTGGGTGCCCTCATGGTACAACCTGACCTGACCCGAACCGACCTGAACACATTTCCTTGGGTGACATCACACAACCCATACAAATGTGTTTCCTTGGGCAGCCTCACACAACAAGACTCGACCAGACCAACCCCGACCCGCCCGAACGCTTTTCCTTGAGCGCCATTAGTACACGACTCGACCCAACCCATATGAATGTGCTTCCTTCGGCGGCCTCACACGACATGACTCAACTAGACCCAACTTTACCCGACCCGTACGAACATGTTTCCTCAAGTGACCTCACATGGTGCAACAAGACGCACCCAAATGAATGATGTCATAAGGGAGAAAACAGTAAACAAGCCACCCGAACGTGCAAAAGGCACCCGGGCAGTCACAACTTAGCAAAACTGATACGAGTGCCCTCAAATGAAACAACCTAACCTAAACGTGCTTGGTCGAGCGACCTCACATGGCATGACACGGCATGCCCGACCGAACGATGCCACAAGGGAACAAACGAAAAATAGGCCACCCGAACGTGCACAAGGCACTCGGGCGGTCACAACTTAGAAAAACTGATACGGGCGCCCTCGAACGAAATAGCTTGACCTGAACGTGCCTGATCGGGCGACCTCACATGTCGCAACACGGCATGCCCGAACGAACGATGCCACAAGGGAGAAAATGGAAAACGGGCCACCCAAACATGCACAATGCACTCGGGCGGTCATAATTTAGCAAAACTGATACGGGCGCCCTCGAACGAAACGGCCCGACCCAGACGTGCTCGGTCGGGCAACCTCACATGGTGCGACACAGTGCGCCCGAATGAACAATGCCACAAGGGAGCAAAAGGAAAATGGGCCACCCGAACATGCATAAGGCACCTGGGCAGTCACAACTTAGCAAAATTGATACGGGCGCTCACGAATGAAACGACCCGACTCGAACGCGCCCGGTCGGGTGACCTCACACGGCGCAACACGGCACGCTTGACCGAATGATGCCATAAGGAAGAAAATGGAAAATGGGTTTCTGAACATGCACAAGGCACCTCGGCAGTCACAACTTAGCAAAACTGATACAGGTGCCCTCGAACAAAACAGCCCGACTGGAACGCGCCTGGTCGGGCGACCTCACACGGTGCGACACGGCGCGCCCAACCGAACGATGCCATAAGGGAGCAAATGGAAAACGGGCTGCCCGAATTTGTGCAAGGAACTCGAGTGGCCACAACTCAGCAAAACTAATATAAGCGCCCTCGAAAGAAATGGCCAGACCCGAATGCGCCCGGTCGAGCGACCTCACATGGCATGACACGACACACACGACCAAATGATGCCATAAGGGATAAAATGGCAAACAGACCACTCGAACATGCACAATGCACCTAGGTGGTCACAACTTAGCAAAACTGATACGGGCGCCCTCCAATGAAATAGCCCAACCCGAACGCGCCCGGTCAGGCGACCTCACACGGTGCAACGCGATGCACCCAAATGAACGATGCCACAAGGAAGCAAATGGAAAATGGGCCACCTGAACATGCACAAAGCACCTGGGTGATCACAACTTAGCAAAACTGATATGGGCGCCCTCGAACAAAACAACCTGACCCGAACACGCTCGGTTGGGCGACCTCACACAGCACGACACGACGCACCCAACCAAACGATGCCACAAGGGAGAAAATAGAAAACAGGCCACCCAAACATGCACAAGGAACCAAGGTGGTCACAACTTAGCAAAACTAATATGGGTGCCCTCGAACGAAATGACTTGACCTGAATGCGCCTGATCGGGCGACCTCACACGTTACAACAAAACGCGCTCAACTGAATGATGCCACAAGGGAGAAAACATCGCAATAGCAACACTTTCCACCAATCCATCACAAGACCGACACTTTCCACCAATCCGTCGCAATTCCAATGCTTTGCTCCAAACTTCGCAATAGCGACACTTATCTCTAAGTGTCACAAGACCGACACTTTCTGCCAATCCATCGCAATTCTAACGCTTTTCTCCAAACATCGCAAGACCTAAATTTACTTCTAAGTGTCACAATACCGACGCTTTTCTCCAAACGTTAGTATAGCGATAGTTGTGGGCGGGATTTGAAAAATTGATAAAATTTGGGGAAATTTCCAACATTTGGTCAAAAGTGTTGGAACTAAAGTGTCGAAATTTCCGCCAAATGTACTAGTGATTCAATTTTATTTAAAGTTTGGGATTATTTGTATTCGATTTATTTTATGAATAAACGTGAAAGTGGGCAGTGGACTCTAGCAAGTTATCCAACACATAGCAAAGGAGAAGAGAAGATGGAATGCTACAGGACCGAGCAGAAGAGGCAGAGTCAGGCAAGAGGAGACATGATAACATCATTTGAAATGTAGAGGCATAGACAAAGTCGAGCAAAGGGAGCACATGGTGGCACTATTGGAAACACAACAACTGTGTCAAGTCGGGCAAAGAGACGTTATTTCAGAACTGTTCGAATACCACATCAGAAACATAAACGACGTGACAGAAAGCAGAAAAGACAAATATTGAACTTTGGAATAAATGTAGGGCAAGGATGTTCGATCTGTCAAGGAGACACATCAACACTTCAGGGAGACGCATCATCAACAAATTAGATCCAGCAAAAGGAATGATATTTCAAGTTTTAATTTTTTTCTTTGTTTGTTAAGATCGAAGCTATAGTGATGCCCTCAATTGCAATGTAAATAGTAGTTTTAACAGTTTAGTTAGTCAAATTAGTTTAAAGAAGTTCTACAAGTTACGAACTGTTTTGATGTATTTAATAAAGATAGAATGAAAGAATAAAAGGTTTCGAGTTTCAGACCTCTGGAAGACTAAAAATTTGGTACTTACTTTTCTAAGGAATTAATGAAATAAGCATCAAGTTTCCTACAACTGTTGTGGTGATTCGTTTTTCCTGTGCCATTTTGTGTTCCATATTCCTGGAATGAAGTGAAGTAAAGTAGTTTTCGGTCTCTTAATTACATCTGAGTAAGATTTAAGTAGCCTTAGTTTGTGCTTCTTCACTCCAACTCCTCTCCCTTCATAAATTATCTCTGGAACTTAAAAGTAATAGATTCTATGTTTACAACATATTATTTTGAGTTTCCTCTCTCTCCATAAATTCATTCTGAAATTTAAAGTGATAGATTCTGTGATACAGCATATCATTTTGAGTTTATTCTACAGTTCTTCTTTTCGATTCAAATATCAATAGTTAATGGCATTGTAGAGTATTTCATTATACCATATTATTAAGGGTTTTAAAGAATTAGTTTCCAAAGGTATTGAATGAAGACCACCTAATGTAATTACTTTTGTGACACACTTTTAAAAAAATGTCTTAAGAATTGATTCCTTTCCATGACCAATAAATTGTCTCTTAAGATACAACAAGGAGTATGACTTTGAGATTATTGTGAAGCCCGGGAGACTTAATGCAGGACCTGATCACTTGTCTCGAAGAGTGGGGAAAAGCCAACTAGTTTGGAAGAAGGATTACCTGATGCACAGTTTTTCGCTATCAAGGTGGTTAATGAGAAATTTACGGACATTATTCACTTCTTGACAACTGGGACATCCCCTATAGAATATTCGATGCAGTAGAAGAAATAATTGGTGGACTACTCAATTGATTTCACTATAATTGCAATAAAATTATATAAGTTGGGCGCAGATGAGGTATTGAGGAGGTATGTGTTAGAACATGAGAGACAAGCTATCCTAGCTGAGGCCCACAGAGGAGTGGAAACAGGCCACTACCCAAGGAAAGCTACTACGCATAAGGTGTTACGTACGGTGTTATGATGGCCCACATTGCATAGTGATGCACAAGCATATTGATGAGCCTGTGATGCCTGTCAGCGAACTAGGCAGCCCTCGCGCAGAGATGAAATACCCCTGCAACCATAGATGGACCTATAGGCATTCGATAAATGGGCTATAGACTTTGTGGGACCAATCAATCCCCCGAGAAAGAATACTAGCTCGCGTTACATCATTACTGCCACTGATTATGTAACCATATGAGCGGAGGCAAAGGTTGTGAAGGATTGTACTACAGATACCGCTACGCATTTCATATTTGAGCATATTCTGACCAGGTTTGGCTGCTGAAAGACCTTAATTAGTGATAGAGGTACGCATTTCAGTAATGAAACTATTGAAGCTTTGATAGAAGAATTTCAGATCCACCATGCGAAAAGCACCCCATATCACTCACAAGCTAATGGAGCAGTAGAAGCTTTCAACAAAATTTTAGAGAATGCACTCATTAAGGTCTATAATGCTAATCAAAATGACTGGGAAGTTTGTGTCCCTTCAATGCTATGGGAGTATAGGACTAAATGCAAAAAGCTAACTGGGAAGACTCCTTCCAGGATAGTCTATGTACAGGAGGCCATCATGCCCATGGAATATATTGTCCCCAGCCTACGCATTGTGGCTTTCAAAAATATGGTGGAAGTTGATATCATGGAGGAACGTCTGGCATAGCTGGTTTCCTTGGAAGAAGATCGGTTCATTGCTAACTTTCATCAGCAAGTATAGAAGGCATGTGAAAAATCTTGGCATGGCCGGCACATCCAACAGAAAGTGTTTAAGGAAGAAGAATTGGTGTTACTCTATGATAGTTAATTTGCGCGCCACCCAGGGAATTTATGTAAGCACTAGTTGGGACCATATATAGTAAAAGAGATTACAGATGGTGGTGTGATGCACTTTGCCATGCTGCGCAGAGAATACCTTTCCGAGTACGTTAATGGAATTCCTTTGAAACCCTACAAGGACAACCTGGTGCCTACCAAATGACTATATGGTCGGCGTATCAACATCGAAGGAATTGCACGTGCTATGAGGAGAAGGTGCAGGCAGGTACGATGGAAGCACAATGGTAGTGCACAGGTAAGGAGGCACGCAAAGGTGCGACTAAGGCATAGGGGTAGTGCACATCTAGGAAAACTAGTCATTGGAACAATAAAAATGGGTGAAAAAGTGATTTTACCATTGGATGGAGCGGGTGGTTGGCATTTAATGATGATCCAACCGTTTTTACCTGTGGTGGTCATTGTTACCACTACGCTGATCCACAGAATCACTGGTCTGCCCATGAAGTGTTTTGAGAAGAAAAACAAGCAGAAGGTGGCTGACGATGTCAGAGAAAAATACAAGGTGGACCGCGACAAGTGAAGGTTCTTAGTGGAGAGCATCATTGACCTAGAAGTGCACATGGGCACTCTTCTGCTTCGGTGTAAGCTGATGTGCAAGTGTAGGCTGTTAAGGTCCCATGATTTGGCTGATTGGCAAGCCAAATGACAGTGTAACATCAAACCAGTCTTTGGAGCCTGAGGACCTAGCCTTCCTGGACTCAGAGAGGGCTCTCTCTATATGTGTAAGGGATATCTATGTGTTTGCTCGTTGTGTTCTGATTTTAGGCTAGTTATGAAGTAAGTTTTTTGGTTTTGGTTTTTTAGGTTGTGAGGGATGAAACTGATCAAAGATATAAGATAAGTAAAGAGATGTCAGATTAACTCGGCTATGGGGTCGAAAAGGTCAAGAAGGCTATTAGATGGAGATACAAGGTTGTTGAAGGGCCGATTTGATTCGAGGTAGAAAGGATCTTTGGGCAAAATGGAGTAAAAGGACATCAATTTTGTGAACAACAAAGGGTTTCAAGCATAACTAGTTTAATAGCAGACATAAAAATGGTAGGGCAAACCATTAATCATGCAAAATGTAACTGTAAGCTAATCAATACATTGAAATAAACATTCAAGCCATGCATAGAGACTTTTAACTCTCTAACTTCGGGAAATGGCTATCAAACTTTGGGGAAAACACATAAGGCAGACTAACAACTCAAAATACTATGCTGGAATGCCTAAACACAGTTCTTCAAGTCATTGGGCACTTTGAAAACAAGATTTGCATAGTTTTAGACAAAGGGCTAGATCGAAACTAGGCCTCCTTGGTTCAACAAGATGATAATCTAATCAGTCAAAGAGATAGTTTCATGGATGGAGCTATGGACAGCCATAGGTAAGCAAGGCGTACCGTAAATCATACTTAGCAATACATAGAACTATGAATGAAACAAGCAACAATATCCTCAAGTTACTAAAGAGCAATTAAGAATTCTTTAATATGACTAAGGAGGAAGAAAACATGAAAGCTATGAAGAAACAGGAAATTTGAGGTGCCTCCAAGGGCATATCTCAAATTTGTTCTCTACTGATCTATAGCAAGCAAGAAACATGTATTCATGAATGAAAACTAGAAGAAAAAACATGGAAAGAAACACTATACCATTCTACCAAGTCATGGAATCCATCAACAATCCTTCATCATTCATCCAAGAACATCCAAGAGGCAATCCAAAAGCATAACACAAGTATTTTCTTCCAAAGCTCATATGACCATATATTGCTTCTCTTCTCAATTTCAGCCTTGTTTACAATGAAAGCCTTGTGGAATAAATAGGCCAAAGTGAGGAAAACCTCATGGTTCAACTTGCCATCCTATTGGCCTAATCAAAATATCTAATCTTGTCCTTGAGGCTTTGCAAAGCCCAAGGCACAAAATATCTCATAAAATATCTAAAAAATGCTAAAAAAGGAAAAATAATTGACTTTGCATCATTTTTCATGTGCAAAAATAGCTAAATGCACATTTGGAAAAAGCAGATTTTAGAGGTTCAAAAATTACAAAAATATTTCAAATTTACATCAGCAAAAGGTCCCCTGACTTGCCGACAACATTTGGCAGTCTTCCCGATGTCGAAACAAGGCTCATGATAGCTCGTTGGAAAGCTCTGAGTGTCTACTTTTTAGAAAAACTGAAATTTTCTTAATATGATTCTGGAAAGTCCTCCAAAATTTCACCTATGTGTAAAAAACCAGAAAATTACAGTGTGCTGATAGACCGGGCAGAGTGTGCAAAAAGCGAGCCTTTTTCGCCATTTCGGGAAAGAAAATGATCTCCAAATGTCCTGAAAATTGCTGAGGGTGTGCCCATGAAATTATGGCATCCAATGATACCATTCTCCTCCTTTGACGAATCCCCAAAATGAAATGGAAAATTTCATGAGTTTTGACCAAAAACTCAAAAATGCCAAAAAATCAAAACATGTCAAAATGAGCCCAAAATCGGTGAGCATAACCCTCAAGGGTCCTTAGCAGCATGCTACGAAACAGAAACCAAAATATCAAGTCCTGATGTGTCCTTCTTCCCTTTCCGTGCCGGGTGCTTCCCTTTAGCCTCTCTTGGGCAGCCTTTAACTTGCGACGGGCAAACTGATTTAGCTTTTGATAATGCTTCATCATCCTCCTTTGCAGCTCTAGATCCCTGTTTGCCCTCTTTTGATATAAGCTCCCTGTTCCTTCAGAATGCTGCCTTTCCTAGCCTTTGTATATCAATCAGCTAATATTCATAATGAATACACAGTCAAAGAGGAAAAATACAGTCAAGGCGACTTTCCTGTGTAAGGGTACCCTGCCCTTTGATGTTTTGAGGACATAAGATACCTTTGTCTTTTTATAGGAAGGAAAAACACAGTATTTTTAGTTCAAAACCCTTTTCTCTTCTTGGTATGCCTTTCAACCAGTATATTCAACATTATAACATAGTCAAACAAAGGATATCTACACAATCAAAAATCATTGTTTATAAGATAAGGTAATAGAGCTTATTGTGTTTTTATGATGTGGTAACAAAGGCCTGTAGCATTCAACGATATAAACTCCCCTTCAAACAAAATACTTTTATCCTTATATTTCACTTTTCTTTGCACAACTTTGACAAAAACACCTCCAAATTATAATGGCAGATTCCTCACTGGCTCTGCTTTATGGGATGAAAGCTTAAACACTGTTTTGCCTTGTTAACCTAGAGGAAACCCTTGAAAAGGAAAAAAAAATTATGGGATGCTTACTACTATTTGAAAACAGGTATATTGGTTTCACTTTACAACCCTTAACCTCCCTTTCCCAAACTGTTCCACCTTTCAACTGTTTTTGAGGGCAGTCATTTGGTTTTTATACCAAAAATGCAGCAATTCTAATATGCAGACCTTAGGCTAATAGCAATATAGTAATTCCGAGTTTTTAACACAAAATACACCTCCCTTAGCAAACTCAAAGCTGTGATTTTAGACTTATGGATTTCAACCCCTTTTTCACCACTCAACAGCTTGAAGGAGTATGAAGGTGCCTAAATACCTTAAGGATCGATGGTGTCGTCTTGCTGCAGGAAAGGAGTGACTTTACCACTTGTTGGAGGCGTTCAGATGGTGCAAAATGAGCGCGGAACTCTTAAAGGAGAAAATTCTGCATAGGAAAGTGTGTCGGGTCACTGTCGGGCCGACAGGACCAACGCCCACAGGCACGCTGCGCGCACCTACAGGCGCGCCGCACGACCATTTATCTCTTTGCAAATTTTGCGCCCAAACGCGCCTCACGCTTGTACAGGCGCGCCGCGCAGACTTTAACCCTTGAAAATTTCTGCAAATTCGCTCAAAAATTCCTTTCTCGATCCAGTTGGCAGCAAGAGAATTATTTTGTGCTTTAAGATGTGAACGATGCGTGGGCAACGGTCCCTATTCCCTTTGTATTTGAAAAAAGTAAAGACTTCTTGGTGTAATAAATGATGGTTTTGAATAACCTCCAAATCCTTTTGTTTAAAATTGAAACATGGATCTGTACCTCCTTTAAACATAATTAAGACTCCCTTTTATTTCCTCAAACGAAAACATAGTGATAATGTTTATTTTAATAAGCCGGACCTCCCTTTTTGGAAAGGAACATCCCTTTGGAGAATTTGAAACTCTGAATGTTCTAATAGAGAGAAAATTGCCTCCCCTTTGATATTCAGCCCTGTAGGGGAAAAAAATTTCTCTGAGCTATACGAAGGACTGTAGATGTACCTCTAAATGATGTTTTCCCTTTGATTTGGAGGTGAAAACCAGTCATAATTACCCGAGCTTTGTTATCACTTCTGACACATTTTTCATAGGAAAAAAACCTTCCTTTTGACAGTGGCATGCTCATATTGCCTTTACCGGGTTCTAGGACTTGAAACACATATCATGATATTTCTTGCACTCTTATAACCCTGCATACCTATTTGCGATGTCTTTATGCTGAAGAAGAAACTTAGCTGCCACTTCAAAATCTTTTATACCTTTGGTCTCTGAATGGCATACCTGTCTTTGCCATTTGAAAAGAGGACATTTTCTTCCTTTTGCAACATAAACTAACATTTTTGCTCTGGATGTTATGATATAGTCTTGCCTACAGTGTAAATCTAATCAGATAGCAGGTGCTGCTTGAGTGTAGATGCAAAAAAATGCAGTTGCATTGATCTTAGGTTTAATCATCCTCTGTCTAAGAAGGGCGCTTTTCTAAAACCTTTCCTCTGCTCAAAAAATACCAGCAAGGTATCTTTGGTCCTTTTTTATAGGAACAAACTTTATTTGGAAAACCAAATGTACTTTGCCTTTTTGTCCACTATGATGAGCTATTTGAAGGCCTTCTCTTTCGAGCAGGAAAATGAATATCCTTTGAAACACAATCACTATCATGTCTTCATCTATGAAATGACTCATCTTATCAACCACTCTTCAATATTGTTTTGTTTGAGCTGCAGACTGTCTTTTGGAAGAAACCCTGTTAAGAGATAAGCTTGACCCCTTGGATTGCAGTGGTACCCTTGCTTTCCTTTTTGGTCTTTTACATTGTTTCTTTGCTTTAACTATCTCTCACTGTCCTTATACTTTTTCTATCAGTCAGTGAGAAACCCTAGAAATAATCACTGCCCTGGCCCACTATTAGTGAATGAAGGAGGCCCTTCATTTGGCAAAATATATGATGTTTTGTCAACCTTCTGTCTCAGCCAAATGAAGGATGTCTGATGAACATACTGACAAGGGCTTTTCTTACACATGATGGCAGGCAAACAACTTTGAAAACATTACTGGTTTTACCTCTGCCTTCAATCATTACTTTACTTTAGAAAACCCTAGTTACTGTCTCATTGTTTATTTCAAACAAATATGTCTTACAGTCAGTTGCAACTCTTAAAACCAACCTTTGGCCATCACCCTCTGCTTATAGATGAAGTAGGCGCTCTCAAACCCTCTGCTTATAGATGAAGGAGGTTCTTAGGCCTTCAAACCCTCTGCTTATATATGAAGGAGTTTCTTAGGCTTTTAAACCCTCTGCTTATAGATGAAGGAGATTTTTAGCCATTTCATATCAACAGCCTCTTGACAGTGTTGCTTTTTCTTCTGCTGTCCTTTCAAGCTGTGAATGAGGTCGCAAGAGTTTGATGAATAGTTCTTTGCCCTGTAGATGTATCCCAAGCTCAAGATCACATTGAGAAGCAGTTGTCTTCTCATGTGGAGCCAAAAATAGTCTTCTGAGATGCTGGTATGTTTCTGTCCTTGAAAGATCCATAAAACACTGTAAAAACACCTAAAATCAGCTTGACTTATGGTCTATGTATTGCTGAGACTTAAGGGTGTATTAGTTGCGTGAACTAGGGCTGTAACCAACTTTATTTGCAGAATGGGAAGGTCTGTTATGACTGGTCAATAGAAGATGGAGGTTCTTTGGCTCTTGGATAGTTTTCCAAGGGAGAAATGCCTTAAAGTGCCACTTCCTAACTTAGGGGAGACTGTTTGAATAGATTTGGATTATCTCTTTAGAGATGATGGGAAAACTAGTATGGATGAGGCTAGGTATGATTTGATAATGGGGTTTCATCTCATCATGGGCGGATTGAAAGGTAAGAGGGAAAAAAAATTTATGGGTGTTTTCCAGCTGGCAGATTTGACAAATTTTTAGATCGGCTGTTGGAAAACTTGGCTGTTACAACTAGTCATCACCAACAAGTAAAAAATACTGATGACTAACAATGGCTCCATTTCGGGAGGGCAGCTCCTTTTCAGGAGGTGTCCAGAATTTCAGATATTTGGCTTATGAAGACCAAGGCCTTACCCATTGGTGCAAATTTCACTCTTCTTTGATGTTACTTCTGAAAAGAGACAGCATGATTAGCATCAATGATATTTCTACCTACCCCACTATCTTTCCTAACATTTTTTCTTCTTTTGTGTGCATTTGGACTAGCTACCCTTTTGCCAACATATTTTTTCTTTTTGTAAAATGAACCTATCTATTTCTACACTTATATCTACCGGGATTTCAGATTAAATTGATGAACTCCTTCATTACTCTACCTAAACTAGATCAACTGTCAAGATTAAACTGTTTGACAGGATTTTGTTCTCTAATCTAAAACATGAAATTCAAAATGATCAAATCAGGGTTAAACAGTCTGATTTGTCATGTATTTGCGGCATGAAAATACAAACTGCACACAAATATTATTTTTCAAAAAGGAAATCTAGAAAAGTGAGGCTAAGATGTACAATGTGTTTTCCATCCCTCGCTTCTCTCTTTGGTTCTGTTTTAGACATGTGGAACCAGTATCTTTTCCTAATCTACTCTCTTTGATAAGTCAATATTACACAATGTTGACCATATTTTTCACTCACTAACTTATCAGCAAATAAATTTAAACATGCTCAGCTATGATTAGGCTAGATAGATGAATAAGACATTTGAATAGTAGTAGCGGCATTTAGACTTGCGCGCTTTTTGAAAGACTATTTTTTGGAACATGGGGCTTTTTCCTATTTTTCAATGCCCTCTTTTCTATCTTTTACTGTTTTTGACTTTCCTATTTATCTATTTTTTAAGCAGTGGTATATACAATGAATGAAAGTGTTTCAAACTCAGAAATCTTGGAAATGATGAAATTTAAGCATCTTATCCTCGTAAGGATCTCCTCTTACTCTCGACCCACTCAACTCCTGAAAAGAGAAATTTCGAAAGTTTTCTCTTTCTAACATGACATAAGGATTCATGCAAGAATCCTTGAACAAACCAGTATCTTCCTCTTTGTATATTTGATTTCCACTCCTTTCTTTACTGTACATCTTCCTCAAGTAATGCATATACTCTTGGTCATTTTTGAAATAAATAATGACATCATCAAGGTATGCAAAAATGCAGAAATTTAGGACTGGGAACATGGCTTTCATGAGCATATTTTTGATATCAGGTGGTTTTTCAATTCTGAGTCTGAAACTAGAACTACCTCCAGCATACTGAAAAAAGTCTTTAAGTTGTCTACTTTGCAAGGGAATCTTTTGACTATAACCTGAAACATCATCTTGCAAAAACATATGATTAAAAGCACTTTTCATCGATATATAATGATCTTGGGCAGAAAGGACATAATTTCTATTATATGGATGTGCATTAGTTTTTCTAAAATCTAAACAGACCCTATGACCAGCTATTTTATCTCTGAATATTACTTATTGGTTCAGATTGTTATATTTTCTCTTGTTGAAGTTGTTTCTTGAAGGAATGGTAGTGACACAGTGTTTTCCCCTGTTTTCCCTGTATGAAATGGTATTCTGCATGAGATTTATAATTCTATCATTTCTAAGCTTTTGGTGGAAAGACAAAATATGAGCCAATTCAAGTAACTCGGGTATGTTTGGACTGCAGCTATCATATTTGTTCATAAGAAGCTGATCAGGCATTTTTTTCTGAATTTTGAGTTGTTAAGGCTATAGTCAAAGTTTCAGTTGCAGTGGAAGAGTTATGTAATGGTAAATCTTTGAGGTATGGTAGAAACATTAAACTTCCCTGCTCCTGAGTTCCAAACAGGTTCGTGATATGTAGGTCTTCTAAAGCCTTTATCTTGAAAAAGTTTCCAAAAGTTACTACTGGTGTTTGACTAAAGTTCGAGCAATTTGCTTGATAGTACATAATGGTTTGTGCTTCTTGCTCTATTCCTATTTCAGAAGGAACATACTTACTTTCCTCAAGACATAGCTGTCTATTATCATGGTAGTTTTGAGCGTCTAGTTCATCATAGAGAACTAGGGGCAGCTGATGTGGTGAGTCTGAGTTTGTTTCAGTTTCTTCTGACTTTTCCTCCATGTTCTCATCAATATGCAGAATAAAAGAGTTCAAGTCGGAATGTAAGGAATACATTGGAATGTTTTCTGGCCTCTCTTGACTACTAATCATGTATTTCATGTGTGACTCTCGGTAGAGTATTCTTGTTTGGTCAAACACAGGAATGGTGGCGTAGAACATGTCAAGTTGGATATTCCCTTGGAGTTTGGCTCCCCAAGATCCGGATAGAAGCATCCCATACTTGGGAGGGATGTCTGCCACTACTATGTCCATGATTAGATGTTTCGCAGGTATTTGGGCCAGACTAAAACAAAGGTCTTTGATCAACCCCAGGAATTTTACTCTACTTGAATCAAATGAATACAAGTCTTTGTATGGTCTTGTGATTTCCAGGCCTAGTCTTTCCATTACAACCTTCGGCATAATATTATGCGAGGCACCGGAGTCTAGCATGGCATTGTGAAGGATTTGGTCATGGATGTTAAGGCTAATGTAAAATGGAAGAGTAGTTCCCTCTTGGAATTTCCCCTCTATTTTCAGACCAAACAACACTTCAGGAGTGTCATTAGCTAGATTAAGAGTGTTCGCATCATTCCCTAGATTTAGGACTTTTAACACTTGGGATATATAAGAGCTTTGGGCGATGAGCTTGGTAAGAGGCATGGTGATCTTGATTTTGGCGATTTCGCCCTCAAAGCTAAAAGGCAGCTAAAGTTTGGATATGTTTGTTTCATCTTTTTCAGCCACGATCTTCTCTATGTTCTGAGTTTGTTGGCTCTGTTTCGGGACTTTGTTTGCCACAGTCACTTCGGGAATTTTTGTAGAAGTACTAGAAGCATCTGAGTCAAGACTAGTTTGGGTAACTCAGGCTTTGTTTTGGTCATTCTTCTCGACCACAATTTTGTTACTGTTTACTACTTTCCTAAGGATGGTATCAGAGGTTTTAGCAGTATATGAGCTACCTTTCTTAGAACTGTCTTGATTTCTTTTGCTTCTAAGGTCATACTACCGGTGAGCTTCTATTATGGCATTCTGAAAATCTATGGCAGGGTCGTCGGGATCTTCATAGTTGGCCTCATCCTGATTTGGAGAGAAGAATGCTTGTTCTTCTTTTGTGAGGTACACCTCACTCTCATTATCAGACCCTATGAGCTTCAAATGATTTTCATCAATGGGTTTTGCATCCCTATCATCTTCTTCCACATAATTTTCATTAAATGGTGGCCTAATTTGTTGGTCATTTTCCCTTGGTTTGTTTTGAGGTTGCTCCCTCCTGAAATTTTGGTTACAGTTTCTGTTTGGGGGAGGTGGCTGGTTGTCCCTAAGAGGAGCCTTCTCACTCATCTTTTCCCACATTTTAGCCATGGAATTGACTAAGTCATCTATTCTAGGATCTAGGGAAGGGGATGAAGTAGAGACTTCATCTCGGTATGTGACTTTCTTTTCAGATCTAGTCCTAGCCCTCTTTTCTGCCAAGTTGGCTTCTTCTCTTATGGCTACTTGTTGCATTTCCTCTAAGGTATGGGGATCGTTATCTCTTAATTTATAAGTCATGTCTGGGTCAAAACCCTCGGGGAATTTTTCCAAGGCTGAACCAAGCGGGGGTTTTAATTGAGGTGGGAGGGTGTTATACACACTGTTGAACCTAGTGCAGTATCCCTGGACACTTTCCCCATTTTCCCATTTTAGATTGTTATATTCTGACAGGATTTGAATGGGGTTATTTATGATTTCCCACTTGTTTAAAAATACTTGGAAGAGTTCTGGGATGTTCTGGATGCTGTTTGGAGCTAAGCTCTTAAACCATTTTTTGGGTTCTCCGCCCAGACTTTGGGCGAACATTCTCATTCTAATGGTCTCGTCTTCTACTTCCAAGTATTCAAAGGCATCGCTAATCCTGTTTACATGTTGTTGTGTCGTGGCAGTCTCTTCCCCAGTAAAGTGTGGGATTTTGTCTTGATAGTTAACTAGTAGAGGAGCTAAAGGTAGTGGCAACACCAAAGGTGCGTACCAGGCTACCATGCCTGGAGCTAGTGGGTGATGTACAAGATGAGGACTTGTGGGATGAAATGAGGTGGTTTGAACAGGTGTGGCGGATGTACTTGGACTAGTGATCTGGTTTTGAGCAGATCTGGGGTGGTAGGAGCTAAAGTGATGGAGAAGCTGAAAGTCGGGAGGTGTGGAAGGTGAGGCTTCTCTACTAGGACTCTGTGGAGGATCTAGGGGTTCAAGATCGTCAAAGTTTATCTTACTATGTGACTTGCTTCTAAATTGAGCTTTTGCTGACTCTAAGTCAAAAGGGGAATATGGTAAGATAGTGAGATGTTCAAGTACTGATCTTGTTTTACGGATGGATCTATCAGTAGCTAGATGATCAGTTTCGGAAGCTTGTCACAGAATCTTCTCCGGGTCATCTACTATGATAGGGGGATTTGGGTCTGGATGGGATCTGGTGTTGAATCTTCGTGAAGCCAGATTTCGGGTATAGAGTTTAGAGAGGTTGATATCGGTGAATGTTTTGGATGGATGGTCTCTCTAAAGTTCTACTAAGGTGAAGGATGGTCAAAACAAAAGGATGGACTAGTGGAGTCGCCAAGTGGAACTTGGTTGTTTTTGTGAAGATATAGCTATGGTCCACCACCAGTAACTAATCTGGGAATGTTTTGGATTTTCTGAATTTATGCGCAGCCTATGATTTGTTTAAAGTCTTCTAAACTTGTTTCAGCACTTTGCTAGGGTGGTGAGAACAAAAAGAGTTTACTCTAAATGAGTCTATGGACTGCTGGTCTGAAATTAATGTTGAAGGACCAAAGAGTCTATAAGAGTTTGCTAGACTGTCATGTACTCAGTGTCCCACCATCTCTCGCTATGTTAGTGAGCGATGGGATAGGTTGATCAGATAGTAATCTAGAGTTTGGTAAAATAGTAAGGCCTACCGGAGGCTAGTGGAGTCACCAAGTGGAACTTGGTTGTTTTGAGGTGTATGTGTATGGTCCACCACCAGTACTGACAAAAACCAATCTAAAGGAGATTTTTTGGGGTTTTTTGAGTTTTTATGTAATCCTAAGGTTTGGAAGAGTGTCCTATAGTTGAGTCATCATTTTGCTAAGATGGTGAAAGAGCTAGCTTCTACTCTTCAAACAACACTTAAGTTTCCTAAGCTTGATTGAGACTTCAAGAGCTACTAAGGAGTACTTAGATTGCCACTAACTCGAAAGGTCCCACTGTGATCGCCACTATGTTAGTGAGCGGTGGGATAACTCAATCAGATAGTATTCTTAAGGTTGCTAGAATGTTTAGGGAAGCTAAGCTTGTTTGTTACTCAGAGTCCCACCGTGATCGCCATTATGTTAGTCTGGCGATGAGGTGGCTCACTGGTAGGTATTCTTGAAAATAAGGGACTTCTGGAGTTCTAAGGTGTCTTTAGATTGTCACTAACTCAAATTCCCACCGTGATCGCCATTATGTTAGGGTCCTATGATTTGGCTGATTGGCAAGCCAAATGACAGTGTAACATCAAACCAGTCTTTGGAGCCTGAGGACCGAGCCTTCCTGGACTCAGAGAGGGCTCTCTCTATATGTGTAAGGCATATCTGTGTGTTTTCTCGTTGTGTTCTGATTTTAGCCTAGTTATGAAGTAAGTTTTTTGGTTTTGGTTTTTTAGGTTGTGAGGGATGAAACTGATCAAAGATATAAGATAAGTAAAGAGATGTCAGATTAACTGGGCTATGGGGTCAAAAAGGTCAAGAAGGCTATTAGATGGTGATACAAGGCTGTTGAAGGGCCGATTTGATTCGAGGTAGAAAGGATCTTTGGGCAAAATGGAGTAAATGGACATCAATTTTGTGAACAACAAAGGGTTTCAAGCATAACTAGTTTAATAGCAGACATAAACATGGTAGGGCAAACCATTAATCATGCAAAATGTAACTGTAAGCTAATCAATACATTGAAATAAACATTCAAGCCATGCATAGAGACTTTTAACTCTCTAACTTCGGGAAATGGCTATCAGACTTTGGGGAAAACACATAAGGCAGACTAACAACTCAAAATACTATGTTGGAACACCTAGACACAGTTCTTCAAGTCATTGGGCACTTTGAAAACAAGATTTGCATAGTTTTAGACAAAGGGCTAGATCGAAACTAGGCCTCCTTGGTTCAACAAGATGATAATCTAATCAGTCAAAGAGATAGTTTCATGGATGGAGCTATGGACAGCCATAGGTAAGCAGGGTGTACCGTAAATCATACTTAGCAATACATAGAACTATGAATGAAACAAGCAACAATATCCTCAAGTTACTAAAGAGCAATTAAGAATTCTTTAATATGACTAAGGAGGAAGAAAACATGAAAGCTATGAAGAAATAGGAAATTTGAGGTGCCTCCAAGGGCATATCTCAATTTTTTTCTTTACTGATCTATAGCAAGCAAGAAACATGTATTCATGAATGAAAACTAGAAGACAAAACATGGAAAGAAACACTATACCATTCTACCAAGTGGAATCCATCAACAATCCTTCATCATTCATCCAAGAACATCCAAGAGGCAATCCAAAAACATAACACAAGTATTTATTCCAAAGCTCATATCACCATATATTGCTTCTCTTCTCAAGTTCAGCCTTGTTTACAATGAAAGCCTTGTGGAATAAATAGGCCAAAGTGAGGAAAACCTCATGGTTCAACTTGCCATCCTATTGGCCTAATCAAAATATCTAATCTTGTCCTTGAGGCTTTGCAAAGCCCAAGGCACAAAATATCTCATAAAATATCTAAAAAATGATAAAAAAGGAAAAATAATTGACTTTGCATCATTTTTCATGTGTAAAAATAGCTAAACGCACATTTGGAAAAAGCAGATTTTAGAGGTTCAAAAATTACAAAAATATTTCAAATTTACATCAGCAAAAGGTCCCCTGACTTGCCGGCAACATTTGGCAGTCTTCCCGATGTCGAAACGAGGCTCATGATAGCTCATTGGAAAGCTCTGAGTGTCTACGTTTTAGAAAAACTAAAATTTTCTTAATATGATTTCGGGAAGTCCTCCAAAATTTCACATGTGTGTAAAAAACCAGAAAATTACATTCTGCTGATAGACCGGGCAGAGTGTGCAAAAAGCGATCCTTTTTCGCCATTTTGGGGAAGAAAATGATCTCAAAATGTCCTAAAAATCACTGAGGATGTGCCCATGAAATTATGGCATCCAATGATACCATTCTCCTCCTTTGACGAATCCCCAAAATGAAATGGCGAATTTCATGAGTTTTGACCAAAAACTCAAAAATGCCAAAAAACCAAAACATGTCAAAATGAGCCCAAAATCAGTGAGCATGACCCTCAAGGGTCCTTAGCAGCATGCTCCAAAACAGAAACCAAAATATCAAGTCCTGATGTGTCCTTCTTCCCTTTCCGTGCCGGGCACTTCCCTTTAGCCTCTCTTGGGCAGCCTTTAACTTGCGACAGGCAAACTGATTTAACTTTTGATAATGCTTTTTCATCCTCCTTTGCAGCTCTAGATCCCTATTTGCCCTCTTTTGATATAAGCCCCCTATTCCTTTAGAATGCTGCCTTTCCTAGCCTTTGTATATCAATCAGCCAATATTCATAATGAATACACAGTCAAAGAGGAAAAATACAGTCAAGGCGACTTTCCTGTGTAAGGGTACCCTACCCTTTGATGTTTTGAGGACATAAGATACCTTTGTCTTTTTAAAGGAAGGCAAAACACAGTCTTTTTAGTTCAAAACCCTTTTCTCTTCTTGGTATGCCTTTCAACCAGTATATTCAACATTATAACACAGTCAAACAAAGGATATCTACACAGTCAAAAATCACTGTTTATAAGATAGGGTAACAGAGCTTATTGTGTTTTTATGATGTGGTAACAAAGGCCTGTAGCATTCAAAAATATAAACTACCCTTCAAACAAAATAATTTAATCCTTATACTTCACTGTTATTTGCACAAGTTTGACAGAAACACCTCCAAATTATAATGGCAGATTCCTCACTGGCTCTGCTTTATGGGATGAAAGCTTAAACATTGTTTTTCCTTGTTAACATAGAGGAAACCCTTGAAAAGGAAAAAAAATTTATGGGATGCTTACTGCTATTTTAAAACAGATATATTTCTTTCACTTTACAACCCTTAACCTCCCTTTCCCAAATTGTTCCACCTTTCAACTGTTTTTGAGGGCAGTCATTCGGTTTTTATACCAAAAACGCAGCAATTCTAATATGCAGACCTTAGGCTAATAGCAATATAGTAATTCCAAGTTTTTAACACAAAATACACCTCCCTTAGCAAACTCAAAGCTGTGATTTTAGACTTATGGATTTCAACCCCTTTTTCACCACTCAACAGCTTGAAGGAGTATGAAGGTGCATAAATACCTTAAGGATCGATGGTGTCATCTTGCTGGAGGAAAGGAGTAACTTTACCACTTGTTGGAGGCATTCAGATGGTGCAAAATGAGCACGGCACTCTTAAAGGAGAAAACATCGTGCAGGAAAGTGTGTCGGGTCACTATCGGGTTGACAGGACCAATGCCCACAGGCGTGCCACGCGCACCTACAGGCGCGCCGCGTGACCGTTTATCTCTTTGCAAATTTTGTGCCCAAACGCGCCGCACTCTTGTACAAACACACCGCGCAGACTTTAACCCTTGAAAAATTCTGCGAATTTGCTCAAAAATTCCTTTCTCGATCCAGTTGGCAGCAAGAGAATTTGTTTGTGCTTTAAGATGTGAACGATGCATGGGAAACAGTCCCTATTCCCTTTGTATTTGAAAAAGGTAAAGACTTCTTGGTGTAATAAATGATGGTTTTGAATAACCTCCAAAGCCTTTTGTTTAAAATCTAAACATGGAGTTGTACCTCCTTTGAACATAATTAAGACTCCCTTTTATTTCCTCAAATGAAAACATAGTGATAATGTTTATTTTAATAAGCCGGACCTCCCTTTTTGGAAAGGAACATCCCTTTGGAGAATTTGAAACTCTAAATGTTCTAATAGAGAGAAAACTGCCTCCCCTTTGATATTCGGCCCTGTAGGGGAAAAATTTTGCTCTGAGCTATACGAAGGACTGTAGATGTACCTCTAAATGATGTTTTCCTTTTGATTTGAAGGTGAAAACCAGTCATAATTACCCGGGCTTTGTTATCACTTCTGACACATTTTTCATAGGAAAAAAAACCTTCCTTTTGACAGTGGCATGCTCATATTTCCTTTACCGAGTTCTAGGACTTGAAACACATATCATGATCTTTCTTGCACTCTTATAACCCTGCATACCTGTTTGCGATGTGAATATACCTGTCTTCAAAATATTTTATACCTCTGGTCTCTGAATGGCATACCTGTCTTTGTCATTTGAAAAGAGGACATTTTCTTCCTTTTGCAACATAAACTAACATTTTTGCTCTGGATGTTATGATATAGTCTTGCCTACAGTGTAAATCTAATCAGATGGCAGGTGCTGCTTGACTGTAGATGCAAAAAAATGCAGTTGCATTGATCTTAGGTTTAATCATCCTCTGTCTAAGAAGGGCGCTTTTCTAAAACCTTTCCTCTACTCAACAAATACCAGCAAGGTATCTTTGGTCCTTTGTTAGAGGAACAGACTTTCCTTGGAAAACCAAATGTACTTTGCCTTTTTTTCCACTGTGATGAGCTATTTGAAGGCCTTCTCTTTGGAGCATGAAAATGAATATCCTTTGAAACACAATCACTATCATGTCTTCTATCGTTGCAATGACTCATCTTATCAACCACTCTTCAATCTTGTTTTGTTTGAGCTGCAGACTGTCTTTTAGAAGAAACCCTGTTAAGAGATAAGCTTGAGCCCTTGGATTGCAGTGGTACCCCTGCTTTCCTTTTTGGTCTTTTACATTGTTTCTCTACTTTAACTATCTCTCACTATCCTTATACTTTGTCTATCAGTCAGTGAGAAACCCTAGAAATAATCATTGCCCTGGCCCACTGTTAGTGAATGAAGGAGGCCCTTCATTTGGAAAAATATCTGATGTTTTGTCAACCTTCTGTCTCAGCCTTATGAAGGCTGTCTGATGAACATACTGACAAGGGATTTTCTTACACATGATGGCAGGCAAACAACTTTGAAAACATTACTGGTTTTACCTCTGCCTTCAATCATTACTTTACTTTAGAAAACCCTAGTTACTGTCTCACTATTTATTTCAAACAAATATGTCTTACAGTCAGTTGCAACTCTTAAAACCAACCTTTGGCCATCGCCCTTTGCTTATAGATGAAGGAGGCACTCTCAAACCCTCTGCTTATAGATGAAGGAGGTTCTTAGGCCTTCAAACCCTCTGCTTATAGATGAAGGAGGTTCTTAGGCTTTTAAACCCTCTGCTTATAGATGAAGGAGGTTTTTAGCCATTTCATATCAACAGCCTCTTGACAGTGTTGCTTTTTCTTTTGTTGTCCTTTCAGGCTGTGAATGAGGTCACAAGAGTTTGATGAATAGCTCTTTGCCCTATAGATGTATCCCAGGCTCAAGATCACATTGATAAGCAGTTGTCTTCTCATGTGGAGCCAAAAATAGTCTTCTGAGATGCTGGTATGTTTCTGTCCTTGAAAGATCCATAAAACATTGTAAAAACACCTAAAATCAGCTTGACTTATGGTCTATGTATTGCTGAGACTTAAGGGTGTATTAGTGGCACGACCTAGGGCTGTAACCAACTTTATTTGCAGAATGGGAAGGTCTGTTATGACTAGTCAATAGCAGATGGAGGGTCTTTGGATCTTGGATAGTTTGCCAAGGGAGAAATGCCTTAAAGCGCCACTTCCTAACTTAGGGGAGACTGTTTGAATAGATTTAGATTGTCTCTTTAGAGATGATGGGCAGACTAGTATGACTGAGGCTAGGTAGGATTTGATAATGGGGTTTCATCTCGTCATGGGCGGATTGAAAGGTAAGAGGGCAAAAAGTTTTATGGGTGTTTTCCAGCTGGCAGATTTGACATATTTTTAGATCGGCTGTTGGAAAACTTGGCTGTTACAACTAGTCATCACCAACAAGTAAAAAATAATGATGACTAACATAGGCCATTATTTTTCCCTACATATGTCATTCAGTTGGCAGGGCAGTGCAACAAAGGGGTCTGCTACAATTGGTCGCAGCACCTCTGTGAAGAATTTTTAGATAATGTGTGTGAGGCGCAGGACCAGGGTAAGCCTTTTTGCTACTATTGGTTGTTATTATTGATCACCCTAGTCATGTGGGAGATGCCTGAGTATGCGATTTTCCATGAGCTCAAGCTTGACGTATACGAAGGAGCACGCTACGTGAATCTATGGGACTCCAAGGATCCACAACGGATCAAGGAGAACAAAGTATTCTGGGTATTATTTGACGGTGTGTTGGCGACATCGATACATTCCAGGCTGCGCTTGTCACCTATTTTATATGAGAAATATAAGTGCATTGCTGACTTTCATGTCACCATGCACAATGTGCAAATCTGATCACGCAAGGATCATGTGTGGTGAAACCTCCCCCATATGGTCACCGAGGCGGAGATCGACCATGCCATCACAACCTGGCCACCTGTATGGAATATAAGCCTCAAGTCCATTACCCCTGTCACAGCGAGCATGTCCAAAAATGATGCAGCATCAAAAGATACCATCCCGTCGAGTACAACAAAGGAAAATGAGTTGCGCTCCATTGAGAAGACGACCACCAAGGAAACCCCTAAGCACACCACCAATGGGGTGGTTTAGGAGCCATAGCATGATGTTGAGACCAGAGGACTTGGTGGGGAGGGTGTGGATCCCCCATGAGGAACAAAGCACACTAGCGAACCTCCCAAAGGTTAGCGGAAGAAAAGAAAGGGTGAAAACTCCAAGGGAGAAGCAGAGGTTACCTTGACTGAGGAGGAATTTGAGAAGATCACAGATACGGTCACCACTACATCCAAAGATAGATGGAACAACTTGGAAGATCAGGACAAGGCGGCGGTGGAGGCCTTGCAGTCTGGGCTACAAGTACTACAGCTGAAGTTGGACACACTACAAGAGAGCGTGAACCAGGTGAGGCCGATTCAAGTGAGCCTGCCAGCCACAACCATTGTCACAGCAACCAAAAGTAGTATTTTCCCCTTCCCAGGCATAGCCTTAATAGTAGAATCACCAGATTTGTGCTCAAAATTCTAAGCATGCGCAGAGGTGGGCCTCGACCTTGCCAGGTTCACGAGTGGACAGCTACACGCTCTCCACTTGTTCATCTCGGTTGAGCTACAAATCAAAGAAGTGTGTGTGCAGCAAGAGTTGAGCGAGGTAGAGCATACGATCACTACCAAGGCTACCAAATCCACCCAAGCATAGGCAGCAAAACATGCGGCAGTTGCACAGTGAGCAGAGTTAGAGCACCTAATTGACATATTATGTGGAGAAATTCCTGAAGTAATTCTTGCCTCTGTTGTGCCCCAGACCAGTATTGAGAGCTTGGTGGTTGTGTTGAAGGTGTCCAGAACCGAAGTGGAGACCTCGAGCACCAGATTGACGTGATGCAGGCCAAGCTGCAACCTGAGACCCCTCCTGAGGTGCGAGACTAGTGAGTCTCAATGGTTAAGAAAGAAACTGGAAGTCTTTCGACACACATGCCCAAGGGATATGAATTGCTGGACATTGCTATGGAGCTGTTGTCAATAGTGCAGCATGACCCCCTTCTCTAGCAATTCACTCAGGAGCTACGCCAAAAAGAACAAGAAGTCAAGTAGTTGGAAGTCACCACGCCAACCCTTGTTGTAGCCCAACGCCTAGCACACCTTCACACCATTCATGCTCTAAGGGACTAGATCGAGGTGCTCCACCATAAGAAAAAATTTATTAGTGATCATCTGAAGCCTTGGGTGGATGAAGCACTGAAACTCTCACAGGACCTAGACGCGGCAGTCAAACAATTGAATCAAACATTGGAAAGTTTCACTACAGCTACTAAGGGATCAACTTCACAAAATTTGGTCGAGATTGCGCAAAACGTAGCTGCACAGGGTGAGGGCGTCCTACCACCTTTTTTCACTGCCCTCGAACAAATCTAGAACAAGATAAAGACCCCACTACCACTATGACTCGGGACTAGTCACAAGATTGTGTAGGGGACCTGTTGGATCAAGGTCCCCTGCATGCAATTTTGATATAATTTTTTAATATTTTGTAATAGTTTTTTTTGGCGTAGGTGCTTTGGGGTGTGTCAAAGCCCCTAATGAATTGTAATGGGTCAAAGGGTAGACCAAGGGGCCGCAAACCATGGTTTGCAGACCATAGAGTAGCACAGGCTAAAATAGTATAAATAGATGAATAGATTGAGTCTAGAAGTAAGTTTGATATAAGCCCAAATGAGAGTTTTGGATCTGTGATACTTTTGGGTGGATTTGTCTGGTTAAGGGCTCCTACTGGTTGTGTGTGCGGAGACCCTAGTCTTTCTATGTGTGGACCCTGTTGGCTGTGTGTACGGGTACGTAGAAGATTTTGTAAGTGGAATTTGAAGTATTAATGAATGAGAAGACATTTTGCTGATATTTGAATATCTCTGTGTTCTGTTATGAAATGCACAACATGCTAATTCCCTGTTATTTCTATATTATATCTACAATAGTAACTGTTGATTATAGATTAAGTGCGTACCTATAATAGATGATTAGAAGAAAAATGAATGCATAGATCTAAGTTATATTGCTCCTGTTAAGTGATCATCATATGATTTACGGGCTATGCAAGTTATTCTGTTACACATACTATTAAGGGTCTCTAATTAGGGCTTTCTCAGAGCAGGCTTGTTTAGATCAGAAGGTTCCCACTTCATTAAATCTCTCTCTCTTAGGGTGCGGAAACCTAGTTCCAACACCCTCCCATACTACTTCAGGTGAGACCTTGACCTACGCAAGCAGGCCATTGCCAAAAGGGTCAGTAGTACAGCAGTTTTTTGGTTAACCTCAAGTCCGAACCTGGGTCAAGGCCCCTCAACCCAACAAGTATTACATCCAAATGCATTCTAATAATTCCTTTGATTGACTGTGTCATGAATTCTATCATAGACTCCTTATATATATTTTTCATTTACAATACTATGGTCTAAAAGCCATGGGTGGAGTTCAACATTCACAAAAAAATCCCATCCCATTACATAATAAGGGGCTTTGACCCACCCCAAATCCCCTAAGTCTCAAAATGGACTTTGTGTTGCGTGTTGTGCTCCTTGATTTGCAAGGTTTTATCTAATTCTTTCATCGAGGGGTCCCATGTCCAACAGGACCCCAACATGAAACTGTGACTCATATCGAGTCATAATGCTGGTGCACCATCGATCTTTTCTTTGATCCCGCTCAAGGCATCCTTCAATGGTGGAATCACTTTAGCACACTGCTTTTCAAAATCTTTGACCTCGCTCATTTAAGCCATGCTCGCCTATACCTACAATTCACTTATAGGCTTGTGACCTTTAGCAACTGCGAGGCACATTAAGATCCCGCGCCGGCCATATAGTCATTGCAAACTTTCAGGGATGGAATTTTCTTTGTATGACTTCAATTAGCTTCCATTAATATGACCAGAGAACAATACTCCATTTAGCTTCGCGAGCTAAACCACGCCTCCCTCTGACACATTCCTGACGATGTAAGGTCCCAGCTAGTGCATTTGTAGCTTTCCTGAGAACTTCACAAACTTGTTGTCATATAAAATAACTAGGTATTCGTCCTTGAACATCTTTTGCTTAATATCTTATTCATGCCAAGCCTTCTCCCTCTCCTTCTGAACCTGCTAGAAACCCAACAACAAATTGATCCTCTTCCAACTCAACCAATGGCACCAAACTCTGCTCCATAATGTCGTTTTCCACCATATTCATCACCATTGCGATGCGAAGACTAGGTACGATAAACTTCATTGGCATCACTACTTCCTAGACATATAGTAAGTGGAACGGGGTCTGACCTATCAGCTTCTTATAAGTAGTTATGTAGGCCCATAAAACTGCCAGAATGTGCATATCCCAGTCATTTCTATTAATGGTTCACACCATTTTTAGCGCATTCTCCAGTATTTTGTTGAAGGCTTCAACCTTACCATTCTCCTAGGGGTGATATGGCATGCTTTTGTGGTGACCCACTTGGAACTCTTCGATCAAGGCTTCAATCATGTTATTCAAAAAATTTGTACCCATGTCGCTCATCAGGATTTTCGAACAACCAAACCATGACACAATATGCTCGAAAATGAACTTTTTCATCGTGACTGCAATACAATTCTTCACTAGTTGTGCCTCATCCCATTAAGTGAGGTAATCGGTCACAGTAATAATGTACCGCACACCCATTTTCTTTCTTGGCAAGTTGATTGGTCCCACAAATTCAATCTCCCATTTATAGAAATCTTGTAACCTAACTTGGGGGTGAAGCACCATTTCATCTCTTCGTGATAGTCTTCCAATCCTCTGAAAAACATTGCATGTGCTACAATACTCCTTTGAATATTTTTGGATTGTAGGCCACCATAATCTAGGTCACATAATCTTATGTGCAGTAGCTTTTCCTGCGTAGTGAGCTTTGGCCACTCTTCCATGTGCTTCAACCAGTATGTTGTGTTCTTCATGCTTAGGAACATATCTTTGTAGAATCTCATCAGGCCCTATTTTATACAGATGTCCTGCAATCAGAGTAAAATTTTCAACACTTGTGATCGACTCTTTCTTATGTTGCCTAGTATACTCTGCAGGTGTGATTCCCGTTGAGAGAAACTGAATGATATATGGGAAATTCTCATCTGCAACATTGATAGCAAACAATTGCACATCCGGTAATCCTTCCTCAAGATTCGTCAAATCCTCTTCTGTCTCAATCTTGGGTAGATGAACCGGTTCGGCATTTAAACGTCCTGGCTTGATAATTACTTTGAAATTGTACTCTTCGAACAATAATATCCATCGACAAATATTTCCCCCCAACACAGACTTGTTGACCAGGTACTTCAAATTGGAATGATTCGTGAACATTTTGAAGTGCACCCCCAATATATAGTGTCTGAATATTTGCAGCACATATACCATTTCCAACCCTTCGCGCTCTGTGGTGGAGTAGCTATGCCCCGCCTTAGACAAATTCTTTCTTGCAAAAGCTACAGGGTGATCAATATCTCCTTCCCCAGGCTGCGTTAACACAACTCTGAAATCTATGCAAGACGCATTGACGTGTACATGAAATTCCTTCTTCCAATCTGGGAAGACTAGAATAGGTGCAGTAACCATCTTTTCTTTCAGTACATTGAGGCTCTTCTGACAATCGTTGTCCTAGTAGAACTTGACATCTTTATTTAATAATTTCTCCATTGGTGTAGTGATCTACGCGTATGCCTTAATGAAATTCCTGAAATAATTTATTTCCAAGCATTGTGCGTAGCTTCTTTACACTTGTTGGGGGTTTCAAATTGATAATCACAGCTATCTTCAGAGGGTCTACCATCAATCCATGTTTGCACACAATATGTCCCTACAAATACCATACGGTATGTAGAAGATGCACTTCTTTCGGTTTAACGATATCTAATACTTCCTGTAGGTATCCAACATCAAGAGAAGACTAGGAACATGCTTCTTTAATAGGCCGAATATTGTCCAGTAGTCGAATATATTTCCATGTACTTGGGGATAAATTCTTTGAAATTTGTGATAACAACTCTACAAAATATAGCTGGCATGTTCTTTAAACCAAATGGCATGACAGTGTACTGAAATGAACCCCACTTTGTAGAAAAGGTGGTATTTCTCCTAAATTTCGATGTAATATCTGATGATACCCTTACAATCCATCCATAAATTATTAGGATTCATGCCCGCCAAAATTCTCCAATACTTCGTCTGTGAATGGTGTCGAAAATGGATCATGGACACATGCATTGTTTAGCTTGCAGAGATCAACACAAATCCATATTTTTCTATTAGTATTCTTCTCTTGGACCACCATGGGGATAACCCACTCATACTCCTTGACTGGTTCAATAATTCCAGCGCTAATCATTTTGTTGATTTCTTCCCTCACTTTCTCCTTGCACTTTGGGTTCAACCGATATGGGCATTGCTTGACTGGTTTCGCATCTTGTTTCAAAGTGATGTGCATAACCCCTAGATCACCCACAATGGCTTTCAATTCTCATAATTTTGTTGGGAATAGGTCTTGGTATTCATGCAAAAACTTAGTGACCTTGCTTATTATGTCATCATCCCAATGGTCCCTAATATTCGCAAATTTGGGCTTTGCATCTGAGCCTATGTTGGGTCTTGACAAGGTGACGGTTGTGTCTATCATCGCTACCGCAAGCCCTACAACCTCATGTTTCCCCTCTGACTCTTGAATATTAACATCATGTGAATCTTCCTCGCCTTCCTCTATGGTTAAATTGTAACATTCATGATCTTGTTCCAACTACGCAACCCAATCAGGCTGTATCAATGTCCTTGGCTCCTTGGTAATTCAAAATACTCCCGATTTGACTTCTTGAATAGCCTCATTAATACACTCCCAACCATCAGTGAAGTTATAAGTTAAAAATAATCCCTCCATCGTCTCATCCCAATACGTAGTGCCATGGCGCAGCTCTATCTCTAGATACGACTACTGAGGGATCATCTCCAAGGAATGAAAGAACATGTGCACCCACTCTGGTTGAGGTTTTGTACCCCAAGATACGGTTTGGCGAGATAAATTCTTGCGAGGATCTTACTGACCATCATAATTCTTTGTGATATTTGTGTCTACATGACCAAACCTCAGCCTTATCAATTTGCAAAACTCCTTCCATCCTCCTAAAATTTCTTTGTGTGCACCCCACCATCGAGTCGGAGTGGACCTCAATGCAAAGTCCAAAGCTTTGTATCTCTGATCCTCGAGCACTTTTTTCTCAAATTCTTCCATAAAAAAGACAACATTCCATGCTCCATCATAAAAAGGAAATTCATGCACTTCCAATATGAGATAGTGCAGAGATTTGGTAACTCAGTTGCATCGCTTAGTAGGTGCTTCATGTAAGTGATTCTGCCAATTCTCCAGCTCTTCATTGGAATCTGAAATGCACTAACTATCGCGCTACAAACATATTCTACCATCCGTGGTGTGATTAATCAAGTATTCATCCTACGTAGTAAGGTTAAATATCTGGTCTGTTAGCTCCCTGTAATTTTCTAGATTGATTGAGATACAAATGGAGAGGGGTAACATCAAACCAAGCTTTGGAATCCAAGGACCTAGCCTTCCTAGATTCAGAGATGGATCTCTCTATTAGGTGCAAAGATGTGAACTTGTTTGCTGATTAGGGTTGACTTTAGGCTAGTTATGAAATATTGGGTTTGTTGATTGTTTTTTGGTTGGGTATGATGCTTAGATAGACTAGATAGAGACAAGGAAAACTTCAATTCATTGGGCAATGGAATCTAATAAGGTCATGATAGGTTAATTAATGGATTAGGGAGTATTGTAGGGAAAATATAGCTTGGTCAGTGGATCTTTGGGATTTAAAGGATCATGAGATGAACATAAATATTGAGAAGAAATTTAACAAAGGGCAATCAAGAATCCTTTATCATATACTTTAACAAGGAGGTCTTTAAACATGTTAGAAAATTACATATTACAGAGAAATGCAACAGATAAAATATGCGGAAAACACAAGCACACAAAACACATAAAACCAGAGAGACATAGATATACGTGGTTCACCCAGTTTGGGCTACATCCACCCCGAACAGCCAGTCCTTCCTTTTTATTATCCAGCAAAATGAAGAGACACAACCTACCGCAGATCCGCTATAATATCCTCTATTCTCTCTCACAGTCTCCCTCTCTGTTTCTCACTCTGATAATACACATACCATACACAACCTCAATACAATACCCTCATACAAGCGAGGGGGTGCCTTCTAGGGCAGAAAACCCTAAACTAAACATAACTTCTACTATCATATCATCCGCCTAATGAACGGCCCAGATTGACTAGAAATTACTATACATTTACAAGGCAATTTTACATATTTTTTTAGCTTCGGGGGCGCTGCCCCCGAAACCGCCTACCAGGGGGGGCTCCATAAAGTCACAGCCACCCCCCTTGGACCCCCCAGGCAACGTTTAATTATGGGCGGTGTTTCTGCCCCCATTAAGGTACAGGGGTCCAATGTTGTGATACAAAATAAACAAGATAATCAAGCTCCACACCCAAAAAAACACAGATAAGAAAAATCTATAACTCATGAGGTAGGGAAAACCATTAAGCTCAATGAACAATACTTAAACTGATCAGTATCCAAGATAAACATTCCAGTGAAACATAGAAAGCATAAGAGCTTATCTAAATTTAGTAAATTCACCTTCAGAATTAGAAAACATTTAAGGTCACAAATAACTACAATCAGAGAGGAGGGAACTTATTAACATCTAAGATTATAGCTATGGAGATATTTAAAACAATTAACCAACCAAGTGCAAAGAGTATGATTTGAAACAAAACTTCTTTGACAAACCTAAGTAATGATGCTTTAAAGAGAGACTTCAAGAACAGTGCTTTAATGGAAAAAAGTAAGAAGAGATAACCATGAATCATGCTTGATACCTACTGTATTAGACCATTCAGGAAATTAAAAAAAAACTTAGGAGATCTTAGAGAGAAAATAAGGATCCTCTAACATGTCCTAACAGAAGAAAACATTAAGGCAATGAAGAACAAACAGAGCTAAGGTGCCATCAGAAACATTTCTTATTCTAAATTCTTTGTCCTACTGCAACATAGAAAGATGGAAACACAATGATAAACTAGAAAACATGAACGAAAGAAACACTTCACTATCAACTAGGCTCATGGATCCTACAACCAATCCTCCTCCATCTACAAACAAATCAGGGCATTCATAAGCTCCAAGACATCAAATTGTTTTCAACCTCCAAGGGACTATGTATTACTTCAAAATCAGTCATCAAATGCCAACCCAATACATAAGAGCCTCATGCTCTATTTATGGAGCAAGTGAGGAGGTGCAAACCATAAGAGGCTTTCAGAAACCCTAATTATGTCATAAATGTCATTTATGTGCTTAATGACCATGCAAGGCCCAAGACACATAATATCTAAGCTAATAAATGAAAAATAACGTAATATAACTTCTCAATCAAATCTAGAGTGATTTTCCCAAGAAAATATGAAAAAACCATTTTTCCATTAATTTGTGTGTTTTGTTGACTTTTTGGCAAAAGATAGTCCATTTGCGCAGTGCCACTTTTGCAGAAAATAGATTGTTTTGGACCACTTCCCGATGTCATATTTGGCCCCGTGACAGCTTTTTGGAAAGCATGAAGAGTCTACTTTCCAAAAATTCTTTTGGTTTTCTGATCCAGCTCCTGTAACCCAGTCAAAGATGCAAAAACCCTCAGACTGTCATTTGCGCAGCGCCAGGCCTAAAACAGAGGCAGAAAGGTGATTTTTGAGGTGTTTTTTGACCTTTTGAGGGGTCAAAACTGCTCCAAATCTTCTGAAATTTGGTGAGGATGATGTGCAGGCTAGGAAAAACCCAAAAATGTCAAGCTTTCCTCTTGAAGATGCTCCAGATTTTTGCGGAGCACCAGTGGCACTGCGCAAACTAGACCAAAAATTCTCAAAAAACAAAATTTTCTCCAAATTCCTTCAAAATTGGTGGAGACCTTCCTTAGATGTTTTTAGACAACTGCTAAGAAGCCTCAGCCAAAATTCCAAGGCTGTTATGCTCATTTTCCTCTTTTAGGTTTTTTTACCTCAAGGAGAGCCTCCTTGAGTTTGGCACAAGCAAGCCTGCTCTTCTTTGCGTAATTCTTGGTCATTTTATTTTGGAGAGAAAGGCCTCTCTTGATCTTCTTGAAAACCTTATGCTCACTTTTGTAATGCTGAATGATGTATTATGCCATGCCAAATTCCCTCTCTAGCTTTTTGATTGTGCATCTTTGGTTTGAAGTAGCAACCTAGTGGCCATCTCCTTATCTTCATTGTCACTATCTAGGTCAATGCATTTGGGATTTTGTGTAGTTTTCTTACCTTTATTGCCTTTCTTACCTTTGCCCATATTTTCCTTGCCATTTTCAAGTATTTGAGCTGATGTAGATGACAAGGTCCCTTACCTTTTGGAGGTAGCAAACACTTGCCTTGACCCTCTTTGATATGTGCATGTAAGAGGAGTGATGGAGGTTTTGGGGGTGTCTTCATCATGGCTATGACCTTTCTTGTTGTCATCATCTCCCTTACCTTTACCATGATCTTCTTTATTGATTACATGCTCTATTTGATTACTACCCCTTTGACCTTCAGCACCCTTTTTATCTTCCTAAACATCTTCTTGGTCCTCACTTTGTTCATCTGCATCATCCCTTTTTGCACTTTGGCCTGACTCATTTGCATCACTATCATCACTGCCTCCCTCTAATTTATCACTATCTTTGTCTTCACCACTGTTGTGCTCATTCCTTTCTTCCTCATCATCATTATCCTCCTGCTCTTCCTCATTAATCTCTGTCTCTGCCTCACTGATTTTATCACCTTCGGAGAATGAGTGGTGTGGAGGCTAGGGTTCTTAGGTTTTAGTTGCCTTGCAACTTAAGGAGGCCCTCCAAAAGGTGTATTGCAGTCACCTTAACTCGTTTACCCTCATATGACATCAAAACTGTCTTTAAGGAGGTTGTTCTTAAAAATAAAGGCTTGGTTTGTATGAAGGCCCTAAGGTTTACCCACTTAGGGTTTGAAATTTGAAGCCATAAAAATACTTAAAATTTATTGAAATTTTGCTTTGGGGACAAGGCAAAGAGGAAAATTACCAATTTTGGTCCTTTTTTATACTTTGGAGGTGAATGGAGGACAAAACATTGGACTAGGGTAGGAGATTCAGCCCTTTGAAGGTTTCTGGCATTTGCGCAGCGCCGGGTAGTATTTCCCAGGCATTTGCACAACACTAGGAAGTCCTGCCCATGGATTTGCGCAGCGCCAGCTATTAGAGTAGCACCACCCTATTTTTTCACAGCACAGTGCAAAAATTCACTGTAAAAAACCTCATTTGTGCGGCGCCAGTGGTCTATTAGCGCAGCGCCAATCATTTGTGCAACGCCACTTCAGCAGAAAATGGGTCAACTTGCAGCAAAGGGTTGATGACCTTCCGGATGTCAGATTTGGGCCTGTGATAGCTCGTTGGAATGCTTGACTTGTATAATTTCTAAATACACCATTTTGTTTCTGATTGGAATTTATTTTTTAGTCAAAAGTTGATTTTCCAAGACTGGTCAAAAAGTCCTGTATGACGGTGTAGAAATGCAGAGTGCTGGTGCATACCACTTTTGGATGCCTTACTCAATTCCAAATTGAGCTCATGATATCTCATTGGAAAATTATTCAATTCTAGTGGCCTATTGATTCATCAAGCAAGTCATTGGGACACTACGACTGTGATAAAACTTGATTTTCCAAAGGTCACTCCAGCAGTGCAGAAATTCTCCCGTGACACCTGTATTTTTGACATTGCCCCCAAAAAATGATACCTGTGTAAAAACTGAAGTAGTTTTATCTTCTTGGCCCTATTAAGGACAAAAAAATCTCTCACTTTTTCTAAATTCAGCTCGTTTTGGTCAGAAACATATTTTTAAACAAAATTGGCCCTAAGTGTGACAAATGACTTGGCCCTTGGAATGAATTTTTGGAAAATGATGGAGGCATGATGTTTATGAGTTGGTATAGACTTATAATTACTGATATGATCTATCAAATGGATCCTTTTCTCCTATTCCTCTTTTCCATGGCAAACCCTAGCTTAGTTGGAAGAGGAAATTAGGGTTTGGTTAGGACTGCCTTGTAGAGGGAGGGGAATGAAGGGGTTAAGGGGTGTCTAAATTATTGGGGAATTTTTGGGGGATAGGGATAGATGTTAGAGAGTAGGGGAAAGTGGAATTTCAAGAATTGAGTGAGGGGAAGGGGTCCAAAAGGGAAAAACACAGGCCTAGTCTCAAAAAGTGCCAAATTGTGGCAATAGACTAGGTTTTGTAGAAAAATGATGATTTTGAGGGATAGAGTGATGGGAAGTGTTTATGAAGGTATATAAAGGATAGAATGAGGTGTAAGAGCATCAGGATATAAGCCTTGTTGATGATTAATCCATGGAGGTCATGAAACCAAGAAAAATTCCCTTAAAAACCTTAGTTTTCTCTGAAAATAGGCATGCTGCCTCTCCTTTGCTGTGGGTGTCTTTAGTGATGAGTTGGCCTCTTACCTTACCTAGTTCTATACTGATAGCCACCTTGACACCTCTTGTAGAAATGTAAAAATAGGTATTTTTCCTTTGCAAACTTTGTGCTTTGCCAAAAAGGCCTTCCTTGGAAGATTTTCTGATCTCTTTTGGACAACCACTTGTTGATCTTCATTTTCTTTGATTTTACTTTTTTGGCATATGAAAAATAGTGACTTATATCATCAAAACAACCCTACAACCTATGAAACTCTAAATGACCTAGTGGGAGGCTCTTTGGACTTGGTCTCTGCTTGAAAACTTGACTTGGGATTATTAGGTGTAAAACAGAGTTTTGGACAAACTGATGTATTGAAGATCCAAAATCCAATGTACTTGATTTATCTAAAGAGTCCGCAGAGATATTTTTGAGATCATCAATGCTTGAGGCATTTGGGAGACATAAGAGAGTTGACTGGTTGGTGACCTTAGGTAGCAGTGGAGGGGTTGGGCAACACAAGAACAGTGGGCTTGAGGCCAAAGGTGATCAGACATGGTGAAAATGAATAGCATGTGCCCATGATGGGTATTTTGGGAGTAGCAAGCTAACCTTGACATGAAAGGATGATAAACTAGTGAAAAATTATCCTAAGGATAATGAAGGCAGTGAGATTTCTAGAACTCACAATGTTCATGAACTTTGTTCTAGAAATACAGGATAAGTATTTTAGTCATCCATGAGAAGCAAAAATTACTGATGACTAACAGTGGCTCCACTTGGGGAGGGAAACTCCTTTTCAGGAGGTCTCTAGAACTTTAGATCTCTGGCTTTATGGTGACCAGTGCCTCATCCATTGGGTAGATTTGTACCTCTTTTCATTTTTTGATGCTTGCTTGAAGTTCTGATCTTAGTAATCTAAAAAAACATGATTAACATCAACATCATCTCAACCTACTTGCCTAACATTTTTTCTTCCTTGGGTGCACTTGAATTGGAAAACCCTTTGACATTTTTTATTTTCCTTTGAAAGAAAAAACAACTATCTAATAGTACCCTTATCACTTCCAAGGGTTCAGATTATGCTATTGAACCCTTTTATTATCTACCTAGACTACTCAAATCTCAAGATTAAGCTATTTGATAGGATTCATTCACTAAGCTACTGACATGAAATTGAAAGCATGGGGAATCAGAATTAGGCAATCTGACTTTCCATGAGTTGTGGCATAAGAACAAGCTACACACAAATTTTATTTTTTAGAAATAAAACTAGAAAAACAAGGATCGTTATTCATCATTTTCTAAGCATTCCTATATTTCTCTTTGGTTTAGTTTTAAGCATGTGGAACCAACATTCTTCATTCCTAATCTCTTCTCTTTTGACAAGTCAGGTTTACACGATTTGAAAAGTTTTTCTTTCACTAACCTATCAGCAAATAAACTGAAAACATGTTCAGCTATGATTAGGCTAGATGACTGAACCAGACTTCTTTTTCAAAACAAGTAGTGGAATTTAGACTTGCACACTTTCAGCATCACTATTTTTTGGGTATGGGGTTGTACCTCTTCTTTTCATCTGCCCTCTTTTTCATTTTTTTTTTTTTTACTTTTTCTCTCTTCTTGGTCAAAACCATCTAAAACTAAGGTAGAAAAATTCTCATAGTGCTGAGCTAATTTTTTTTCCTATCTATCTTAATCTAACCTATGCACAATATACATTCAGCTGGTGAACTCTATTTTCCAATACATCCAATAAAGCAGATGATTCCATGAGGGATCTTGGTTAAGCTCATTGAGGGTGCTGACAAAATTATAAGGCCACTCCCACCTCACTTGTGTTTGAATAGTAGTGCTTAAAATTTTTCTTACACTTTGCAACAAACTGCTCTTGACATAACATGCTCTTCTTTTAGATGCCTCTAATAAACCAGCAAAGGGATCTTGAAACAATACCTGAATGTGAGAATTTGGAAAATAAGCTTGATCCAGGACTGCTTCTTCCTCCACTTGGCTAAGCTTGGGAATTTTTTAGGAAAGAAACTCCTTCTCTTCCTCATGATCATCTGCACTGTCAGACTCATCATATATTGCCATGTTGTCCTCTAGTAAACCTGGTTGAAAAGAGCCATAGTTGTTCTCTTTCTCTTGTGAAGGTTGGACATAGGGTTGAATGTGTTCTTTGTTGTTGAAATCAATACCCAAAGATTGCTGACTTCTGATTGCATTAAGGTTGTCTTTGATGAACTGAAAGGAAGTACAACAAAGAGGTAAAGACCCTTCCCTTTCTCAAAAAAATTTTGCACTTTCTTCTTCACTGTCATAGCTGAGTGGTATTTGATGATCACTGTATTTGATCTGTTGAAAATGACTGTCTATGTCCCACAAACTAATCACTGATTGTTCTATAGTGTTATCTTGATTCTGGAGAACATAATCATCATCATATTGATCATATTTGGGTAGCTTATTCATAGGGGGAATGTCATCCATTATGCACACTTGATCAGGAGATTGTTCCATTGTATGAAAAGGAGAGTACTCATGCCCAATATCTTCTCTTTTAGCCATTTGAAATGACTCGAAGCACAAGGGTAGGGACTCAAGAGGTGCTGGCTCATCTTCCATTTCTGGTTTTGTAATCCAAACATTCATACCAAGATTATTTGAGGGGAGAACTTCTGGATTTGAAAAAAGGTTTATATTATCCATTTCCTTCCTTACTGATTCTTTAGAGCATTCTACCTTGTTTCTATTTTCAATTTGATTCTAATACTGTCTTAATAGTGAAGCACAAGATGTAGGAAGGCATATAGTACTTACTTGACAACTTTCTGCATTTTCTTCTATTCAACCTTGGTTAGTCAGTATGTTATGATATATACCTTTGCATTGAAATGACTGATTTGGTTCCTCCCAAGAAAATGGTATTGGTTGCTCTGAATAATCAGCACCAACATCAACCTTGTACTCTTCCTCTTTCCTGCCAAGTATATGCATCATTTTGCTAATTGTATCTATCAACATCTCTAGCTCTACCTCTGAAGAAGTCTGTTTCTCTTGAGCTGCTTTGTCCTTCCTTATTTCTTCTAACTTTTCCTCTCTTTCCAGTATGTTGAATTCCACAGTAATTTCCATATTCTGCATTTCTTCCAGGTTTGAAGGGTCTTTTTCTCTCATCTGGAATTCCATCTCTGGGTCAAAAGTACTTTGGTAGTGCAAGAGAGCCCACCCTAAAGGTGGCTTTATCTTAGCAGGTATTGCATTGTATACCTTATTGAACTTGGCTGGAAAGTCTTGAACTGTATCCCCTAGTTGTCTTTTTAAATGCTTGTATTCCTCTATGATGAGAACTTCATTTCCCATGATCACCCACCTATCTAGGAAGACTTGAGTGAATTGATGAAAATTGATAATGCTTGTCGTTGGAAGGTCCTTAAACCAACTCTTAATTTTTCCTTGTAATGATAAGGCAAACATTCTAATACACACATCATCTTCTTCTATTTCAAAAAGGTCAAGTAAATTCTCAATATTTTGAATGTGTTCTTCAGTGGTGACTTTTGAGCTTTCTCCATCAAATCTGGGTAGTTTATTTGCAAGATTTGCAGGGAGGGCTTGGAAGATAGGAGGTAAAATCATAGGCTTGTATCTTTCTGGGAATTTCATGGGTATAGGTAGTGTAAAAAGAGATTTATTATTGTTTTAGGTTTTAGCAAGAGCAGGAAAGGTAGCATGAGGCTCATGTTTCACTAGGTTTTCCACAGGTGAATCTGGGGTAAGCACAGGTGTATAAGTTTTCTCATGGTTTGAAATTTGAGGCTTCGCTTTTCGAGGCTTGAGATCTTTCCAATGATCAATGTAGATCTCATCTGTGTATTCTTGATCAGGCTCAAAGTAAGATAGAACATAGTTATAGATAAAAATAATAATTTCTTGAATCCAACTTAGGCCTGAATGCTCTTTCTTTCTAGGATGACTGGTCATGTTTTGGGTTCTTCCTCCAGTGGAGTCTTTAGGTCTATTGAGAGTTGTGGAGTTGCCAGATGGATGATTTCAACTATTTTAATGCAAGTTTTTGTCCACCATCAGCAAATGAATACCAATCTAAGGATGTTTGTTGGTTTTTTGAGGTCTTAAGGAATACTTAGATTGTCACTGACTCAGAATGTCCCACCGTGATCGCCATTATGTTAGCTCCCTGTAATTTGCTAGATTGATTCAAATACAAGTGGAAAAGGGTAACATCAAACCAAGCTTTGGAATCCAAGGACCTAGCCTTCCTGGATTCAGAGAGGGGTCTCTCTATTAGGTGAAAAGATGTGAACTTGTTTGCTAATTAGGGTTGACTTTAAGCTAGTTATGAAATATTGGGATTGTTGATTGTTTTTTGGTTGGGTATGATGCTTAGATAGACTAGATAGAAACAAGGAAAACTTCAAGTCATTGGGCAATGGACTCTAACAAGGTCATGATAGGTTCATTAATGGATTAGGGAGTATTGTAGGGCAAATATAGCTTGTTTTGTGGATCTTTGGGATTTAAAGGATCATGAGATGAACATAAATATTGAGAACAAAGTTAAAAAAGGGAAATCAAGAATCCTTTATCATATACTTTAACAAGGAGGTCTTTAAACGCAGATAAGAAAAAGCTATAACTCATGAGGTAGGACAAACCATTAAGCTCAAAGAAAAATACTTAAATTGATCAATATCCAAGATAAACATTCTAGTGAAACATAGAAAGCTTAAGAGTTTATCTAACTTTAGTAAATTCACCTTCAGAATTAGAAAACATTTAAGGTCACAAATAACTATAATCAGAGAGGAGGGAACTCCTAAACATCTAAGATTATAGCTATGGAGATCTTTAAAACAATTAACCAAGCAAGTGCAAAGAGTATGATTTGAAACAAAACTTCTTTGACAACCCTAAGTAATGATGCTTTAAAGAGAGACTTCAAGAATAGTGCTTTAGTGGCAACAAGTAAGCAGAGCTAACCATGAATCATGCTTGATACCTACTGTATTAAACCATTAAGGAAATAAACAAACTTAGGAGATCTTAGAGAGAAAATAAGGATCCTCTAACATGTCCTAACAGAAGAAAACATTAAGGCAATGAAGAACAAACAGAGCTAAGGTGCCATCAGAAACATTTCTTAGTCTAAATTATTTGTCCTATTGCAACATAGAAAGATAGAAACATAATGATAAACTAGAAAACATGAAAAAAAAAAACACTTCACCATCAACCAGGCTCATGGATCCTGCAACCAATCCTCCTCCATAAACAAACAAATCAGGGCAGTCATAAGCTCCAAGACATCAAATTGTTTTCAACCTCCAAGGGACTATGTATTACTTCAAAATCAGTCATCAAATGCCAACTCAATACATAAGAGCCTCATGCTCTATTTAAGGAGCAAGTGAGGAAGTGGAAATCGTAAGAGGCTTCCAGAAACCCTAATTTTGTCATAAATGTCATGTATGTGCTTAATGACCATGCAAGGCCCAAGACACATAATATCTACGTTAATAAATGAAAAATAGAATAGCATACCTTCTTAATCAAATTTGGAGTGATTTTCCCAAGAAAATATTAAAAAACCATTTTTCCATTAATTTGTGTGTTTTGTTGACTTTTTGGCAAAAGACAGTCCAATTGCGCAGCGCTACTTTTGCAGAAAGTAGGTTTTTTTGCAACCAAGTTTTGGACCACTTCCTAATGTCAGATTTGGCCCCGTGATGGCTCGTTGGAAAGCCTGAAGAGTCTACATTCAAAAAAAAAAAAAAATTCCTGATCCAGCTCTTTTAATCTAGTCAAAAATGAAAAAATCCTTAAACTGTCATTTATGCAGCGCCAGGCCTAAAACAGAGGCAGAAAGGTGATTTTTGAGGTGTTTTTGGACCTTTTAAGGGGTCAAAACTACTCCAAATATTCTGAAATTTGGTGTGGATGATGTGCAGGCTAGGAAAAACCCAAAAATGTCAATCTTTCCTCCTAAAGATGCTACATATTTTTTCATAGCGCCAATGGCGCTGCGCAAACTAGGCCAAAAATTCTCAGAAAACAAAATTTTCTCCAAATTCCTTCAAAATTGGTGGAGACATTCCTTAGATGTTTTTAGACAACTGCTGAGAAGCCTCAGCCAAAATTCCAAGGCTTTTATGCTCATTTTCCTCTTTTAGTTTTTTTACCTCAGGGAGAGCATCCTTGAGTTTGGCACAAGCAAGCCTGCTCTTCTTTGCGTAATGCTTGGTCATTTTCTTTTGGAGAGCAAGGCCTCTCTTGATCTTCTTGAAAACCTTATGCTGACTTTTATAATGCTGAATGTTGTATTGTGCCATGCCAAATTCCCTCTCTAACTCTTTGATTGTGCATCTTTGGTTTGAAGTAGCAACCTGGTGGCCATCACCTTATCTTCATTGTCATTGTCTAGGTCAATGAATTTGGGATTTTGTGTAGTTTTCTTGCCTTTATTTCCTTTCTTACCTTTGCCAATATTTTCCTTGCCATTTTCAAGTCTTTGAGATGATGTATATGACAAGGTCCCTTGCCTTCTGGAGGCAGAAAACACTTGCCTTAACCCTCTTTGATATGTGCATGTAAGAGGAGTGATGGAGATTTTGGTGGTGTTGTCATCATGGCTATAACCTTTGATGTTGCCATAATCTCCCTTACCTTTACCATGATCTTCTTTAGTGATTACATGCTCTGTTTGATTACTGCCCTTTTGACCTTCAACACCCTCTTTATCTTCCTCAACATCTTCTTGGTCCTCACTTTGTTCATCTGCATCATCCCTTTTTGCACTTTGGGCTGACTCATTTGCATCACTATCATCATTGCCTCCCTCTAATTTATCATTTTCTTTGTCTTCACCACTGTTGTGCTCATTCCTTTTTTCCTCATCATCATTATCCTCCTACTCTTCCTCATTAATCTTTGTCTCTGCCTCACTGATTTTATCACCTTCGGAGAATGAGTGGTGTGGAGGCTAGGGTTCTTAGGTTTTAGTTGCCTCGTAGCTTAAGGAGGCCCTCCAAAAGGTGTATTGCAGTAAACTTAACTCATTTACCCTCATATGACATCAAAACTAGCTTTAAGGAGGTTTTTCTTAAAAATAAAGGCTTGTTTTGTATGAAGGCCCTAGGGTTTAGCCACTTAGGGTTTGAAATTCAAAGCCATAAAAATACTTAAAATTTATTGAAAGTTTGCTTTGGGGACAAGGAAATGAGGAAAATTACCAATTTTGGTCCTTTTGTAGACTTTGGAGGCGAATGGAGGACAAAAAATTGGACTAGGGCAGGAGATTCAGCCCTTTGAAGGTTTCTGGCATTTGCACAGTGCCGGGTAATCTTGCCCAGGCATTTGCGCAGTGTCGGGCAGTCTTGCCCATGGATTTGTGTAGCACCAGGAATTTTCATAGCACCAGCTATTAGTGTAGCACCACCCTCTTTTTTTGCAGCGTAGTGCAAAAATTCACTATAAAAAACCCCATTTGCATAACGCCAGTGATCTATTAGTGCAGCGCCAATCATTTGCATAGTGCCACTTTAGCAGAAAATGGGTAAACTTTTAGCCAAGAGTTCATGACCTTTCGAATGTCATATTTGGGCTCGTGATAGCTTTTTGGAAAGCTTGACTTTTCTACTTTCAAAATACACCATTTTTTCCCTGATTGGAGTTTATTTTCTCATTCAAAAGTTGATTTTCCCAAGACTGGTCAAAAAGTCCTGAATGATGGTGCAAAAATGCAAAGTGTTCATGCATACCACTTTTGGATGTCGTCCTCAATTCAAAATTGAGCTCATGATAGCTCATTGGAAATATATTCAAGTCTAGTTGTCGTTTGAATCATCAAGCAAGTCATTTTCACACTACAGCTATGAGAAAACTTGATTTTTCCAAGGTCACTCCAGCAGTGTAGAAATTTTCCCGTGACACCTGTATTTTTTACATTTCTCCCAAACCATGATACCTGTGTAAAAACAGAAATATTTTTATCTTCTTGGCCCTACTATGGAAAAAAACCTCTCTCACATTTTCCAAATTCATCTTGGTTTGGTCAGAAACATATTTTTAAACAAAACTGGCCCTGGGTGTGGCAAATGACTTGGCCCTTGGAATGAATTTTTGGAAAATGATGGAGGCATGATGTTTATGAGTTGGTATGGAATTATACTTGCTAATAGGATCTATCAAATGGATCCTTTTCTCCTATGCCTCTTTTCGATGGCAAACCCTAGCTTAGTTGGAAGAGGAAATTAGGGTTTGGTGTAGGGGATTTAGGACTGCCTTGTAGAGGGATGGGAATGAAGGGGTTAAGGGGTGTCTAAATTCTTGGGGAAATTTTTGGGGATAGGGATAGATGTTAGAGAGTAGGGGAAAGTGGAATTTCAAGAATTTAGTGAGGGGAATGGGTCCAAAAGGGAAAAACACAGGCCTAGTCTCAAATAGTGTCAAATTGTGGAAATAGACTAGGTTCTGTAGAAAAATGATGATTTTTAGGGATAGGAGTGATGGGAAGTGTTTATGAAGGTATATTAAGGATAGGAGGAGGTGTAAGAGAATCAGGATATAATCCTTGTTGATGATTAATCCATGGAGGTCATGAAACCAAGAAAATTTCCCTTAAAAACCCTAGTTTTCTCCGAAAATAGGCATGCTGCCTCTCCTTTGCTGTGGGTGTCTTTAGTGATGAGTTGGCCTCTTACCTTACCTAGTTCTATATTGATATCCACCTCGACAACTCTTGCAGAAATGTCAAAATGGGTATTTTTCCTTTGCAGACTTTGTGCTTGGCCAAAGAGGCCTTCCTTGGAATATTTTCTGATCTCCTTTGGACAACCACTTGCTGATCTTCCTCTTCTTTGATTTTACTTTTTTGGAATATAAAAAATAGTGACTTAGATCATCAAAACAACCCTACAACCTATGAAACCCTAAATGACCTAGTGGGAGGCTCTTTGGACTTTGTCTCTGCTTGAAAACTTGACTTGGGATTATTAGGTGTAAAACAGAGTTTTGGACAAATTGATGTATTGAAGATCCAAAATCCAATGTACTTTATTTATCTAAAGAGCCTACAGAGATAGTTTTGAGATCATCAATGCTTGAGGCATTTGGGAGACATAAGAGAGTTGATTGGTTGGTGACCTTAGGTAGCAGTGGAGGGGTTGGGTAACACAAGAACAGTGGGCTTCAGGCCAAAGGTGACCAGACATGGTGAAAATGAATAACATGAGCCCATGATGGGTCTTTTGGGAGTAGCAGGCTGACCTTGACATGAAAGGATGATAAACTATTGAAAATTTATCCTAAGGATAATGAAGGTAGTGAGATTTCTAGAACTCACAATTTTCATGAACTTTGTTTATGGAAATCTAGGATAAGTATTTTAGTCATCCATGAGAAGAAAAAATTACTAATGACTAACATGGTCAATCTCAGCATCCCCATACTCATGTTGGACAAGATCTGTATAGCGCACACCTTCGGAAGGATCTAAAGGCACAACAACGCGGGTACCATTCCTTTAAAATATCATCTACATATTCTTTAGGTTGATTATAGCATCCATGTCATAATCCAATCAAATCTAAGAAATGCAGGGTAAGGATTTCTATCATCGACGATCTCAATAAATTTTAAGTCGACTAACGCACTTGCTTCATCAATATATACACGTATTCCCTGCAATCGCCCCTTGGGAATGATCTTATGTTGATTTTCCATCCTTAGCTGAATTCATGACCATTGTAGCTTAGGCCTTCCCATCCTCTCCCATGTCTATTTTGGAAAAACATTGGCATCTGATCCCAGATCTAGAATGACTTGATCCATCTCATAATCTCTGATTTGCATAGTCAATCACATCTCCTGGACAGTTCTCTTCTTAGTTTAGTACACTTTATTTACTACACATTGTTCCATTTGTGGCTCTTCCTTGCCAACGTAGTTATCTATCATCTCTTGTGACCCTTCTATGGCCTTCTAGTCCCTTAGTAGCTTCATACACGTTTGCAAGAAGGATGCTAGGATAGATGGGTCAGTTTCCTACACTTTAGTGTTCTCCTCAAGCTTCTTCTTTAGCAGAAATAGTTGTCTCTAAGAAGTTGATGTCAAAGACTTAGGGGTCATAAATTTCCTCTTCGCTTCCATGAATGTCTCCTTCTTGTGATGTAAATTAAACCCAAAATTCTTATCTTTCGCCTTCTAGACCCATGTCTTTGTCACAGGCTTCTTTCCCTCTGCATTTCCTTCTCCAGCATGCACAATGTTGTGCATTACTATGTTAACGCTTGTATCTTCCTTGTGTGGTTCAACCCTCATCATTTGTATGTTCTGAGCCAGATGTTGGTTGCACTTCTCCTGCATTTTATCTAACCAAATGGGACAATATTTGATTTCATAACAAAATTTTTGGAAATACTTATAGGAAGCCGCAGTATGGTTTTGACAATCCTTGAAAAAATTTCCAGGTTGTCCACAGTTATAATATATGATCTGCCCTCGTCCACGACCAGCACCTCCTTATCAATCGTGCCCTCGGCCTTGGAAGCCTCCTCACACTATTGGAAAACCTAAAGCTTTGCGACTTTCTACTTGCATTATGTATGCACCAAAACTATTCTGCATCGTTATATCATAGCTTTTACAGTGTTGTTCGTCATGTCCCTTCGAACTGCAGAAATTATAGAATAATTGCTTCGACGATCTGAAAAAATTTGGTAGTAGACGACAGTAATCAGTGGAATGATGGTCTGCAACTTCACATATACTACACCATACAATAGGCCCTACGTTTGGCCCAACTCTCAGTCCAAGCTTCAATGGACTTGGCATCCTAGCACCCAAATAGTCTCTATAAATACATCATTTCTCTCTATAGTGACCCTCTGCTTTGCACTTGATACACCATACTTTCGTCTTCATATGAGGTTTAACTTCCTTTCTCTTTAGATCTTGGAGCTCCATATGCAAACTTTCTAACTGAGTTTGAATCTGTTGAACCCCTATGCATGTATCAGCTATCGGCGAAGCTTCGAGCTTCATCGCTATCTATAGCGCTTTAGCCTAGGTTTCAATCTTTTGTTGTGACAACAACAATATAAGGTGAGGCAACAATGAAAAAATGACCATTATCTATGTTGCTCATCAAGGATCTAGAATTTTACTTGGCTTAGCAATGTTTTAGACGTTTGATCGACCTCCCACATAGTCTCAATAACCAGATGCTTAATCTCATTGATCTTTATGATACACTGGGACTGAGACTTTGGTTTCCTGAACTCAGTATTTAGTGCAGCCTTCGTCTCAACCAATGTAGCATTTGAGTTCATCGTAGTATATTTCATGTACCAAGACAACACTCTATCCTACAGCGTTGTAACCAACCACGCTTTCTTCATATTTTCATCTGTAATTTTCTACGAACTCCATATTTCCTCTGCAAAAAACCAGAATCTATTGAGGATCATATGATCCCTTGAACACATGCATCTTTGGTGGTTGGGCCATGGTGAATGGGGGAGGTGGAGATGGAGGAACAGTAAGGTGATGGATGGTGATGGGGGTGGAATTTTGGGGTATCTCTGCAACAGTCTAATGATTTTCAAATCCTATGGACACACTTATCGGGGTAGCGGGGATGCTTTCCCATCCTTCAAATCCAAACAATGAACTGTATTCAGTTTCAATGTAAGTACCCCAATTTTTTCTAAATCCTTTTACCGCTTCGCATAGCACCATATTCTCTTTCTCCAAATAGCAATATGAGTGCATCCCTAGTACACCCTTTTCACACAATAGCATTTTAATCCAAAACTTCAGTGAATTTAGGTACTTACCTCATGGACCTTTGAAAATTTTGCACTCTACTTCATTATACAATATTGAAATATCGATCGCAAACTCTGTAATATACCCTCCAAAGATACTATCAATCCAATAATCAACAGCTCTCAAGATCTCATTATCAGTCTTCTTCAGCTGCTTAATCAGATCTAGAGTCCACGTAGTAGGATTATCATTGAAATGGCTATTCTGCACAGCTAGTCTTGATATCCACTCATGCAGCTCACTAGGAAACGACGAGAAAAAGATGTCGTACTAATTTGTATAAATATACTTATGTAACCAATGTTCATTAGAGATGCACAGATTTTTGTTTTCTTGCACAAAAAAATCACGTTCTTTTAGATCTAACCAATCTTAAATCTCTTTCTTAGATGGATGCCACATCTAGCTATCCCTCAGTCAGATTCTGGTCTCAGAAAGGGAACCATCTGTTGGCTTGATGGGGCCTAGACCCAGGTTCAAATGCAGTTGTGCAAACCAACGAAACCCACTATTATCGGTACTTTTGGAAACGATCTTTGTTGGGAAAAATACTGAGAGGGGGGGGGGTGAATCAGTATTTATGATTTTATCAAACTTTTTACTTTTCCATTCACTAAAACCCATACGCTACTTTGCTAAAGCTAACTAGCATATACACGCGGATATCCTTCATCAAACTCGCGTATACACAGAGATCTAATTATGCCATTAATTCTTCACTTATATCATTCCATCATTCATTCATTAGATGTTCAATAAACTGTAAACATGTGCAGTAAGAACAGAATAAATCATCACACATAAGCAACACACATGAACACCAGGATTTTAGGTGGAAACCCAAGTCGGGAGAAAACCACCCAAGTCGGGAGAAAACCACCACTGCCGTTGTCTCAGCCTTCAATATTTTATTATAGAGAAAACATCTTACAACTTATGTGCTGGCGCAGACTGCTACCAGCACGCAGGCACCCACCTACGCTCATTTACCAGCCTCTCCTGGAAGGGAGCTACAACCCCCTGACTCATTTACCAGCCTCTCCTGGAAGGGAGCTACGACTCCCTGCTCTCGTTTACCAGCCTCACCTGGAAGGGAGCTACAACCCCCTGACTGAAGGCTACAACCCTCAGCACCACCTTGGACCACGTTTCATCAATTTTCATACTGGATCCAACCCACACAATTAAGCTCAAGGAACATTCATCAAATCAACAACTTGCTCTATAGCAGCATAATCAATATTCGAACAACCCAGATCAACATTGACAGATAGCAGTAAACATCAGAAACAAATATCAGCAAGACAGCAGAACAGCTCAGACATCTCACAACTTCAGCAAACCCTAGTTTATCATACGCGCTTTCCTTTCACTGATCCTGCGTATATACGCGCTTCCATGCATATCAATCCGCGTATACACTCGCTTTTACCGAAATGAACCGGTGTATACTTCTTCAGATATTTCAGCACAATTCTTCAGAACAGAGGCATAGCTCAGATTTTACTTCAGAAACATGTTTGCCTCATCTCATATCAGAACATTCCATAAACAGATCTAGAAGATACACATACATTTCAAATCTAGATTTACTTCTTCGTCATTTTCTTCATAGGTGCATCAGAGATTCAGATCTATTACCCTTTTCATTCAGACATACTTCAGAGAGAAGTATTCATTCAAACCCAGACATCTTGCTCACACACTCACCCTTTGCACAATGAATTTCTTCTCCTTATATAGGTTTACCCTTTTTCAATACCATGAGCCAAAACCACATTACTTTCGATGGTATTCCTGGACGGGATCACATAGACGAATCATTTCTCAATATAATGGGTCAATACCATGGTAATGCCCCTTGGTATTCTAATTTTGGAGCGCAAGAGGGCATACGCGACTTGGCACGTACTTTTCCGCGTGTATATGCAACTTCGCCTCATAAAAACTGCGTATATGCTAACCCTGAATGTATACGCGGGTTCCCTTCACAAAATTAGAGTATATACGCGGGTTGCCTTCACAAAAGTAGCGTATACATTGTGACATATTATATTTATAATTTTTCTGGCACTTACTGGAATTCTTTTCTGTCACATCTGAACTGATATGTAGATACATCATTCTTACATCTTTATCACATAGGTTGCTTATCATAGGCAACTCATCAAGTCAATAATAACTTCATCAAGTAGGTTTCCATCCTCTTCATCAAGTGGGTTGCCATCAAGGACAACACTTTGCATCATATTGCCAACAATATCCCCCTTTGGACTTGATGGCAACCACGATGGTGTTTGATCACCACAACAGATAGATACAATGATTATAACAATTATACAATAACCTTGTTACTCTCCCCTTATTCAAACACCATGTTACTCTCCCCCTTTGACATCAAGGGCAAAGGGCGGATCAACACCAACACAAGGTGTTTCTCCTCATGTCGAAAGAAGAACACTGTAGATCTGATGTGCACTGAAGTTACCATGCTCCCCCTGAGTTCAAGCTGATTCTTCAAACATATTTTCAATAAATTACATGACTTTATGGCCTTCCTATCACCAAAGACTCATACTTACATCAAATATCCAACCAAGTGGATTTACATATGAGACTCAAATACCCAACCAAGTGGGTTTACACATTTCAACTCAACTACCCAACCAAGTGGGTTTACAAATTTGACTCAACTACCCAACCAAGTGGGTTTACAAATTGAACAAGACCTTACATGACTAAATATTACACTTTTACATCAAGGGTCTCAACAAGACCTTTTCATCAAATTACAAATATGAATTTTCATAACCAATATCCAAGAGATCTCAAGAGAGAGATCACATTTCAGAACCATCATAATGCCAACAATGCATTATACTTAGCAAGGCTAATTCTCCCCCTAAAAATGTGCATCCAAGTCTCCTTTCTATATGACCAAGGCTCCTCCTTAGTTTGTGCAACCTGAGAAACTTCAACAGCAAGTCATCAGCAACAATCTCTGCATAATCTGTCTGAATCATAAGACTTCCAACTCATCCATGTGTAAATAATAAATCCAGGCACATCCATAATCTTCAACATATGAAACCATGTATCATGTCATCATCATATAGAACTGAGATATAAACAAATACAGTGCCAATAATACAATCATCAGTAGTCAGACTGATGCTCCCCCTGAACTGGTACTCCTGATCTTCAGCTGCCATATTAATTTTTCTTATCATCAATGCATACGCGACTGTGTCTGCAGGAACTCACGTGTATACGCGGCTTTATTTCACAGAACCCGCGTATGGAAAGTGAAATATGGAAAATTTCACATTCCTTCTTTTCCCCCTGAATTTGTACCACATGTACCTGTAATCTTCACATCAGATTTTCTGTCAGAAATAAACATACCCAGAATAACCAAATCAAACATGAGAATCATTATACATTGCTCCCCCTGTGACGATACATTAAAAATTCTAATAATGTATCTCACATCACTTCCTGCAGTCATTAAGAGAAGTAAGCTTCAGAAGCAGATGATTGCAGTAGGGTCAGTATTCCCTACATTTCTGACCGGTCCTCCTTCTTTCTCCAGCTTTGCTTGAAACTTCTTATTGTGGGCTGGAAATTATCCAATTTCTCAGATCTATTCATCCTGCATTCTTTTTCCACATGTCCATATTTGTTACAGGCATAACATCTTGTATGACCAGAAAAGTAAGCATAAGAATCATACTGTGTTCCTCTATTATTTCCTCTATTGCAATCAGTTGCTTTATGACCAAACCTGCTGCATGAAAAACAATATCCCTTAAAGAAACCAGAGTACCTATCTGTGTAGAATCTGCTTGTTTGTGACTGAAACAATCTGCTTCTGCAATTTTCTGCAACATGCCCATAATTATGACAATTAAAGCATTCAACATTATTGATGCTTCTATAGTTAGGAGGGAATGGTTTCTTTTGAGAGTTCATGATTGTCGGTTGACCCTTTGCTTCTTTCAACACTTCAGATTTTGTATTGACATCCTTTGAATCTTTAGCACTTCCTTGTGAACTAGATTCTCCTTTAACAGTTTCATGAAAACCAAGACCAAGTTTAATAGCAGGAGATCTTTGATTACTAAGAATATTGTCGAGAATCTTAGTACTATCTTGAAATCTCAAGAGTTTATCCTTTTCTTCTAATTTACCTGTGAGAATGTTTACCTCAACTTCCAATTTTTGGCATTGCTTCTTCATACTTTCTTCAACCCTTTTTCCTTCTTCAATTTGATCATTCAATTTTAAAATTTCTTCCTTCAACCAATTTTCTTGATCTTCACATGTTTGTAGCTGTTCTTCATTCTTCTTATTTTATTTTTCCATATCTTCTTTGAGGGAGATGATTTCTACTTCAAGGGCTTCCTTTTCAAATGATTGTAGGGGTTCCTCATTCTTCTTACTTGATGCTTCAAGATCTGCTTGCAGAGAGATGATTCCAGCTTCAAGTCCTTCATTCTTCTTGTTTGAATTTTCGAGATCTGCATTTAGATCGTCGATTTCTACTTCTAGTCTTTTAATTCGATTGGATGCATAAGCATGGAACCTTTGATATTTGTCTACCTGTTCATTCAGTATTTCTATCTGTCCTTTCATTTGAGCGATCATCTCATTGTAGATAACTTCTTGCTCATTAGATGCTCTTTGTTGTTCTTAAACTTTAATCTTTAGAGTTTCTTCTAGATCCATAACATTTCTTTCACTATTTTCACTATTACATGCACAAGAAGATGAATCACAAGAACAACAATTAGTATTTGTTTTATCTTTATTTTCTGCTGCACATGTTTTCTGAGATGTCTCCTTTTTAGTAGCCTTCTTCTTTTGCTTCTTTGCCATGAGCACTTTCAGATCTTGGTCAGAATTTTCTTCATCTTCACTAGACACTTCATCATCATCTTCATTTGCATAATAATTCTTTCCCTTTTCAAATTGTTTCCCTTTACCATGTTTTTCTCTATAAGGACATTTAGCAGCATAATGACCAACTCTTCCACAATAAAAACACTTGAAGGGAAGCTTACCTTTGAATCTTCCAGTACCTAGTTGAAGTCTTCTCACAAAATTTGCTTCTTCTTCTTCTGATATATAATTTGATTCCTTGACATCTTCCTTTTCTTTTCCTCTTGCACACGTCTTAAAAGCAGCTTCTTTGATTTGAGAGGGACCTCCTTGTCTCATTTCATAAGCAGTCAGGATACCATGTAATTGAACAATAGTAAGAGTTTGCAGATCTTGCCTTTCTTCAATAGCTGATACTTTTGACTCAAATTTTGAAGTCAAAGATCTTAAGAATTTTTCCACCAGAGTAGTATCGATTATGGTTTCACCCAAACTTCTCATACGATTTACAATATCATCTAGACGTAAAAAGAAACTGGCAATACTCTCATCACTATGCATCCTTAAATTTTCATATTCAATTCGGAGAGTTTGGAGTTTTGCACTTTTTACCTTTGTATCTCCTTCATAGCTCAGAATGATTTTGTCCCATATTTCTTTTGCTGAATTTAGCTGCATCACTTTAGCAAATTCTGGTTCAAACATGCTTCCTAACAAAACATTGACTGCTTTGGCATTGACTTCATATTTCTTCCTTTCTGCTGCATTAGTAGGAATACTTGCCGGATACTGATAACCTTCTTCCACGATTGCCCATACTTCTGCACCAAGACTTTGCAGATATGCTTTTGTTCGTATCTTCCAGAATAACAGATTACTTCCATTGAATAGAGGTGGCTTTAAAGACAATACTCCTTCATGACTTCCCATTGCAACGGATCTCCTTCAAGCGATCAAGCTTCTGCAGAAGAACCTGCTCTGATACCAATTGTTGGGAAAAATACTGAGAGGGGGGGGTGAATCAGTATTTAGGACTTTATCAAACTTTTTACTTTTTCACTCTCTAAAACCCATACGCTACTTTGCTGAAGCCAACTAGCGTATACACGCGGATATTCTTCATAAAACTCGCGTATACACAGAGATCTAATTATGCTATTAATTCTTCACTTATATCATTCCATCATTCATTCATTAGATGTTCAATAAACAATAAACATGTGTAGTAAGAACAGAATAAACCATCACACATAAGCATCACACATGAACACCAGGATTTTAGGTGGAAACCCAAGTCGGGAGAAAACCACCACTGTCGTTGTCTCAGCCTTCAATATTTTATTATAGAGAAAACATCTTACAACTTATGTGCTGGTGCAGACTCCTACCAGCATGCAGGCACCCACCTGCGCTCATTTACCAGCCTCTCCTGGAAGGGAGCTCCAACCCCCTGACTCGTTTACCAGCCTCTCCTGGAAGGGAGCTACGACCCCATGATCTCGTTTACCAGCCTCACCTGGAAGGGAGCTACAACCCCCTGACTGAAGGCTACAACCCTCAGCACCACCTTGGACCACGTTTCATCAATTTTCATACTGGATCCAACCCACACAATTAAGCTCAAGGAACATTCATCAAATCAACAACTTTCTCTATAGCAGCATAGTCAATATTCGAACAACCCAGATCAACATTGACAGATAGCAGTAAACATCAGAAACAAATATCAGCAAGACAACAGAACAGATCAGACATCTCACAACTTCAGAAAACCCTAGTTTATCATACACGCTTTCCTTTCACTGATCCTGCGTATATACGCGCTTCCATGCATATCAATCCGCGTATACATCTGCACATATTTCAGAAAACCATAACTGGACATACGCACTTTTCCTTCAGAAGATCCGCGTATACACGCGCTTTTATCGAAACGAACTAGCGTATACTTCTTCAGATATTTCAGCACAATTCTTCAGAACAGAGGCATAGCTCAGATTTTACTTCAGAAACATGTTCGCCTCATCTCAGATCAGAACATTCCATAAACAGATCTAGAATATACACATACATTTCAGATCTAGATTTACTTCTTCGTCATTTTCTTCATAGGTGCATCAGAGATTCAGATCTATTACCCTTTTCATTCAGACATACTTCAGAGAGAAGTATTCATTCAAACCCAGACATCTTTCTCACACACTCACCCTTTGCACAATGAATTTCTTCTCCTTATATAGGTTTACCCTTTTTCAATACCATGAGCCAAAACCACATTACTTTCGATGGTATTCCTGGACGGGATCACATAGACGAATCATTGCTCAATACAATGAGTCAATACCATGGTAATGCCCCTTGGTATTCTAATTTTGGAGCGCAAGAGGGCATACACGACTTGGCACGTACTTTTCCGCGTGTATATGCAACTTTGCCTCATAAAAACTGCGTATATGCTAACCTTGAATGTATACGCGGGTTCCCTTCACAAAAGTAGAGTATATACGCGAGTTTCCTTCACAAAAGTAGCGTATACATTGTGACATATTATATTTATCATTTTTCTGGCACTTACTGGAATTCTTTTCTCTGTCACATCTGAACTGATCTGTAGATACATCATTCTTACATCTTTAGCACATAGGTTGCTTATCATAGGTAACTCATCAAGTCAATAATAACTTCATCAAGTAGGTTTCCATCCTCTTCATCAAGTGGGTTGCCATCAAGGACAACACTTTGCATCATATTGCCAACAATCTTCTTGTGCAAATCGAAGTCTTACCAGAGGCAATATAGAGTGATGCTAGAAGCAGATTTCTGCATCCAGAGGGACAATGGATTCTGGCTTTAGGGATTTTCTTCCTTGGCAGAGCTTCGTAGAACATATCTATTAATTATACAAGAATTTTTCAACACATCTATTTAACTCATTGCAGAATCCGTGATCTTACTTAATCAAGCATAAAAAAATGTAAAAAACCATAAACCAGACTTTTCTATGTAATTACAGATAAAAACCCTTGCTTAGCACAGATATTCAAAAACGACAAGTAAAGAAAAATATATGAACAACACACAGATTTGTCTTCAAACGTATTTCATTAATATTTAGATCTTCTCAATACATCTAGTTCCACCCTACACACTCAGTCACAGGAGTCTGCACACACAGCTACAGACTTCCTCAAGTCTCTACGCACTCAACTGAAGGAGCCTTTACTCTAACCCAAAACCACAGACTCAGACTCAAAATAGTTTTACATCCAAATGCATTCTATCATTCCATTCATTGACTGCCCTATGACTTCTATCCTAGACTCCTTATATAGATTTTGCATTTACAATACCATGTTCCGAAAACCATAGGTGGAGTTCAACGTTCACAAAATAATCCCATCTTATTACATAATAAGGGGATTTGACCCACCCCAAAGCCCCTAAGACTCAAAATGGACTCCGCGCTATGCGCTCCACTCCATGATCTGTGGATTTTTTTCTAATTTCTTTCATCAAGGGGTCCCATGTCCAACAATTATTTTATTTAATTATTTTGAAAATTAAAACTCTATTGAATTTCTAGTTCACTCACTCTTTAGTATATCCTACCATATTCCACACTCTTGGGCTTCCATAAATCTATTTTCTCCATCAACTCTCTCCTTATTGGACACTTATATAATTACCGGTTTTCTATGTTAGATTGATTAGTTGCATTTTGTGTTGTATTTTGCTCCACCCATAGTTTCACTTTGATCAACGTACATCACCACTTCAAAAGAATATTCAAGCCTAGGATTGTAAGAGAAGAGGTAACATTCTTCACCAGGGACACTTCAGCATGCATATCTACATAATATTTCTCTATCTTCAGTGGTGTGTGCAGCTTGCATGTTTTTCCATGATAATTGAAGACATTATATCCTTGTTTGTTTCCACAAAGAGAAGAAGAACATCAACCATTCACAAATTAAGTTTTTAACTCTTCTTTATTTCTTACAACTTGTTTCTTTCATCCAAGTTCAAATAGTTTCTAACGGAATAGTTTAGTTTAATTTTAATTGGCGTTGTTGACCGAGGCATCAATTTTTCCGGGACAACCAAAAATCGTCGAAATCCGACCATTTTTTAACTTTTTATTTTTTGAAAACATTGATATTAGGAGTGCTTGAATCATTTTTTTTAATTTTCAAAATGGATTCAACACCATCAAAAAACCACGGGGCTCCGAAATTCTTGAATCTTGACAACTGTAACCATTATTTCCAAAAATTTCCACTGAATTTTATCAAAATCATGTCGGAATTTCCATTATTTTATCGGCAAAAGTGACACCTTGTTAAACGACGACATTTTAATTAGATAGTCTCAAACCTAAATAAAGGTTTTTACCCAACAAGGAGGGAAATAAATTTGAGTAACTTCCCAATTTGTTTGCACACCAAAAATGGGAGTCAAATAACTTAATGTACTTTAAGGGTTGGTTAGGTTGCATTTGCCATTATTTGCTTTCCATTTTCATATTCATGCAAATAGACTAATTATATCACCAAAATAAAAAGGGTAATAAAGCCAATTTTTTTCTTCTTGTTTTGGCATGTCTCTAGTTAGTGTATTTGTTAAAATCAATCATATAAACCTTACCTTAGACATGGTAGTTTATTAATAACAGTTAACTCCTTAAGTAACTTGGTGGCCTAAACTTATCCTTCCTCTCCAACATTCTTTGTTCTTCTAATTCTTTTTATTTTCAATTAAAAAACGGGGGAAACTCTAAAACTCTTCCAATCATCTTAAGTGTGGACCTTCCACCTTATGAAAGTGTGTTACTTGAGTTTAATTATCGTGCTACAAATTATAATGAATTTTCCAAATCTTTGATCATAGATTCATTATTTTATTTCCATAGACCTAGTGAATCACTACAAGTCCTAGAAATGAAAAATGGGCAATCATGGAGCTTGCTCATAAGTCTCCCTCTACAAATCATACCCCAAAATTGAAAAACGTGAAGAGAAGAGTGTCATGGAATAGAGAAGACAGGAAAGAACAAAAACAAATAATCCCAATTCAAAACTCGGTTTACCTATTTAATGTGACTTATGGGTGATTGCAATAGGAGATTATAGTGGTTGCCCAATTGACTTGATCTCACATCTCCTTGATGATAAGTGGCAAGCCCACAAATTCTTCTGCAAGGAAAAAAATGATAAATTGTTCAGATCTCTAAGGATAGATTTATTATTTTATTTTGGTAGAACTATTGATTCACTGTAAAGCCCAAAAACCAAAAAGGGGCGAAGATGGGAGATCACTCAACAGTCTCCTCTCAATCACAACCTAACATTAAATAAATTAAAAAACGCAAACGGAAAGGCATCGTTCTATAAAGTACTACCCAAAATTAAAAAACATGTAGAGAAAAGTGTCTTGGAACAAAAAATACAAGAAAGAACAAAGGGGGTTGTGATGTTGCAAGTCCTTGCCTTGAGTGGGCCAGCCAATAGAAAAATAAAAACTAGAGATTCAGGAAATGGAAAAATAAAAACCAAGAAAATGAGTTGCTCACTTAATGTCTTTGTCTCATGAAGGAAACTTGTTAATACAGAGCTTGCCTAATGTCTTCAGCACAGGAAGGCAACTTGTTAATACAGAACTTTATAATACAGAGTAGGAGAAAATTTGGAATTATCGGGGATTAGCATGGGAAACACATGCCCAGACATGGGTGTGCACATTTAAATGAGATGCAATTAATATTAAATAACAATAAAATAATGTTAAATATATTTAAAAAAAAAAAATTAAATATGGCTGGAGAGGAAACTTGTTAATACAAAGCTTGCCTAATGTCTTCAAAGCATGATGGCAGCGTGTTAATACAGAGCTTGATAATATAGAGTACGAGAAAAATTGAAATATGGTGACATGAGGCTTTGGGATTCCCATGCTAGTTCAATGTAGATCACAGAGGAAACTAAGAAAGAGGGCAATAAGGTGGTGAAGCATCGGGTTATTGTGAGTGATATAGATATTTCATTTTCTTCTGGCCAACGCAGCATACGATTCACTTGGTGTAGATCACAGAGAAAATTGAGCAAGATGGCAATACGCTGGTGAAGCAACGGTAATTTTGAATGATATAGATATTACATTTCCTTTGGATCATCTCATCATGTGATTCACTTCAAAGGAATATTGGAAAGTAGAGTTGTTAAATTGTAACGTTTTGAGACACACCATCAAATTTGGTTTTTCATGGCTCATATAGAGTCTTACACGGCCACGAGGAAAGATTGTCTTTCATGGTCTATAAAGAGTTTAGAGACCAGAGGAAACATACAGTGGGACATCATTGAATAATATATACAGGTGTAATCTAACTCATAAATGAAATAGCCTTTTTCAATGAAATTCACTAAAATTCGGTAATACAATTTCAAAATTTATTGTTGGAGTTGTTTACCGACGCAATAATATAGCTCAGACGACAATACGACAATTTTTTTCTAGAATTCGATAAAAAAAAATTCATAAATCAGGTAGTTGGAGTGCTTGAATCATTTTTTTTTATGGTGGAAATGGATTCAACACCATCAAAAACCTTTGGGGCACCCAAAATCCTGAAGTTTGATTGTTGTAACCCAAATTTTCAAAAAAAATCTGCCAAAAATTTTCATAATCTTGCCAGAATTTCTCAGTTATTTTGTGAGTTTTTTCAACTAAGCGTTTTTTGTTGTTTAAAATACATTTTTGGATGCATAAATGTATTAAACTCCTTGAAAAAACCCTGAGCCACTCAAATTATGCAGATTAAACAATTTAAACTCAAGTTTTTATAAATCTATGTCAGATTTTGATCAAAATTAACAAGAAAAAATGTCGTGAAAAAATTCATTTCGTCTATAAGTTAAATTACACACACACACACACATATATATATATATATATATATATATATATTAAATTACTCATTTTTTGAAACAATAAATTTGATATTTCCAAAAAAATGATATTTACTGATATGCTAAAATTTAAATTAGACTTGCATCAAAACCCATTAAATTCAAAAGAAACTTTCCACAATTGCGTGATTCCAACTAATTCGCATTACGAAACCTTTGTGTGAGAATAATTTAGTAAAAAACTATATTTTGTTTATATATATATATATAACTTAAATTACTCATTTTTCGGACCATAAATTGATATTTACTGTAATATATTAAAATTTAAATTAGATTGCATCAAAACCCAATTAAATTCAAAAGAAACTTCCTAGAATTGGGTGACTCCAAATTTCAAATTCGCATTACGAACCCTTCGTGTGAGAATCATTAACCGAGTTTAATCTCTTTTAGGACTCTTAAATTAAGCGAGTTAAAAAATAAAATAAAATAAAAAAGAGCATTCTTCGTTTAAAACATTATAAAGCAACCCAGAAAAGCGTAACCTTATCTTTACATTGTAAGGGTCGTTATTGTTGAAGAAATATGAATTCAATCTATATAATCTTTTTTTTTTTAACATTTAACATATATGTGAAGATATGAGTAAATAAGAAGCATAATTTTTCCCATAATAAAAATGCATTCTCTGGCAATCTCGCAAGGTGCATAGCTGTCACGATTAGAGGCATAAATTCAAATGACAGACTCATCGGTTGGAAGGTATTGGCGGAAGTGGATCTGTTCAATGCATTCAGGATCATATTCATTCATGATTGAAGCGCGAGTTAACGAAAGAGCAATTCATTTGCAACGAAGGAGTTGTTGAGCCCACGATTATTAAAAGCATAAAATATAACGAACTACAGTGGAGATGGCTCGTTTGGTGACAAACATCAAGAAACAAATCGTGCGCTATTTTATAAAGCATTAAATTCCTTTCTTTAGCTCTCTTGTCAAAAATAGCTTTCATTTTGTGCTCGTAATTCTGAAGTTTTCCCCTCAATTGTTCGCTAGTTTGTTGCACTTCAATGACCTAGTTGATTCTCTTGATAAGTTCATTTAGCTTTCTTCTGCATCTTGTAATAACTTCATAACTATCATAACAAGTTGAACACGAAGAATATTTTTAGTACCATATACTAATTGAAGAATAACTTCAGTACTATATACTAATTGAAAAGGAGATGTGCATGTAGACCTCCAACCTACTTTGTTAGGTCCCTATATTATTAGTGTAGTCCCTTATTGTTGTTTGTGTAACTCCCTTATTATTATTGTTGTATCCTTGTAGTCCCCATATTGTTATTATTGTGCCTCATAAAAGCCCACTATAGTTATTATTGTGCCCTTACATTATTATTGTTAGGTCAACTAGGATTATATTGTGACCCCATGGACTCCTATATATAGAAAGGAGGTTTTTTCATTTGTATCATCCAAGAATTGTTCATTTACGTAATGTAAAGGAGGTTTCCCCCTCGAAGTGGTTAATTTCTAAGGCGTTGATCTCTCTTTTCTTCTATTTTGGGAGTTGGTTTCATAACATTTGGTATCAGAGCTTTGGATTCTAGAGTTTCGTTGCTTCAAATAGGTCATCATGGAATTTTCACTATAACATTTTTTCTACGAAGTTTGAGAAGCTTAAAAAAAACCCATTTGCAAATCAATCCTGAGGAACATAGTGTAAAAATTTTAGATCTTGGTTCACAATATTTTCGGAGATATAATCTGTGGAATTTAGGGTTTTTTAGGCTCCCGAATTTCGTCTCAAAGAGGTGACCTTGGGAAAATCGTCATAACTCTCTCTCTGAGCATCGGATTGGAATTCTGTAAAACGCGACCGAAATTACACGGACTTTGGTTTTCTGTGTATCAATTTCAGAGTCGAAGGAGGAAACAGTGACACTTGGAATGTCGTACAAGTTCGCTCTACTGAACTAGACCATAATTAGGCCATTGTGGGAGATTCGACATAACGTTGACTTGAAGAATCCAAATCAGGTCAGACCTATGGCATTGGAAAGAAGATTCAAAGGGCTACTAAAGAACCAAAGATAAAATCTCGAGGATCCAAAATTACAAAGATACATCAGTTTCAATATCGAGCTCCTTAAGAGAAAAAAAAAATGTGTGTATTTTTTTTTGAAATTGCATAAGTCTTGTTTGATAAATCAGTTTGAAGTGATTCCAAACGCATATCGAATCATAGATATCAGTATTAGGTTCTAAAATTCCCCCCCTAAAAAGAATTCAATTGTTGGGTGTGGAGCTTGATTATCTTGTTTATTTTGTATCACAGCATTGGACCCCTGCACTCTAATGGGGGCGGCTGCGACTTTATGGAGCCCCCCCACCCCCTAGAGGGGGGTTTCGGGGGCAGTGCCCCCGAAGCTAAAAACAGATGCAAAATTGCCTTGTAAAAGTATAGTAATTTCTAGTTAATCTGGGCCGATCATTGGGCAGATGATCTAATGGTAGAAGTTATGTTTAGATAGGGTTTTTTTGCCCTAGAAGGCAACCCCTCACTATGTATGAGGGTATTGTATTGTGGTTGTATATTGCAGGTGTATTCTCATAGCGAGAAACAGATAGGGAGATTATGAGAGAGAACAGAGGATATTACAGCGGATCTTTTGTAGGTTGTGTCTCTTCATTTTGCTGGATAATAGAAAAGAAGGACTGGTTGTTCGGGGTGGACGTAGCCCAAACTGGGTAAACCATGTATATATGTGTCTCTCTGGTTTTATGTGTTTCGTGTGCTTGTGTTTTCCGCATATTTTATGTGTTTCATTACTCTATAATATATATAATTTTCTAACATCAACACCCATTAATTCTTCAAAATACTCTACTATGACTCATGAAGGAGAAGAAGTGCAACATGATATATCAAAATTACAAGGCCAAGTGCACCAAATTTCACTCTCGCAAAAAGTAACAAAAAATGAAGTGGAAGTTTTGAAGAGAGGCGTGTAAGCTAAGATGGATGGTTTGAAGAAAGGCATGGAAGCTAAGATGGATGGTTTGAAGAATAACATGGAAGCTAAGATGGATGCTAAGATGGATGACATGGAAGGTAATTTTGATGAAAAAATGAAAGGAAACATAGAAGACATGAAGAATGATTTAAAAGCGAACATAGAAGGTTTGAAGGAAGGTTTGAAAAAATTGATATACGAAATGATTCCTAATGGTGAAAAGGTAGTAGAGGAAACTCAAGATGGGAACAAAATAAATGTTAATCATGATTTCATAAACTCTAATGTTGGATTGAAGACCCACCATATTCCAAAGATCGAAATGAGGAAGTTTGATGGCAAGGATCCCACAACATGGATACTACAAATGGAAAAATATTTTTAGCTCCATAATGTGCAAAACACATAAAAGGCACGCATTGCAACTTTATATTTAGAAAAAAATGCATTTGTATGGTATCGATGGCTTTGCTCTCATAAAAAAATTGTCACTTGGTCAATTTTTACAAAGTAAATGATAGTACATTATGAGGATACAAAGAGCAACACCTTCTTTAGCCAATTGTTAAATCTCAAACAAAAGGGTTCAATGGTGGAGCACATTGAGGACTTCCAAAAATTGAATATAAGGGTAACTAATATTCCAGAGGAACACACAATTGATGTCTTCATAGGGACTTTAAAGGATGACATCCAACATGAGGTTCGCCTTTGGGAACCTGATTCATTGGAGAAGACGTTTAGGTTGGCAAGAAAAATTGAAAGTAAAATTATGGTGACAAGAAAGCCTACCACTCACATATATAAATATGGAAGTGTTGCTACTCCTAGACTTATATAGTTGTGATAGAAAATACACTAAATGTCATAAATGTGCTGAGAAGAAATTAATTTACATAGATTGTGAAGAGGAGGAATAAAATGAACAAGAAACTTAAAAAGAAGAGGATATACACCAAGAACCAACCCTAGAGAAAGAAGAAATGAGTCTGACCATATCCTGTAATGCATTGGCGAGAATTACCACTCCTCAAAATCTCAAGATTGAAGGACATATCAAGAAGAAAAATGTAATAGTGTTTATTGATTTGGGTAGTACCCATAATTTTATTCATTGTAAGGTAGCCAAGGAATTGAATGACTTCATATACCTAGCACCAGAGTGTCAAGTGATGGTTGCAAATGGAGGAGCTATAAATTTCTCTGGAAAATGCCATAATATAAATCTAACCATGGGGGAATATGTATTTAATATTCCAATGCTTTCCATTCCAACGGAAGGTGTTGATGTTGTACTAGGAGTACAATGGTTACAATCTTTGGGGATGGTAGCTTTTAAGTTTCAAGAAATTTTCTTGAATTTTTTTTCGAAAGGAAAGGAATTTGAATTACGAGGTACCGCAGGGAAGTCAGGAAAGATAATAAGCTCTAATGTCATGAAAAATATTTTTAAGAAAGAAAAACGAGGCATAATTTTACAATCATGCTCACTCAAAGTTACAACATCAAAACCATATATTTCTCTAGATCTCCAAAAAATCTTGGATAATCATTCCAAGGTGTTTCAAACTCCCAAAGGACTCTCACCTATTCGTGATCATGATCATGTTATTCATTTGATTCCAGGGAGTGTTCCTCCAAACATCAGGCCTTACAGATATCCTTATTTCCAAAAGAGCGAAATTGAACATATGATTACATAAATGTTAAAAGTCGGTATAATTCAACCTAGTCAAACTTCTTTCTCTGCTCCGGTAATATTGGTGCACAAAAAGGATGGATTATGGTGCATGTGTCCGGATTATAGGGAGTTCATTAAGCTCATAATTAAAGATAAATTTCCCATTCCTGTGATTGATGAATTATTGCCTGAATTACATGGAGAAATTTATTTTACCAAGTTGGATCTTCATTCATGATATCATCAAATTAGAATGAAGACTAAATATTCCGAAAACAACATTTTGAACTCATGAGGGTCATTATGAATTTTTTATCATACCTTTTGGCCTTACCAATCCACCCTCTACATTTCAAGGGTTGATTAATTCCATTTTCAAACCCTTCCTTAGAAAATTTATGTTAGTATTTTTTTATGATATACTAATCTACAACACGTCTTGGAAGGATCATGTTCAACATGTTGACATGGTGCTCAAACTATTGGAGGAGAAACAATTATATGTAAAAACCTCCAAATGTTTCTTTGGAGTACAAGAGGTAGAATATCTAGGTCATATTGTATCTTAGGAGGGTGTTAAGGTAGACCCTAACAAAATTAAATCCATAAATGAATGGAAAGTCCCCACAAAAATAAAGCAGTTGTGAGGATTTCTTGGGTTAACAGGATATTATCGCAAGTTTTCTCAAAATTATGGGAGAATAGCAACACCTCAAACAACAATATTGAAGAAAGATGCATTTTCATGGACTCCTGAAGCAACTAAGGCCTTCAAGCATCTTAGAGAGGCAATTTACCTATCACCGATCTTAGCCACGCCAAACTTCACAAAAACCTTTATTGTGGAATGTGATGCCTCGAGAAATGGAATTGGTGTTGTTTTAATGCAAGAAGGAAGACCCATTTCTTTTGAAAGTTGTCCAATCAAAGGAAATTATTTACAAAAGGATATTTATGAGAACGAAATGTTGAAAATACTACATGCACTAAAGAAATGACGACCTTACCTAATGGGAAGACAGTTCAAGGTAAAAACTGATCATGATAGTCTTAAATACTTTTTGGAACAAAGACTATCTTCAGAAGAGTAGCAAAAATGGGTCACAAAAATGTCGGGTTATGAATTTGAAATCATCTACAAAAAAATGGAATCTAAATGTTTTTACAGATGCACTCTCAAGAAAGGATGAGGAGGTGGAAGCACTGCATTGTGCCATTTCTATTATCCAACCAAATTGGATAATCGAAGCAAGGGAGGAATGGAATAATGAAGAAGAAGTGTGGACACTCATTCAAAAGTTGCAGCTAGATCCTAGTACATCAAATACATTTAGTTGGAAAAATGATTCCTTATGGTACAAAGATCGCTTATATCTTTGTAATAATTCCCAACTAAAACAAAAGATTATTTTGGAATTGCACACCTCTCCCGTAGGATGACACTCGGGATTTTTTAAAAATTACCACAGGTTGAAGAAATAATTTTTCGTGATGGCCTTAAATCTGATATTCAAAATTTTGTGGTGGAATGTTTGGTTTTCCAGCAAAATAAAGTTGAGGCAACTAAGACCCCAAGTCTGCTATAGCCTTTACCTATTCCAATTCAACGTTGGGAGGAGGTTTCAATGGATTTTATCATAGGTTTACATAAGTCTAAAGGAAAAAGTGTCATCATGGTGGTAGTTGATAGACTTACCAATTATGCACACTTTTGTGCATTATCTCATCCATTTAAAGCAAGTATAGTTGCTACTGCATTTATATAAACAATTCAAAAGCTACATGGAAACCCAAAGATTATTGTAAGCGACACAGATCCCATTTTCATTTGAAATTTTTGGACGGAATGATTTTCTTGTTTGGGTACTCAAATAGCTCATAGCTCATCTTATCATCCTCAATCCGATGGGAAAACTGAGATAGTGAACAAATGTTTGGAAGGATATATTTTTTGTTTTGTATTTGATAAACAAACACAATGGGTCAAGTGGTTACCTCTGGCCGAATGGTAGTATAACACTTCCTTCCATATTGCAGCAAAAATTACCCATTTATGGCACTTTATGGATATCATCCACCGTACATCACTTCATCTTTAAGAGAAAATTATAAGGCTCAAGCAGTGTAATATCACACTTAGAATCAACAACAAGTTCTCCAACTCTTAAAGGATAACCTAAATTTGGCACAAAATTGAATGAAACAATAGGCGGGTCAACATCTTAGCGAGAGAAGTTTTGATGTAGGACACTAGGTATTTTTACGGCTACAACCATACAAAAAATGTCCATCAAGCAAGCTAAGAAGGATAATAAATTATTGTCAAATTACTATGGTCCTTACAAGGTGTTGCAAAATATTGGTACTATGGCATACAAATTGGAGCTTCCTGCTTCATCTCGAGTGCACCCAGTTTTCCATGTTTAATGCTTAAAGAAGGTTATAGATGACAAAATTCCAGTTCAAAAAATATTTCTAGAACTTGATGAGGAAGGAAAATTAATATTGGAACTTAAAACGATCATTGAAATAAGAACTCGACAGCTACGAAATCGATCAATTTTAGAGTATCTCATCAAGTGGAAGAACTTACCCACTAAAGATTCTGCATGCGAGGACGATAATTTTATACAGAAGCATCCAAAGCTACTCAAGCATTGAGGACAACACTTTTTTGAAGGAGAGGGACATGTTAGGTCTATATATTACTAGTGTAGTCTTTTATTGTTGTTAGTGTAGCCCCCTTATTATTATTGGTGTACCCATGTAGTCCCCATGTTGTTATTATTGTGCCCCATAAAAGCGCACTATTCTTACTGTTGTGGCCTTACAATATTATTGTTAGGTCGGCTAGGATTATATTCAAGACCCCATGGACTCCTATATATAGAAAGGAGGTTTTGTCATTTGTATCATCCAAGAATATTTCTTTTATGTAATGTAAAGGAGGTTGCCCCCTCGAAGTGGTTGATTTCTAAGGCATTGATCTCTCTTTTCTTCTATTTTGGGAGCTAGTTTCATAACATACCTTCCTACAACCCATATTAAAGTGAAATTTTGATTTACTAAGGATAAATATCGGACCAAAAAAACCTTTGGATTCTACATTTTGATGGGGCAGAAAAAATAGATGGTAATGGAGCGAAGGTATTACTGGTTTCTCCTTGGGGAAAGGAGTTTATTCATGGATTCAAGCTTGAGTTTTGAAGTAGGGTAAGAAGTAGACAAAATTTGTTCATTTTTTATTTTATAGGCACGTACAATGTGCGATATTCTGAGTATGAGACACATATTTTCTTGTAAAATAATATGGTGATATATCGTTTAGTGTTTTCGTTATTTGATGTTAGTTTGATTAGTGTATGTTTTTTCTGTGTTTCCATTATTATGGCCCACAGAGACCATGGAAAAGTTGGTCCCCATAGCCTATTCCTGATGTGGTTTTGGTGAATTTTATCATTTGGATATTTTGTGAGATATTTTGTTTTTACCTTCACTGTATTCCGAAGATTGCAGACCACAATGCAAAAGTTTCACAGACTCTTGTAGACCACAATGCAAAATTTTGACAAAGTCATTGAGAGTTATTTTTTTTTCTGTCTACTTCATGTGGAGAGCAACTATCGTATATGGTATATCTCTATAATTCTTCCGTCCTACATAGTTGAAGGAGAAGCATGAGGGAAATTCCACTATGTGAGATTTAATGTTTGACAAGTGTTATCATCTTGAAGTTCTTAGTATTCTGTAATTATTTTGGTTTTGTAGATTGAACAAGACTATCTCATTTTGTTTCCTCTTGTTCTCTCACTTAGAATATCTCGATGATGATACAGAAACTCAATTTGATGGCAGTGAAAATTATATAATGTGTGATACTATAAGAACTGAAATCTAGGAGTTATTTCTAACAGATTTGAGCGAGTTATGTCTATTCCAAAACAAAGTGGAGCGTGTTGAGATTTTGGGGTAGCATTGGATGTGCTCTAGCTCCCAAATTTTGTGGAGGTGTTGGAGTACATGAGATCTACAAGACCTAGAAAGTGTTCCATCAAGTTTAAGAGATATTTAATTAATTAATATTTTTAATTAAGGACCCTAAGTCTAACTTAGGAAACTTAAAAGATTAAAGTGAATTAAATTAAACACGTGATGAGAATGACTTAAGTGACGTAGATCATGCAACTTCTAATATTAATCATCGATTAGAGATTAGATCACGCCCATTGATGTTTCAATGATAAAATTATAAAATAAGGGCTTGGGGTCAGTTGGAGAACATACTCATTGGCGGAGCACTGAAGCTAAGCTGAGATTATAGGGCGTGGTTTGCTAAGAATTTCAGAAGTGTTTCAGTTGCAGCAAGGGATAGTATCGGCAAGGGGATGGTTTGATCCCAGGCCAAGAGGAAAACGAAGACAGAGAAGCAGCATTCCAGACTAGCGCAGAGGCATCCAGATGCTACGCAGTCTAGCTAGAGCCCAGCAAGGGTAGCGTAGAGGAAGCAGGAGCCATGCAGGGTTGATGCATGCCCAGTCAGGGCAGTGCAAGTGAAGCGTAAGCTCTTCAGGGGTGATGCAGGCCCTTCCTGAGTAGTGCAGAGGCTCACGTAGGCCAGTCAGTCTGACGCAGAGGGCTTCAAAGCAATATTAGGGTTTCCGGTGGGCCAGAAAGGGCTTGAGTTCTATAAATCCTGTTTGAGGGTATGAATCAACAATATTTTATGTCTACGAGGACAGAGGTATTGCTGCCATTTTATTTCTATGTCGATTGAACCAATTTTTGTGCCCATGATTTTTGTACTTAGATTCTGCATAATAATGAAAACCCTCCAGAGCTAGTTGCACTAGTTTACCCACATTGGGTTTTTCTGGGGACATTTGTCTTGAAAATTTGTGTGTCACTTTTTCTATAAGCATGTTATTTAGTATTTGATATGTATGTGTAGGTTGTTATATGTATTTACTTTGATGTTGTTTCTGAATATTCAGAATAATAACTTGTGGATTTAATCAAGTAGGAGAAGTAAATCGAGAATTAACAGTAGGATTTCTTAGATTAATAAATTTTCACATGGTATCAGAGGGATTTCATATCAAGATGGATCTCTAGCAAATCGGCTGATTAAATTTGTGTTACAAAGAGCAGTTGAAGCAGCAGAGAATCCGGAGAGGGCAGTGCAGCACTAGAAGGATGCAGGGGCAGCAAAAGCCACGCAAAGGGTAGCGTAGTCCCAGTTGGGTGACGTAGAGACAACGTAGTTCCTTCCAGAGGGACGCAGGAGTAGCCTATGCTGCGCGGAGACTGAATTGAGCTATTCTACTCATGCAGAGGCCATCCAAGGTAACGCAGTCTAGTTTCAAGTACTGTGCAGACTTTTTGTGGGCCAGAAGTGGAGCTTTAGATCTTCAGCAGTTGCTGGTGGGGTGGAGATTCTGCTGGTACAAAATTGTGCCTAAGCTAAGTTGACAAAGAGCAGGAGGTACACAAGTTCTCAGCAGATTTCTCACCAAAATAAATATGAGGATCGATCGTAGGGTGGTCGAAGAGAGATGATTCGTTGTGTTTGGTAGATTTCCAGGGAGGAAATTAGTTGTCAGAGGGAGCAGAGGGTTCCTTTCTCGCCAAGGACCCTAGATTCATGTTTCTATTGAGGGTAGCAGCAAAAGCGGGAAGAAGAAGATTTTTTCTAACATATTTCTGAGCAAATGGCGCCACACAGACTACGTGATCAGGATAGGTTTGACAATCTGTCGAACTTTTCTATCTGGAAGGTCAGAATCCTTGTAGTCCTTGAGGCATGCAGCTTGAGGGAGCATATACAAAAATTCTTGGCTAAACCAATCAATTCTCTTCTCCTAGTGAAGCATAATGAAGCAACGACACATGCCAAGCACTTCATCATGGACGAGGTTAAATATCATGTAGTACCACACATAGCCGAGAAGAATACAGCTAATGAGATGTGGAAATATTTAACTACATTGTATCAAGGTAAATCCGTCCAGAGAAAGATGCTTCTGGAGAACCAACTGAGTTTATTTATGATGTCTAAGGGAGAGGAAATTGATCCTATCCTCTTCAGGTTGCAGTCGATTCGGGATCAACCGACTGCTATGGGGGTCAAGGTAGAGGATGATGTCATGGTGAGGACTACTCTAAATGCAGTCACAAAGGATTGGGAAACATTTTTCCAATGCATTTTGGGTAGAGTGGACCTTCCAAACTGGGACGATATGTGGGCTACCCTCTGACAAGAGGAGATTCACCGAATGACCAAGAGGCAGACCATAACCGGTTCAAGAAAGGTGAAGAAGGAGGAACGGGAAGATGCAACCTTGGCATCTAAGAAGCAGCAAGGGAAAAAGAAGCGTGATCTATCTAATATCAAATGTTTCCAATGTGGCGAACTTAGACACTTCTCCAACAATTGTCCTCAAAGGAAGAATGACAAGGAAGATTCTAGTTCCAAGGCTGTGGTAGCAGAAGATGGCTTCGACGATGACGTAGCCGTGAGCACTCATGAACCATGGAGGTGGGGCGATACTGATTTTTAAAGAAACTACAGAGTGGTGGTGGGATCCTTGAGTAGACCAACTCTTGGATCACATTCATGCTACAGGAGCCTTAAGACAGTAGCAAGGAATGACTGGAGCAATGAGTGCAAGGATCATGGATGAAGTAGAGGCAGAGGTTGGGATGTTGTAGAGGGAGCAGCACAAAGCACATGTAGCAGAAACACATAGAAGGCATGCTTACGCAGTGCAGAGTTCCTACAACGTAGTGGATTTATGATGAAAACATAGAGCAGCAACCTATGGAGCTTCAGTGATGAGATTTAGCCCAAATGACCTATTTTTCATTGGGCAGGGGTCCTTCAGTTTCTTACTCTCAGCAACTGAGCTGCAGTGCAGCAGTTGGCAGCACGATGCAACAATTTGAGAGGGAGTTGTAGTATAGTTGTAGCAGTGATGGTGGCAGAGTCATGGGTAGCAGTACAGATAGCAGCAGCAGCGCAGTCATGAGGGGTGGCCATGCAGCAGGCCAAGCATCATCGTGAAGACCGATGCCAAATATCAGAGTAGTACTTCAGGGTGAAGTATAGTGCTAGAGCACATTCCTCGCTAAGAGGAGGTGTTGAGATTTTTGGGTAGCATCGAATGTGATCTAGCTCCTAAATTTTGGGGAGGAGCTCGAGTACATGAGATCTCCAAGACCCAGAAAGAATTTGAAAAAATTCCATCATGTTTAAGAGATATTTAATTAATTAATATTTTTAATTAAGTACCCTAAGTCTAACTTAGGAAAATTAAAAGATTAAAGTGAATTAAATTGAACATGTGATGAGAATGACTTCAATGACGTGGATCAAGAAGCTTCTAATATTAGTCATTGATTAGAGATTAGACCACGTTCATTGATTTTTCAACAAGGAAACTATAAGAGAAGGGCTTGGAGTTAGTTGGAGAACATACACATTGGCGGAGCACTGAAGCTAAGCTGAAATTCTAGGGCATGGTTTACTAATAATTTTATAAGTGTTTTAGCTGCAGCGAGGGGTAGTATTACCAAGGGGATGGTTTGATCCCAGGCTTAGAGTACAATGAAGGCAGAGAAGCAGCATTCCAGACCAGCGCAGAGGCAGCCAGGTGCTACGCAGTCCAGCCAAAGCCTAGCAGGGGCTGCGCAGAGGCAGCAAGAGCCATGTAGGGCTGACGCAGGCCCATTCATGGCAATGTAGGGGAAACATAAGCCCTTTGGGGGTGATGCAGAACCTTCCTAAGTAGCGCAAAGGCTAACACAGAGGGCTTCAGAGCAGCGTTGGGGTTTCCAATGGGCCAAAAAGGGCTCGAGTTCTATAAATCTTGTTTGAGGGTGTGAATCAGCCATATTTTCTGTCTCCAAGGATAGAGGTATTTCTTCCATTTTATTTCTCTGTCGGGTGAACCAATTATGGTGCCCATAATTGTTGTACTTATATTCTTCACAATAATAAAAACCCTCCAAATCTAGTTGCTCCTATTTTCCTGAATTGGGTTTTCCCGGGGACATTCGTCCAGAAAATCTATGTGTCACTTGGTCTATTAGCATGTTAATCAATATTTGATTTGTATGTGTAGGTTGTTATATGTATTTACTTCAATTTTGTTTCTAAATATTCAGAATAATAACTTATGGATTTAATCAAGTAGGAGAAGTAAATTGATATTTAACAGTCAGATTTCTTAGATTAAGAAATTTTCATATAGTGGAGTTGAATATTATAGTGTTGAATGACATAAATGAAGCAGTTGTGGAAATAGTGTTGATTCAAAATGGTTGTGGTTTTTTAGAAAACAATTAACCCAATGGTTGCAACTAGGTATGAAATGTTTGAAAAATAATTAGAGATTGAATGCTCTACAACTTTATTTTCCACTGAATGAGAGTTAAGGAACTTAAGAGAACTATGCAAATTTTCATATTCAATGAACCTTTTCTTCTAGAAAATAAACTGAAAAGATATGTGTTAACATTTTGCAGGTAGGGGTCATAGTCGGTGACCTAAATACTTGTCTATATGTGCGAGCTTGAGGACAATCCATATTTCAATGTTGGGAGAGGGTCAATCTAAGGCACAATCGAAATGGAGGTGTCAATCATGGAGTGTTGTTGCATATTTCCTTCAGACATTTATCCGATTCCTTCAGATTGATCTTCATATTTATCTTTGATGCTCTTTGATGCTATTGATGCTATGAATGTTTTAATGTTCAACTCATCAAGCTTAGTGGTGAAGATGAGCTAGTACATTCACAGAGCCATGTGGTTTGGTCTTTGTGTTGTTTGGTGTCATGGTCTCTGTGTGGTTTGATGGCATGTTTGTGGTGTGTCGCGCAACTTACAACTTACAAGACATATGTCTTGTATAGACATATAAGACATAGGTAACAAGAGGTATATCCAAACCGCAAACCAAACATTTCATGCTAGGGAACTAATGCCAACATTATTTTACACTAGTCAAATATAATAATGCCATCAATAGCTTATAGTTTATAATTGTGAAGTATATGAACGAAAAAATCCACATAATATATGGTCTGATAAGACGATGAAGCGACAAAATTATGGTCGAAACTATTCTCAGTACACAGCAGGATAGGGACTAACTAGTTTAAACTAATGTTAAACGCAAACCATTACCATTTCAATAACTATAGTCTCAGCCCTACTAAACTAATAAAAACAAGATAAACAACACTGCACAAAGAAGGATAGTAGAATTTAGTTTCATTATTTCATATGTATTGATAAATTGATTTAATAATGTGTGAAATATAATGATTGTTTAATAAAGCTAAGTTTGATATTCTAAATGTCAGTGTCCCTATTATTGCATCTATATCTTATAGCTCCTTTATGTTTCCCAATAAATTTTAATGTTATAGTAATTCCCAAAAATACGAGGGTTGGAAAGCTCCAAAGCTCCAAATTTCTATCGAAAGGGAAAAGTCTAAGATCTGACATATGTTCTCCCCACCCTAGTTATTTGTGAAATATTTCCATATGTATATTACCACCTTGTATACCTCGCCACATGAAAATCCATCAAATGATAACAAAGACAATCAAGCAAATATATTAACAAATTAATTTACATGTTTGCAAAAAGACAGTACAATAGTTTACATTTTGATATTCATAATAAACCACAACTAGGTTAAGTTTGATCTTTGACGCATATTGTATGGGCTTTACCTAAGAATCTCAGAAAAAATACATCAACAACACTAGATAATATAGAGACATATCTATTCTCCTGCAAAACAATAAATCATTTGTTTTTCAAATATCTTTTGGTTGTCATCACATTGGATAGAAAATTGTCAACGCGTTTCGAACCAACTAGTGTGGTTCATCTTCGGGACGAAATGAGAGATTAGATCAAGTCATTAAGCTTATATAGATGTAGAGAAGGCCAAATAGCTTTTTGGAAAAAAATGAGGTCTTTGGGCAAGACCCAGGTTCAGGGTTGAGGCCAACAAGGTTTCCATAGTAGTCTAGCACAATGTCAGCCTTTTCACCCTACTCCATAGAGCAGAGCGTCTCACCCGAGGCGTGTCGTGACCTTAGTAATATTAGGAGACCGATCTGGTGGAAGGAAAATGTAACCATGGAGAACAGCTATGGAAACTAGGAAGCAACAAACATATCTCAACTCTCTGTATAAACTATATCTCATCAAAGCATGTTCATAAGGCTAAATTTAAATTTAAATTAGACATACATTCATAGTAAGCAAACGACTATCAATCAACTCATAATATTACACATAGAAACAACTTGATTTCATTATCAATAACAGAATAGCATACATCTACTCCATAGAGTCTATTATAGTTTGATTCAGTACAACAGAGTTCTCACGAAGCTCTCTTAAGGCTCTGCTCTCCCTATCGGCCTTCTGCCGCACTGACTAACTAACTCTCCTCCACTGGCTGACTGCCTATTTTTTCCTTCTCTAGTGTGACTGTCAATCCTTCCTCTTTTCCTACTCCGATGCTTCCCGCTTCTTCTTGATTACTGGGATTTCTATTGATTGTTCTTGTCTCCCATATATTCCATCTGAACTATTCTCTGCAACTGTCGCACCACCTATCTTTCGGATTTCCGCAACCATGACAGCTCCCTGTCTACCTTGATTTTGTTCTGCCACCTGTCCTCCAACCTTCCACAACTCAAAACTATTTCTTTTTCAAAACAAAGGCCCCAACAGGCCCTGACCACATGCTTTTGACTCGTCCTGAGTCAATATTTTCCTACTATTGCGGCTTCCAGTGGTCTGTCGGCTTTAGAGGCTGACTTTGTCTTTTCTGTTTCTTCAATATGTCCAAACAAAGGCCCCAAATTTGGAACCTTGCTCAATGTTGATGACTTGAGTTCTGCGAACTTAGTGATTGCATGTTTCCGCTCTTTAATTAATTGTTCTGCCTGGGTGGAAACTCTTTCGGCCTTAGTTTCACTCGCTACAGGCTGCAGCTTGCTGAATATCTCCTGTATCTTTGGCTCGACTTCGGCCGCCATCTGTTGTATCACCTCTGTTTTTTTCTTGACCAATTTCCTTAGCTCTCTGAGGACCTGCTTTGTGGCAGTGGAGTGTTCTTCTATTTTCTGGATTTTGGTTTCCAACACCTTTGCTTGGTTGTACATCTAGGTTATGCCGACCAGATTAGTGGCTTCTTTGATCTCTTGGGAAATTTGTTGAAGTTGTGTTGAGATTGGGTAGGCTTTCATCATTAACAAGTTGGAGCATTCATGTAAATGCTTCAGTAGGCAATAGGCCTCTTTGAATGTTGTCCCCAGGGTTTCTTTCATGTCGTTTACCTGCTTTTGTTTCTCGGTGACCTTCTCATCATATACCGTGGAAGGGTCTGGTAATGTTGGTCTGGTAGCTAGCGTCTCTTTGAGCTCCTGGTTTGTTCTACTCAGTATTGTGCATGCCATTTTCACTCGGATATACCTTTCGACCTTTGAGCAGGCCAATAATTCCTTTGGCATTTTGTTATCCTGGGCAACTATTGTCAGCCATAGGTCTTTGAATATTTCTATTACCTTTTCCAGCTGCTCTTATAAACTATCCTTTTCACTTTTAAGTTGGTTTCACTCTTCAGTAAGTGCGATGACCTGCTATTGTTTCTGCTCGAAACTCTGTTTGAGGTTGTTGTGCAGTCCTTCTGCTTGTTGTTCTACTAGTTGGATGAACTTTTATAATTGGCCAACCCCCCAGCTCTGCATGTTCTCGATGCCTGACATCACTTGGGTTGGTTGTCTTTCTTTGAGGGGTTTCCCACTGGCGATTGATCTCTCTGAGTGCTCTTATGGGGATCCTAGTTGGTTCTGTTGTGGCAGTTGAGGTTCTGGGTTGTTCATACTAGTGGTTCGTAGAATTTGTTGCATTATTAGGTTGGCTTGCTGAAAAGGGTTCAACTCTATTGACGAGGGTGTTGTATCCGAAGTAAAAGACCCTCCTTGAACTAATAGTTCTAGGAACATGCCCTGTCCCACCAAGGGTTGGTCAACCTCGGGTACTCTAGCTGTACCCGAGTTAACTTCTGCCTCGGTGTCACCATTTTTCTTGTTGGCTAGATTTATTGGATCTAAGATAGTCACCGAGGTGGATGGAGTGTGAATGGAGTAGTCTTTGGAAGTGAATGAAGTATGTGGTGATGAGTTGTGAGTATGAGGTGGAGATAATGTCTAAATGTTTAGAACCAAGGACGGATCAAACATAGGTAGATCAGAGGTTACTTGGGCGGTAACCTCTAGCTCTTCTTGAACTGGTAATCCTGTATCCATAGGTTGGGTCTAATCTTCCCTAGTGAGATCAACTATTTTCTTGGGCACCATAATTAGTGCTTTCTTGGGCTTGGGTGTAACAACCAGAGGCTTGGTTTCCTTGCTCTTGCAGATTGTAGTGATTGTGATTGCTGGAGGGGATTTGAACATGGTGGAAGGTAGGGCGGTAATGAGAGGGGTTGTTGTGGATGGGGATACATAATTCATAGGCTGGAAGTCAGAAAAAAAAAGGGAAACATAGTAGAGGCACTTGTGAGAGTTTTTATTACCAGATTGAAGTCCTTCACCCTCATGTCGAGCTGGTCCAGTAAAGGTCGTAGCTGCAGTTGGGAAATCCTCCTCGTTGCTCCTTCTGGGGACTCCCTTTTGAGTGATTTTGGTAGCATCGCCTCAAATGAATAATGGGGTATTTCGCTTCTAACCTCCATCGTAGCTCCTGGCCACGAACAGACTTCGGTGTGGAAAGCTTCTTCATCTGCTTGAAAATTTAGTGGTCGCATTCAGAACGTGGTTTCATCCACGTAACTAGGCCGGATATAGGTCTGTTTGTGGATTACCCCGAACCATATATGTGAAGAATATACGTCCAATATATTCCTCAGAACCCTTTGTTGGCTCCCCACTACATCCACCATCTGACTGTACCTGAATGAGAAAGCTTCCTCATTGACCTCCTTAGTGCTGGGATCTCCTGATACTCTCCAGGGTGTAAATCTTAATGCCATTGGCTGGTCATGAGTGATTTCTATGGGTTGCCTTATCCCTGGGTGAGTCTATTTCCACATTGCAAATGCCATAATTAGATAGCCATTGATGAATCCTGTGGATTGCCTGTAATTATCCTCATAGGCCTCAAACAGTTCGTTCAATAGGAAAGTGCACCAGTTTAGCTGTGCTCCCTGGATGCAGTGTTTCGCGACTGATATGGTGTCAAGGGTGCATTCTCCTTTGGTGTAATGTGTCATTGTTTTACCCACTATCAGATAGTAGGAAAATTTCACTACTGGATTGTTGATGAGGTCGATCTTCACTCCCTTCCCTCCTCTTCTGGTCTCATACTTCTTGTAATAATCACAGTTCCCTAATTTCTTGGCTCTTTTGGACACATTCTGGAATGTCGTTGAGACATCATTCCCCTCTACTAATAATCCGATAAGTATATTGATGTCCTTTGCATGGATGGGTATCTCTCTCCCCAATCATAATGATCCATTCGAAACTCTACTCATCAGGAATTTTGTACAGCACGCAGCGCTCCCATTGTTCCAAACAGGAGGTTCACGAGGATTGATATCATTGACGCTGAATACCTACGAGATTACGGCTTCATCCTTGTTGCTTCTCTCCCTCACAATGGCATAATTTTCTATATACGATTTGTCGCTTCATAGGCAGGAATTGATAGGAGTCGTGAAATTTGTATCCAATTAATGAAGCATTTTCTTACTTGCCAATCAATGATTCTATCCCTAAATTCTCTCATCGAGCTCGGAGCTCGATGAGCGGTATTGTTATCTTCGTCATCTTCATTCTTTTGTATATGTTTGAATTGTTGTTTCGATCTTATTGTTGTGAATTCTTGTTGTTGGTTTGTTTCTTTGAACTTCTGTGTTGAAATCTTGCTTGTTGTTGTAGTTGTTTCTGTTTGTTCTAACTCGGAATTTTTCCGACATTCTAGTGTTTTTCTTCTTCCATGCGGGTCAAGTAATGCTATCGGCACGCATGAGGTTGATATGACCCCATAACTAATTATTTTTTTGTCGTCTCTCCCGCGGCTATAATCGTGCGATTAGTTACCGCGGTGAGGTGTATTCTGACATTGCTGACTGTGGCTTCGGGATTTGGGTAGACGTGATGGGTAATAATTACGACTTAATATGGAAAATTTATTACGATATGGGTGTTACTAATTACGGCAGTTAATTTTCAAATTCGGGTGATCCTACAGACTGACAACGGTATGATGGGTTATTATGACTGAATGATATTTGACACGCTTGGCTTTCTGACATGGATGACACGTTAGACTCTACCACCCCGCACCCCCCGACCACAATTGGTTGCGATGTGGTCTCTGCATCACAACAGGTGCAATTGCTTTCTACATTATTGTGATATCTTTTTATTGGGATTCCTATTCTATGTCTCATCTCGGGTGCAAGAGAGTTATTGACTCTATCTATTTCTATTCTACCCTACTGACTGCTCTCGGTTGCGAGAGTTATTTAAAAAAAATAAATAGTGGAACTTACTCGTGATAGGGCTTTAGGCATGCGCCATTCATCCATCTTTGCAGTATTTGACCATCTAGTTGCGTCAGTCAAAGCGCACCTGAATCTTTAATTTCTATGACATGGTATGGTCCCATCCAGTGCATTCTGAGTTTGCCCGGGAACTTTTGAAATTTGATGCCGTACAACAAGACTTTTCCTCCGATAGTGAACATTTTGTGCTTGATGTGACGGTCATGCCAGGCCTTCTGTCTTTCCTTTTGCACTATCTGATGGAAATCCGCCAGGAATCTCTCTTCTTCAAGCTCCTGTAGCTCATGGAGGCATTCAGTGATTGGGTCTTCGTCTGACATATGTACTGTTGAAGCGATTAAGAGACTTGGTATGATAAATTCGACAGGTACCACCGCCTCTCTCCCATACACCAACTGGAATGGAGTTTGATTGTGTAAACATTTTACGGTTGTCCTGTATGCCCATAATGTCGCTAGTATCCTTTCATCCCAGTCATCCCAGTTGGCATTGCATATCTTGGTTAGTCCCTTTTCTAAGATCTTGTTGAATGCTTCAATGGTTCCATTCGCTTGAGGGTGGTACGGCTTGCTTTTGTGATGTTGTACCATAAAATTATCTAACAGAGATTTAATTGTTGTATTAATGAAGTGTGTACCTTGATCACTTGTTAGGCTTCTGGGGCAGCCAAATCTGCTAATGATATTCTCGAAAATAAACTTGGTTGTTGTGTCGTTGTGCAGTCTCTTACTGGTTCTACCTCTGCCCATCTTGTGAGATAATCCGTTGCAGTTATTATATACCTTGCCTGTGAATGTCATGCCATTGGTGCAATTGGCCCCATGAAGTCAACGACCCATTTTTCAAATGGCTGCAGTGCTCTTACAAGTTGCAGTGGTAATTCATCCCGGTGTGACAGACGTCCTGTTCTTTGGCAGACATCACATTTTTTCACATATGCTTTACTATCTTTATGAACTGTGGGCCACCATAACCCTGCTTGTAGTATTTTTCTTGCAGTGGGTTTTGCACCGGCGTGGCCTCCCGCAACTCCGTTGTGATACTCCCACAAGATATCCTCTCTTTCATGGTCCATGACACATCTTGTCGAGTAATTCGAACGTGATCAATCCCATAGGCTATAATTGTCAGCCTACTCATTTGATATTCGTGCTTTCACTACAGTGTCTTATCGAAGTTGTTGTGTACTCTATTGGGCATGTCTTGTGAGTTTGGATATCTTCTCACTCTAGATAATGCGGATGGATTCTACTTTGAATAGATCGGTGTCTGGAAACTGTTCATCCAGGGATCCCCTGTTCTCCCCATTCTCCAACCTTGATAAATGGTCAGGACCCACATTTAACCTCCCTGACTTTACTATTACCTCAAAAGTAAACTCCTAGAATTTTAGGAGCCATCTACAGATTCTTCCTTCAAACACAGGTTTGTTTACCAGATATTTCAATGCTGAGTGATCTATGAAGAAATTGAACATACCTCCCAATAGGTAATGACGAAACTTATGAACAGAGTATACCATCACAAGAGCTTCTCATTCTGTTGGTGTGTAGTTCCTTTCAACTGTAGACAACTTCTGTTATCACTATAAAAAATATATATATATGAAACTTGGTTAGTTATATTTTTTCTTAAGTCCTAGTGGTAGATAGGGTTAGATTCATTTTAGTATTTCTCAAGGTCTAGATCATGGTTAAAGGTCTCATACCATCATTAAACATTGTTTATTAACCTCACTCCACTCTTCACAAGTCTCATGCCACGTTTTAAAACTCATTTGTAAAGTCTATTTTGAAATTTGGTCGAATAAGCCCAGAAACCGTGTTTTCATAGCGCACTTAGTGTAAAAAGCCCATTTTTCACTACAAAAACGTTGGTGAATTCATAGCGCAAAAACCAGAATTTTCACACCATGCGCTACAAAATCGGGGATTCACAGATTTTGTTTCTAAGCTGTCACATCTGTCAGATACTGTTAAATCTGTCATCATTAGGCATCCTTCATGAGTTGTCTCCACGCATGCAACCATTCTTTGTCATCATTAGAGGTCATTTGTCATAATTTAGAGGTCAGTTATTATTGGTGCTTTCAAATTTCAAACAGTTGGTCGTTCTCATTTGTCTCATGCAAGAAAACATTGCATACATTCGTAAGTGTTGAGAGAACGAAATTCATGGTGAGATTTCTAGTTATCAAGCGAGGTTGTATTCATTTCAAGCGAGGAATCCAAGTTTATTAGGATGGTTAACATAAAATTGAGGGCTAATAACAGAAGGCTCAAGAGGAGAATTGAATATTTAGAGATACATTTAAATCAGTTTGGAGATGAGCTACAACCTAAACAGTAAGTTTCATTTTTGAAATAAACTTTGAAAGGTTATGTAGTAATGCTCTCATTTTTTAAAATGCTCAGATTTAATGGTATTGATTATAAGAATGGATCTACCACTTGAACACTAAGTTTTTAAGGCTTCCAACTTGAAATTTTGAGAAAAAAGCTGAGAAAGATGAAGACTCAACAGTTTCGTAGCGCGCTACGAAACTGTTGTAGAATGCAGTTTTATAAATTTTTTCCAATTTCAAAGGAGAAATGGTTCAGTTTTTGAAGCTTTGATGCTGATGGGAGGTGTATATTGAATATTAATGAAGATTCAAAGGGTTTTGGCACATTAAATTGGAGTTAAAAACAGGTTTTCCAAAAGAAAGGTCTGCGCTACGAAAACACGAACAGATTCATAACACAGCACTATGGCAGTCTCCACATCATTTTTTAAAGGTGACATGTACATAGATGGAAGCTCAGAGATTTATGAAGATGAAATTTATGCAGCAAAAGTTTCAAATTAGCATTTATGAGGCACTCAAGCTACTATACAGGAAACACTATCCTATTTTACAGAGATAGATAAGGAAGAGATAAAGGAAGTCTAACAACGGGAGGATAGACATGATCATGGTCGAAGACTAGAAGATGCAGCTGTCAAGTGTTGTTTTAAATATTTAGATTAGGTTGTTTTGTTGTAATAAATGATGTTTTAGTCCTAATTGTATTAGGATTCTAAACAGACAGTTCAACTGTCAGTTGTAAATGCAGTTTGTTTTATGATAAGTATTAGGTGTCAAAATTCGAATTCTCCTCAAAGGATGGGAGAGAATCCTAAGATGTAATGAATATTCTATAAAAGGGAGGAAATTGAATAGCAGAGGGTTGGAATTTTGCTGGAACAAGTGTATTTTTTGGTGTTACCTGTAACTCTGTTTTTATCTTAATACAGTGGTATCAATTTGTTACTCAGGATTCAGAAAAGGCTATGGATGAGTGATGTGTTATTGTTTCTCCTTTATCTTTTACTTGCAGTGGCATGAGTGTATGTTACTTAGAACTCACTGTGAAGGTGCTCTAACTTCCTTCATATATTCATGGACTGTGTGACCTATTATTTAATTGTTTTATTGATGCATCTAAGCCTTAATATGCCTTGACTCCCATATGAATTTGATGTCCATGTCTAGTAAAAACATAAAGTGACCCCATAAGCCCAATGGATGCTTGTTTATTGTAGTACAACCAATTACTAAATTTAATCCATTTACTCACAGATTTATCCATCTGACTTTTATTTGAAAATCATAAAAAATTTGAGAGAGCCCTCTTAGGCTGAGGAGGCTAAGTCTCAGCTAAAAGCCTGGTTTGAAATAGTTACTCAAAGTCTCCTTGATTAGCAGCCTATCAGGGCCTTATTTTGAGATAAAATTTTGGTGTGTCTGCTGGGAGTCTGAAGATTATTCATTCCCGAAATCAAAAAGCTGAACTTTTGAAGGTAGCAAAAGCTTGGAAATTTTTTCGAGGCTGCAATCTACCTTGGTGACTCCATACATTTTTCAAAGTTAAAGGTGGCTTTGAGAAGGAGATACACATGGAGCAATCCTAATCCCAATCCACCTACCGTTGTAGACAATCCAAACACTATTTCAAAACGTCAAATAATTTCAGAAATATCAAGTACTCCATCTCATTTGAAATCTTTGTCCTATGAAATATTAAGAAGTCCTGAAGATAAGAAAGTTGATGACAAGATTCATGAAGTGTTGTTTAGATCTAAAAGTGAAAAGGAACTCATTGATGTTATTTTAGACTTACAAAAAATAGGAATTGACACTTCAGCCTTAGTGACACAAGAAGACAAGGAAGAGTTTTGGGAAGTTGTTAACTCTGAATTATAGTTAGAAAAATATTCTTTAGATAAACTCAAAGAGCTTGATCCTTTTGAGGTCTTGTTGAATTCCAAAGCTGGTTTGCCCCTTCAAAATTGGAGTTCTATTGTCAGTGGCTTACAAAAACCAAACAGTCCTCCTCATATCAGTTCATTTTCTTCTTCTAATCCTCTTACAACCACTGTTCATCCTCCAGTCATGGTTGATCCTGCTAGGTATGCACCACTGGTACTTCCTGCTATTTTGCATGACATTCCTAGTAAATATGCTGCTAGGATTCCCACTTGGGGTAGTGATGAGGAAATTTCAGCAGAGGAGTTTGTAGACATGTTCAATTATTTTATAGACAAGGAAGAAGTTGACGATGAGGATGTGAAACTAATGTTATTTTCACAAAGCTTTATTGGTGAAGTTAGAAAATGGTTTAAGGCTCTTGCACCAGGCAACATTAGAACTTGGAATGAGTTTGAAGATAAATTCTTAATAAAATGGGGTAATAGAACCAATCCAATCCAAGCACTCACTGAATACAACAGCCTTAGAAGGGCATTTGATGAATCTATCCAAAACTTTTCGAAAAGATTCAATAAAGTTTTTGACTCAATTCCAGCCCATTTGAAGCCTCTGGAAGCATTAGCACAAATGAGATATGCTGAAGCATTTGATTATGAATTTTCTATCTTGTTGAGAGAAAGAGAGTCACCTACTCTTGTTGAAATGTAGAATGATGCAGTTAAGGTTGAGGTAAACATGATAGCTGCCAAAAAGTCAAAAATGGGAAAAACCAAATTGAAAGAATAAGAGAAACCATCCACCTCAACTTCTGAAGACAAATTTGATTCAACAATGAAAACCATGGAAAATTTGATGGATAGGTTAGCTCTTGGGAACACTTCTGCTCCTTCTGTGCAACATGAACCTTAATTCAGAAATCCACAATTTAGGATACCTCAAAATCAGCAAGCTGACCCTCCAGTGAGACCTCCTTTTTAGCAAAATTTGGTAGATGAAGAAGATGAGCCTGAGATTCCTGAAGAATCCATCCATTGTATTGATGAAGAAATGTCAGGAATGTTTTTTACTAAAGAAGAGAATGATGAGTCAGATTTTACTAATCAAAGAGAAGAGCCATCTTATTATTTTAAAGGGTATCAACATGCTATTTTTGAGATGCAAAAGCAATATAATCTTAGAAATAGAAATGTGCCTATCATTGCAAACAAAGCACAGCCCAAGAAAGATGCTCCAAAGGCTACTGAAGCTAATAATGATACCCCAAAGGTGGCTGGAGGTAAAAAAGATATTCCATCTGGTAATAAAGACACTCAAATTTCTCCTCTTGTCAAATATGTTGAAAAGTCTGTTTCTGTTTTCAACCTTGAGAATGAAATTTCAACGATTAAAATATTAGTCCCTTTCAGTGAAATTCTTAAGGTAAATGAATATAGAAGAAATATAGTTAAGATTTTGAATTCACAACCGGGAGTTGCTGATATTTTGAGTGTCCAAGAAGATAATCCTACTATATATTTGGGTCCAAGGGTAGAAGATGATCAAAATGAAGAGTTTCCTCCTTTTTATGTAAGCATTATTATTCATGATATGACTTTGCATAATGATATGTTAGATTCAGGAGCTTCTCATAACCTTATGCCCAAGGTCATCATGGAAAGAATGGGATTGCAAATCACAAGACCATATAAGGATTTGTTTTCTTTTGATTCCAAGAGGGTTCAATGTATTGGTTTAGTCAAGGATGTTGTTGTTGGCCTCATGCAAATTTCAGCAAAGACATTTGTTATGGACATTGTTGTATTTTATGTTCCTCCTAAGTTTGGTATGCTATTGTCAAGATTGTGGGCAGCGAAAATCAAAGGCACAATGCAGATGGATCTTTCCTATGCAACAATTCCTGTTTTTGGTGAGCAAAGGAGGTTGTATTGGGAGACTAGAATGGCCTACATGGTAAGCAGTAAAGATAAACCTTAGAATTTTCCTATTTATGCCTTTGATACTGAGCTTGGGTCTGCCATTCTTTTCAATGAATTAGCTGATAGTTTTGAAGAAGAAATTAGAGCAGAAAATCAGCACTCAGAAAATCAACATGCAGAAAATCGACAAGTGAATGAAGAAAAGATGGAGGAATGGTGGTCATTATACTTTGCTGGATCAGCAGGAAAATAAGGGGCAAGAGTAGGGATTTTGATTACAAATCCAAATGGTGAGAGTAATTTTTACTCTTACAAACTGAATTTTGATTGCACTAATAACATGGCTGAATATGAATCTCTGATTTTGGGTCTAGAGGTTTTGAAAAGAATGAAGGCTTGAAATATTTCTGTTTTTAGAGATTTCGAATTGGTTATTAGACAAGTGGAAGGTGTCTATCAAACGAAGGATGTAAGGATGAGAACTTACAGAAATTTAGTTTTAGATATGTTGGAAAAATTTCAGTCTTATTCCTTCATAGTCAAAACTAGAGATCAGAATTCTATTGTTGATTCCCTTGCTGTTTCCGCAAGTCTTTTCATTATTCCTATGAATTCAGATGAAAAATATGAGATTGAATTTCATCGTAGGCCAGCTATACTGGACAATATTATAAATTGGCAAGTTTTTGAAGATGATCATTAGGGGAAGAATTTTATTAAGTTGAAATAATAATTCGAAAATACACATGTAGATCAACAAAATATGCTTGTTGAGCCTAAAGAAAATTCTAAAGTTTTGCAATTAAATAATAATTCATTACCAAAGGGTCTTATTCCTCTAGAGAAGCTTTTTGATCAAAATGATGTTTTTAAAGCACCGAAGTTACAAGCTGATGAAGAGGAAGTAGAGAGTTGTAATCTTGGTACATTAGCTTTGCCTAAAATGACAAAAATTTCAAAACTTCTTTCAGTTGATGAAAAAACCAAATATCTTGAGATGATGAGAAGGTTTATAGATGTTTTTTCTTGGAGTTATTATGATTTAAAGCAATATGAAAATGAGAAAATGAGAAGCATACTATTCCTATCAAGGAAAATGAGAAGCCTTTCAAGCAGAAATTGAGAAGAATTAATCCTCTTCTCATGCCATTGATTGAAAAAGAGGTTAAGAAACTTTTTGATGCAAAGATCATTGTTCCAATCAGATTTTCAAATTGGCTTGCAAACTTAGTTCCAGTAAGGAAGAAGAATGGAGAAATCAGAATTTGTATTGACTTCAAAAATTTGAATAAGGCTTCGCTAAAGAACAACTATCCTCTTCCTAAGATGGATTCAATTCTGCAAAATATTTTTGGTTCACAAAGGATGTCAATGCTTGATGTTTTTTTAGGTTATAATTAGATTCTTGTGCATCCGAATGATCAAGAAAAAATAGCCTTCACAACACCATGGGGTACATTCATGTATGCCAAGATGCCCTTTGGTCTCATGAATGCGGGAGATAATTTCCAAAGAGCAATAGATATTGCTTTTTCTGAAGAAAAGGATAGATCAGTGGTTGTTTATTTGGATGATATCACAGTCTACTCAAAGAAAGAAGAAGATCATTTGAAACATCTAGAAAGAATTCTACTGAAATGTAGAAGGTTTGGTATCTCTCTCAATCCTACTAAAAGTATCTTTGCTTTAACATCAGGAAAATTACTTGTTCATATTATTTCTGAAGAAGGAATTAGGATTGATCCTAATAGAGTCAATGCAATTCAAAAGGTCAATTTTCCAAGAAGTAGAAAAGAGATTAAATATTTTCTTAGGAAAGTGAATTTTGTTAGGCGCTTCATTCCCAACTTTGCTGAGATTGTCAAGGATATAACAAGGATGTTAAAGAAAGGAGTGGACATTAAATGGACAGCGGAGGCAAGGAAATATTTTGAAGAAATTAAGAAGGCACTCACTCAAGCACTGGTACTCATCAGTCCAGATTTTTCCAAAGAATTTATGGTTTTTACATTTGCTTCGGATAACACAATCGCTGGAGTTTTGCTACAGAAAGGAAAGCAAGGTATTGAACAGCCTATTTCTTTCTTTAGTAGGACATTAGAAAATGTTGAGCTGAAGTATAATATTCTTGAGAAGCAAGCCTATTCTTTGGTGAAAGCTATAAAGGATTTCAAAATTTATATTTTGCATTCGCACATCATAGCATATGTTCCAAGTGTTGTGATAAAAGACATTCTAACTCAGGCAGATCCAGATGGAAAGAGGGGAAAATGGATCGCCAAAATGCTAGAATATGATATATACATCAAGCCAACCAAGCTGGTGAAAGGACAAGGCTTGGCGAAACTAATGACTCAGTCAAATCTGGATTGTCTTAACATAAATCTGAATGCAGAAATATCAGAAATTTCTAAAAATGAAGAAGATTTGGTCCAAATTGATGAGAAATTTCTTACTTCAGAGTGTTACAAGGATGTGGTTTTTTTTTACAGCATAATAAAGCTCCCATTGGTCTAACAAAGTCCAAAGCAAGGTTTGTTAAGCTGAAATCATTGAGATATTTTGTTTATGACAGTAATCTGTTTCGGAAAGATGTAGGAGGAATTTTGCTGAATTGTTTGCTTGAAGATGAGGCTGAAAGGATAACTGATGAGTTCCACAAAGGTGAATGCAGAGGAAATCATTATTGGAAAGCTACAGCAAATAAAATCCTAAGAACTAGATACTTTTGGCCAACTATGTTTAAATACATTTACCAAAAGATCACTGCATGTCATGAGTGTCAAATTTTTGAAGGAAGAAGAAAGCTCACACCTCTACCTTGGGTTCCTATCTATGTTGAAGCTCCATTTCGGCAATGGGGATTAGACTTTATTGGCGAAATACATCCATCTTCATCAGGGCAACATCGTTGGATTCTTATAGCAACGGACTGCTTCACCAAATGGATAGAAGCGATACCAACCAGGCAAGCTAATGACTCTGTAATTATTTATTTCTTAGAAAATAATATATTGTCAAGGTTTGGCTATCCCATGAAGATTATAACAAATAATTCTCAAGATTTTAAGTCCAAGAAGATGATAAAAAATTTTCATCAATATCACATCACTCTTGGACACTCTATAGCATACTATCCACAAGGTAATGGCCTTGCTTAATCCTCAAACAAAAGAATTGTAAGAATCATCAAAAAGGTGCTACAAGAAAACAAGAAATCTTGGCACTTGAAGCTGAAATATGCTTTATGGGCTAACAGGATTTGTACAAAGAGATCAATTGGAACTTCGCCATATGAATTAGTCTATGGGGCTGAAGTTGTTTTCCAACATCACTTGGGGTTCCGGTTATGAAGCTAATTCAAGGACTTGAAGAAGAACCAAATGCCATCCAAAGGAGGATTAACCAGCTGATAGTGTTACAATAAAAATGGAATGAAGTCTATGACAACCATCAATATGTCCAAAATAGAATCAAGAATACATTTGATAGGAAGATCAAAGAGGTCAGTTTTCAGATTCATGACAAAGTGCTGAAATGGGAGGCCAAAATTGAGGAAAAGGGCAAGCATGGTAAGTTTGATAATTTATGGAAGGGTCCTTTTCAGATTGTTGGTTTTCATGGGAAAAACACATACATATTGCAGTAAATTGATGGAGGATCATATGTTGGAGGGTCTGTTAATGGCAGGTTCCTAAAGCATTATGTTTGCTGAAATAATATCACTCATTCATGACATTGTATATATCCATTTTGGTCAAGTTTTTGCTAATGAATGACAAGCTAAAACAGAGATCATAAGCCCGAGGTGAAGGCCCAATAGTTCAAAGAAGATTCTTGTCAACAAAAATTTCTATTTTTATCAAAAAGGATAACACTGGTGCTGCGAGTTCTTAGTGTACCACAGGGGCACACTATCCCAAGTGGAGCCACTATTATCACTATAAAAAAAAAAATCTCTGAAACTTGGTTAGTTATATTTATTCTTAAGTCCTAGTGTTAGATAGGGTTAGAGTCATTTTAGTATTTCTCAAGGTCTAGATCATGGTTAAAGGTCTCATACCATCATTAAACATTGTTTATTAACCTCACTCCACTCTTCACAAGTCTCATGCAATGTTTTAAAACTCATTTGTAAAGTTTGTTTTGAAATTTGGTCAAATAAGCCCAGAAACTGTGTTTTCGTAGCGCGCTTAGTGTAAAAAGTCCATTTTGCGCTACAAAAATGTTGGTGAATTCGTAGCGCAAAAACCAGAATTTGCACACCATGCTCTATGAAATCGGGGATTCACAAATTTTTTTTCTAAGCTGTCACATCTGTCAAATACAGTTAAATTTGTCATCATTAGGCGTCCTTCACGAGTTGTCTCCACGCATGCAACCATTCTTTGTCATCATTGGAGGTCATTTGTCATAATTTAGAGGTCAGTTATTATTGGTCCATTCAAATTTCAAACAGTTGGCTGTTCTCATTTGTCTCATGCAAGAAAACATTGCATGCATTCTTAAGTTTTGAGAGAAAGAAATTTGTGGTGAGATTTCTAGTTATCAAGCGAGGCTATATTCATTTCAAGCGAGGCAGAACTGTTTCAAAATTCAGGTTATATTATCTATTACTGTGAAACCTGAAATCTTATCAAGCGAGGCTGTTAAAATTTTCAATCAAGGCAAAGTTCTTATCAAGCGAGGCTGAATTTGTTTCCTAAATGCAATATTCTATTCAACAGGAGACTCATATTTAGTGATTTACTAAAGGCACAGAGTTTTTAGAAGGGTTTTTGCATATTTATAAAGATACAGGATTAAAGAGGAAGATGACTGAGGAGAGAAGAAGCCATAGGTCTGGCCATTGCTTAAGGACTGAACCCGATGGTGTTGAAGCCCTTACAAAGGATAAGTCTGTCGAAGCAGCTTTTAAGAAGGTCGGATGTTGGAGGTTTTGTGAAAAACTTCAAGGACGGCACACTCAAGTTACTAAGGAGTTTGCCATAAATTTCACAGGGTCCAATTAAAAAATTGGATTCCTAAATGTACCAATTTCCCCTGAAGTAATATCAGCTGTAACAGAGATTCCAAGAGGTGAAGACAGGTGGTTTAAAATTTTCAAATTTGATTTGACACCATACAAGATCTTTTGAAACCAAAATTCTTAGAAGTTGATTTGAACAAGGTTGTGCCAAGGCGTTATGTCAGAGACACATTTTCCAATTTGCTCTACAATATTTAGAGATACTTCACTTGCGAGGGTAGATATCATAAGGTATACACCTACCATTTTAAACTCTTGCTTCATTTCACGGGGATGATATCATTGGATTTACCTTTTTATCTCTTTAGAAGCTTGGCTAAGATGTCTGATAAGGTACAGATGAAAGTTGAATCATGTGAAACCTCTTTATTCCACCATGACTTAGTCAAATTGATAGTCTTACATGAGCTACAAAAGGCAAATAGAGATTGGGCAGAATTCCTCTTTTTGAGTGGAATTGGGATAGAAGGAATAGCTACCAGCCCACAATCTAAAACTCCATCAAAGACTACTGGTCCTATGGAAAAAAATTCTAACAAGTTTGTTAAACCCAAACCTAGGAAAACTGTGAAAGAACCAATGACATCATTGAATATCCAAAAGACTCCTAAGTCTATACAGAAGAAGAAAACCCTGGTTGAAGAAACAGTTTTAGAATAGTCAACTAGCAAACAAAATCCAAAGAAGTTGACTAAAAATCAGAAAATAAAAGAAAAGGGTAAAATTGTAGTTGCAGAGCAAACAAGAGGTAATCTGGATGACATACTTCAGCCTATTGACATAGAGGAATCTCCCTTAGTGCCAACATAATTCATCGGATTAGATACAGGGGCCAACAAATTGAAAAGGTTGAAGACATCTAAAAAGTTAGAATTTGAAGAAGAGGTGGCAGAGTTTATTTTTAAACCCAGAAGACCCTCAACAAGGCAATCTAAGAAGCTAGAACAGTAAAATTTGGTGATAGAACAAACAAAGGAAGAAACTGCTACTATTTTTGGAGAAACTACAAATACATCATCTGCAATGCCTGAAGAATATAGAAACAGGGTTTTTAAGGTTCAAAAGGAAAAAAATAGCTATGAAGAGGTAAAGAATAAACTCAGGCTTGAAAATAATGAAATTGAGAAATTGAAGAAAAGAGAAAGAATATATGTTGAAGAGAAGGTCAAGTTTGAAAGGATGAAATGGCTGTGGGAGCTTGAGAGAAATCCAAATCCTGAACTGATTGACAATCAAGCTCAATTTTTCATCTGGACACTACCTGCAATCAAGGAAGACAAGTTCATTAGGATGGTTAACATAAAATTGAGGGCTAGTAACAGAAGACTCAAGAGGAGAATTAAAGATTTAGAGATACAGTTAAATCAGTTTGGAGATGAGCTACAGCCTAAACAGTAAGTTTCATTTTTTAAATAAACTTTGAAAGGTTATGTAGTAATGCTCTCATTTTTTAAACTGCTCAGAGTTAATGGTATTGATTATAAGAATGGATATACCACTTGAAGACTAAGTTTTTAAGGCTTCCAACTTGAAATTTTGAGAAAAAAGTTTAGAAAGATGAAGACTCAGCAGTTTCGTAGCGCGCTACGAAACTACTGTAGAATGCAGTTTTATAAATTTTTGCCAATTTCAAAGGAGAAATGGTTCAGTTTTTGAAGCTTTGATGCTGATAGGAGGTGTATATTGAATATTAATGAAGATTCAAAGGGTTTTGGCACATTAAATTGGAGTTAAAAACAGGTTTTCCAAAAGAAAGGTCTGCGCTACGAAAACACAGACAGTTTCGTAGCACAACACTATGGCAGTCTCCACATCATTTTTGAAAGGTTACATGTACATAGATGGAAGCTCGGAGCTTTATGATGATACCAAGACATTGGGCACGTGTTTTGAGTTCCATTTATGCAGCAAAAGTTTCAAATTGGCATTTATGAGGCACTCAAGCTACTACACAGGAAACACTATCCTATTTTACAGAGACAGGTAAGGAAGAGATAAAGGAAGTCTAACAGCAGGAGGATAGACATGATCATGGTCGAAGAATAGAAGATTCAGCTGTCAAGTGTTGTTTTAAATATTTAGATTAGGTTGTTTTGTTGTAATAAATGATGTTTTAGTCCTAATTGTATTAGGATTCTAAACAGACAGTTCAACTGTCAGTTGTAAATGCAATTTGTTTTATGATAAGTATTAGGTGTCAAAATTCAAATTCTCCTCAAAGGATGGGAGAGAATCCTAAGATGTAATTAATACTCTATAAAGGGGAGGAAATCGAATAGAAGAGGGTTGGAATTTTTCTGGAACAAGTGTACTATTTGGTGTTACCTGTAACTCTGCTTTTTATCTTAATACAGTGGTATTAGTTTGTTACTCGGGATTTAGAAAAGGCTATAGATGAGTGATGTGCTATTGTTTCTCCTTTATCTTTTACTTGCAATGGCATGAGTGTATGTTACTTAGAACTCACTGTGAAGGTGCTCTAACTTCCTTCATATATTCATGGACTGTATGACCTAATGTTTCATTGTTTTACTGATGCATCTAAGCCTTAATATGCCCTGACTTCCATATGAATTTGATGTCCATGTTTAGTAAAAACATAAAGTGACCCCATAAGCCCAATGGATGCTTGTTTATTGTAGTACAACCAATTACTAAATTTAATCCATTTACTCACAGAGTTAGCCATCTGAATTTTATTTGAAAATCATAAAAACTTTGAGAGAGCCCTCTCAGGCTGAGGAGGCTAAGTCTCAACTAAAAGCCTGGTTTTAAATAGTTACTCAAGGTCTCCTTGATTCGCAGCCTATCAGGGCCTAATTTTTAGATAACAACTTCCTTCTTGCAAAGTACATTGGATTATCAACAGAAGTCTCTCCTAGCTAAGCTAACACCGCTCCTAATGTAATACTAGATGCATCAATATGGACATGGAACTGTTTGTCCCATTTAAGATGAACCAAGATGGACGCACTTGCTATTTTTTCTTTCAATGTGTTTAGGGAATTAGTGCATTCGTTGCTCCACATAAATTGCTCTAACTTCCGCAACATTTTTTCTAATGGTGTCGTAATCTTTGCATAGTTGCGGATGAATCTTCTGTAGTACCCTGTATGCCCGAGTAGTGATCTCAACTGTTTCACAGTTTCTGGTGCTTCTATATTAACAACGACCATTAATTTTGTTGGATCCACACAAACACCTTTCTTACAAACAACATGTCCCAGAAGTGTCCCAAAAGGTACTGCAAAGATTCATTCTTAATGTTGAGGGAAATTTGGAGTTGTCTGCATCTGTCAAACATTATTCTGAGTAAAGTTGTATGGTTATTCAGTAAGTTGTAAATTGTCCAATCATCCATGTATACCTCTAGGAACTTATGGATATAATCCCTAAATGTTGCTATCACTATTCATGAAAATACTGCTTGCACATTCTTTAGTCCAAAGGGCATGACATGGTATGAAAACGATCCCCATTTAGTTGTAAAAGTGGTCTTCCTTTTGTCTTCTTTTTCTATTCTCACTTGATGATATCTTGAGAATCCATCTGTAAACGAATAGGCTTCGTTTCCTGCTACATTGTCAATAACCTTACTACTAAATGGAGTAGGAAATTGATCATGTATGCATGCGTTGTTGAGACTTCCGTAATCCACATGTTAGGGTCCTATAATAATAGGGTTCATAATTTTTTAATTGACTTTGATAGTCTTGTAAATATGTACATACCTTGCTCTCCGCAAGTTTTTTTACCATATTTGAAAATAATAAAAAATGAAAAGATGTTAAAAGTCCTAAAAGAAACATTAAAGGACTTTGAAAAGAAAAGTTCAAAAAGAATAAAAATGGACCCCAAAAGAAAAAGAGACAAGAATAAGACATGAAAGTGAGCAATTCAAAATTCCACCACTATTTACTTTTACTACAAAAATAATGATTATGTGTAGATTGTTCAAAATGTCATAATCCATGATCAGTTAAATAGCTTAATATTAACTTTGCATGCTTTGAATTTCATGTTTTAGATAGAGAATAAATATATTTCAAACAATTTAAACTTGACAAATCAGTAGATAGTTAGAGAATAAATGATGAGCTCAACAGTTTAATCTGAGCCCTCGGATGAAATAAGGTTAGACTTAGATAGATTTATGCTTTAAAAGAAAAATGGATTTAGGGTTGCAAGCTTAAATGCACCCATGCAAATGAAGTAAAAAATGTTAGAATAATGATGGGTAGGTATAAAAAAATTGTGCAAGGCATGTAATAAAGCATCATCGTGAAAATTACTAATTTCCCCTCCCCCACAATGATCCAATATTTAAAACCTTCAGTTAAAGAGGCTCAAAGCATTTTTCTGACTTCTGTTGGGACCGGACACAATGCTTAGTAACTGATTAGTTAAAAATATTGGATTCCCTTCACAAAATCCATTTCCTTAGCATATTCACCCTTTTCCTAAATAAAACACCCTTTTGCTTAGAAAAGTAAAATCTCCTCTTAATTAATTTCATTTTCATCCAAAAACACTTTAAAACGCATAAATTACATTTTATCCTAAGTTTATGTGTAAATATCAAAATGGGATAATTTTATGCTAAAATGCCTATTTTACACTTTAATTAGTTTATTTTTATGTATTTTCATTTCATTACATTTCAATTCATATTAATTTTTTAACATAAAGTATTAAATCCCATTAAATTACCCTTCCCATGTATTTATTAACTCATTTTATTTAAAATATCCCAAAAATACATCATTTAAACATTAACCTATGGTTTATATTTTCCATGTGCTAAATATAACTCCTGCTCTTTTCCCCATAATTTAAAAACAAAAATATTAAAATCCCGCTCTAACAGACATAAAACATTTGTTAATGTTTTATACGCCATGTTATTACATACCCCGCCAATCAAATAAAACATTAGTTTTGTATTAAAACATATGTTTTAATATTAAAACTAACCCCGCCATATAAAAAGCTTGGGCCCCACATCGCACCGCTGATCATTTTCCCCATTCAATCACAGTCGTTCGCACTTATCCTCCCAGATCCGACGATCACCGCACGATATCGCATTTTAACTTGCGTGAACATTAACCATTTCAAACTTTACAAAATGGGTGGTTTGGAACCCTTCTCTCTCCTCCACACAACAGCATATCACTGGATCGCATTTGATCCAACGAAAACAACTTACCGCCCAAACCCCCGCGATAACCACCACCGATTTTCTGCCTTTGAAGCCAAAACCGCCTCCGCTCTGATATGACATGCATCCAATGTCGACTTTTTTTTACCTAAAAACATTATAAACTTTCAAGTTGCGTTGTTAAAACCCTTTTTCTTGCGTTATGTGCATATTTATCCTTCCAACTTAAAAATGAAGACCCGATACACCATTTTTACGCCCAGAGAAGCAGAAAAAGTCACCACTGTTGTTGTCAAATATTACTGTAAGCTTCAGTTTGACTTCCAGAGACCTTCAAAAGCCATCAGAACCTGTCCGACACCTCGAAACCTAGTTAAAGACCCAAATACCTACACACACAGGTATTCTTCAAAATAAAATGACCGGTTTATCATTTGGAAAGGAATTTCTGAGAAATTAAGCTTAGAGAAGCCCATTTACCCAAAGAAAGACCCTTTTAGTTGCCCAAAAAGAAAAAATTCATTGCAAAAACCTTGAAAAAACCCCTGTATCGATATCGCATCTGGTTTTAAAATTAAAATTGAGTATATTAACCTTTGCAGACTTGGAAAAAACTCCTATTTTATCCATAAATCCTTTGCAGGTAACCCCAACCCTTTTGTGCCCAATTTTAACCAGTTTCAGTCTATTTTGTCTAAAAAAAGCAGAGTAAACCCTTGTTTCTCATTTCTTGTACCAACAAAGAGTCTAAAAAATCCAATTTAAAAGTCAAAATTGAAGGTTGAAACCCAAGAAAAATCCAATTTTATGCCTATTTCTATTTAAAGAACCTCTTTCAAAGTCAAAAACACTTCTGTAAACAATTTAAACTTACAGAAGAGTCCACAAAATCCCAAATACAGAGTTTCAATTATCCAGAAAGTCCAAAAGATGTCAAAATCAAATCCAACAATGTCTTCCAAGACTGAAATTATTGTAAATCCTCTACAACCTCCTATTGTAGACATTGAACATACACCCTTAGCAGATGTAGATTATAAAATAGTAGATCCATTAATAGAGTTTAATATGTTAGACCTTCATTGCTGGAGTTATGAAAATTCATTGGATCATGTTGAAGGAGTCCAAATTTGGGAGTCAAACCTACCCAAATATGTTGTTCCACTCACTCATCAATGTCCAAAGGCTATTAGGATGTGTCAGACCTATTATTCACCTAAAAAAATAGTAATGGTAAATGCAAATAAAGAAGTACTGTTCACAATTATTGTTGAGTCAATCAACCAAATGCTACAGTTCAAACCAAATCCAAAAGCAGTTCCCTTATCAATAGAAGCACTCACCAAGATTTACATTGGTCTTGATTTTCCCAAAATATATCAAATATTTCAATTGTTCATGCCTTCACATGTTGAAATTCCACAAATCAACCCTCCTTAATCTACTTCAAAATTTCTTGAAGGGTCTAGGCATGTCATATCCATGTTGTCCTTTATCCTAGGGTATTTTACAGATGAGTCAATCATAGGTTTTCTATCTACCTTTGCATCAGGACAACCTCCTTCTGTCATTTTCAATTATGTTGAGTACATAGCTGATAATATCCATGATCAGCTTGTCAAATTTCCAACTGAAGGAGTATTTAGGTATACATCCTTTCTTTTCCATATATTTGTATATTTCCAAGTAGCTAAGTTTCCAATAAAACTTCAGAAGCTTGATATAGAAGAGAACCCACTTTCAGTTATATTTTGGACATCTTTGATCATAAAAGAGTCTACAGAGTTCAGTTATGCAGAGTTTATAGATTACTTTATTCATCCATTGATAAACATGTTAACAAAGATAGTACAGCCAAGAATCAGTGATGAAATAAAGAAAATTCTACATCTATCAAAGCAAACTAAAACTAGAGATTGGTACTTATATTAGAACCATACAGAAGTCAGAGTTTTTGGGTCCAATATTTTACCCTATAAACTACCTAAGTATGTGCCAGTGAGAGTTTTTTCCTTGGAGTACATTAGGCAAATTCTTAATTCAAATTCAATCAATTTTTTGGCAGCCAAAAAGAAGACCCAATTGAAGTTGAAAAATCAGAGAGGACCATTCATTTGTAGTCATAGAGATGCAGCATTAGAAGCAGCAAAATAGTTGCTAGAGTACAAATTTGAATTTAGCTTCTTATGGAATTATGACCCTCAAGGAATTCTCAGCAAAATGAGGGTTAAGTGAAAACTGACACCTTATATTCATGACAAAAGGCTAGAGATTGATCATTATGCTAATCAAATAAAGTGGTTAGAAAATACATTGATTGAAGCAATAAGACAGGGTGATACTAGTCACACCTTGGAAGTTGTAAATCAAGGAGAAAAAGATACTAAGAGAGTCAGAGAAGAAGGAACTTACACTGTTGAGACAACAACTAAAACTAGGTTTAAATTAAGGTATAACAAAAAGCCTAAGATCAATCCAATTGATAAAGAAAAAGTGACCAAAGAAGTGGAAGATACAGATGTTCCAAAGACAAACACATATGCAGCTACAGTCATTATAAATGAACCAACCACAGAGATTCTTAATAAAGAGCATCCTGATAATTCAAACACTCAGGTAATAAAAAAGCAGCAGAGTATGGAGGCATCCTCCTCACAGCCAATAGAGGATAAAGATCTTGACATCAAAGAAAAATATAAGCAGATAAAGACAAAGAATGAAAAAATAAAAAATGAGATCTATTCTCAGTATTTGAAACAAACACCAGGTATCCAAAATTGACTTCTATCAGATTTTGATTATTCAAAAAAGAAGTTGATTATGTCAGTGTTTCAACCAACAGTCAAGACTCCCAAAAAAGTGGCAGATTACAAAAAAATTGATCTTGAAGTACCAACAGAAAGTATCCATGCACTAGATCAAATTGAATTTCATAGGAAAACTTCTGAGATGTTATATTCTACCAGAACTACAAAGGCCATGAGTGTCAACAAGCTCAAAAATAAAATAATAAATATGAGAGATCAAATGAAAGTTGACAAGGCTTCCTCATATGCTAAAGATCTTAGGATTAAGTCTTTAGAAGATTTGGTTATTCAAGTAGGATATGATCCTGCCAACATCAAAGCAGCAGTTGAGTTAGTGAAGAAAAAGAATGATGATATTACAGCACTAAGGAAACAACTCAAGCTTCCACCAACTGAACATCCACAAGCCAAATAAATAGTGCAAGAGAAAAGCCAAAAAGATGATATGATGAACATAATTTTACAATTGACAGCACAAATAAAAGAAATGGAAATCCAAATGGACAAGCTTGTCCATGAAAGAGAAATTACAAAATCATAGGAAAATCCTACAGTAATTCCCATGGTTACTACAATTGTGCCTTCAACTCTTGCAGAAGAGTTGGCACCAAAAGTACCACTTGCTACTGCAATGCCAGTAACCTCATCCACTAATTCAGCTACAGAGTCATCAACATCGATAGTGCAGCCAACAAATGAGGCTAGTAAACTAGTTAAGGCCATGGAAGAAATGTCACTTCAAACCAATGAAATCAATAGGTTGAAGAAAGTGATTGACAATCTTGAAGATACTAAGAAGCTAGCCCAAATCAATGCCAAAACTCATGAACAAAGGGAAAACATGTTAAATTTTGAGTTGAAGAACCTATAAAAGGATTTAACCTTGAAAGAGTCGATGTCTTATGTGAAGAATCATTTATGGTGTAAAATCGTTGAATCCATCAATGATGTTTGGCCATCAATACAGGTGATTTATGAGAAAAGGGATTTATCGAAGGCAGCACAAGAAGAGATTCAGAAAAAAAAGGATGAACTAGGAGCAAAACCTTAACAGGCCCTAGAACTAATCAAATTTCTTAACAGCAAGAACAAGTAAGAACTTGAAGAGATAGAAATTACTGATAGAACAGAGACAATCCTAGAAATAAGGAAAGTAATTTCAAAGAAGAATTTAATGAAGCAGCTAGAAGAAAAAAATGAAAACATGAACATAGCTATAACCAAATTCATGGTCAAATTTGAAACCTTGAGGCAAAGAGGTTTTCCAAACATCCTGGTTATTAATGATAAACTCATGCCACAAAAGAACTACAACAAAAAGATAAGGGATTATGCAAAAGAGCAGGTTAACAAAACAGAAGGGCAAGGAATTCCTACAGGGAAGGTTTTACATAGAAGTTTTGAAGACTTGTTTTATCTACAGCATGAGATAAAACAATTATTTGTTATAAAACCAACATTTTCTAGATACAGTGAGGCAGATGAGAACTTTAGGAAGCTGAAAAGGATAAAAATTCTTGATGATGAATCTTGGGAATCACTCACTGACTTACTGTAGAAGTCAAAATGCAGAGAAAAATATGAAAATAGTGTGTTGATTTTTTTTATAGTCAAAACATAAAATTACAACAGTAAAGCAATTTTTATAGAGTTTAAAGTGTATCAAAGGTAAAGAGTATCAAAGATAAAGAGTATCAGATATGAAGATAATAGTTCAAAATAGATTTGAAATATCATTGCCAGCAAAGAAGACACCAAGGCAGCCAGCTAAACCCAATCCACAACAAAATTTTCTACTTTATTTAGATAAATAGGACAGCTTGCTAAGTTGTTAAGTAGTTGTCACTATTTTGTTGTAAAAGATATTTTATTTCCTTAGAAAAATCCTATGATTATTCTAGGATATTTTGTAAACATTTATATATATATACTTCATCCTTTGAAGTATTATTGTGGAATAAATTGCTGAATATTTCTATAGTCATTTTTACTGTACCTGAAGGGTTTCTTGTAGCAAGTTCAAGTAGCAGACTGGATCAAATCCATAAGCATCATATTTCAGGATTCATATGATGAGCCATTGAAGTGAAGTACTTTCTTCTGTCATTGTTTATCTTCTTGTGTTTTACATACTTTCATAAATGTGTTCTAAATTTGAATGATAAATATTAGAGGATTTGTTAAAAGCACCCCATCTTTAACTAGTTATCATTTCTATGTTTTCTGCTGATTTCCAGAGTAGAGAACCCTTAATTTCTCCCTCTTTCAAATGACCCTTGTCTACTCCTTCCTTATCTGAATCAAAGTATCATTGATTGCTCTTTATCCTTATCAAACCACTTCACCAATCAACCTTCCTAGAGTAGATCTTCAATGACTTGTTTATCTTGCCTTGAAAATATTGACTTTTTTACCTTGATCCTAGTCCTGTATGCTTGACATTTGACTCCTTAGCCCAATGGAAAAACAGATCTCTCACTATCCATCTCATTAAGTTATTTTTTCCCACCAAACCAAACCAAATTTTCACATCATAACTAGCCTAATATCATATAACCAAAACAAAGTTAAATATTATAGAGAGAACCATCTCTGAACCCTAAGAAAGCTAGATCTTAGAGTTTAAAATTTGGTATGTGGTTACCTATAATGTTCTTAGACTTTAAATAAAAAAACTCACAACTTAAGAATTATTAGAGTGATAACATACTCGCGACCATACTGGGGACTTAACCAATCCTTAGTCTTAAAATAGGTCTTAAAGGAAATTATTTTCATCATCCATTTACCTTAAAGACTGTTTTATAAGTTGTGAGTATCATTTTATAAAAAATTGTAATTCTGGTTTCTAGAAAATCTACTATACCAGGTCAAACCCGGATCCTAAACCTCTTCTTATAGTAGCCAATCCGGACAGAATAGGAAAAAAGAATAAACAAATAGAAGATTTGGGTGCTAAATTTTCCCTAGTTAGAGCCAATTCATTACCAAAAGAGTTAGTGAGTATACTAGACATAGAATTTGACCTGAATTTTGAACATTCTTTGTTCAGAAGCAAATCAGAAACTGACTTAAAAAGTGTTGTTATAGACCCTGTTTTTATTTCATTTCTTGAAACAAAACGGGAAAATATTTGAGCATATTCTGAATTAAAGATATTTAAAGCTCATAAAAAACTTGAAGAGATAAATGCTATTATTCTTAGGGAAATAAAGGAAGCTATTGAATTAGCTGAATTATTAGCATATACATCTAAGCCTTCTATTTATTATTTAGATATCATTACATCATCTGTAATTTCCACTACCATCCAATCTATAGATCCATTTATACCTAGACAACCTTTACAACCTAGAATACTATTTCCATATTCTCCTACATCAACATCATCCATTATTTTATCTTCTGCAATTTCAAACACATCATTCTCATTTACAAGTAGTTCTTCATATATTTCAGTTTCACTTTCTAGCACCCCAACTTTATCCTTTAGCTCATCCTCCACTTTTTCTAGTACACCATCGTATATTACTATATCATCAAGCACTTCTTTAACTGCATCAGTTAGTACGTCCAGTTCAGCCCCAAGCACTTCCAATCTACCTCCTAGCCAAGCTAAAATTCAAGCTATGGCTGCTAGGTATGCTCCCTTAGTTCTTCTAGCTCAGTTACATGACATGCCTCAGGATTACCAAAGTAAGATACCCAAATTTGATGATATTACTCAGTACACTACCCAGCAGCATATTATTAAAATGACAAATTACTTTGAGCTTCATGAAATAGATGATTTTGATGTACAAATAAAACTCTTTGCACAAACATTAACAGGGGAAGATCAAAAATGGTTTAAAGGTCTTAATCCTGGTAGTATAATTGATTTAGCAGTCTTTCATGGATTATTTTTTAATAAATGGGAAAAGAAGAAAAATCCACTCCAAATATTATTTGAATTTGATGCCATGAAAAGAGCTCCTAATGAAACAGTCCAAGACTACTGCACTAGATACAATAGTGTTTATAATTCAATCCCAGCCAATCTCAAACCCACTCTTGATTCTATCCTACTCAAATTCCCTGATGGATTTGACACAAACATGGCTTATCAACTAAGGGAGAGAAATGTTGAAACCTTAGAAAGAATGCAAACAGATGTTGTTAGTGTAGAAGTAAATATTTTAGCTAGAAAAGATAGATTAAGGAATGACAGGAAAGTAACTATAAAGGAAGAAACATCTAGTTCAGATGGAAAAATAGATCAATTAGCTAAGACTTTAGAGAGAATGATGGATAGATTATACAATATAGAAAGGAGACCTCAATGGGATAATCAATAGAAAATTAGAAATCCCAACTTCAGGAAAAATACAAATACAAGAAAATCTAAAGAATTAACCCCTGATCAGACAATAAGACCTCCATTTCAAGAGAACTATGCTGAAAGTTCTCAACACAATGTTGATGATGAAGACACCATAAATCTAATGGGTATAAATGATGATAACACTATCTTTCTCACTCAGGAAGACCAAGAGTTATTTGAAATGCAACAACTTCAATTAGATTCATGTGAATCATTTCACTACAAACAAAGTTATGATTTTGCTATAAATGAAGTACACATTAGGGGAATTTTGAAGCCTAAAATGGGCCTCCTAAGGAAAATGTACAATCAAAATTCACTTTATGAGAACCAATCACATTTTAGGGGATGACACTATCCCTAATGGTTAATGTGGCATTGCTTGAGTTAAAGGTACTTACTTGTCACATTCTCAATGGTAGATAAAAACTCATGGTTAACCATAGTAGTACTCTAAGTACTTTTAAAGTCAAAATAAAGTACTCATAATAAATGTCATTTCACACTTTTTGAATAAAAGAATATTATTGTCATTTCATATTTCTTGAAAGAAACGATGCATATCCCTATACATTTATTATATTATATTATATTATTTTTATATAGTATATTAATTACATGTTATTATAGTCCCATTATTTTTGTGTGTATTTTTTCCATAGATGAGTATACTAGTTGAGAGAGAAATTGATTGGATGACTCAAGAGAACATACTGGGGGATCTAGGGTTCGCGGCGATGGCTTTTAGGTTTTCGCACCAAGCTCCTTTGACGCTGCCCTGACTCTTCTGCTCTCGTCTGGCCCTGCTGTGACTATTACCCCAGCGCCTATGCTCCCTTGGAAGCTCTCCATGGAAATCCGATATTGTTTTTTCAGCGTTAAATTAGTCTCCCACAGCACCGCCAAGTCCTCGGCCCTCCTGGCCGCTGACTCACAAGCTCTGCGCAAGATTTTGCAGGATGGGACTGCTCGATTTACTGTCTCCATGCTTTCGTTTGGCGGCACGATGGATCTGCTGAGCTACCTGGCCACCTCTTCACTTGGTCGCCGACATTGTGCCCTCTACATTTTATTTTTCAAGATTCTTCCCGATGCTGGCCCCCTCCGCTGCGTCCGAAGGAAAAGTTTATACGGCTCGGGTCAGGGGTTGGCTATGCAGCCCTGCGGGTCCTCTGAATTCGCTCCAGCTTTCACCAATAATAGCTTAGATCCTCATCAAATCCAGTCCAACAGTTTTCAAATACAGGTCTATCTTCTAACTGGCAAAACCTTGCTCCTTTGGGTACAGTCTTCTTTTATGGGGTTGCTCCTCTCTAAGGCCCTTGAACAGAAACTGAGGATCCCTTCCTCTTGTTTTAGGCTCCTTTACGCTAGTAAGAAGCTTGTTGATAATCTGCCTCTGAATTTTTACAATATAGAAAGGAATGCCACAGTGATTCTATCTTATCGACTAAGGGGAGGCGCAGCAGGGCATTCCTCAGCACCCAAGGGCTTTTCCTACAGGGAGGTTGTCAAGGCTCCCACCTCTCCTCCTTTTGCCCCTGCCCCGAAGGCTCCCAAGCCTTTCCTGGTAGACAAGTCGGAAGAAGTTCCTTCAGCAGAAATAACTCACCCAGACTTGGCTAGGGTGCGCCATTTCTATGAAGAAAATGCCCTCATCTGCAGATTCAATGGTCTCTGGCCGCGATCAGAAGATCTTTACAGTTGGGTTCATGCCACTTGGACCAAACACTGCAAGATTATTTTGTGCTCCAAGGGTTTTTTCATTGTCATTCTAACTGACATTAAGGATTATCAGACTGCCCTCACAGGTGGTCCTTGGTTTTGGGGTAAGGCGAGGCTTTTCTTAACCCCCTGGTTCCCAGACTTCGATCCCTCCACGGCAGTCATTACCAAACTCCCGATCTGGGTTCGGCTTCCTAACCTGCCTACTCACCTTTGGCATTGTGCAGTCTTTGAAGCTATTGGGAATACTCTAGGTCGTTTCCTTGCCACAGATCCTTCGAGGGGCCTGAAGGGTATCTACACCTATGGCAGAATATTTGCAAAAATTGATATCAGCAAAGGACTTCCAGACCATATCATTCTCAAAGTTGAGGATTTCTCTTAGCTTCAGCCTCTTGACTATGAGAATACAACTTTTCACTGTCGGCACTTTCATCAGACCAGGCATCTTCAGAACTCATGTGCTCAGTTTCTAGCCAGTTAGAAATCTGGCAAACGCAAACCAAAAAATAAAAGCTAGAAACCTTTTGACCCTCCCCCCTTGGAGGATCTTGATTCCAGTAGCTCAGAAGAGGAAGGGAGTGATTCAGATGAAGAGATTGCAACTCAACAGAAACCATCTCCCTCTGATGTCCCCGAGAGGCCCCCTGTCTCCTCGGCTATTCAGAAATGCTCGCATATCTCCAGCTTCTCTGATTCGGACAAAGATGCTCCTCTTGGGAACCATAGTGATCTGCAAGTGGTCTCCATCTCCCCAAGCCCTGAAGGCTGGGTCAAAGTGGTCAACAAGGAAGGGAAAAAATTCCGCATTGTGCACTCGACCCCTTTTAGTTAGGCCTTGAGTCTTTCTTCCCGGTTGATCTTGTTTCTCTTTTCCTGCTTCACGTATCCTGTTTTTCTATTGCCGCGAGCCCCCAGTCCATCTGCATGTTACCGTTTGTCTCTACTGTTTGGTTGCCTTCTGCTATCAGCGACTCCTCTTGCCATGTATAGCTTGGCTTTGTTTCGTCAATTCTGTCTAAGTTGGTTCCTCTTGTTATGTCTGGGGATCACGGTTTTCTGGTGTTCTGTTACCAGCATAACCCTTTGTAATTTTATATACATATGATGCTTTTAATACAACTAATGACTTACAAAAAAAAATTTACATGTTATTATACAATTTAAATAATATAAATTTTAATTAATAGCATATAATATAATTAATAATTTATAAATTTATATTTGTATTTTATTTTAAGTTATTTAAGTACAAATGACAAATGTATTAGTTGTTCAATGATAATGACTTTTTTTTGAAAAGGTCATTAGTATTTATAGTCACATCAATACATTTTTTTTATTAATTTTATTTTGGTACAACTTTTGAATTGAATTTAACTAAGGTTACATGGATTTTGGTGCAAAAATTGAATTGCAAATTCATAAATATTATTTTATCGGTTTAGCTATTGTTTTATTATTTCCTTAGGAGGCCCATTTTAGACCTCAAAATTCCCCTAATGTAAACAATATAACCTTAGGAGTAAGAAAAACACTAAACCTTCTACTAAGAAATATGCACAAACTGAAAATAAGAAAATAGTAGAAGCCCCCACTACAAAAGTTCTGCAAATTCTCCCTAGGAAAAATAACCAAAACTCTAATTCATCCCAAAACGTTTTCAGCCCCAAAATTTCACCCAGTTCCAAGATTTTTGATATAACATATTAAGTTGTTCAAACATCAACGGATTTACAAAAATACGTTGTTGTAAAAACACTTAATTCTGCTAAAACAACAAACTTAGAATCCAAAACATCCACTGTTGATCCAAAATCAGCAGATCCAAAAGCTTCCACTGCAAAACAGCTTTTGATCATTTAGAATCTGAAAAAACATCTACTACTTCTCAAACCATTCCTGAAAAGAAATCTAGAAGCAGTAAAACACAAGAAACTCAAACAGAAAATGAAAAGATAACTGTAGAAAATCAAGACAGACCCACTCAAACTACAGTTAATAAAGAATAGTTAATTCAAATTAATAAATCACAACCTTCATTCAATATACAAACTGAAATTTCAAAGTTAAAAATACCAATTCCTTTGACAGAATTGGTAAAATATGATTTGTATAAAACAACTATCATTGAAACATTAAACATGAATGATGGAGAAGGCTCTGTAAACTTGAATGATGATCAACCAGAGTAAATTTTTGGTCCTGATGTTAATGGAAAACACCAAGATGGAGCAGTTCCACCGTTTTACATTAGCCTAACTGTTCATGAACAAATATTACACAATGCAATGTTAGATTCAGGAGCTTCACACAATCTAATGCCCAAAGCAATAATGGAAATCCTAAACTTAGACATCTCAATGCCTTACAAATATCTCTTTTCATTTGATTCAAGCAAAGTGAAATGCCTAGGTCTAATTAAAGATTTGTGTGTCACATTAGTTCAATATCATGGTAAAAATATACTCATGGACATTGTAGTAGCTGATATCCCACTATTACACAGCAATTTGTCACCGTCCCTACAATCCCCATCCCGCACATTGGAGGGCTCATTCTGTGACCTGTGGGCAAAGTTAAGACTTGAAAATATTTTCATTGCATCCCTCTAAAGATGAGCTTTAATTGCCCTGAAGGCATCTCCCTGCAAAAAACCATAAAAATAGCTCTTTTTCCATTGGCGCGGTTCCACAGTTTAGCCCTCGCGCCAAGGGGACAAATCCTCCAAAAAGGGCGCGCCAATTGGCGCTCTGTCATAGAACCGCACCCGCGCCAACCATATTAAGAGGTGTTTTTTAAAAATAAAAGGCGGAAGTTTCATCTTAACAAATTGCTGGACTGATATCTATCTTGAGTTGGGTGGTTTGGCTACGGATTTCCATAAAGAGGAAGTGGTTTGCCACCTCTCATGGAAGATTCCTTGATGATGGGGCCAATCCCATAATTATAGGGATCCCAACTTCCCTTCCTCCTTCTATAAAAGCTTGCCCATTTCCCTTGCAAGCTAGTTCCAGAATCTCCAAGTTCCCAAGAGCTTTCATGCTGCAAAAGCCTTCTTGATTCCCTAAGGCCAAATCCAAGCAAGGAGACTATTGCCAAGTATCCGGAGAGAGAGGCTTGTCCCATCCCTGACAGGCTTTATTGAGACATGTTGTGCTGACGACCCGCTAAAGGAGAGTGCTGCGTCGAAGCTATGGTTGTATTCTTCTTTTGACTCTTTAATGATAAGCGACTATCGATTATGGTTCCACTCTTGTTCTTGATCATGTTCATGAGTTATGTCCTCTTCGACTGACATATAGTTGTATATACTGGATTTTATGCTTGCGTTTGTGTTGTTTCTTGCATGTGCAGGTGTCCGATCACGAAGATCGTGAGGATTGTGATCTGCCAGGGCAAAGGAATGGGAGCACCACCTCTTCTACAGACAACAACGTTGGATTCTAGGTAAGCCTTCCTCGCAATTCGGTTTATTTACGATTAGGAACCTGCACTGTAGCGTGTTTGATTGTTGCTAGACCCGATCTGGGCTAGTAGGGATCGCCTCTGTCCGCAGAGGGGATTTACCTCCTCAACAATTTGGTGACTCCGCTGGGGATCAACTTGTTGTTTGATTTGTAAACTTTATACGGAGCCTGAAATGCAGCCAGATAGCCTTCGAAATGCTTTTGCTCTGCATTAGCGGAGTAGATCAATGCTGCTTCAGTCAATCTCCGGTTTGGTTTACAAACTGAACGACTTGGAGTTTTGTCTTCTCTTTCCGATCGATTTCTTGGTCTTGCTTGCTTGGTCGAGCTCTTTGGACTGATTTTTCCTGTTTGTTTGGCTTTGTTTTAGCCTTGTCCTCACTTGTATGTGTCTGAGATTGCCTGTTTTTTATTTTTCCATAGTAAACTCAGCTGGCGCGCTTTTCAGCGTGACAGTCGCGCCCATTGGCGCAGGTTGCCTGTGTATCACCCGCGCCATTTCCTTTCTGGCGCTAATTTCAAGCTCACATGCGCGCCAATCCTGTGAGCTATTAGGGTTTTTTGTGTTTCAGGCTTTCTGAGGCTAACTTGTGATTTTGATATTGTTTTTTTTGTTGTTTGAGTGCACTGGAGCCTAATCTGACTGGTTGGAACCTCCTTCCTTTGGTTGTTTGCCTATTTCTTTCGATTTTTCATACGAGCCCTAGGGCATCTAGGTGCCTTTGTGAGTCGAGCCTCCCTTGGGAGTTTTTGGTTTTTCGTTCATTCAGTCGACTTTGGGATTGTTTCCTTGCATTCGTTTGACAGTTGTTTATCATCTTATTGTGTTTTTTGAGTGACTGATTTTGTTTTCATTCAAATTTCACTCTGCTTCGCTTTGGGCCTAGATCACACGGCTCATCAGTGTCTTTGGGACTTCTTTTGGTTTTGAGAGACTTTTGGTCAATTTGAGATCTGATTTTTTGTGCCATTGAGTGAAATCTATTTGTTTTTTCTCTCTTCTTATCATTTCTCAAATTGTCTCTCATTTGTTTTCGGTTTGTTTAATGCATCTAGCTATCAAACATTGAAAATTTAAAAAAAAAAATCTCTTTTCCTTTGGTTGAGTAGTGCAAATTGAAATCTTTTCGATTTTACTAGTAATTAGTGAATTTGAAAGAAAAGTTTTTAGTTTCATTAGTTGCATTAGAGATATCATTGATTGTCTTCTGATCATTTTGTTTGTGTAAAAATCTCTCAACTCTTCTGTAGCTAGCTTTCATCGAACGAAATGATGTAATGTGGCATGTAGTTTTGCATTTAGGAGATTTTTGAGATAGCACATTCGTTAGGGCCTGAAAACTGAAACGTAATTGAAGATCAACTTTAAAATCTACTCAATTTACAGTAAGGCAGCATTGAAATCTAACGAAACATATTTAGAGGTCTAGGCTAGAGACGTGTCCTGGCGTCTTAAAACCTAGTATCTTTCGTTCGCCTCTTGGCTTTAGACAGCACTAGTACGGACTTGTGCTCCCCGTACCGTCACGTATATAAAGGGATACCCCTCTAGGTTTCAATCCTTTATCCATAGGAAGCCGAGTCTGCCACCCTATACTCGTGATACTCCGGACACAGCATTCGGGGAGATTGCCTGCATGTACGGAAAGTCCTTGGTTGATTTCTCTTTCATTATTGAAACCAAAATGTATATTGCAGTTCACGGTTATTTGGTACACCCTTTTGCCTAGTATTCCTGAGCAGTCATTTGATCTTTTCTGACTCCCTAAATTTGAAAGGATCACCAAGCGCTTGTCCTTTCACGCTTGTGTCAAATCTGAAAGAGATAGAGTTACCTTTTCGACCATTTCTCAACTCTTAAAACATGAAACGGTGAAGTTTCTTATTTTTCAATGTGGTAAAAAATTAATCACCCACGATTACACGCCCTGTTAGATTTTGCTTGTTGACCATTTGATCGTGTGTCTTGACTCTTTTTCAGCCCATGTGTGTGTTTGATATTTTTCTCTTGTCGTTGCTGCCACAGTGGCGGAACCCTCAGTTTTGTCTACTGGTATTCCTTACACAGACGATTCATTAGAGGTGTCACAATCCTCTGCTGAACCACAGCAGCCCATTGTTTCCAGGTTTCCTGACGGGGGACCAGTTCTTTCTGAGCAACCCTTTGCGGGACCAGTTGATTTCGATTGGCCCTTTTCGGACCCTGTGTCTGAATTGAGATTAGGAGCTGATTTCCTTTCTCTTACATCGAGTTCGCCTTTTATAGCTGTTGTCTTTCCTCCTAGTCCTCGTCGTCTATTGCGAGATCTAGCGGCAGGCTCAACCATGAGTGATTCTAGTGAGGAAATCCCAACATCTGGTGAAGACTATCAACTCTTCCCACGAAGATTATTTCCGGGAGACAACTCTTAATCAGCTATTATGTCAACAGCCAGTCCCTCGTTACCACCAGGGTACAGGGCCTTGGGTCAGATCATTTCTGCCGCAGCCTCTATGGGAGTGTCAGCTCCTTCTCCGAGGCCAGCTACTCCTTCACCAGGGGTGTCTCCTCAGACACCCGTTACTTCTGTACCCGTCCGGCCCACTGTCTGTGTGGCTGCATCTGCACCCGTTGTTAAGGCACCCTCCGCTAGGGCTATGTCGTCTCCTAAATATGTCTATTTAGCGACTGCTATACCGGAGAACATCTCTCCGGAGGAGTATCGGTTATCCCTGCAACAGCCGAACCCCGAGGTTGGACCATCCTCCCAAGATCCCAACTGCTCTTAATTTTCGCACTATGCATAGGATGGTACACCCGTGTATGCTTTTCCAGGTTAGTATGATAAACACGGGGACATTTTACGTCTACCCGCTCCTGAGGCTTACCTCCATGCTCAAGTTTTACCTTATAACCAGGCTTATAACCCGTAAGGGAAACCTTTCCAAGGCCAACCTTCGGGCCAACCTGGCTATCCTTATGACCCACAGGGGCAGCCCATGCAAGGCTATCTTGCGGGCCAGCAAGGGCCATCGTACGGTCCGCAAGGACAATATTACAACCCTTCCGGTCAACCTTTTCAGCCTCAGTCGGGGTACCAACCGGGACCGTTCTATGGTCCTGGGGGGAAAATCCAGCCTTCCCAACCTATGCAACCGCTGTATCCTGCTGTTTCTAACGTTGCATATCAGCCGGGACCATCCTATGGTTCTGATCCAGGTCAAACCGGTTACCAGCAATCACCTGGCCCTATTCCTCCACCAGGCCAACCGGCCCATCTGGTACAACCTGGTGTTCCGCCTCCAGGCCAACCGGCCCATCTGGTACAACCTGGGGCTCCTTTACAGCTAGGTCAACCTATGCAACCAGCGCAGCCTGTCTATCCGGGTCAACCTGTTCACCCAGGGCAGCCCTCTCAGCCAGGTCAACCTGTTCATTCAGGGCAGCCCGCTCATTCCATTAACCCCGCCCAGCAGCTGATTCATTCGATGCCGCAGCCAAATCAACAGTTGTGCCCTAGTTATCAGGCTCCGCAGGGTTCCACCTATCAGCAGCCGACTCATCCTCAGGGCGGTTATTATCCTCATGGTCAATCTCAATCGAATTATAATCAGCCCCGAGGCTCTCAGTATTATCCTCCTCCACTCGGTTCTGCCTATACTCAGCAACCAAATCCAAATGCTGCTTACACTGGGCCAACACATAATCAGGGTCTGTACTCTGGTTATCAAGCCCCACACATTGGTTACCAGCATCCAAATCAGTCTGGTTATACGACCTACACCCCCTACGGTCAGAATCCTATGGGATAGAACCCATGGGGGCAAGGATATTCACAACCATTGTGGAGTACGGGTACTGGTCCTCATCCCGGGCCTGGCATGCCGGTCAATCCGCCATTGCTGTTCCTGGCTACCTTGGAGTTGCCGGATGTTTCAAAACTGACCAATGATCCGATTTTGCATAATCCGTATTGGCCTCCGGTTCCTACCAAGATACCAGGTGATTGCCCCAAGTTTGAGGGTAAAGCTGGAGAGGACCCCCAAGCACATGTGATGACGTATCATCTTTGGTGTTTGTCTAATTCTTGGGTCGATGATTCAATTCGTCTGCGCCTCTTCCAGTACACTTTGACGAGAGCTGTTGCTAAGTGGTACATAGAGTTATCCCTTTGCATCTTCCAAGATTTCAATTCCTTGGCCATGGCTTTTCTGACGCACTTTCAGTTACCGGTTCGCTATGAATCCAGGACGCACCTCCTGACTTTTCTGAAGCAGGATAAAGCCACTCACATTTCCGATCACATTCATGAGTGGCGGCACCGTCGTAGACTGATCAAGTTTCATATACCTGATCAGATACTGACTCACTGGTTCACTACCTCCTTCGTGAATAAAATCACCCAAGATATTGCGATGGGAGCGTGTGTGACGGAGGAACAAGCCATTGCACGTGCCCAATATTTGGATCTTTTATATTCTCAGTCCGGCACACTTTATGATATCTTGCATGATGCTCCATGGTTCGGAACTTCTAAGGCCCCACCTACCCCCGCAATGGATGGTGTCATTGGTTCTGTATCTCAGAATTCAAATGGGAAGCAGAAGTATAATACTTCCAACAATGCTCCTGCTAATCCCGCCCCGTCCGATTCTGGCAAAACCGTGGAGGTAAACACCGTTCAGGCCAATCCTACGGAGAAAACCTCCAAAGGAAAAAATAAGGGCAAAGTTAAATCTAAATCCGACACCCCAAAGCCAGAATCAAAATCTCGTACTGAGGATGGCTCTCAACGTAAATCGAAGTACCCTTGCCTCATTTGTGAAGGAGACCATTATAATAAGGATTGTCCACGACGATCTGAAGTTAGTCAACTTCTCAAAGGCTCCAAAGGGACTCTGGCAGTTCTAAAAGAGCCATTCCCATCACAGCAGGCCCAGATGGTTGAACAGTTGTCACCATCTGCACCATTTGGGTCCCAAGTTTTTATGATGAATGGTGCTGCACCTATCTCTGTCGCTACGCATTCGAAGGATTACAATGAATCGCAGCAGGCACCCAGGAAGGCAGTTGCCGATGGACCACCTCCCCCACCTGTCTCCGGTTCGTTGGAAATCGAGAAGCCTACTCCTGAACCTGTTGTGAAGCCACCTTCTAAAGGTGTTCTTCGAAGATCTTCTTATAATCTGAATGCTCATGCCGCTCAACACTACAGTATTATTGAGGATTTGGCACAAGCACCTTCTGCTATGTCTGCACTAGAAGTTCTTCAAAGTTGTCCTTCACAACGGAAGGCTTTACTGTCTGCAATCGGTGGCATTGATCCCGCCGATTCAAGTCTTCTCACCTTCGATTTAGAGAATTTCACCCCCCGACTTCCACATCAGATTGCTCTTGTTATTCAAGTCGGGATCAACGGTCTGAACATCCATAGGGCCGTTGTGGATGAAGGTGCCTCTACCTGCTTCATGTCATCCGCTTGCTGGAAGGCCATTGGCTCTCCAGCCCTTTCGTCCTCTCCCAATGCCCTCGAGGCATTTGATGGTCGGGAATCCAAACCCCTGGGTGTTCTCGAGAGTTTAGCGATCACTTTACAGGGGAAGACTGTCAACGTGGAAGTAGAAGTAGTCGACGCCAAGCTCAACTACAATATACTTCTTGGCTGCAGCTGGACCCATGCCATGCTATGCGTGCCGTCCACCGTCTTTCGACTTCTTAAGTTCCCTCACGAGGGCAAAATCGTCACGGTGGATCAGTTGTCCTTCTTCACCTACACCTCCGAGAACAACGTACCATACGTGGATCAGATTTCGAATCCCCCTGATAGTGTAGGACCTGGTCTCTTCAAAGACCCCGTCCTCATGGGCATCTTTCCCGCACCACCACCGCACACCGCTCAAGTTAACATGATTTCCAGGTTTGATGACCCCTGGCTTATTCCTACGCCTGAGCAGGTGTTTGAGTTTGGAGAATCAATGCCCTTGACTCCAGTAGAGATTAGATACTGTGAAATTGTTGCCTCATATGATCCTCCACCTCCTCAGCATGCTCCTTTGAGCATGGCTCTAGACGTCTACTCTCAATCCCCCTGGCTTGGCCAGGCCGATTCCCCTGATCCTCTCAATGAGACTTTTCCTTCCGATGAAGCCATCATTGAAACCATGTCTCTCGAGGAGCTGCCTTGGGGCGATGGACATCATCGCTCCTCTTTCATGCCTAGCTTGGGGGCAATGATATATTTTCTAGAGCGTTATGCATCTCAGGTTCCTACTCCTCCTCTCCAAACACCCATCTTGACGCACGAGGTTTTTTCGGAGGGAAACCTGAGTAACATCACTCAAACCATCCCGACAGAATCCACTCCTTCACACTCTGAGGATCATATCCCGGACGAAACTCTTTTCCTCATCAGTACTCACGACCCTTGGTATGGCGACATAATCGTGTATCTTCAGACCTCCACATTTCGGTCTGAGTTGACTAAAGATGCCCGACGTCGGATTCGGCATCAGTCTCAACCCTACCATATCGTAGGAGATACCTTATACCGTGTTGGAGTAGATTCGGTGCTCCGTCGGTACCTAACCTTGGAAGAGGCTGAAAGGGTCCTGAATGACTGCCACAGTGGCGCCTGTGGTGGACATATGTCCGGATATGCTACTGCCTAGAAAATTCTGTGAGCAGGTTACTTCTAGTCGTCTATATTCAAAGACTGTATCGTTGCAGTCCGTAAATGTCACGCGTGCCAGGTATTTCAGCGCAAGATGCACGCGCCGCCTCTCCCTTTGCATCCTGTTATTACCGTCGTCCCTTTTGCGAAATGGGGCGTGGATTTTATGACATGTAACCCTCACTCGATCGGGGGGCATGCGTATATCATTGTCGCTGTCGACTACTTCACCAAGTGGGCCGAAGCGATGCCTACACTAGCTTCCGACGGTAAGATAGCTGCCCAATTCATATTCAACCATATCATTGCACGTTTCGGGGTCCCGCAAGCCATCGTTACTGACCACGGTACTCATTTCCGAGATTATATGATGGCCGAGCTAACTTCAAAGTTGGGCTTACGTCACGATAGCTCAACGCCATATTACCCTCAGGCGAACAGCCAGGTTGAAGCAGTGAACAAGGTTCTAGTCACTATGCCTCAACGAACAGTTGGTATCAACAAATCCAAATGGCACCTCCAACTGTTCTCAGCTCTATGGGCATACCGGACATCTGCAAAGAGTGCAACTGGATTCACACCATTTCAATTGGTGTATGGTCTGGAAGCAACTCTTCCGGTTGAATGCGAGATTCCTTCACTAAAATTAGTTGTAGAACTTCTACCTGACACTTCTACCGAGGAAGAACGTCTTTTGTATCTGGAACGGTTAGATGAAACCCACCGCTTAGCTGCTTTAGTTATTTAAGCACAAAAGAAGCGGGTCAAAGCTCACTTTGATCAATCCGTTTCTCCACGTTCCTTTATCGAAGGAGACCTCATCCTCCTGTACGACCAAGCACATGACAAGCTTGGAGCTGGTGAGTTCCAACCTATGTGGCATGGGCCCTACATAGTAAAACGTGTTTTGAAGAATGGGGCTTATGAGCTTATAGATTATGAAGGAGTTCCGATGGCGCAGCCCAGAAATGGGCTGTACCTCAAAAAATACTATGCCTGAAGTGATTTTTGGTGTGGTGTGTGTACATAGGTGTGTTTTTCTCATTTGTGTGCATGTGTGGTGTGGTGTGCGATGTAAACATCTTTCTGCTGATCGGGTCTTCCTGATTGTGCAGATTTCCATTCGTCCATTTTTTGGTTTCGCGGATCATGCCTCCCGCAATACCAGGAACCTGTCTTCGGCGGCCTGGGTAATCTATGATCCTGTTGGTGAGTTGGTCAACCTGCAAGGTGTGTGTCTGGGACGTACTACAAATAACATCACATAATATAGTGTTGTATTAGAATTATTAATTGAAGCTGTAAACCTTGGTATCCGTGAATTGCTTGTGTATCTAGACTCACAACTTGTGGTATTACAACTGAACGGTCATTATTCGGTCAAAAACCCATCCATTTTACGTCTGTATCTGCGTATTCGTTTACTGGAAAGAAATTTTGACTATATTACATATCAGCATATACCCAGGCATATGAATACATTAACAGATGCAGTAGCTAATTTGGTATTAGATAGACATTTGCACAATTTGTAAATCATCATCACATGAAAAAGGAAAATCCATCCAGAAATAGATATGTATATATATATATATATATATATATATATATATCGAAATGTTTACATAGTGTGCGTCGCATAGAATCAAAAAATATATATGTTCATCTTAATACATCCGGAGACGACATGTCTCTCAAAAAATATGCATGATAAAAACCCCTAGGAGTCTAATCCGCATGGTGTTCATGATAGCAGGTGACTGCACGCACTAAGCATCTCAGAATTCGATGGAGACGACTAGGCACTCCCACCGTATGTCTCTGGTACGCCATCGGTACATCCGCCAGCCGGGCGTAGTCTGGGATCCCTCGGGCAATGCCCTCGAGATTCTGGATTAACTCCCCCCCCTCTGCAGCCTCTGCATGAGGATCAGGTGTGGGAAGAGTCCTCCGCGCGATAGGAGACATACCGACTGGTCTCTCGGGGCCCACGTCTGCATACATATAAAATGTGTCAGGATGAATATGTATTAACAAAAAAAAATCATAAAACATAAAAATCAAAAAGAGAAGGGGTCATACCCAACTCCTCGTCCCAATCATCTCCCTCCGGCAGTGGGAGATCTGGATCACCAGTGAAATCGATTCCTGCATATGGCCAGTCTTCCACTACGATCAACTGACGTCGCAACCACCCAAAGAACTCCGGCCTCCAGGACATCTGTTGGCCTCCTCCAACTCTGGGCATCAGTGCTACCCAACGAGCCATTCTTGGCTCTCGTGGAATCGGCTCAGCTACTATGGCCCCTTGGCCCTGGAAGATTGGTAATCATTCCAGAATGAACGATACCAGGATGGAACAGTAGCCGAGCTGTTTCAGTTTGGCCTGCTTGCACTTCGTAAGCTGTCTCTTCATGTTTATCATCACTGTTGTGGCCCAGTCAAACAATAGGGGAGTCATACACTCTGAGGCTAACAAAATTTGGGCCTTTGTGGCCTCGTACGATGCCTGCAACCTCGCAGCCCGCGTGATGGTATGCAGCACCACTCTCAGTGCCAGATCAGGAATGGTGTGGATGTCCACCTTTCCACTTCATGATCCCAGTTGTGCCCCTCGGCACACTCATGCCATCACTTGCTCCATTTTCTCACCAGACGGTCTGCTCCCTGTCAATATGGGTACCAGACCTCTACGCGATTATCCGGTTATGAAGTACACGTCAGCAACCTCCAGTTCTAACACTTGATCCCGCAACTTGAATACTTTTTCATCTGCGTCCCACATATTGATCAAGTACTGTAGGAGCTCTGGCTGAGCTCATAAACAGGGCGTGAGGAAGAACTTTTTTAGCCCACAGTTCCTGAGGGAATTCATGCAAATTTCATTTTCCATGGCTTGTTCATACTCTTCACCGTGCTCTCTCTCTTTCCACTCAATCACCATTTTGCTTGGTTTCCTGCATCAACATGGTCACAAACCCTTAATTAGATCTCTGATGAGCTTCAAATTTCATTCAAATTGATTAAAATCTCGAATTTTTAGGCGGAAATTTAGGTTCCGCCGCTGGCGCGGCTGTTTCTTGAATAGTCGCGCCAATCGATGCGGGACCTTTGCATATAAAATCTCATTGGCGCGGGTTCGTGCCGGATACCCGCGCCAATGAGCGAAGCCCTAAAAATTTAAAAAGTTGCCACAGAAGTCTAATGCATGATGGAAAACTATTAAAAAACGGATTGAAATGGAGTACAAGGAAGCGCCTCTTACCTGGAACTAACGGAACTCGGAATGGTAGTCCGGATCGGTCGCAATCGCTGTCAGAAGTTCGCACACAAATTGGACCACTGCTGCTCTTCGGTGAGGTAAAAAGTAAAAAGTAATTTTATTTTTACCATTTGACATATTTATGACTTTTTGAACTCAAAATAGGTCCTGAAAGTTATTTTTCTGAATATTTTAATATATTTTGTCGAAAATGGGTTTTACACTTGCTTTTGTGTAGCGACAGGTCTTTTATGCAACTTAGACGGTGAAACGAGTTGCATTTTATACTTTTTCGGACTCGGTAAATACACGAAAAAGTCACTCTTGAGTCATCTTTCAGCTCTTTTCTAACTCTCTAAACATGAAAAGATTGTCGAGGCCCTTGTCGTTTTCGATCTCGTTAAAGTGGACACGAATCGACATCTACCCAGTATACATTTACCCCTTTTTCGGACTGGGATGGATTATTTACGAAAAAGGAATACCCTAGCCTATCGCGACTAGGAGGTTTTCTCGAGTATTGTTTTCTACCTTTTCCGGTCCGAGGAACTATCTACGAAAAGGGACTGTTGGAGTTTACTTTTCTGCTGTCTTTTCAAACTCCCTAAATATGAAAAGACACCAAGTTCTTCCTTTGTCAGACTCGTTAAACCCTAATGAAATTGGACTCAGTTGAAATGACGTTATCTGAGTCACTCCTTCCTAGGGCTCGTTAAATGTACTAGGATGGATTCGCCCAAAGGGCGGACTTATATTACAAGCATATGCTATCCCCTTCAAGCTTGTTATCAAAAATAATTGGGGTACTTGCCAGAAATGGTGGGGGAAAATGGAACCAGTATCATTGTCGTGTCGGCAGTATGTCGCTCTTGAACATGGAACTTGTCTGCATTCGTGTCGGGTTGGGGACATCTCATCTCGTTCTTCACTTGCCTCCGTGGGTTTGGATAATCCCTTTTGACCTCTCATTTTCTCGTTGCCTCGTCACCATGACCTCTGATCCGTTGATGTCAAATACTGCCAAGTCCACTGTCGTGCCGCCAATATGTTCAAGAGAAGTTAACCTCTGCAAGTATCAACCTCCTTCTGATTTTGATATGATCATGATTCACAAAAACATTATGTTCCTCTGTTTCGTGTCGATGATGTGAGAAACATTATGGCCCACCTTCGATCAAGGTCACTTCCTGTCGACTTCAGCTCATTATCCAGGAAGCTGATCTAGAGACTCCCTTATGGTACCTTGGAGCCTGCATGCCTCAATGGCAGGTTCATCGCATTCGACGTGAGGTTTTCATCATTGGCCTCCGATCGAGTGATTCTATGGGTGTTCGACACCAGCTCATCGATTCACATGCCGTAGATTTTACCTATAGTACCTTGAGGGCCATTTTCATTATTGGTGGTTCCTCTCACGTCTGTTAACGGCTTTCATCATTGGCTGGTAATCAGACGATGTTCTCGCATGTTTGACTTCAGCTCACATATTCGCATGCTTGAACTTGTACTTTGTTCGGGTCGAGATGGAGTGCAAGACCCTGGATTGTGTCTGTTGTAATCCAGGCTGCGATATTGTGGATTATTATTTACATGACTCACTGATTGGATGGGCTTTGACCAGTACCGAGCTCATTTATCAATCCTCACCAGATGCATGTTCATGCCTTTGGATCTAGATTAGTTGTAAACTCGTTATGACCTGGCCGCGCCCATACCACGTATATATCATGTATTTGAGACATCAGTTGTACTTCTCTATGCAGGTTTTTCGACGACGGTGTTTTCAGTTGGACACGTTCTCGTAAAGCATTTCACCCCTCTCTCTCTCTCGGGCCTCATGCTTTAGGGGGCATCTGTTACACAGCAATTTGTCACCGTCCCTACAATCCCCATCCCGCACATTGGAGGGCTCATTCTGTGACCTGTGGGCAGAGTTAAGACTTAAAAATATTTTCATTCCATCCCTCTGAAGATGAGCTTTAATTTCCCTGAAGGCATCTCCCTGCAAAAAACCCTAAAAATAGCTCTTTTTCCATTGGCGCGGTTCCACAGTTCAGCCCTCACGCCAAGGAGGCAAATCCTCCAAAGAGGGCGCGCCAATTGGCGCTCTGTCATAGAGCCGCACCCACGCCAACCATATTAAGAGGTGTTTTTTAAAAATAAAAGGCGGAAGTTTCATCTTAACAAATTCCTGGACTGATATATATCTTGAGTTGGGTGGTTTGGCTACGGATTTCCATAGAGAGGAAGTGGTTTGCCACCCCTCATGGAAGCTTCCTTGATGATAGGGCCAATTTCATAATTATAGGGATCCCAACTTCCCTTCCTCCTTCTATAAAAGCTTGCCCATTTCCCTTGCAAGCTAGTTCCAGAATCTCCAAGTTCCCAAGAGCTTTCATGCTGCAAGAGCTTCTTGATTCCCTTAAGGCCAAATCCAAGCAAGGAGACTATTGCCAAGTATCCGGAGAGAGAGGCTTGTCCCATCCCTGACAGGCTTTATTGAGACATGTTGTGCTGACGACCCACTAAAGGAGAGTGTTGCGTCGAAGCTATGGTTGTATTCTTCTTTTGACCCTTTAATGATAAGCGACTATTGGTCATGGTTCCACTCTTGGTCTTGATTATGTTCATGAGTTATGTCCTCTTCGACTGACATATAGTTGTATATACTGGATTTTATGCTTGCATTTGTGTTTTTTCTTGCATGTGCAGGTGTCCGATCACGGAGATCGTGAGGATTGTGATCTGCCAGGGCAAAGGAACGGGAGCACCACCTCTTCTACAGACAACAGTGTTGGATTCCAGGTAAGCCTTCCTCGCAAGTCGGTTTATTTACGATTAGGAACCTGCACTGTAGCGTGTTTGATTGTTACTAGACCCGATCTAGGCTAGTAGGGATCGCCTCTGTCAGCAGAGGGGATTTACCTCCTCAACACCCACCCAAGTATGGAATGTTATTATCTCGCTCATAGGGAGCCAAATTATAGGGATCTTTACAATTGGACATGTCATATGCTACCATATCAGATTTTTTCCAACCAAAGAAACTCTATAGGGAAACATTGATGAAATATATGGTGAGTAATGCAGGAAGATCAATAAATTACCCAATTTACGCTACACCTACTGACCTATTTTCATTCATCTTATGTAACTTTGAAACTGAAAATGAAATCAAAACTGAACTAAAGGACAAAAAGAAAACACAAAAAAATGAAAATATCTTTCATGAATATTTATGGCATTTAGATTTTGATGGCTCAGTAAATAAACTAGGAGCAGGAGCAGGAGTTTGGATAACTAATATGGAAAATAATCATGCAGAAGGCCATGCTTTCAGACTAAATTTTAAATGTACCAATAACATGATTGAGTATGAAGCCCTCATTTTAGGACTCTAAATTATCATAAACTTAGGAGGCAAAAGAATATCAATAATGGGATATTCATAGTTGATTGTAAAACAGATAAAATGAGAATATTCTGTTTATAATCCTAGACTAGGCCAATATAGAGAAATTGTATTAGATTTGATAGATGAATTGTTGGAATGTAGTTTTTCTGCAATACCAAGAAAGAAAAACATACAGACACACTCCTTAGCAACTTTTTCTAGTAACTGTAATTTTCCCTTTCAACCCAATCATAAGTATCCTGCAGAAGTAAAACACAGAACAATAATTTCAGATAACCTCAAATATTGGCAAATTTTCTCACAAGATCAATAGATTTACCATTTTATGAATAATGAAGGTGAATTTCATAATTGTAAAATAGACACGGACTGTACATTAGATCATGATTTAGATAGTGAAATTGATTTAAATAATATAGATGTAAATAAAGTAAAGTTTTCTAAACCCACTAAATTTAGTCAATCAGATATAGATAACTTAGAGAGAGTAGAAATTGATGGATAATTGATAATGAATCTGATATATTAAATCTCAAAGATAATTTCTTACCAAAAGGTTTAACCCCTTTAGAAGATTTATTCGACTCAAATGATGTTGCTAGAAAACCCAAAATGGAGCCACTTAGATCTGATATTGAGGATTGTAACATAGGCACAAAGTTAAAACCCAAGATGATCAAACTTTCCAAACCCTTAACTCAATAAGAAAAAGAAAAATATATTTCTCTTTTCAAGGAATTTCAAGATGTTTTTGCTTGGAGTTATGAGGACCTAAAATCCTGTGACACCAACATAATACAGCATAAAATCCCTATAAAAGAAGACCAAAAGCCTTTTAAACAAAATTTAAGAATGATCAACCCTGTTTTGATGTCTTTGATTGAAAAAGAGGTAAAAATAATGTACGATGCACAGATAATTGCACCAATCAGATATTCTAATTGGGTTTCTAATCTAGTTTCCACCAGAAAAAAGACAGGAGAAATTAGATTATGTGTTGATTTTAGGAATCTAAACAAAGTGTCCTTAAAAGATAATTATCCTTTACCAAAAATGGATCACATTTTACAAAAGGTAGTTGGTTCTTCTAGGATTTCACTTTTAGATGGATTTTCAGGATACAACCAAATTTTAGTCCAACCAGAGGATCAAGCCAAAACAGCTTTTACTACTCCTTGGGGAACTTTTATGTATGTAAGAATTCCTTTTGGTTTAATGAATGCAGGGGCTACCTTTCAAAGAGCTATGGATATAGCCTTTTCAAAGGAAATTCATGAATTCTTAGTGATTTACTTAGATGACATTACTGTATTTTCTAAGACTGATTCTGAACATTTGGATCATCTTAGACAAGTCTTTATTAAATGCAGAAAGTTTGGAATTTCTTTAAACCCTAAGAAAACCTTATTTGGATTAGAATAAGGTAAGTTACTATGATACATAATATCAAAAGAAGGAATTAGAATAGACTCTGCCAGAATAGAAGCAATTCTTAACATTTGTCCTCCCAGGAACATAAAAGTGTTACAAGATTTTCTAGGTAAAATTAACTTTTTAAGAATATTCATCTCCAATTTAGCTGAAATAATCAGAGAGCTTAACAACATGCTTAAAAAATATTCAATTCTTAAATGGACTATTGAGGCCAAACAATCATTTGAATCTATCAAACAGGCTTTAACAAAAACTCCAGTCATTATAAGTCCTAACTTTAAAAATGATTTCATCATTTTTTCATTTGCTTTAAAGCACACCATTGATGTAGCTTTACTACAGAAAAATGGCCAAGGCTATGAACAGCCCATATCTTTATTTAGCAGAACACTTAGAGATGCCATTTTGAAGTACAATATCATGGAGAAATGGGCCCTAGCTTTGGTAAAGGTCATTAAAGATTTCAGAGTGTACAATATTTATTCTCACATCATTGCCTATGTTCCAAATGCAGTAGTAAAAGATATTCTAACTTAGGATGGTCTTGATAGAAGAAGAGGTAAGTGGATTGCCACAATTTTGGAATATGACATAGAGATAAAATCCACTAAACTTATAAAAGGTCAAGATTGAGCCAAACTCATGGTTGAATCAAATTGGCATGCCATAGACATAAATTTTATTGCCCAAGTAGATGATTAGGAAGAGATGGTGACTCCAGAGATCAGTGAAGCCTTTTCAGATTCGCCATGGTATGCAGATATCATATTTTTATTACTAAACTTACAAGCTCCTCCTGGATTATCAAGAAAAAAGGCTAGATTCTTAAAGCTTAAGGCAATAAGATTTTGTATATTAGACAATGTACTTTTTTGGAAATATCATAGTGGTATTTTGTTAAATTGTTTGTTAAAAGAAGACGCTGACAAAGTATTACAAGAATTTCATGCGGGTGACTGTGGAGGACATCTCTACTGGAAGACTACTGCAGACAAAATCCTAAGAGCTCGTTTTTACTGGCCTACTTTGTTTGCAGATGTAAAAGGGTATTTGACCTCCTGTCACAAGTGTCAAATATTTGAGGGAAATAAAAAGCTCTTACCATTTCCCTTAAAACATATCTCAACAGAAATGACATTTCAACAATGGGGTCTTTACTTCATTGGTGAAATTCACCCTCCATCATCAGCTCAACACAAGTGGATTCTGACAGCCACTGACTATTTTACCAAGTGGATCGAAGCCATACCCTCTAGGAAAGCCACTAACACTGTCATTATTTCCTTTTTAGAAAGAAACATACTTTACAGATTTGGATATCCCTAAAATATTATCACTGACAATGCAGCTGCATTCAAATCTGAAAGATGATTGACTTTTGCCATAAATATCACATTACCCTAGGCCATTCTACTGCATATTACCCTCAAGGTAATGGCCTAGCTTAATATTCCAATAAGAGCCTTGTAAATATCATAAAGAAGTTACTAGAAGATAACAAAAAGACTTGGAACAAGAAATTAGTCAATGTATTATGGACAGATAGACTTACTACCAAAAAGTCTATTGGTACATCTCCTTACCAGCTTGTTTATGGAATGGATGTTTTTTTTTTCCATCTTCATTAGGAGTACCAGTAATGAAGATTATCCAAGAATTATAGGTTGAAACAAATGACATTCAAAGAAGGATTAACCAAACCATTCACTTGCAGCAAACAAGAGAAGAGGTTTATCTTTAGTCTCAAGTTATCCAGGATAAGATCAACAAATTTTTTGATAAAAAGAGTAAATAAAATGATTTCTACATTGGAGACAAAGTGTTAAAAAGGGATTCAAAAAGAGAAGAGAAGGGTAAACATGCAAAATTTGATTTTCTATGGAAATGACCTTATGTTATTTATGGTTACAGAGGTAACAATGTTTTTTTTCTGAAAGAAATGGATGGATCAGATTTCCTAGGTGGACCAGTCAATGGCATAATGTTGAAGCACTGCTACTCCTCAGAGACAAAAAATAATTAGTTCTATTTACTTTAACCATTATACATAAATATTGAATATTTTAGATTGGATTGGATGTTTTCCTAACAGAGTTGAAGCCCGAAGAGAAGGCCCTAAGCTTTGAGAGGTAAAATATCATAAATATGAAATAACTGCAGAGATCAGAAGATATTTTCAAGTTAATCTCAGTCAAAATTCAAAGGCTACTAGTTTTAAAGTTCTTGACATTTCACCAGGAAATGTCATCCCCATGTGGAGCCATTGTTAGGGTCCTATAATAATAGGGTTCATAATTTTTTAATTGACTTTGATAGTCTTGTAAATATGTACATACCTTGCTTTCTGCAAGTTGTTTTCCCATATTTGAAAATAATAAAAAATGAAAAGAGGGTAAAAGTCCTAAAAGAAAGATCAAAGGACTTTGAAAAGAAAACATCAAAAAGAATAAAAATGGACCCCAAAAAAAAAAGAGATAAGAATAAGACATGAAAGTGAGCAAGTCAAAATGCCACTACTATTTAATTTTACTGCAAAATTAATGATTATGTGCAGATTGTTCAAAATTCCATAATCCATGATCAGTTAAATAGCTTAATCTTAACTTTTCATATTTTGAATTTCATGTTTTAGATAGAGAATAAAGATATGTCAAACAATTTAAACTTGACAAATTAGTAGATAGATAGAGAATAAATGAGAAGCTCAACAGTTTAATCTAAACCCTCGAATGAAATAATCTTAGAATTAGATAGATTTATGCTTTAAAAGAAAATTGGATTTAGGGTTGCAAGATTAAATGCACCCATGCAAATGAAGTAAAAAATGTTAGAATAATGATGGGTAGGTAAAAAACAGTTCTGCAAGGCATGTAATAAAGCATCATCAAGCAAATTACTAATTTCCCCTCCCCCACAATGATCCAATATTTAAAACCTTCAGCTAAAGAGGCTCAGAGCATTTCTCTGACTTCTATTGGGACCGGACCCAAGGCTTAGTAACTGATTGGTTAAAAATATTGGATTCCCTTCATAAAATCCATTTCCTTAGCATATTCACTCTTTTCCTAAGTAAAGCACCCTTTTGCTTAGAAAAGTAAAATCCTCTCTTAATTAATTTCATTTTCATCCAAAAACACTAAAAAACACATAAAATACATTTTATCTTAAGTTTATGTGTAAATATCAAAATGAGATAATTTTATGCTAAAATGCCTATTTTACACTTTACTTAGTTTATTTTTATGTATTTTCATTTCATTACATTTCATTTCATATTATTTTTTTAACATAAATTATTAAATCCCTTTAAATTACCCTTCCCATATATTTATTAACTCATTTTATTTAAAATATCCCAAAAACCCCTTATTTAAACATGAACCTATGGTTTATATTTGCCATGTGCTAAATATAAATCCTGCTCTTTTCCCCATAGGTTAAAAACAAAAATATTAAAATCTCGCTCCAATAGACATAAAACATTTGTTAATGTTTTATACACCATGTTATTACATACCCCGCCAATCAAATAAAACATTAGTTTTATATTAAAACATATGTTTTAATATTAAAACTAACCCTACCATATAAAAATCCCAGGCCCCACGTCCCACTGCTGATCAATTGCCTATTCAATCACAGTCGTTCGCACTTATCCTCCCAGATCCGACGATCATCGCATGATATCGCATTTTAACTTGCACGAACATTAGCCATTTCAAATTTTGCAAAATGGGTGGTTTGGCACCCTTCTCTCTCCTCCACGCGGCAGCATATCTCTGGATCGCATTCAATCCAACGAAAACAACTTACTGCCCAAACCCACGCGATAACCACCACCAGTTTTCTACCTTTGAAGCCAAAACCGCTTCCGCTCTGATATGACATGCATTCAATACCGACTTGTTTTGACCTAAAAACATTATAAACCTTCATATTGCGTTGTTAAAACCTTTTTTCTACATTATGTGCATATTTATCCTTCTGAATGAGAAATGAAGACCCGATACACCATTTTTACGCCCAGATAAGCAGAAAAATCCACCATAGTTGTTGTCAAATATTACTGGAAGCTTCAGTTCGACTTCCAGAGACCTTCAAAATCCATTAGAACTTGTCTGACACCTCTAAACCCAGTTAAAGACCCAAATACCTGCACACACAGGTATTCTTCAAAATAAAATGACATGTTTATCATTTGAAAAGGAATTTCTGAGAAATTAAGCTTAGAGAATCCCATTTACCCAAAGAAACACCCTTTTAGTTGCCCGAAAAGAACAAATTCATTGCAAAAACCTTGAAAAAACCCCTGTGTCGATACTGCATCTGGTTTTAAAATTAAAATTGAGTATATTAACCTTTGCAAACCTAGAAAAACCTCCTATTTTATCCAGAAATCTTTTACAGGTGACCTCGACCCTTTTGTGCCCAATTTTAGCCAGTTTCAGTCCAATTTGTCTAAAAAAAAGCAAAGGAAACCCTTGTTTCTCATTTCTTGTACCTATAAAGAGTCTAAAAAATCCAGTTTAAAATTCAAAATTGAAGGTTGAAACCCAAGAAAAATCCAAGTTTGTGCCTATTTCTATTTAAATAACCTATGTCAAAGTCAAAAACACTTTTGTAAACAATTTAAACTTACATAAGAGTTCAAAAAAACCAAATATAGAGTTTCAATTATCCAGAAAGTCCAAAAGATGTCAAAATCAAATCCACCAGTGTCTTCCAAGACTGTGATTATTGTAAATCTTTTACAACCTCTTGTTGTAGACATTGAACATACACCCTTAGCAGATGTGGATTATAAAATAGCAGATCTAGTAATAGAGTTTAATATGTTAGACCTTCATTGTTGGAGTTACGAAAATTCATTGGATCAAGTTGAAGAAGTCCAAATTTGGGAGTCAAACCTACCCAAATATGTTGTTCCTCTCACTCATCAATGTCCAAAGGTTATTAGGATGTGTCAGGCCTATTATTCACCTAAACAAATAGCAATGGTAAATGAAAATAAAGAAGTATTGTTCACAATCATTGTTGAATCAATAAACCAGATGCTACATTTCAAACCAAATCCCAAAGCAGTTCCCTTATCAATAGAAACACTCACCAAGCTTTACATTGGTCTTGATTTTCCCAAAATATTTCAAATCTTTCAATTGTTCATGCCTTTACATGTTGAAATTCTACAAATCAACTCTCCTTACTCTACTTCAAAATTTCTTGAAGGGTCTAGGCATTTCATATCCATGTTGTCCTTTATCCTAGGGTATTTTACAGATGAGTCAATCTTAGGTTTTCTATCTACCTTTGCATCAGGACAACCTCCTTTTTTCATTTTCAATTATGTTGAGCACATAGCTGATAATATCCATGATCAGCTTGTCAAATTTCCAACTGAAGGAGTATTTAGGTATACATCCTTTCTTTTCCATATGTTCTTATATTTCCAAGCAGATAAGTTTCCAATAACACTTCAGACGCTTGATATAAAAGAGAACCCACTTTCAGTCATATTTTGGACATCTTTGATCATAAAAGAGTCCACAGAGTTCAGTTATGCAGAGTTTACAGATTACTTTATTCATCCATAGATAAACATGTTAACAAACATAGTACAGCCAAGAATCAGTGATGACATAAAGAAAATTCTACAGCTATCAGAGAAAACTAAAACTGGAGATTGGTACTTATATCAAAACCATATAGAAGTCAGAGTATTTGGGTCTAATATTTTACCTTATAAACTACCTAAGTATGTGCCACTGAGATTTTTTTCCTTGGAGTACATCAAGCAAATTCTCAATTCAGATTCAATCAATTTTTTGGCAGCCAAAAAGAAGACCCAATTTAAGTTGAAAAATTAGATAGGACCATTTATTTGTAATCATAAACATGCAACATTAGAAGCAGCAAAACAGTTGTTGGAGTACAAATTTGAATTTAGCTTCTTATGGAATTATGACCCTAAGGGAATTCTCAGCAAAAAGAGGGTTAAGTGCAAACTGACACTTTATATTCATGAAAAAAGACCAGAGATTGAGTAGTATGCTAATCAAATAGAGTGGTTAGAAAATACCTTGACTGAAGCAGTAAGACAGGGTGATACTAGTCACACCTTAGAAGCTGTAAATCAAGGAGAGAAAGCTACTAAGAGAGTCAGAGAAGAAGGAACTTACACTGTTGAGACAACTGAAACTAGGTTTAAATTAAGGTATAACAAAAATCCTAGGATCAATCCAGTTGATAAAGAAAAAGTGACCAGAGAAGTGGAAGATACAGATGTTCCAAAGACAAACACAGATGCAGCAATAGTCATTATAAATGAACCAACCACAAAGATTCTTAATAAAGAGCATCCTGATAATTCAAACAGTCACGTAATAAAAAATCAACAGAGTATGGAGGCATCCTCCTCATAGCCAGCAGAGGATAAAGATCTTAACATCAGAGAGAAATATAAGCAGATAAAGACAAAGAATGAAGAAATAAAAAATGAGATCTATTCTCAGTATTTGAAACAAACACCAGGTATCCAAAATATACTTCTATCAACTTTTGATTATTCAAAAAAGAATTTGACTATGTCAGTGTTTCAACCAACAGTCAAGACTCCCAAAACAGTGGCAGATTACAAAAAACTTGATCTTGAAGTACCAACAAAAAGTATCCATGCACTAGATCAAATTGAATTTCACAGGAAAACATCTGAGATGTTATATTCTACCATAACTACAAATGCCATGAGTGTCAACAAGCTCCAGAATACAATAATAAATATGAGAGATCAAATGAAAGTTGACAAGGCTTCCTCATATGCTAAAGATATTAGGATTAAGTCTTTAGAAGAGTTGGTTATTCAAGTAGAATATGATCCTGCTAACATCAAAGCAGTAGAAGAGTTAGTGAAGAAAAAGAATGATGATATTATAGCACTGAGGAAACAGCTCAAGCTTCCACCAACTGAATATCCACAAACCAAAGAAATAGTGCAAGAGAAAATCCAGAAAGATGATATGATGAACATAATTTTACAATTGACAGCACAAATAAAAGAAATGGAAATCCAAATGGACAAGCTTGTCCATAAAAGAAAAATTACAAAATCATAGGAAAATCCTATAGTAATTCCCATGGTAACTACAGTTGTGCCTTCAACTCTTGCAGAAGAGTTGACACCAAAAGTACCACTGGCTACTGCAGTGCCAGTAACCTCATCCACTACTTCAGCTACAGAGTCATCTACATCAAAAATGCAGCCAACAGATGAGGCTAGTAAACTAATTAATGCCATGGAAGAAATGTCACTTCAAACCAATGAAATCAATAGGTTGAAGAAAGTGATTGACAATCTTGAATATACTAAGAAGCTAGCCCAAATCAATGCCAAAACTCATGAACAAAGGGAAAACAGGTTAAATGTTGAGTTGAAGAATCTACAAAAGGATTTAACCTTGAAATAACCAATGTCTTATGTGAAGAATCGGTTATGGAGTAAAATCATTGAATCCGTCAATGATGTTTAGCCAACAATACAGGTAATTGATGAGCATAGGGATTTACTGAAGGCATCACAAGCAGAGATTTAGAAAACAAAGGTTGAACTAGGAGCCAAACCTGAGCAGGCCCTAGAACTAATCAATTTTTTTAATAGGAAGAACAAGCAAGAACTTGAAGAGATAGAAATTACTGATAGAACAGAGACAATCCTAGAAATAAGGAAAGTAATTTCAAAGAAGAATTTAATGAAGTAGCTAGAAGAAAAAAGTGAAAACATGAACATAGCTATAACCAAATCCATGGTCAAATTTGAGACCTTGAGGCAAAAAGGTTTTCCAAACATCCTAGTTATTAATGATAAACTCATACCACCAAAGGACTACAACAAAAAGATAAGGGATTATGAAAAAGAGCAGGTTAACAAAACAGAAGGGCAAGGAATTCCTACAGGGAAGGTTTTACATAGAAGTTTTGAAGACTTGTTTTATCTACAACATGAGATAAAACACTTTTATAAAACCAACATTTGCTAGATACACTAAGGCAGATGAGAACTTTAGGAAGCTGAAAAAGATAAAAAAATCCTAATGATGAATCTTGGGAATCACTCACTGACTTACTGTAGAAGTCAAAATGCAAAGAAAAAGATGAAAACAGTTTGCTGATTATTTTTTACAGTCAAAACATAAAATTACAGCAGTAAAGCAGTTTTTACAGAATTTAAAGTGTATCAGAGGTAAATAGTATCAAAGATAAAGAGTATCAGATATGAATATAATATTTCAAAACAGATTTGAAATATCATTGCCAGCAAAGAAGACACCAAGGCAGTCAGTTAAACCCAAACCACAACAACATTTTCTATTTTATTTGGATAAATAGGACAGTTTGCTAAGTTGTTAAGCAGTTTTCACTATTTTGTTGTAAAAGATATTTTATTTCCTTAGAAAAATCCTATGATTATTCTAGGATATTTTGTAAACATTTTTGTATATATACTTCACCCTTTGAAGTATTATTGTGGAATAAATTGTTGAAGATTTCTATAGTCATTTTTGTTGTACCTGAAGGGTTTCTTTTAGCAAGTTCAAGCCGCAGACTAGATCAAAGCCATAAGCATCATATTTTAGGATTCATGTGATGAACCATTGAATTGAAGTACTTTATTATGTCATTGTTTGTCTTCTTATGTATTACATACTTTATAAATGTGTTCTAAATTTGAATGATAAATCAGGAATATTATTACAAGATTTGTTAAAAGCACCCTGTCTTTAACTAGTTATCATTTCTATGTTTTCTGCTGATTTCTAGAGTAGGGAACCCTTAATTTCTCCCTCTTTCGAATGACCCCTATCTACTCCTTTCTTATCCGGATCGAATAATCATTGATTGCTCTTTATCCCGATCAAACCACTTCACCAATAGCTTTCCTAGATCTTCAATGAATTGTTTATCTTGCCCTGAAAACATTTGACTTTTTGACCTTGATCCTAGTCATGTCTACTTGACATTTGACTCCTTAGCCCAATGGACAAACAGATCTCTCACTATCCATCTCATTAAGTGATTTTTTCCCACCAAACCAAACCAAATTTTCACATCATAACTGTTGGGGTTCCCATGTTTTGGCCAGATTGGCAAGACCAAAAGATGAGACAACATGAGAACTACTTTTGGGCCTTGGGATCTAGCCCTCCTGGACCCGGAGAGGGATCTCTCCAAATAGAGCAAAGAATGATATATCTTTGATGCTCAAGATGAGATGTTAGGCTAGTTATGAAGCACAAGGGGTTTTAAATCGTTTGGTTGAAGGGTTGCTGGGTTGGTCACGAGATCACGAACATGAGAAAGCAATGGGAGAAAAGGAACAAGGCAGCAGGACATTTCAGCAAAGAGGATAGGCCTAGACAGTGCCATCCATTGAGCTATGGAGTCATGAAAGGAAATTACTTGCATCCACTAGCCAAGGCTTTCAAAGGGCAAGTCATCTACACTAAAGGATCTTTTAGGCAGATGATGGAATGGAACATTAAGGAAGGAACGTGAAAGAAGGAGAACCACCCAATTTCTGTCTATAGATCAGGTTAGAGGTCATTTAACTCCAAACCTGCTTGGACATACTCTAAGGCAGCTCTCAAAGGGGGACATAGGGGCTGCTTATAGATCGGACCAGAGGTCATTTAACTCCAGGTCTACTTTAGCAACTCCAAGGGAAAGAACAGAGATAAATCTAACAAAGAAGCATCCAAGAAGCAAACCCTCAAGTTCATACATCAGCCGTAGGCAATAACATCCGCTGCACTGGTTAAACCACGTGAATTCACTCTTAGACAGCACACAAAGCAGAAAACATTAAAGGTAGGGAGAGCAGGAAACATAGGGCACCTAACAAGGGTGAATCCTATGTTATACTTCTGTTTCCTACCAGAAGAACATGAAACAGTATGAAAATGTAATAGACAGAGTTAGAAAAACATCACCAATAGCAATAGACCAGGATCCTATGAAATGTGCTTTGATTAATTGATGCAAAACCAGTCATATACAATAAGCCCAATGGCTAATACAATCCAGACTTTCTCCTCCCAGCCTATTACATAAAACTACTCTGCTACTCCCTCCCAGGACTGTTCTAACAGTCGGAATGAATCCCACTAACAGCAACAGCCGAACAACAACAACAACAACAACCTTTACATTATGTTCTCGGGGATTTCTTATAGGAGAAGCGGAAGAAACAGAAGCAGGTGAACAAATAAATGAGTTTCATTAAGACAGTAAGGCGGAAGTGTTCACGCCCATACCACTTAATGGCTTTATGCGACATTGCTTGTACTCTGTGATCTGTCTGGGGAGTCTCTGTTAGGCCGAGATCGACCTCGGATATTTATTTGGGGTCATTTCTGGTGCTTGGAGCTCTGCGCTAGCCTTCTGAATAAATGAAATGGGTGAAAGATCTGCACGGCTTCTCCATTCCTCCATTACTGCGGCTCAGGCAGTCTTTAATGAAGCTCCTGTCTGTGTATTTAAATGCTTATGGGCTCGAGGAGGCATGGAGATTCCTTGTAGGAGGATGTCTTTCTGGAGAAGAGTACTTCTGTTGATATTTAAACACAGATAAGACTCTTTGTGTGCTTAAGTCTTCAAACTGTGCTTGAATCCTTTGAACATGGGATTATAACCATTAATCTTCCATTACCAGCTCAAATCCCTTCTAACCCGCCTCTGCTGTCCTGTTTGGCCGCTGAAAGGCCTCTCTGTGACTGCTACACAATGAAGCAGCTTGTTACAACACTCGGGCGGTGGTGGTGGAGGAATTGCTTCAGAGGCCTGTTGGAGCGGAGGTGGAACAGTTGAGAGCGGCGGAAATGATGAAGAGTGGTGGAAGAACATTTTGTTAGTGTAAAAGCCCCACAGTTATCTCTTGGGCGAATCGCAAAGGAAACATAGAAAACAATGGTGCGGAGCCGTGGAAGCGGGACCTGGCCATGGTGGAGGGTGATTTACTAAACCTTAATGTAAAACACAAAGGTTTGAATAATGGAGGAAATACAAAGAAAATGCACGAAATACAATGAAATGCGGTAGAAGGATCGTACGAGGTGGGACCCAACGGAGGCGGAGGGCGATTAGATCTGAACCATCGGATCCAGGGGAGGATCAACGGCCGAGATTGAATCGGAACCATCGCAATCGGGGGTAACAAAGGGTGACACACATAAACTTTTCCGATTGCGATCAGGGAAGACGAGCGATGACCGTTGGATCTGGGAGGAAACGGACGGTCCAGATGTAATCGGAACAATCGCAATCGGAGGGGCACAAAGGGGAGACACTCACAAACCTCCGATTGCGATCAGGCGGGGAGAGCGATAGCCGTCAGATCAGCGTGGAGGATGGACGGCCCTGATTGAATCGGGAGATCGCAATCGGGAGTCAGACAAAACAGTTTGCGATTGCGATCGGAAGGGGACCAGCGATTGAGCGCTGACCGTTGATGTAGCGGGGAAACGGACGGCGGAGATTTAATCGGGGGGAAGGCAGAAAGACTTGTAATCAGAGGAAATGGGAAGTGCGATGTTCGTTGGATCAGCAGGGGAATGGACGGCCAGGACTTAATCGGGAGACGAGAGGAAGGACTTGTGATTGCAATCGGAGCGGCGGATGCAATTAGCGCAGGACTGTTGATCTGCGCGAGGGATCAACGGTGGGGGATGCGATCGGAGGATCGGGAGAAGGACTTGTGATTGACGATCGGGAGGGGAAATGCGATTGAGCGCTGGCCGTCAGATCGCGGGAAGGATGAACGGTCGGGATGCAGTCGGGGGATCGCGATCGGAGGCAGGAAGATAGGACTTGCGATCAATCGCATCGCAATCGCTTGCGATGGACCGATCGGAGGGTGCACTTAACATGTTCCGATTGCGATTGGGCGGGGGCTGCGATTGGCGCATAGCCATCTGATCTTGATAGATCGACGACCCAAAACTCATCGTGGGACTTATGTGTTTAAACAATCGCATCGGGGGTTTTTCGCTTTTACAAAGGATTTACACCCGCCCGACTCTCCGATTGCGATTGGCCCCCAAGGCTTAAGCGCTTGGTCTTGGGTGACGGACATATGTGGGGAAGTGGTTGAAGGGGCTTGCGGTAGAGGGGCTAGGCCCTATTATATGGTCGGAAAGTGGGTTTTAGCCCATTTAAATGGAATTTGAAGGCCACGGAGGGGAACGATAGAGGAGTAATGGAGGAAAATGGCCAACAAAGGTTAGGGGAAGTGTTCAAAGGGGGTTGTGGGGGGATTTGAAGGGTAAATGGGAAAATAGAAGGGGATACAAAAGAGAAGCTGAGTGGGGGTAAATAAAAGGGAAAAGGAGGCCTTTGGGCATTTCTTCACAAACAGAGAGGCTTTGTAAGGGAAATCAGCAGAGGGGATTTCATCAAAGGACAAAAGGCACAAAGAGGCTTCAAGGATGATGTGTTTGCAAGGGAAATGCATTCCTTGAAGTCTCAACAACAATTCAGCCCCCTGTTTGCTTGTCAAAAATTTCATAGGGGGCTAACAATAACTAGCCTAATATCATATAATCAAAACAAAGTTAAATCTTACAGAGAGAGCCATCTCTGAACCCTAAGAAGGTTAGATCTTAGAGTTTAAAAGTTTGTCTTTGGTTACTTCTAATGTTCTTAGACTTTAAATCAAAATCTCACAACTTAAGAATTATTAGAGTGACAACACCACACATACTCTAATCTCAAATCTCTCATTTTTTCTTTGTATTACAATGGCACTGGCCCATTCTTCTTCCTCAACTGGAAAAGTGAGGCATGCTTGCAGCATTTTATCTTTCTTTGCTTTAACTTTTTCCTTTACTCTTGGATTTAGGTGGTTAGGCCTATGTTTTACTGGTCTTGTGTCTGGTTTTAAGACTATGCGCATTTCTCCCATGTCTCTTTTAATCCCCTTGAGCTCAGCTACTGAAGATGGGAATAAATCTTCATATTCTTGTAATAGGTCAAAGATTTCCTTTGTTGTTTCTTCATCCCAGTAATCTCCAATAGATGCAATTTTGGATTTCTCTGTCGTTCCAAAGTTCAACTTCTTTGTCTTCAAGGTTAACAAGTGTAGACCTTTTGTGGTAGGTTCCTCTTGTATATCTTGCTCCTCCTCTTTCTCTTCAAAGTATAAGTGTCGGAGATTCTCTAAGTCATCATCATCCATCTCGCGATCTATCTGTTTACATGATCTGATTCTTTGATTTTTTGTTTTGAGAGCAGTAGTTCTTTATCTTCTTGAATCTCTGGAAAAAATAGTACTCTTCTTATGGCTTGGAGTGCATCTGTAATTGGTTCTATTTCTCCCTTGAAATAAAAACATTGTGTGAACCTTTCCGCAACTACTCACCAGGTGCCAATTCCTCTCTTCTTTTCCTCCGTCAAATACCAAGCCTGTGGAATTGTGTGTAGCGAATGTATGAAATTGTGCATCTATGGATATTCTGGATACCCTGTTTTCTTCCAATTATATTCACAATTCCTTAAATGTTCTATAGGATCAAAATCCTCTTGGTACTTTTCGATAATTTGTGGTCCTAAAGCTTCTTGGAATCTAGTTCTTAGTGCTATTGCAACATCTTCCCAATGCGGAAGAGAGTTGCAATGATTGACCCATCATCTTGCTGGCGTGGATTGTAGTGCTACATCCATAAGAAAGACTCTATGTTCTATTGGTACTTTTTCTTCTACTTCTGCAATAAATGTATTTACAACATGCATATTTGATAGAGTCGGATATCCTCTTACCTCGGTACCAATCTAGTTTACTCCCCGAATGTTAGCACATCTTTTACTGTTGGTTTCGTACCCTCCTTGTTTCCAATCATCCCAAGCTATTTATGAGCCCAAATTTGAACTCTGAACACTTCTCCAGCTTACGATCCCTCTCGTTGTTGGATTAATATAATCTTCTCTCTTTCTGCCGTCATCTGGTAGAGTTGGTCGAGAAGTTGAGCATCCTCTCTATTGTCAACAGTCTCTGTATATCGAGGTCCTTGATATGGGTAAAGTGGTTGAATTACCCTGACTTCCCCGTCTTCAAATATCATCAATTCCTTTTTCAAATCAATCACTACATAATTCTCGAAGGCCCAATCTATCCCCAGTAAAGCAAGATAGGGATTTTTTTCCCCCATGATGTCTATTACCTCAAAATCTGTATATGTTTTCACTCCTACGACATCAACTTCGACTTCTTCTAGCCTTCCTATGGGTACAATATAGTACTGATTTTTCATTCAGAGTTGTATTGGTGAGTATGTCAACTTTGACCTCCCTAGTGCTTCCCATGTCTTTCTAGGTAGAACGTTGACATCTGATCCTAGATCGAGCATTGTATCTTTGATTTGAAATCCCACGACTTGTGTATTCACACAGAATTCCTTTCCAGTTCTTCTCTTGTTTCTTTTTATTTTTCTTATGTATTTTTCTGTTGAATTTCGTGACTCTCCCGGTTCTGCGTTTTCTTGCACCACCAACTCTAGATTTTGTTTTAGTTGTTCCAGCATTGGTGCATTGGTTACAATTTTCAGGAACAGTCAGAACCATTCCTCAATCAATGTGCTTGTATGAGTCTCCTTCTCTTTTTCAAAGTTCGGTTGTGGAAGCTCAATACCTCTACTCCCCCCTATCTGGGAAAATGTTTCCATTGCCTCCTTAAAATATTGCTTCTGTCTATCCGATCTGAAAGCGTTCTTTGGAGATGCGGACTTGATCAGTTTTATTGAGTCCATACTCTGTGCATCCTCCCCTATTTTCTTCCCTCCCCGGGTTATTATGGCTACGCTTTGCATGGGCTGAGCTTCTACTATTCTCGGTTCTGCATTTACCATATTAACTCATATTTGTTTGGCTCTTTCCTCCCACCTTTTAATCAACTCTGGACAGTCTTCAATTGCATGTGTATTAACTCTGCATTAAGAGCACCATGGTCTTCTGGGTAGCGGACATTCCCTTGCTACATGCCCTTCTTGATCACAATTATAGCACCATACTGGTCCTCTTCCTCCGATTATGCCACCTCTCATTCCTCTTCCTCGGCCTCTTGGAGTTTCGTTCACTCTATAAGATGGTCTGTCCAGTCATTCTGCTAGTGCATCGAGGGCTCTACGTTGCTCTATATTATGCGTTGTAGAAGCGCAAAATTCATAGTATATATTTTTTGGAACATTAGAATATTTTTTCAAAATTGGACATAGTCGTGGAGGATGACCAATACCTTTGCATATTTCACAGTAGTCGATTGCAGTCTGATTTTGTTGAGTGGGGAACCCTGGAAAGTGGGGTTGCGGTTGGTATAATCCTTGGGTATTTATCTGTGCAACTCCCCCAACTGGTGGAGCCCCATGTGTCCCTATTGCTAAAGTTCCTGCATTTTTTCCTCGCAACCTCAGACATTCTGTGGCCATGTGTCCTTCCATCAGGCAATGGGTACACCACACGTTGGGCCTTGTAGGTCGTATTGGTTGAATGTCTTTCAACTTCTCCGTTAAACTGGCTATCTGATGTTGTAGCCCTAATATGGAAGGGTCTTGTACTATTGCTTCTCCTTTGAACTCTTGCGGATATCCCGCCATAGCTTCTATTTTCATGGTTTGCTCAAGAGCATCTTGCAAGGTATTGATATTTTGTTGCATCAATGGAGTTCTTATAAATGAGAGGAGTGCTTTAATAAACCAATCTCATTGGTGATTTGGATCGATTGGGTAAATTAGCTTCCCAATCGCATCCTTGAACCTTCTCATCAGGTCCCAAGGTATTTCTCCTTCCCGCTGTTTGATTTCCCACAACTCAGATAATCCTTGCTGATCTATCTGAGGTAATTTAAATTCTTTGACAAATTGTTTCTTCACATCATCTATCGCTGGGTTTTGATGAGGTTCTGACCATTTAATGAACCAGCGAAGAGCTCTCTCTCTTAGAGTAGTCTGGAACTCAAACAGCTTAACTGCCTCTATTGTTTGTCGAGACCTCCATATTGCTTCACAGAGATACCAGTGTTTCTCCACATCATCGTTAACTCTCTCGGAGAGTTTTGGGTATCGGGTGAACGACCCCGCCATATTTCCTTGTATGGGTGGTACTAAAATAAAAGCTCTACTTCCTCACTGAGAGATTGTACTACCAGCACTGTAGGTAGTAGATATATGTACTGTAGACTTAACACTACTCAACTTGCTAAATTCCTGTAACTTAACAAAAATTTTATCAGGTGGGTGATAGAGTACCAGGGGAAGGTCGAGACTAGAGCTATTTTAACTTTAGGGAATAGTATTACCTTGCATTATGGGTGTCGGCCTCTCTCGAAATAGTTGCTCCATCGTAACATGCAGCTCCACATCGGATGTCTCCTCAGGGCGCACGTCCTCCACATTGTACTTTTCTCATTTTTCTCTTTGAGTTGGGATCCTATACACTTGCCTAACTTCTTTAATGGTCCCTCCTATTCCTTGGGATCCCATCTGACCTTCCCTTTCATTTGTCATCTGTGACGCATTTCCCACCACTTCTTAGCAATTTGTGCCCTACGATGTGCTCGTCGCTCTCTTAATCTACTAGAGGTTCCAGCATCCATATCCCTATTCCGCCTTCTTACTTATTTGTAGCATCTTTCCCTCAGCTCCTTCCCCCAGTACTAGAGGTTTAAGTCTCCATCTCAGAACTTTGAAATGTCATCAAACCCTCGTCCACCATTAAAGCTTTGATCCACAATGGGATGTCTTTCAACAGTTCTCCCCGCAATCCAAATCTGAATATATCTTCGGCTTTTGTAAAGGATTGGTAACACTCAGCTACAAATTCCACAATGTATCCTTCCAAGGTATATTGTACCCAAAAATCTACTGCTCAATTCAAATCGGTATCTAACTGATGGAGTGCTACTAGATCCGTGTGCATCCACTTGCGACAGACTCTACGTGATCCTCCTGGGAGTGACTTGATTTGCAGTCTCTGCAACCAGTTATAAGCTCTTCAGGAAACTTTCCCCAAAAAATTTCGTATAGGTCACTTGCAGATTTGGAAAACAGGACCCGATCTTTGACAACCTTTTCCCTCTATTGTTGAAGCTCAGCTTGTTGCGATATAAACTGGTCTAAATGATTATACCACCAGCTTCATAGTTCCTTCTCAGAGATCCACGATACCATGATCTAACTCCTAAATGAATTTTCAGGTCCCAGCAACGGAACCATTTGTTGGCGAAAAAGGTGGTCTCTGGGTAAAACCCAAGTTCAGGGTTGAGGCAAACAAGGTTTCCGTAGTAGTCTAGCACAACGCCGACATTTTCACCCTGCTCCAGAGAGCAGAGCATCTCACCCGAGGCATGTCGTGACCTTAGTAAGATTAGGATACAGATCTAGTGGAAGGCAGATGCAACCATGGAGAACATCTATGGAAACTAGGAAGCAACAAACATATCTCAACTCTCTGTATAAACTATCTCTCATCAAAGCATGTTCATAAGGCTGAATTAAAATTTAAATTAGAAATACATTCATAGTAAGCAAATGACTATCAATCAACCCATAACCTTACACACATCAACAACTATATTTCATTATCAATAAAAAAACAACATACATCTACTCCACAGAGTCTATTACAGTTTGATTCAGTACAACAGAGTTCTCACAGAGCTCTCTTAAGGCTCTGCTCTCCCTATCCACCTTCTGCCGCACTGATTAACTAGCTCTCCTCCGCTGGCTGACTGCCTATTTGTTCCTCCGCTAGTGTGACTGTCGGTCCTTCCTCTTTTCCTGTTCCGCTTCTTCTTGATTACTGGGAGTTCTGTTGATTGTTCTTTTCTCCCATATCTGCCATATGCATTGTTCTCTGCAACTGTTGTGCCACCTATCTTCTGACTTTTCGCAACTGTGACAGCGCCCTGTCTACCTTGATTGGGTTCCGCCACCTGTCCTCCAACCTTCTGCAACTCAAAGTTGGAAAAACAACTAGTTTGACTAGGAAAGAAAAGTATTTATGATAAACAAATTATTTGTATTTAATATATAAATTTAAAATATTATTATGTTATAATTAAATAATTTAATAATGAGTAGAAAGTCAAACTAGTCGTTAGAATAACAGTTAGTTTGACTCCGAAGACAAATAAATTATTGTTGTATTTTTATTAATTTCATTATGTTGTGACTAAGGTTAATTAATAATTTATAACTTTTTTTTAAAATTATTTGAATCAATTTAATATAATAAAGGGCTAAAACATATTTTAATAATAAAATAAAATTATAAAAATTATAAAATAGGGAAATAAAGAAAAATAAAGAAAAAGAGAGGGGGTTGACAAGATATAGGAGTATTAGAGCAGGGATCCAACATCTGTTAATATTCCAACTATCGTCTCTATTGAGATTGATAGGCTTTTTTCAATCTCTAAAGCCTCCCTTAATTTACAGTGATGAAAATGGTCAATCCGAGCAGTAACCATAGCTTCTTCGATGCATATGTGATTGTTAGTCTTTTCAGCATGTTCAGCTAGGGCTGAGGAGCGGGATCTCCCATGCCTAAGGTCAGCAGCATGCTCACAAATCCTTTGATTGATTAATTAGCCGATTTCACCAATGTATGGAGTCCCACAAGAGCATGGGATAATGTAGACACCTTTTCCATCCTTGGCATTCACAAGATTTTTAATCGATCTGAGAGAGTTGTGAATGGTGTTAAGGGGTTTGAAAGTAGAAGAAATCTTATGCTTCTTAACGATCTTGGCGATCTTATCAGTGGTTCCTTGAATAATGGAAAGGTACACTCCAGAAGACCATTCTTTAGGATCTTTTTTATTTATATTAGGACCTTTGTATGCTTTAAGAAAAGCTAAGTCCTTGGGATTTACTATAACCATTCTTATTGAAGACATTGAGGAGATGGGTTTTTTCTCCTTCAAAGTGATATTCGTCAAAGATTCTCAACGCCCTAGTGGCTAAGGTGTTGAGGACGCCCAACGTTTTTGAGCAGGGAAATGATGTGAATTAGCATGAAGACACTGCTCAGTTTGGGTTTTCTTCTGAAAAACCTGATGGGAGAAATAACCATCTTCCTTTCTAGAAATAAGAACATCTAGGAAAGGAAGGTTACCATTAACCTCATATTCCATCGTGAACTTAACGGAAAATGACTGACTATTAAGATGAAGGAAAAAAAGATCTAACTTGTATTTTCCATGAGGCCAGACAACGCAAGTGTCATCTACAAACCTCTTCCATAGTTTAGGCTGGAATAGAGTAGAAGAGAGGGCTTTAGATTCAAAGTCCTCCATGAAAATATTAGCTACAACAGGGGATAGGGGGAACCCATGGCTACACCACATATTTTCTTGAAGAATTCACCTTTGAAATTGAAGAACGTCGAGGTGAGGCAAATTTCAACTAAATGGGAAATATCAGGATAAATAATGTGATTGATGACATCAATAGCCTCATTAATGGGAATATTGGAGTATAGAGAAACCACTTTGAAGCTTACCAACTTATCATCTAGATCCATTTTTACGTCCTTAAGCTCATTAACAAAAGAGGAAGAATCCTCGACAAGGATTCAGTGCGACCAACGAGGGGCTTAAGCTTATTCGCTAAATATTTAGGTAGGAGATACATCAGACTACCTATGGTATTAACAATGGGCCGAAGGGGAGCCCCCTCTTTGTGAATCTTAGGAAGACTATAGATTCTAGGAGCAAGAGGGTTATTCTCGATAAGCTTCTTACTGAGGGCGCTAACTGAGCTGCTAGATCTAATGGCTAGAGCGACAACTTTAGAAACCTTTTTTAGGAGATTTCCTTGATGTTCTTATTTCTAGAAAGAAGACGGTTCTTTCTCCCATCAGGTTTTTCGGAAGAAGACCCATGCTGAGCAGTATCTTCACGCTAATTTGCATCATTTCCCTGCTCAGAAGTTAGGCATCCTCAACACCTTAGCCACTAGGGCGTTGAGAATCTCTCACGAATGTCACCTTGAAGGAGAAAAAACCCATCTCCTCGATGTCTTCAGTAAGAATGGTTATAGTAAATCCCAAGGACTTGGAGCTTTTCTTAAAGAAGAAAAAGGTCCTAATATAAATAAAAAAGATCCTAAAGAATGGTCTTCTAGAGTGTACCTTTCCTTTATTTAAGGAACCACTGATAAGATCGCCAAGATCCTTAAGAAGCATAATATTTCTTCTACTTTCAAACCCCTTAACACCATTCGCAACTCTCTCAAATCGGTTAAAGACCCTGTGAATCCTAATGATGGAAAAGGTGTCTACATTATCCCATGCTCTTGTGGGACTCCATACATTGGCAAAACCATTCGATCAATTAATCAAAAGATTTGTGAGCATGCTGCTAACCTTAGGCATGGGAGATGTCGCTCCTCAGCCCTAGTTGAACATGCTGAAAAGACTAACCATCACATATGCATCGAAGAAGCTAAGGTTATTGCTCGGGTTGACCATTTTCATCACCGAAAATTAAGGGAGGATTTAGAGATTGAAAAAAGACCTGACAATCTCAATAGAGATGACGGTTGGAATATTAGTAGATGTTGTATCCTTGCCCTATACTCCTAGATCTTGTCAACCCCCTTACTTTTTCTTTATTTCCCTATTTTATATATATATATATATATTGATTAAAATATGTTTTAGCCCTTTATTATATTAAATTGATTCAAATATATATATATATATATATATATATATATATATATATATATATTATTAATTAACCTTAATCACAACATAATGAATTTAATAAAAATACAACAATAATTTATTTGTCAAACTAACTTTTATTCTAATGGCTAGTTTGACCTTCTACTCATTATTAAATTATTTAATTATAACATAATTATATTTTAAATTTATATATTAAATAAAAATAATTTGTTTATCTTAAATATCTTAAATAATTTTCCTTTATAGTCAAACTAGTTGTTTTTCCAATAGCTATTTGGCCTTCTCTACATCTATATAAGCTTAATGATTCAATTTGATCTCTCATCTCATCCTGAAGATGAACCACACTAGTTGGTTCGAAAAGCTTCGACTATTTTCTGATGACAACCGAAAGATGTTTGAAAAATTACTATGATCACATAAGCATGAATTGAAATAAAAAAATCATTTGTAAGAAAGTTCTTATAGACCAAACTCTAATTGGATTTTCTCATATTACTATATCACTTGATAAAGCAAGTCAATTGGTTTTTTTTAGAGGTTCAAATCTCTACCACTGACATGATGAACATTATTATAATGGCTTCATACTTTATAAACTCTTAAATGAGTATACTTGTGAGCTGACCTGGTACCAGCAACCTCACTCTAACCCTTGAGTTTAAAAAAAAACTGATTCTTTTTTAGTTAAAAAATAACCCTTAAGCTTAAAGAAAAGCTGATTCTTTCTTTGGGAAAAAACAAAAGAAATTAATAAAGGAGATTTCCGAAGAGAAAGTTACTTGATTCTTTTTCTCAACAATTAATTGTTGAGGGACAACCACAATAAACTAAGCCTATAAATATCTACTCACAAATGCTTGAACCAGTATAAACCATCCATGTCCCAACTCAAGACGAGAGCCTTTTGACAATCATAAGCGAAGTTTATATTATTTTTCTATAAATACGGGAAAGGATCCTTGCAAACCACTGTTAATTCTAGTCCTCATATGGTATGTGACAAATTACAGAAAATAAAGGCATAAAAAGGAAATCTTGATAATTTTAGAAAATTATAATTATAACCACAATATCAGGCTGTCTAATAAAGCTTTTGAAAAGAAAGCGAAATCTGCATTCCTTTCTGCATCCTTCAAGCCTTTACATCTGCCCGTTCACATTTTCAGGCAGATGTGCATGATTGCGGCAATTTCTAACCACAAATATTCATTTACTACTGGTGAAATTGAGAAATTATTTTACTCCTATGTTTCAATGAAAGTAACCCAAACCAAAAAGCCTCTAATTATGAAATGCCCTAGAATCAGCACAGTGCAAAACAGATCAGGCTCAAATTTAGTTGAGTTGAGAGGTTTATTTTACAGTTTAGTATAAAGGATGTTTATATTTTTTAAAGTAAAAATGAAAATTACAAATTATGTTTTAAATAGAAAAATAATGTCTATTATAATTAAAAAAATCGAATATATTGTAAAATAATTAAAAATATAAAAATGTGTGAATCAAATGTTTAAACAAATATTTTAATAAAAAATTTAAATAAATTATTTGAAGATCTATATTAACTAATTTAGAAGTGAAGAAATTGAATTTCTCTAAATTTATCTTAAATCCGTACTTAAAATAAATAAATATATACTAATTAATATAAAACCTTTTTTTAGAAAAGGTGTTTGACCTCGTAAAATTAGTTTCCCACTTTATCAAGCGAGCTTAACATATATCCTGAAAACCAAACTGGTCTAAGTAGACGTTGTTAATAAGATTATCTTCTAATTACAAAAAAAAACAGAACAGACCAAGTAAACTGAACTGTATCTCTTAATTGCAATAACAAGACAGACCCAGATCGACGAATTATAAACTGAGCTGTATCTTTTAATTGCAATAACAGGACAAACCCAGATTGCGGAATTATTTCACTTCAACCTTTCAATAAGGCTACCATCAAACCAAGAAACCCCATTGAACTTGCATTTAGTAATTATAAACTGAGCTGTATCTTTTAATTGCAATAACAGGACAGACCCAGATTGCGGAATTATTTCACTTCAACCTTTCAATAAGGCTACCATCAAACCAAGAAACCCCATTGAACTTGCATTTAGTAAGCCTGAAGGACCCAATACTAAGTGTGAAATAAGGTCCAGGACCCCATTGAACTTGATTTTAGTAAGACTGAAGGGCCCGAAATTTAGTATGAAACAAGGTCCAGAACCCCATTGAACTTGCATTTAGCAAGCATGTAGGATTCTTCGAAGGACTTGCATTTAGCAAGCATGTAGGATTCTAAACTTAGTTTGAAATTGGATTCTTTGCATTTAGAAAGCATGTAAATTGGATTCTTTGCATTTAGCAAGCATGTAGGATTCTAAACTTAGTTTGAAATTGGATTCTTTGGCTCATGTTAGATCCATATTTAAGATGGATATATGCTGGTTGATATGAAGTACTTTTGTGGAGAAAGTGTTTGACTTCTTAGAGTTGGTTTCCCTCTTTCATCAAAGGCATATGTCCAGCAAACCAAACTGGTCTAAGTAGAAGTTGTTAATAAGATACTTGATCTTCCGAGTACAAAAAAACAAAACAGACCAAGTAAACTGAATTGTATCTCTTAATTGCAATAACAGGTGATGCAGGAGCATCAAACTATCATTCAAAAAAAATAGCAAGAACAACTTTTTGAAGGCGAAAATGAAAAAAACACATCAAAAGGCAAAGAATTTGTTGAAAAGCTTGAAAAAATAGATTTGTGAGGGATCTTAGGGATTATGTTGAGATTTTTGTGAAAAAAATCATGTAGACAACAAAGTTGTTTAGATTTTCCAGTGGATGCGAGGATGGTCTTAATTTGTGGAATCATAGCTTAGTTTGTGGAATCAAAACCCACAGTTGTGAAATCATAGCTTAGTTTGTGAAATCATAACCCACAGTTGTGGAATCATAACCCAGAGGTCCTAGGATGCGAGGATGGGCTTAATTTGTGGAATTGTAGCTTAGTTTGTGGAATCATAACCCACAGGGCCTAGGATTGATATCTTAAGAAAACTTGAAATGATAGACCCCGGAATTCGTTTTCATTAAGTGAAATCAGAGCACAGAAAATTCTTGCCTATAGTGTGGAGGAGAAGCAACAAAAAAAGGTACAAGTGATTGCAAATCTGATAAAAGATTTGTTTTCTCTGTGGCATGTGACACGAGAGGAAGGTGAGAAGATTTGCAACAGCCTAAAGCAAAGAGTGCTCAAATGGTTCTAGAGGAAAGAACCAGGAAAATGCCAAAAGCCCAAACTCGGGAGAAAGTTTGGTGGGGTATCATGTAGCAAGGTGGAGAGACTTGTTACTGAGGCATGTTGCAACTCACGAGTTGAAGCTGTTACGAGAAGACCAGAAAGCATATGACCAGGAGGTCATAAGTTTTTGTACCTTGGGAGTTTGATGCAGGACCTTGGGAGTTTGATGCAGGGCCTTCAAACTATCATTAAAAAAAAATTAGCAAGAACAACTTCTTGAAGGCGAAAATGAAAAAAACACATCAAAAGGCAAGGAGTTTGTTAAAAAGCTTGAAAAATCAGATTGTGAGGGATGGGATTATGTTGAGAGGTTTGTGAAAAAAATCATGTTGAGAGCTTTGTGGAGAGGATCATGTTGAGAGTTTTATGGAGAAGATCATGGATCTTGAAATGATCCACAATATTGTATTTTTCTCTATAAATGGTGGCATTTGGGCATTCAAACGAGGCTGACATTAGAATGAAAATCTGGCCAGCCAATGTGCAAATAGATGTTATGTAATGGTTGAGTGGGTTTAGTTAATGAAATTTGATTTCTACTTTATATAATTCTATGTGTGTGGCATGGTAGTTAAATGCATTGATGACTTGATGCATAGATCTATTGATTTTATTTGATGAATTAAAGTTACATGTAGACAACAAAGTTGTTTAGTTTTTGCAGTGGATCAATACCATAAGAAAAGTCGAAATAATAGACCCCCGAATTCGTTTTCATCAACATGACAGACCCAGATAGAGGAATTACAAACTGAGCTGTATTTTTTAATTGCAATAACAGTTCGGACCCAGATTAAGGAATTATTTCACTTCAACCTTTCAATAAGGCTACCATCAAACCAAGAACCCCCCATTGAACTTGCATTTAGTAAGCCTGAAGGACCCAATACTAAGTGTGAAATAAGTTCCAGAACCCCCATTGAACTTGCTTTTAGTAAAGACTGAAGGGCCCGAACTCTAGTCTGAAACAAGGTCCACAACCCCCATTGAACTTGCATTTAGCAAGCCTGTAGGACCAGAAACTGTCTGAAACAAGGTCCAAACACTGGTGGCTGTATTCTGGTAGCTGTTTGACCTCTCACAGCTGGTTTCCCTCCTCATCAAGGGAACTTACACATGTTTAACCAATCAAATTGGTCGAAGTGGAAGTTAAAAGGATTCTTTATCTTCATCCTTTCATTGCAATAACAGGACAGACCCCGTCAACTGAACACTATATATTTATGGCAACAATGATGGTTATCCATATCCAATGAAAAGTCAACAGCTTTACTACATTGCATGACTAACATGGTTTTAGTGCAAAACATTGATTGCCTAATTGGTCATCCAGAAATTCCAAGTCCTTAGCTTGCATTTCAATCAAAAGATGGCGCGCTTCTTGCTCTCGGCCTGATTTGCTACAAACACCAATCAAATATCCATAGTTATTCAAATCCAAAATACTATCGTTTCCACTTTGCTGAATCAGGAATGAATGTGCCTCATTAAAACCTCTGGTTTGTAAGAGTCCATCGAGAATAATCATATGAGTACGATACAGAGGGCTTATTCCTTCTTCTTTCAATCTATCGAAGAGCTGCAGCGCTCCTTGTATGCTCCCCGACATGGAAGCAGTTTGAATCATTATATCATATGTAATTGCATTCGGTTTGCAGCCCATCTTAGCCATACTCTCAAGAAGTTCAGCTGCCTCTGCAAATCGTTTCCCCTTACAAAATCCATTTAAAACAAAATTAAAGCACAGAGAACCCGGAGGACAGCCGTTCATCTTCATCATCTCAAAGACCCACCGTAGCTTATCCATCTGGTATTTCTGACAGCAGAACAATATGAGTGGACGAAATGTGAATGTTTTCGGAGCACAATCAGCACTCGCCATCTTTTCCAATACGACTTCGGCGGTGCCGAGATGGTTCTCTTTAAACAGAGCAGCAACAAGCTTTCCATAAGCGTCTCTCCTGGCAGAAATCTCCAACTTCTCGATCATTTCCATGACTTCATTCAGCAAATTGGGATCATCAATACTTACAGTAGCAAATGAGAATGTTTTGTCAGAATTACTGCAACATTCGGCGAATCTCTCTGACAAAACCCTCTGCAGTGTGTCAAAGTCCCTAGACCGGCCGAGAACATCGACAAGCTTGTCATAAGTTGAAACGCTATGTCGAAAACCCGGTTGTGCTTTGGCCCACTGAAAAAACCTCAGAGCCGACCTTGGGGAACTTGTTGTATCCAATACAGTCTTTACCAGTCGTGGAGTTATCTGAACACCCAATTGAGTAAGAGTTTCCTCCATGTCCGCATCGCCCTTTTCAAGGACTTGCCATATTTCCTTTATAGCATCCACCAGCTTCCATTTCTTTTTTCCCAGGGTTTTGCCAAATTTGCTCAATTGATTCAGAGTGACTTCCTCTTCTTCGCTGCTTAGGGCTTGTGATTCAGGGTTTTCATCCTCCCTCGAGACTGCTTGACTTTCCTCGTGGATTTGGACGGCGGCGGATGCATCCGTTGAGTAAAACTTATTGCTCACAATGATTTCTCGAGAAAGCGGAAAGCTCTTACCGTTTGCGAAGGTTTTGAGAGACGTGGAATCCAGATTTTGGTGCCATTCCGGTGATGCAGAGCTCCATCGTGGAGGGCACAGCTGGACTGTTGAAAACTCTCGCCTGGCAAAGGCCAGTCCTGCACGACGCACAGAAGCCATGACCCTAATCTGGTGGTAGATTTCCCCTTCTGGTGATCGAGAGCTAAGGTTGTGCTATGCCTACCAACTAATAAGGGAAATAGGGTTTTAATGGTATGGCTTGAGCAATGGTTCCTCCATTTCTAGATGACCGAGAGTTTACGTTTTGCTATGCCAAGGTTTAAGGGAACTAGGGTTTTAACGGTATGGCTTGAGCCATGGTTTCCTCCATGGCTTGAGCAATGGTTCCTCCATTTCTAGATGACCGAGAGTTTACGTTTTGCTATGCCAAGGTTTGAGGGAACTAGGGTTTTAACGGTATGGCTTGAACCATGGTTTCGTCCATTTCAATACTCTTGCCTCCCTTTAAACGACTTGGAAAATTGGCAATATTTTGGGTTCAAAGTTTTCTAATTATTCTCGAGGGTGAAGCAATTGTATTGAGCTCATGTTATTTTAAACTAATAAAATAATATAATAGTCACCCAAAAAAAAAGGCATGAATTAATAGTTAAAAAACTAGAATATCTAATACAAAAGCTCAATTTGATGGCATTGAAAATTCTCTAGTGGGATGAGATTATAACAACTGAAATCTAGAAGTTATTTTTAATAGAGTTCAACTAGTTATGTCTCTTCCAAAATAAAATAGAGTTGAATATTATAGTGTTGAATGAAATAAATAAAGTGGCTTTAGAAATAGTGTTGATTCAAAATGGTTGTAGTTTACGAGAAAATAATTGACTCAATGGTTGCAACTGGGTTTGAAATGTTTGAAAAATAATTAGAGATCGAATGCTCTGCAACTTTATTTTCATTGAATGAGAGTTAAGGCATTGAAGGGAACTATGCAAATTTTCATATTCAATGAACTTTTTCTTCTAGCAAAGAAACTGAAAGATATGTGTTATTGTTTTGCAGGTAGGGGTCGTAGTCAATGACTTGAATACTTGTCTCTATGCATGAGCTTGAGAACAATCCATCTTTCAATGTTGGGAGAGGGTCAATCATAACAAAGGAAGGCACAATCGAAATGGAGGTGTCAATCATGGAGCGTTGTTGCAGATTTCCTTCAGACTGATCTTCAGATTGTTCTCGGATTCCTTCAGACTGATCTTCAAATTGATCTTTGATGTTATGAAGGTTTTAATGCTCAACTCATCAAGCTTGGCGCTGAAAGATGAGCTAGTACATGCACATAGCCATATGATCTGGTCTCTATGTGGTCTGGTGGCACATTTGTGGCGCGTCACGTAACTTACAAGACATAAGTTTTGTATAGACATATAAGACATAGGTAACAGGAGGTATATCCAAACCGCAAACCAAACAAAACATTTCATGCCAGGGAACTAATGCCAACATTAGTTTACACGGTGAAATATATGAACGAAAAAATCCACATAATATATGGTCTGCATCGGGAAGAGGCCAAATAATACGATGAAGCAAAAAAATATGGTCTAAGTTATGCTTAGTACACGGCGGGGCAGGGACTAACGAGCTTAAATTAGTGTTAATGCCACCATTTTGATCACTATAATCCCAGTTGTCCCTGCGGTAGGGACTAATAAGAAGGAAATCGTGATATATTGGTTGATACCAAATATTATAAAATTACGAGTATGTTGTGTGAAAAATCTTAACTCTTGGAATCTTATTGCAACAAATTAATATTACTTCTCTTACTTGATAAATTATGCAAACTATTTATTGTGTTCTACAAGTAAATACTGAAGCAAATACACTGCAACCTTCACTAAATAAACCGCGGAAATTAATTGCGGAAAAAATATCTGACCAATAAAATTAAACACACATGACATTGTTATTTTCGGACTAAGTCCCCAAAAAAACCAAATGCAGGAAAATCGGTGCAGCAGCTGAGGGTTTGTATTATTAAGCTGACGGATGCCCGAATCTAGCTATTCATGGAGAATCTAACTAACAGAGAACTAGTGAGGATTACCTCACACTAACACTAGAGATCCGACACTGACCCAACACTGAACTGATGAGCCCCACGCGGCCTCTGCGCGGCCTCTGCATAGATCTGCGTCACTCTGGTTGGGGAATGTGTCACCTCCTTCTACTGGTTGGATGTTGATCTTCTGCCCCTTTGGTCTCACATCCCGGCATTGGATTTGACTAACCCTCAGCAAAATTTCAGATCTCCTCAAGGCTTCAACGCTGCCTCTGTGTTTCCCAGTGTAGCCCCTATGCTGCCTCTTCTGCGTCCTCTTTGTTGCCTTCTCTGCAATGTATTCCCATATCAGGAGAATATATTCCAACCGGAACTACCACTGTCCCTCACTGCAATCGAATCAACTCGATGATATCTCTGACTGTTATGCGCTACTCACTTGAGAAATCGATCTCTAGACTCACTCGGTGTATTTTCCAACTGCCCATCGAATTCCTTATAATCTTCTCATTGGATAACCAACGGCCCAGACTAAAACATAATCAACAACTTAGATCATATTGACTCAATCTCCGTATTTTTCAAGAAGTTTCACTCCCAATTCTATTAATATACTTAATTATTTTAATTCCCTAAGTTTATACTTAACCTCCCATTAAAAATAGTTAATTATTTTAATAAAACCCCATCTGGGTGGAATTTCCCAAAACACTTTATTAGTATTTTGGAATACATGTGTCTAAGCCTCCTTGCAAAATTTGGACTTAGAGAACATCTGATGCCACCATAAATCAACATATTGTAGGTGTTTATTATTGTGTTTGTGTTTTTTTGGGCTCACCACTTTCTTTCAATCATATTTTTAGTGGCTCTTATTTGGTCCTTTTGAAATACAACTTATAAGTTCTCATTGGACTTATGGACCCTATTGTTATATGTAAGTATGTTGCGCAATAAAGAAGGAAATATTGCTATGTTTCAACTTCATTGTTTCAGCATATCATATACAACTTTTCTTTCCATAGTTTTTGGGTTGCTTCTATCTTCTTGTTTCACATTGCAACATGTGGGAGTTCATTGTTAGTTAATCCATCCCGTGTTTCTTATGCCATGATGTGTTTAGTTTCAAATGGTCTTGACCTTTTCTTTTGACCACCTAATTATTGGTGCTTTCTATGAAGCACTAATGTTTCGTATTGGTGTGTTTCTTCCATTTCCCATTGTAGTAGCATTTCCACATATGGTTTTTGAATGTTTTTTTATCAATGAGACGATGTCCTCTTTCTATGCCCAAATTTTAAGAAAAATTCTACATCGGAAGTCCTATGATTTCTTTCATATTCTCAACTCTCATTCTGTGATTTTTCCCAAAATTATGTCATTGTTCTTAGTTGTCTTTTTATGCCAATATAAATTACTTTTCTAAAAGTTTCCAACTATATTGGGAGGAATCATCATTATGTAAGGAGTGTCTCATATTGAATTTTGTTTTTAACTCTTAGGTTTTTTCTTATTGGGTGTTTTTGTTCCTATTTCAATTGCTTCCACCTGCTTTTCCATAAACATCAACCCAAATTTCACAACCATTAATGAGCATCATTGTAATGAGAGTTTGGAAGAGGGAATGCCACATCTATTAATCTCATATATTTGTTAACCTGCATCTATTTTTGAATAGAAGGAAATATTTTCAACACCCCTAGAGTCTTTTCCTTAAAATCCAACTCAATTTTTCATTGAAACCTAGCCCCCTATATTTGTAGCCTTGGGTCACTTCTAACAGTTCTCCACGGAAGTTAATTTGGCACTATATTTTTCTTTTATTTTTTAGCGAAAAAATATTACAACGTTGTGTTTCCCCATGTTCATGCACATCCCAACCTCTATGTAAAAGGCCTAAGGCTCTATGATGTGTTTGTAATGATCAATGTGGATATTGGTGTGCACCCACCTACTCCATTAGCTCAAAGCACAATTCTCCATCTTAGCATTTTTCTATAGTTTTTCGAGTCCCAAACTTTTGTGGTCATTTTGAGGGCATAAATGATGTTTTTCTAACGTGAAAGGGACTCTGGTAGGCAAGCTTTGATTGGTTGAAATGTGTAATTCTTGGCTAGGCCTTTTCAATGGTCTACTAAGCATGTCAAACATATATAATATGCAAAATTTATGACCCTAAGAAGTTGAGGTACCAATTAACCCTAGTGGGGACCTATTGAGGTGAAAACTCAACACACCCATTTTTTACTTATTTATTTCAAATAATGGGGACCCTTTTCATAAATTTTGGCTAGATCACCTTTTAATATTTTCTTTTGGTTAAGTTTGCTCAAATTTGCTAGATTTTCATTTTCTTCAGATTTTCCTTTTAATTGCTTCATTGTGTTCGATTTTCCGCTAACTTTCCAACGATTCTTGTTTCATCTCATTTGGTTACACGGTTTGCAAATGGTGCTTCTCCAAAGTTTGATTATTTTACCGCCAAGGCTAAAAAATGTATAAAATGCATATTATTAATTAATTTTAATGTAAATACTATTAATTTTAATTAATTTTTAATAATATTATTCAAAATAACCATTCAACAAAACCATGGTAGTCGAGCCCTTTATGTATAAACAAAATCAAATAATAATACTTAACAAAAATTTTATGAGGATATCTGGCCTCTTAACATGTCGAGACTCCTTTTGAAATAGTACGATATAACTTATCTCTGATATAAAAAATCCCTCGACATATTTCATATTTGAAATTGGCATAATTCATATCAAAACATTATGGATATCGAGGTTTGATAAAACACTTATGATATTAAAACTCTCGGATATCAAAATTATCTGATATTTAGGCTTATAGGCCTTTCTTTTGAATCAATGTAATTCTAGTTGTAGTCAACACTTTTCATCTCCTGCTGACATCTGTGTGCACCATTTTTACATTGGAGTTTCAGCAAGGCCCGTTTGAATTCTTCATGGCATTTATGATAGCGAACATGAATTTTATGGTACCCAAAATGGCCAGTCCCAAAGTCCTCGTTATTTTCTCAAACCACCTATCTGATTTTGTTGAGATCGAATCCAGTGTCGTTTTAGTCGAGTGGAAGGGGGCCTGCCCAACTAGCTCCATGGCAGCATTGCGTCTTTGGTGGAAATCTCTGGTACCATGATCACACCCTCACACCCTGGGGCTCACCAGATTTAATCTCCTGGCAGGGTTAATTGGAGCATATGTGATTTAGAATCCCAAGGTGGAAAATCCCTTGGCCCTCCCCTTTGGCCCCGAATATAAATGTAATCTCATCGTATTCAACCGGAGATTTGCTACAGATGGGTCTATTTATATGAACTCCACGGGAAACAACCCCTCTATCCATCCCAGTGGTAGGTAAATTTTCTTATTACATTTGTTCGTTGCTAAGTAATATATCAATTTATACAATCTATGGCATGACTGAATTCCATTTGTTCCCTGCTAATTAATATTTCAATTTATCCGGTCAATATGTGTGCATGACTGAATTCAATTTTATAGAGGTTCTAGGTGTTTGATTAATTGTGTGTGATGTGTTTGAAGCAGCCAGAGTATTTTGGAAATGCAATCATAGTGAACGGAAAGGCATCGCCTTACATGAAGGTCAATAGAAGAGAAGAAAATAAAGATTCAGAATAGTAAATGCCAACAACACTAGCTTCTATAGATTCACCCTGAGCAACGGCCTAAGCATGACCTTTGTAGGGTCTGACTCGGCATACTTACCGGCACCTGGAAATGTGAAATGATTCCTGTTGGCTCCTTCCGAGATTGCAAACATTGTAGTGGATTTCAACTATTCGGCCACACAGGAGGCAACATTAATAAACGACGTAGCGTATCCATACCCCTCTAGAGACCTGTCGACAATTTGAACAAAATGGTCATGAAATTCCTCATCAAAACCACGATGAATGCTGTGAGTTATGGTGAGAATCGATCATCCACATGCATCCCTGAAAAACTGATTGAATACCGGTGTCCCTGAAATAAAAACGCAGCGCAAACTAGGTACATGGCCATGTATGAATACAAAAGCGCTTCAGGGGAACCGACCCACCTGTTCATCAACGGATTACCCTTCGACGCACAGGTTACGGAGACCCTAAGGCAAAGAACCAGCGAGGTATGGCAAGTCATCAATCTGACAGAGGACAATCATCCTTTGCATATCCATCCAAGGTTGTTCATAGTCCTTGAGAAAACAGAGTTGTTGAAGATGGAGGAATTTAAAAGTTGCATGCAGAAGAATAACAAGGCGGTGAGATGCAATATTCAGAAGCACTCCACAGGAAAAGTGATGGTAGCTCCTGCACAGGATCGTGGATGGAAAAACATATTTAAGATGAAGCCTGGCCATATGACAACCATTCTTGTCCAGATTTCTCTCTTGAACTCTCAGCATCATTATCCGTTTAATGGAAGTGCCGAACCAGGCTATGTCTATCGCTGCCATGTAAGTTGTCCTTTTTTTTCACTGCACTCAAATTCAATCCTAAGATTCATTAATTTTCTATTGGATGGAACTAGTGTTAATTTAGTATGAATGATTTGGGTGTGGAATCGCAGATTTAGATGATGAGGCCTCTCAAAATTCGACCTTGAATTCTTACTCAAGCCCATGAGTGAGTGAAATCAGAAAGCTCTGATTTTCATAACATTTTCCTCAGGAAAATATAATACTTCCAGTTCCGTATTTTTCCTGCACATTCAGTCAGAATAATCAATAATTACACGCTGGGATTTTATCCAGTTCTCATAAAATGTTCTACAATTCTCATAAATAAAATGGTGGTGTAATATTAAAAGGAATAAAATATCTTGAAGTGGAGCAATTATAATACTGATAAAATATATGATCAGTATTCGCTCACATTTATTTTCCCCTCCATTAAGTTCAGTGGGCATAGTTTGTGAGGCCATGCCATGAAATGAAATGAAGAATGAAAAATGTGTTTGCCATTATCATGGAATCAAATCCAAACTGATTTCCTCCCTGTAAATATTCAAAAAACTAGAATCGATTACTTCGAGATTATGTTTCCGTTATGTTTGCTTACTTTAACAAACATTCATTACTTGGAAATTATGTTTTTGTTGAATTAATATATTTGTTCTTATTAATTGCATTTGCATTAATAAAATTGTGAAAATCCCGATTTTAGGAATATTTTGAAATGTAGCCACCATCTTTCATCTTTATTTCAAATGTATATTTCAATATATTGTGAAATCTGAGACACAACAAAAAAATATTACCAAAATCGACTATCTAATTAAATTCATTTTTTTACAACATAAAATTCTCACTCTTGTAATTTATATTATATATATTCCAGATCCTTACTTCTCATCAAACCCTTTGTATCAAATAAACTCCCTACTTCTCATCAGACCTTTTGTATCAAATAAACTACCATCCTGCAACTTGGCTCTGCCTTGAATCTACAATAGCTAATAATATAACTATGGGTCCCTACAGCCCCAATGGTAATAGATGGAGCTACAACAAAACCAAGGGTCTTATTGGTCTTCTTGGATCTTCTTTCTACATAGGATTTAAAGGCAACAACCTTCGTGCAACTTTAAGTGATCGTTTCTCTTCACCATTAGAATGAAGGGTTAAATGGCGATGAAATCCTCTAATGTTCCTCTAATGTTCCTCTAATGTTCTCTATCTAGTGAATTTTTATATCAAGTCACATTCTGTGTCTTCTACAAATTTAGAATTATTCATAATATGTGGAGAAGAAAGATGTATTTCAGCTTCTCAACAGGGATTAGTCAAGGCCCTTAATAGAGTTGCAGAATTGGATGGTAGTGTTTTCTATTCTAATATTGATTTCATTCCATTCAAATACAATCTTAACATATCATACAAATGAAAATGAAATCAATTCCATTATTCTAATAATACCACGGGTTTATCTTTGTTGCACAAGCTAGAAAAGTTCTAATTATTAAAACTACCATCCATGACATTATGAGTAAAATTATTCAGGTAGGTAATTGATATTAACTTCACATGTTTCTGTGAAAAGTATTATTACAAGATAGTTACTAACTTCAAAATATTCATCTAGCCTTTGCTCTGAGGCTTCAAATGCCTAGAATGCCACTTAAGTTACTTATACTCTTCACTAATATGGATCTCTATGAAGGAAGGAAATTCCAATTCGGAATGTTATGTTTCTGATGTTAGGCACATCTTTTGGATCTTTAACCAAAGTCATAGTAGTTAAAGCCCTTGATTTCTTTCCCTATATGTGTTTCTCTTCACATTTATGGATTTACACTGGACCCTAATTGCACATAATGGTAATGTCTGTGAGGTAACATAAAATTTGACAATGCAATGATAGCCACAAGAGTAACTGTGTGAAGGCTCAACAATGTTGTTTCGTGAGAGATCTAAGTCAAACTTCAAAAAACAAGATGGAACGAAGGCTCAACAATATTGTTTCGTATTTAATTAAACAAATAGAAATCTCTGATGTGAATTTGATACCGGCCAATGAATTTGGCAGATTGTTTTTCAGATGGTAGTGCTTTATTCATGATTACCAATTACTCTTTTTAATTGGAAAAAAATATAAAGGTGTGAAGTAACTTGTCATTTTAAATTAAAGTCTTATAAGATTGCTTCTACGCTCTGCTAGGGTTTCTACCTACTCTGCAACGGTGCTGCCATTACCACTAACTAAGGGCTGGTGGCATTGCAGACACTCGGCTCAGTGATTCAGTGGCATTCTGCACACGAGCCATGGCATCTGCACCAGGGGGAGGCAATCAGCCTCCCCCTACTAACGAATATCGAAATAACACTGCATATGAACAGAATAGAACGACCTCTGACAAAGAAGGCACGGAACAGGGGAATGAAATAACATAAGCGCAGATCTCCGCGGATACATCGGAAACACCTGCTGCGACTTCTGCAACATGCAAGCCCATTGCAGCTGAAATACCTAATATTGACCTCCCCAGTCACCGCATAAATGCTCAGATCCAGTACATGAAAGGTCATGCACTCATAGGGAAGTTTATTGGCTTCTGGCCAACTAAGAAAGTGTTGCAGGGATGGATTGCTTTGAAATGGAAGCCCAAAGGACACGTCACCCTATAGCTCGGGCCAAAGGGCTTCTTCAATGTTGTATTCAACTGCATCAAGGACCAGAACAGAGTTCTGGATGGGGGACCTTACTTCTTCAACTCCGCCGCCCTATACCTAAGAGACTGGATAGAGAGATTCAACCTGGACAAAGAAAACTTCAACTTGGCTCCGGTTTGGATACTACTGTATTCGCTGCCACTCGAATATTGGGATGAAGAATCACTCATAGCTATTGGCAAGGGGCTGGGTGAGTTCATCAAGATAGCAGAAGAGACAAAACTCCGAAGATATACCTCTTACGCGCAAATTTGTGTCTACATGCACCTGGAAAAAGCTCTTCCAGATGCAATAAGTTTGTTTCATGATGATTTTGAGTGGATTCAGCCCATCGACTATGAACATGTCCCTTTTAGATGTCGTAGGTGTCATGCCCATGGGCATCTTTTCAGAGACTGTCCCCTCAAAAATACTCCCAATAATAAAGAGGCCGAAGACAAACCTGAAGCAGACGGGTTCACCAAAGTTCCTAACCGCAGAAAGCAGAACAGGAAACCCCCATTTGCTGGAAAAAAATCCAGTCCGCAAGCTAATTCCCCTTCTACCAGCAACAATTTTGATCCCCTATCTCAACCTGACCCCTCAGTGGACATTCCCTCAGCCCCCTCTGATCCCTATCCCAAACCCTCATCTTCATCCACTCCCCCAAATCCCTCAGGTCCTAAACCTAGCCCGAAAAAATTGCAAAATATGGAGACTTTGGGTCCCAAGCTAACCCCAGATGCAGAGCTTGTCATTTGGAAGCCAAACAGCATGGATATTGACAATATTTTGCTTAATCCTAATTTCGCCAACAAGGAAAACCCAGAAAGCAGTCAACCCAGCCATATGGATGAGGACTTCGAGGGCTTCGAATTGGGTGAGCTTGATCTTCTGGGATTGGAGGATGCCTACAAACGAAAGGAATTTGATAAAATCAATCCCCGCCAGATTGAGACCTTAGAAGTCGTCCTTTCTAGAGCTCAACAACACAAGAAACTGGGTATTCAGCCAAGAAGTCACTAGGATGGCTTAAAGATTATAAAGGAGTCCAAGAAAAGAGGTAGAAAACCAGATTGGAAACGCACCATCACCTTAAGGGAGATGCCGGTGGAGTCAGGACGATACCCCTAGTTGACACGGTTCTTCAAACCGCTTCTAAATGGTTCCTCATGAAGCTCATCTCATGGAACATAAGAGGGCTGAACAGCCCTGGGAAATACAGAATGATTAAAAACATGATACAGCAAGAAAGACCACAAATCATCTTTCTTCAAGAAGCCAAATGTAATAGCACAACACTTGGTAATATTCTAACCAAAGCTTGGTCCGGATGCCACTCTGTTGCGGTTGATGCCTCTGGCTCCTCGGGAGGCTTATCCATAATATGGGACACTCAATCTATCTCGCTTGCAAACTCCCATGCAGCACATAATCTCATTCAAACCACCTTCCACCTTATAGGCACCAACATACATGGGCACCTTTCAAATGTCTACTTTCCTCAAGATCTGCCAAGCAAGATGGCGCTCTTGAACACAATGGAAGCCCTAATTTCCAATAGAACACACCCGTTATGGATAATAGGGGGGGACTTCAACATGATCACCAAGCTCAACGAAAAAACAGGGGGTCGACCAAGGCTAGAGCCGGAAAGCTCCCACTTCAGAGATTTTATCAACAGAAGTTGGCTAATCGATCTGCCTTTCTCCAATGGAATGTACACCTAGAATAACAAAAGATCTGGAAATCAACAAATAGCTTCCAAGCTAGATCGATTCCTAATTTTTGATAATGCCATACATATGGGGGGAGACATCTATGCTTCCATTTTACCAATAGCGGGTTCGGACCACTAGCCCATCTCACTTCAATGGCAGAGTCCCTACCACCAGCTGAAGCGGCCCTTTAGATTTGAAGCCTTCTGGCTGGATCATCCTAGCTTCAAAAACCTGGTCTACACAGCTTGGAATAGATTTATTCCACCCAAAGGTTCCAAAATGTATCAGTTCCAACAAAAGCTTCGATACCTCAAATCTCAAATCAAATCATGGAGCCATTCAATTTTCAGGAACATATTTCAGGAGAAAAATGCCCTTGAGCACAGAATGGCAGAGATTCAACAGGAAATCATTAATAAGGGAAGAATATAACTTCTCGCAACCTAGGAACAGAGCCTCCAACAACAATTGAATGAAAGATGCAAACAAGAAGAAATACTCTGGAGGCAAAACTCCAGAATCCGTTGGTTAGAGGAAGGAGAAAGAAACACAAATTTCTTTCATCATTCCACCATACAAAGAAGAATGCACAATCGCATTGCCCATATCACAAACCAACAAGGAGAGCGACTAGAAAATCATGAGGACATTGAGAATGATCTACTGGAACATTTCAAAAGCGTCCATCAAGAACCTCCAATCAACAGGCAACTAGCTATCAACAAAATAACTCAGCTTATTCCCAAAATAATAACAGAAGAGCACAATCAAATGATGTTGCAACCAATCTCCCTGCAGAAGGTTGAAACTGCAATGGCCCAATCCAAGGATGGCAAAGCCCCAGGTCCAGATGGCTTTACATCAAACTTCTTTCACCATTTTTGGGATCTCATTAAGCTAGAAGTTTGGCAACTAGTGGAGGAATCAAGATCAATGCATTGACTTCTCCCTTCACTTAATGCCACATTCATTGCTCTTGCACCAAAAGAAGATCAACCAAGCACGTTAGAAAAATTTCGCCCCATAGCCTTGTGCAACGTGATCTACAAGGTGATCTCAAACGTCATTGCCAATCGACTCAAGCCACTTCTTCCACTGCTCATCTCACCCGAACAAACTGGATACGTGGAAGGTCAAAAAATCTTGGATGGGATCATCTTAACACACGAAGTCATTCACTCCTTAAAAATCAACAAAAAGGCAGGTATGCTTCTTAAAATCAATCTGTCCAAGGCATTTGACAAATTAAGTTGGAATTATATTCAACAGATTCTAGGCTCTTTTGGTTTTAATCAAATGTGGATAAGATGGGTTATGAACCTTATCTCCACCACCTTTTCCTCCATTTTGGTTAATGGGATACCCTCTCATCCATTTTCTCCCTCGAGAGGTATTAGACAGGGAGACCCACTATCTCCTTTCCTTTTTGTTCTCATAGCAGAAGGCCTCAGACGGCTTATTCAAAATGCTCTTCAAACTCAGAAATTGAAAGGTATCTCCCTCCATGGTTCCCCTGCTACCACCCATCAACAATTTGTGGATGATAACATGTTATTTGGCCACCCCTCTGTGCAAAAATCCCACTCATTTAAATTCATTCTGAACGTTTTCTCTGAAGCCTCTGGAACCTCCATCAATGCTTCCAAATCTCAGATCTACTTCTTCAACACCCCTATCCAAACCCAAGCCAATATTGCTCGCATCCTAGGCTTCTCTATAGCTACACTTCCTGCTAAGTACCTAGGAGCCCCCCTCATTGACTCAGCCATCAAGCATTCTTCCTAGAATCTTCTCCTTGAAAAATTGGAAGCTTGTCTTTCCTCCTGGACCTTTAGAGCTCTCAACATGGCAAGCAGATTAACTCTCATCAAAGCAGTGCTGCAATCTATGCCTCTTTACCTCTTCTCGGTACTGGCTACACCGAAATGGGTCCTCAAATAGATAAAATGTCTACAACGTAAGTTCCTTTGGGGATCTTCGAGTCAGAATAGAAAATGGGCTCTAGTAAAATGGAGCACGGTGTGCACCCCAAAAGAAGCTGGAGGACTTGGACTCAGAGATCCGATTCACAGTAAAAAAGTTATGAGCACACGAATATGGTGGAAATGGATATCAAATCCACACACGCCTTGGGCCAGACTATGGATTGCAAAATATGCTAATAACAGACCTCCAGAAGAACTGATTCGCCTCTCCCCTAAGGACACTGGTTCTTTAATTTGGAATGTTGCCAAACAACACAACACTTTGATACAACAACACAGCTTTTGGGAAGTCCGTAATGGTGGCATAACTAGATTTTGGGGGGACTCATGGCAACAAAAGCCAAAGATAGCCGATACTCTCAATTATCTCAACATGAGAGATCCAACTACTCATTTGGAAGACAAGGTTAATCAGCACTGGCTTGCCACAAGCAACAATGGGTTCAAGCAATGGAGGCACTCTACTCAAATCACCCCCCAAGCATAGGAAGACACTTGGGAAGCTCTTAGCTCAGAGTCACAGCAAAGAAAGATCAGATGGTCGGAAAATTCAAACATTCTTAGATGGGGTTATACGACAAAAGGAATGTTTTCCACAAAGGAGGCTTATACTTTGATGCACCCTACCACTAATCCTCATGATCCTCTTTGGCAGCATATTTGGTCTCCGGGCATTTGGCCCAAAGTTTCAAATTTCCTTTGGCTTCTCAGTCACAAAAGAATTCTCACTTGGGATAATTTGATTAAAAGGGGCTTCTCTGGACCCTCTCATTGTCCCAATTGTAATCAAAGTAATGAAACAATTCAACATCTCATGGTCTCATGTACTCTGGCTAATACACTCTGGGAGAAAATAAGCTTTCACTACCAAAAGAGAAAACCTGTTGGGGATCTAACTAACACCATTCGCAACTGGCCCAACCTTCCTTATAGTAGTGCTCTTCTCAACACTCTTTGGAAACTCATTCCAAGCCTGCGCCTATGGTCAATCTGGAAAGAGAGAAACAAAAGAATCTTGAGAAGCCAAACCACACCACTGGAGACAATCTGGAGCATCTTTAGCAACAACCTTCAAGAATCCCTGGCTCTTCATAATTGGAAGGAAGAAGACATCCCCACTAAGCCATGGGAAATTTCCATTTGGGAAAACTGGAAACTTAAGATTACTCTAACCCCAACCAACACGACAAGGAACATTCCGATAATTCCTAATCGTTGGTCTCCTCCCTCGACAGGATTTGTCAAACTGAATTTCGATGGCGCTTCGAAAGGCAATCCCGGGCAAGCAGGATTTGGAGGCATTTTTAGAGACTCCAAAGGCATTCCTCTGCCAATCTACTTCGGATCAATTGGTTGGGATACCAACAATTCAGCTGAATTAGAAGGCTTGTGGCAAGGTCTTCGCTTAACCCAGCAATATAATTACTTTCCTATAGTAATTGAAGGAGATTCGCAGGTGCTCATTAACATGGCTAATTAACTACTTTCAAGGACCATTGTTGCTAAGGTAGCCACCAGCTGGCGACTAGAAGCAAGGCTCGAAATGATGGAAGAGTGGCTTAAGATCAATAAAGTTGTCTCGTTCACTCACATCAAACGGGATGGCAACAAAGTTGTAGATTTCTTGGCCAATTTGGGAGTGGAAAGTATAGACACTCTTAATCATGGTCCCCTCAACGTTATCCATGAGAATGCTATTTTACAGGACTGCATCACACTGGTGCACAAAGACACAATAGCTCCGGATGCGGATGCCAGCCAAGGTTGATGGGATGTTCGTCTCGCGGAGCATCCCTGTGGCATTCGCGTGGGATGGCCATATGGCCACCCACAGCAACATTTACTTCACAATAAATTCAGCCAGCCTTCTCCAATTACACCTTCAATTCGCTCTACCATCGTTTTGGTCAACCCCTCTGGTTATTAATGGAGTTCGATTTCAAACATTTGCTTCACATTCACCCTGTGTGTAGGTCTCTTGCTTCATAGTAAAAGCTCCTGCCCTCCCGCCTGTGCCGAGCCAAGTGCTCGAACGCACACTGGAAGACGTTGTCTGCTACTCTGCTGCTTAGAAACTGTGCCAGACTTCCACTTTTCTCAGAGCGAGCTCTGTTGCTCGAAGCCCCAGCCCTGTGATTAGCCTGCCTCGCCTAGCTCCTCAGCCCAGTGTCACTCCCACCTGTCTCTTAATCGACATTGTGTGCGCCCCTCCGCCACCATGCCTAAGCTCCGTCACAGGATGAGATGTCGCCGTGGGAGTGGCAGGGGTCGAGCCATTCATTCCCGGTCCTCCCCCAGCACTGACTCCTCCTCTGAGGATTTCTCTTGTGGCCGTTACCCAGAAACCAGAAGCCAAAGAGGTAGAACTCGCATTGTTGGGCAAGCGCAATCCACCCCGGGCTCTCCGCCTCCCCACGTGATGTCTCCTTTGCCTCCTGCTGCCCATACCGTCATTTCCTCTACTCCTTCTCCGTCTGCTCACTTAACCCTTCACCAAACCTCCCAAAGAGCTGAATTTCGCTTTGATTGCACCGTGGACAGGCTTGTTATCACGGCCTTCATCACTGCCACCCTTAGGGAGGAAGCCGCATGCCCCATCCCCCCTTCTGCTGCTGGTGCCAATCCCCTTGTTGCTCTCGCCCCTCAGGACAAAGACGCGGCCAAGGATTCCAAGATGCAGCTGAAGATTGCACGAGACGACAAGACCAAAGAACAGGTGAAGGAGGATACTGACAAAGCCACTTGTGCTCCCACTGCAAATGAAGATGGCAGCAGCGAAGACTACAGATGCCGCATCATGGAGGAACCTCCCTCTCCAATCAATGACAAGTAACCCAGGAAACCTATGGTGGAACACGACTCTTCAGCCCAGGTTTCATGGGTTGATTTTTGTTTTTATGTTTAATTTTCCTCTGCTGAAAGAGCAGATTGTCCTTTTCATATGTCAATTTTTGTTAAATTATTTGAACACAATGTCGGTTTCCCCTGTGTGGGCGGTAAGACAAACTTCTAAGGGACTGGTTTCCCCTCTGAGGGCAGTCCAGATCCATGCATTTTGTGACCATCAAGCCTAGCTTTCAAGCTCACTCAGGTGAAGCAGTGGAAGAAAAAAAAAAACAACCTTGTCATTTTAAATTCAATGATGGGCAATTAAAGAGATACTTTTCTTAGAGATAGAAGTATGGATAATTAAATTCACTAAACAATTATTTAAAATATCAAAATATTAAATTTTGTATCTAACTTGTTTATTGATATGAAGCATTATGTCTTTTATTAATATTTTGTTGTTAATATTTTTTCATACATTTAGAAAGTATCATATTTTTTATAAACATTTTTTTGTTAATATCATTTCATATGTACTATAGTAATTTTTTGACCATATTTTTAAAAGATGATGAATTTTATTATAATATGTTCGTTAACTTTCATTTCAATATTTCAATTATTATTTTAATTGTGTATTACCAAGTCTTCAACAATGATGGGTTTGGTTTTCTGGATTGGTTGGATATTCCTTTTGCAAGCTGTTCAAGGGATTAGTTTTCAACTTTTCCAAGTAATTATCAGTTTTTGACCAACTCTACTGTTGCCATTTGAGTTTTTTTTTTCTTGTATGCCACAGTTTAAGATAATCTGTGTTTCTATGTTTTTATTGGAGGAAATGTACACATAATTTCCTTTCAAAAAACCCTTTTATGACCTTTGTTCATCCGAGACTTAATCTTCATTACAAATTTCATTATTATGGTTAAAAACATAATTTTTGGTAGGGGCAATTTAATGGCTTTTTTATTCGTTAAATTTTAAAGACTATGTTTTTATTCCTTATTTTGGGTATTTTGTGAGTGGTGTATCAAATTTGTATTTTAATTCAAATTATATATTAAATTAAAATACTATGTAAATAGATTTTTTTTTTTTTTTTGAAAAAAATAATATTAATTAATAATATAATTTAGATAATAGATTTTACAATTCAATCATTTTAGTTGAGTTTAAATGGTGATTCCAATGGTTTTTTAATATTTCGTTAGAGATATATTACATTAGTATTTTTAGTTTGAATTTTAGAAATTATATATATATATATATATATATATATATATATATATATATATATATATATATATATATATAATATCATCCTTTATAATATTTATATAAATTTTCCAATACGTATGGGATATGGCATACATATTTATAAATTCTTCTCTCATATAATTTTTCCATTTTAAGAATTCATTGTAAGTAGCGTTGTGTATTTTATTGGATTTGGTAACTATTTTACATCATTTTATGAACTTTTTTTGGTTTGGATAATCTACTCTATTAAGGAGAAACACTAAAGAAACACTGAAGATTCTTGGATAATTTAATATATATGAAGTGGGTTTAGTTTAAGATAGGTATGGTAACATAGTGCTAGGTTGTTGGGAATTCCTTCATAAAAAGTAATGATTTGTTGCAAGACTCTTAGGGATAGCAGAGATTCCTTGAAGAAGTTGTAGTTGGAGCAAGATGCAATGCAATTTAATTATTTTAGTATTTTTTTTCATGTATTTTGAGGCATAAGGCTTGAATATTGGATATGAAGGGATCATCTTACTTAGCATGTTTGTATGTAGGGAATCGTTTTGGGAGAAAAATTGTTGCCAAAAAGTATAACCCGTTCACTTATGTGGTTTCATTGCACCCTTTTTGGATGGCAAGGGATATTCTAGAAAATGATTAGGGGATTTAGAGCTTTTTTTTTAACAAAAGATTAAGAAAATTGTTGAAGGAAAAAATGCAACAAAGAAGCCAGAGCTAATTGAGTTCAATAGATAAATAAAAAAAGGTTCTTGGATTCCATAATTTTATTGATTTGGAAGTGGGTGTTTCTATAAATAAAGAAGTTTGTTGGATTTCTTAATTTTCTTGGATTTTGAAGTGGGTGTTTCCATTTTCCCTTAGTTGTCAGAGTTGGGCCAAGAAACAACAAAATATAGATAATAACAATAAATATTGATAATTTTTTAATTGATAATCATCAATATTAGGTAATATAAATGGAATAAGAATACAACACACATTTTGAATATCACCAAAAAAATAATTAAATGTTTGTCATCAAAACTTCATAAAGTGCTTAAAACGAGGCAAAAGTAATTTATACCTTTAGATTCTTAGTAAAAATTGTCCATTCTAAAAAATCAATATTTCTTCATAATGGTGTTAAATATTTCATTAGTAAAATAAGTAGTAAATTATATCTATGTCAACTTTTATCATCTCAATATTTCAATTATTATTGTACCTAACTACGCATCAAGTTGTGCTTGATAGTGACATTAATTATCTTTGATTAGACATATCTCTTCAATTTTTGTATATTTTGGCTATAGTTAAGTTTTAAAAATTTATTTATTTATTTTTTTAATTTATTTTTCTTGCATTCTATTGGTTTAAGATTTTAAGATGTTATTGCAAATTGCCTTGTAATTCCCGCCATTCAATCATGCATTCATTGACGTCCCATATACAGTCATACTAGGGAAAATACGTTTGCAGAGCACTCGTTACAAACATTCGAATCCCAACCCAAGATTTTTTATCAATGCATTAAACATAGGCATGTCAGGAGTTAATTATGATCGATGTCAGATCCAAGGAGTTAATTATGATCGATGTCAGGTCCAACTCTATTGCATTAAATGTTTTATAAAGTAGAGTACGAAGTTTAACTTCGTGACAACCGTCAATATTTTTAGCGAGTTCAAAAATTATACAAAATTGGATTATTATGGTTTTTTAAATGTGATCATATTAATTCTTTATCAACCCACATCTAAACCTTATAAAGTCAAAATAAAGTAATTACCCACCATCGACAAACAACACTTGATCTTCCCTAACAAGTCAAGTTTAAGCGATGTAATATTCCATAGAAATAAAATGGCCGTAGTGGAGAAAAAAATCATTGACCAAATAAGCACACGAGCCCTTCTTTCTCTGTTTTACGACGCCATGCCATACATTTTAATCTTAATAGAAGCATCATGTAAAGCTAAGGGCGCTTAAAGGTTTTTGATCTCCCGCCATATTTTAGTCTTCTCAAACTTTGTCACTATTGGAATGCAGACGAGAAGCTCAAGTGCGACAATGGCTTCTGATGCTGCTTCTGATAATGACACCCAAGTGCTAATTGCTCACTATGAGTCTTCTATCCTTCTTTCCATTTTCGTAAAAGATAATTTCTTCATCTGTTAAGTAGAAACCTAGCTGGATTAGAGTCGGCATTGTAAAACCCTAGCTGTATCAACTGCATTTCATTCGGGTTTGTTCGCTTGCCAGAATTTGATACCGTTAAGATTAAGTTCAATAAATATGAAATTGAATCTTTCTTGGCCTGAAATCTGCTTTAACGCAACAGTTGTAGTCGTGGGAAGTGACCTAAAGTCCAAATGTCTCAAAATTGGCTTAGCGAGGGGCTTTGCCAGGCTTTTTACTAACTGGTGGTCACATTGTTATTAACTCGAAGGTCTCACATGACCTCATTACTAAACCATTGCACGATAGACGCGACCGTTCTATAGCTTAACTGAGGGTGATGCCAATCCATCAATTCTTTGAATGCCGGTGTAACGGTGCATTGGTTCTATTGACCATGGACACAAGCCCAAATCCATTTAAACATGGGCATGCTAAGCACCTCGAAGTTGTGAAGATTGAGGGCTTATATCTTCAGTTTACATGAAGGGCCTTCTTATCAGTATTGGATCTTGATGAATGTTACCTTGTGCTTCGCAACCTCGAGGTGTATCTCAAACCTGGGTTTAGATGGGTATGGGCTACTATATTATATAGTATGGTTTGATTGTTGTTATATTGGACTTGTTACACTCGCACCAGACGGTTTCCAAGTGATCTCACGTTGTCACATGGTTTTCTTTCAAGTTGATCAATCCATGCTTGAGAATTTCACTGATATAGGTAATTGTAGAAAGGAAATTACATTGCAAAGAAAAATTTAGTTTGAACACGACGGAGTCAGTTTTAAGTGAAGACCAGTCATCCCCACAAAGTGTCTTGATGATGTTGGAGCTTGCGATGCGATCGCAATCGCAATCGCATCTTATATTATGTTACAATCGCAAATGGTTCTAACATGGCCCGATTGTTATGTGAAGTATGAACTTGATACCGTTTATGGACTGGATTTAATTCCTTTATCGCGCATCTATTCTCAATCGGAATCGGAACATTCAAAATGGCCCATTTGTATTCTCAAATTCCGGATCTGATGCATATAATTGGCCGGATTTCATTTGTTCATCGCGCGTCCAAATCCATTGTACACCAAAACTTGTTTGCGAACGTGATGAGCTATTATGAACTCGATTTAATGACTCATCGCGTGTCCAAATGGCCATGTGATGTAATTACTCCAACTGACAGGGTTCAATATTACCTTTCGCGTTCATTACAGTCAGGCTTAACGCTTACACCGATCTTTTACAGTATTTATATGAACAGGGTATAGCTATAGTTCGACCTTCTAACAGAGCCCTTCTAAAAAAATATTACGCCAAGATTTAGGTGTCGACACTCTGTTTTGATAGCCCTGCAACATTTCAATCGAGATAAGGCCTTTACTTCACGGCTTCACTTAAAAGCTGACTCCCCACTAAGTAATCGCTTACGGGTTTCGTAGGGTCCTTAGGTAGGAACCACTACTTACAACGTATCCTGTATACACGCATTCGACATAAATACTCTTCTTCATACAACAAATGCATAATTCAATTAGTTGTCATTTACCCTATTTTATATGAGTGTGATCTCATTTTTAAACTTGCAAAAGTTCTCTCTTTTTTATTTCCCTAATTCAATCAAATTTTCTTCATCTCATCATCCTCAAAATAAAGTAATTACCCACCATCGACAAACAACACTTCATCTTCCCTAACTTATCCTAACTGAAGTCTAACTCATGATGACAATTTGAGATCTTCACTAGCTAAGGCACAAGCCAGAAGACCTTGCTCGCTACATTTTCAACAGAGAAGTACATTAGTAAGTATCCTAAGAGAGAGAGTTCGGGTGTGTGTTACAGTGGAAACAAGCATAAGCAATCTGTGTATTAGTTGCTGTAATACTCTTTTCTGAATAAAAGTGAGAAATTGTGATTGCTGTTGGAGTTTGCAGTACTTTTTGTAATTTCCAAATTGCACACATATGTATTTAGCTTCCTTCACTGTTTTGAATTACCACATATATTGTGGTGTTTGTACTTGTGAACTTAGTTAATAAGGTTTTAGTATATGCAGATCTAGGCTTTGATAGGTGTAAACTAAGTTCCAAGTTTTAGGACCTGTATGTCTCATTCTGTGAGTGCAGATCTGAACTATGAAGTTTAACAATGCCATCGAAATATGATATTTTTTTCAGGCTCTGGTGTGAAGTGCAAGGCAGTGAATGCACAGATGTTGCCAATGAATGAGTGTCTTGTTGAGAACAAAGATGAGGTGTGTTGATTCTATTGCTGCTAGTAGTGCTACTAAGATCATAGATGGCTATAAAATGAGGTTTTGATTTTTCTTGGATGGAAAGGAGAAAAGATTCAACAATATGCATGAATTTGGATGGTGGGAGGCTATATAATTTGAAAGCAGGAGAAATATGAAAGATATTTGTAAAGTTCAAAGAAACTCAATTTCCATGAGTATACAAAATAATGCAAAAGAGTTCTACAGTATGAAAACCAAAAAGTGTGCATGTCGCATGAAAAAAGTGAATGTTAAGTCATAATAAACTTTGTCAATGAAGAAATATCTTGTTACTCTGTGCGTTTGAGGGGTTGGAATTGGAATTTTAGCGCAGATATCATAAATTGCCATAAATGGAGGAGATCCATTGTCCTTAGCATGGTTCATTTATTGGAGAGGTATGGTTTATATGGGCTTAGCCTCTAAGCTTTTGTTGTTCACTGAATCCTTGATTGTTGATGGTGGAATTGTGGTATATAATTCACAAGGGCCACAAGAGTTTGAATGATCTACCACAAAATTATGAGGCTTCCACTGTCAGTATTGATGCCTCTAGCATGCAGTTGTGAGGCATATGCTTCTTGTGTAGATGAAACCAACGACATCAAATGTTGACATCACCCGAAACTTAATAATTCTGGGGGCATCTTCTTTGTCATAATGACAGGCATAAAGTTACATTTCAAAATGAAACACAATACCAAAATTGTGCATTTCAACAACACAATAAATGGAAGAATGGAAAAACCTAGAAACTCTACCTACGGAGTTATATTCGAAGATCAATGCTAGTAAGTGAATACTTTATCTGTCGCAGAGAAGGTTGCAAAAGACAACACTAATAAAATGAAAAGCACTGTCAAATTTCTAAACTTCAAATAAAGTGTAAGGAACATCACATAAAAGAGAATGATCAATAAACCATGAGATATTCTATACCGAAAACTAGAGACTCAGTACACTGTCCACAGTTTGTATCAAGTATGAAGATTTTAATGCCTTTTGGGGAACATTCTCACAATACATGGGCTGCAAAAGTATTATTCACCAAATAGAGGACAAGGTCATCAAGTTGCTTTTCAAAGAAGGGTTATCTATATAGCAAGGAATCTCTATATAGTAGAGTTGTCATGATTCTCACACTTTCTGAAATTTTCAACATGGCTACTACACTAAAAGAAACCTCTACCACTTAAGTTGATGAAATGCCTACCAGTCAAATTTGACTAATAGATATAAGGTGCAAGTCAAGGGAAGCACGCAAGCTAATTACTTTTAATATTAACGGAGACAAAGAGCTAGGTCCACGAGAAGAAAAATAAGCAATTTCAGGAGCAAGTGTTTTGCTCAGTACTGTTTCTGCAGCAGCTATTCTCAAAACTGGGTATTTGCATAATAGCTCAAGGCATCCTTAGTCAAATCTCTCTTTTGGGTTGACAACTCTGAATGCAGGCTAATGGCTATGCTTTTATCCTTGAAAGAATGGTGTGTTACCTTGATGTTCGTATGTAGGAAAGAATACTTGTGCCCACTTCAATATCCACTTGAACACATGGAATAAGGGGGGAAGAAATTATTGTCTTGGTAGGAATCTTTGCGTAAACCACTCCAATCCCTTTGGCACTGTAGACACCCAGAGCTGCATCACTGCTTGGCCTTTGAGTTCTAGTTTGGAAACATAGAACAAACTTTCCCTTTGCTAAAGTGGCATTCAGAGATCCTGCCTCGCACGTCCTGCAGATAAAGTCTTCCTTTGAGAACTATGAACTCTTTTAGTGTCAGATAATGAAAAAAATGCAGAAAATCCAAAATTAAAGTAATACATTGTAAAAAGAGTACCTTTCTCTGGAGGCAGCTGCATCAGTAGAGGCAATGTCTTCTGCATACACAAACCTATAGAACTTCACACCGTGCTTCGCAACCTCGAGGTGTATCTCAAACCTGGGTTTAGATGGGTATGGGCTACTATATTATATAGTATGGTTTGATTGTTGTTATAATGGATCTGTTACACTCGCACCAGATGGTTTCCAAGTGATCTCACGTTTTCACATGGTTTGCTTTCAAGTTGATCAATCCATGCTTGAGAATTTCACTGATACAGGTAATTGTAGAAAGGCAATTACATTGCAAAGAAAAATTTAGTTTGAACGCGACGGAGTCAGTTTTAAGTGAAGACCATTCATTCCCACAAAGTGTCTTGTTGATGTTGGAGCTTGCAATGCGATCGCAATCACAATCACATCTTATATTATGTTACAATCGCAAATGATTCTAACATGGCCCGATTGTTATGTGAAGTCCGGACCCGATACCATTTATGGACTGGATTTAATTCCTTTATCACGCGTCCGTTCTCAATCGGAATCAGAACATTCAAAATGGCCCATTTGTATTCTCAAATTCCGGATCCGATGCATATTATAGGCCGAATTTCATTTGTTCATCGCGCGTCCAAATCATTCATACACCAAAACTTGTTTGTGGACGCGATGAGCTATTATGAACTCGATTTAATGACTCATCGCGCATCCAAATGGCCATGTGATGTCAGCCAGATTGTAACGCGATATGTGAATGTATTTTGGTTGAATCGAGTTTCAAGTCCGGAGCTTTATCGCGCGACGAAAGTTTGAAGTTTTACAAAGGTTTTAAGTTTTATTAACGTTTTTGTTTTATGTTTTAAACATCACGCCATGGAGTTTTTATACTATGGTTGGTTTTTGTTATCGCACAACAAAAAGGTTTATAACCTTTAAATTATATGTTTTAACATTAAACATGTGCTCATTGTAAGGTGGACCCGAAAAGGCAATGCATAGGTTTTAAGTTTAGCTTTATTTAACATTTGTTTCGACTCTGCACCGTTTTGGATGTTATTTAACATCTAGCAAATGCTGAAACAATGGTACAACTATGCATCTTACCGCCATCTTACCTATTTTTAAGTAGTGACTCCATCGTATATCCAAATCAATTGATATATATTCCTATGTATATAATGCTGACTAATTTGGATTATTTAGTTATTATTCTTTTAATTCTAGAATATTTATTATTTTTTTTATTCAAATCAATTGGTGATTGGATTAAGTTAATTTTCAAAATTTTTATTATACTTTTTAAGTATTTATATACATCTTTTTCTAAATAATTTAATTGGAAATTCAAACTTCATCCTTTTCATACATAAAGTTTTATTTATACATAAAGCTTTATTTAAAGATCCCAAATTAAACAACCCTGCAACTATAGTTATTTTAATTTTAATTTTTTATTTTCCAAGATGATGATTGCAAATTAAACGACCTTGCAATTCGATCTATTGCAATTTACAATTTTTATTTCCCAAACTTGCAGTTCCATTTGTTTATTCGTTCTCTTTCACAAGTTGCATTAATCAACTCCAACCTCTCTCTCTCTCTCTCTCTCTCTCTCTCTCTCTCTATATATATATATATAAATTTTTTAAGCTTAAATTTGACTTATATACTTTTTCTATAGATCAATATTTAGTTAAATAATCACTTCAATATATTTTTAAAAATATATTATATTATTATACATTTTCATTACTATAAAATATTTTTTTTAGATTTTATTATTACATATTTATAATTTAAAGTAGACCCAAAGTTTACAAATTATATATTTAATAAATTAATCCATACATATATATATATATATATATATTTGTTTTTACTAATTTTTTAAACTTAAACTTGATTTATATATTCAAATTGTTGCTTCTTTTATAATTTATTTTGATAAATGTAACATTTTTATATATCAATGTATTTAGCTCCTTAAACTTAGTTTTTTTTTTTAATTTTTAATTTTTTATTATAAACTATATTTAATAAATTAATCCATATATATATATTAATAATGGAATACTTTTTTATGTAGATCAATACTTAGTTAAATAATTACTTCAATATATTTTTAAAAATATATTATATTATTATACATTTCCATTACTATAAAATATTTTTTTTACATTTTGTTATTACATATTTATAAGTTAAAGTAGACCCAAAGTTTATAAATTATATATTTAAACAAAATATCACAGTTTATATATAAATTGATATCGAAATGTTTATAAAATATCTAATATGAGATGGATTGCCATATTATTTCTCTCTAAACTAACAACTAAAATCACAACACTATATTCAGTTTTATAAGTTTATTTTAATTTAGCTATATCTAATTGTATTATAAAACAAGTGTAACTATATTATATAAAAAAACATTAGAAATTGAAAAATATAATTAATCAAAAAACACATCCCTAATGAATAGAATATCAAATCTATCCAATATCTAAAAAAATCAAATTACTTATCTAAATTATATTATTAAATTTTAGAAGATATAATGAATACATCAAATATATAACTACACAAAATATTAAACAATTTTAATTGCTATATATTATGCCATATAATTATATTTATATTAAAAAAAACATTAGAAATTGAAAAATGTAATTACAAAACAACATTCCTAATGAGTAAAATATTGAATCTATCCAATATCTAAAAACTCATATTTGTTAACTAAATTACATTATTAAATTTTGAAATATGCATTAAATATATCAAATATATAACTATACAAAATATTAAACAATTTTAATTGCTATATATCATGTCATCTAATTTTAAGTAAAAATAACATGCAACTTCTTGAACAATAAATATATATATATATATATATATATATATATATATATATATATATATATATATATATATATAAAGCAAGTCCTCATAGCCATGCTGAAACTGAAATTAACACCTAAAATCACAGCACTAAATTCAATTTTATAACAAAACCTATTACAAAGCCTCTCGGGTCTTTTATAAATTGCACATGAACATTGCAAAAATTGCATATAACATATACGACCAAAGGTTAAAAACCCAAAAACCTGCTTATCAAATCCATTGAATAATATGCATCGGGTCCGCTTTAAAACAATGCAGACTATGCATATAATATGCTCTCATATTCTAACCCCAACGCTATCCTTTGAAAAGTTCGGATGCCACAGCTTTTTAAACCTTTATTTTCTATTTTCCAATGCGATTAATCGCAACTCAATGCTTCCCATTGGGATTAATGCATTTGCCAATGTTCCGATGCGATGCCCTTCCTCCGATGCGATTGATGCATTCGCAAACGTTCCGATGCGATTAATGCCTTTTAAGCTGGAACTTCAAACACATATAAATCACAGTTCATAAACACATTGGCTCCGCAATCGTCATCGGGACTTTTATTAACATGTTCCACTGTTATGATTTTCTCCGATGCGATTCGTGAGGGTCCCACAGGGTTAATAAATTCTTCTGTCCATTCGATTTATTATAATCTATGTATTTGCCAATGGTTTAAAAACCAACACCACTCGTCGGGCCCATGATGCATTAGACCCTACCTTTATATATCGCTCACCAACTATGATATATCAGCATACGACGCCACACACTTACATTGAAACTTAAGAAAATAATTAACCATAATACCTGCGACAATAACACATGGACTAAGGTTAAAATATCAACCACTGATATATTTTAAGGTTTGGGCCCATCAGCGAATTAACTTGTCTATGTTAAAACATAACAAAACCTATTACAAAGCCTCTCGGGCCATTTATAAATTGCGCATGAACATTGAAAAAATTGCATATAACATATACGACCAAAGGTTAAAAACCCAAAAACCTGCTTATCAAATGCTCTGAATAATATGCATCGGGTCTGCTTTAAAACAATGCAAACCGCCCATTACAAAAATCTCTGATGCCGATTGAAAAGCAGACGCGATGACAAATTTAACTCTGCCATAGTAAACAGGATCAGGTCCGAAGTTCATACTCTTTCGATGCCATGAAAGCATCCGGCCATTGCTATGGTGACTTATGTCAGTTCCCATTGCGATGATCGCATCAGAACATCGCCACATGAACAAGACACTGTGCCCCAACACCAAAAAAAAAAAAAAACAAAAAACAAACAAACAAAACAAAACAAAACATTTGAAATTGAAAAATGTAATCAAAAGACCACATTCCTAATGAGTAAAATATTGAATCTACCCAATATCTAAAACTCAAATTGGCTAACTAAATTACGTTATTAAATTTTGGAATATACATTAAATATATCAAATATATAAATATACAAAATATTAAAACTTACATTGAAACTTAAGCAAATAATTAACCATAATGGACTAAGGTTAAAATATCAACCACTGATATATTTTAAGGTTTGGGCCCATCAGCGAATTAACTTGTCTATGTTAAAACATAACAAAACCTATTACAAAGCCTCTCGGGCCATTTATAAATTGCGCATGAACATTGAAAAAATTGCATATAACATATACGACCAAAGGTTAAAAACCCAAAAACCTACTTATCAAATGCTCTGAATAATATGCATCGGGTCTGCTTTAAAACAATGCAAACTGCCCATTACAAAAATGTCTGATGCCGATTGAAAAACGGACGCGATGACAAATTTAACTCCGCCATAGTAAACAGGATCAGGTCCAGAGTTCATACTCTTTCGATGCCATGAAAGCATCTAGCCATTGCTATGGTGACTTATGTCAGTTCCCATTGCAATGATCGCATCAGAACATCGCCACATGAACAAGACACTGTGGGGACAACAGAGTTTTAACTAAAAACTCTCCCGCCATTAAAACAAAATATCTCTCTGTTTCATATTAAAACACTATGTTTTACCAAATACAAAGTCTGTGCCCAAAAAAAAAACAAAAACAAAACAAAACAAAACAAACAAACAAACAAACAAACAAAACATTTGAAATTGAAAAATGTAATCAAAAGACCACATTCCTAATGAGTAAAATATTGAATCTACCCAATATCTAAAAACTCAAATTGGCTAACTAAATTACGTTATTAAATTTTGAAATATACATTAAATATATCAAATATATAAATATACAAAATATTAAACAATTTTAATTGCTATATATCATGGCATGTAATTTTAAATAAAAATAACATGCAACTTTTTGAATAATAACAATAAATTCCTTATATATATATATATATATATATATATAACTTATATTTTTCTTTATTATAAATTCTTATAATAATATTTTTTATTTTAGCATTATAAATTTTCATATTCATATATATACTTTACGAAAAATGTAAAAGTCTTCAGATCGTAGACAATATGGCATTGCAATTGTAGTTGGGTTAAATTGGATTAACAAAATATTAGTAAAAAAAGATTCTAAACCTTTCAAATGGCAACATCTAGCAAATCCTCATAGACACACTCAAACTCAAATCGCAACAATTATTTCTAATTTAATTTAACTATACTAAACAAAGCAGCAACTTTATTAGAAAGCAAATTTTCATAAACATGTTGAAACTCAAATTGCAACATTTCTATATTTACATTAAGCAGCAAGTAGTAGCTACTTTGCCATACTCATATTGATTCCAAAAATAAGCTAAGCATATGTAGCAAATCTAATCTACACATCAAATGCATATGCTCATGGGTCAACACGAAAGTTGTTTCACTATAATTTAGATAGATTTAAACTACTACTAAACTCAAATTGCAACAATTATTTCTAATTTAGTTTGACCATATTTTATTACAAAACAAAACTTCATAAACATTGTCAAATTCAAATTGCAACGTCTCTATAATTGCATTAAGCGACATGTAATAGCCACAATAGCTATCCATAGACATTTCCAACATCACATTGCAACATTACTGTATTTAAACTAAGCGGCAGGTAATCGCTACTTGTAACCTTGTTTTAATATGTATTACCAATTTAACACAAATATATTAAACAACCTAAATTTAACACAAAAATTTATTATTACAAACAAAATATAATTTTTCCAATTTAACAATCTTATCAATTTTTTTTTACACCTTTTGAAACAAATGGCTAATTAATTCCCTTTAATACCTCAATACAAAACTCCTCCTTCGTCGACCATTTCACATTTCGGGCCATTTGAAACGGACCCCAATACTCCTAACCCCCGACATTCCGATACATTATTAACTTACCTTTGTTAATATCCCGATGGACTATTAGTTCGTTAAATTTTTATATAAAGTATGGTGTATTGGTATATAAAGAATTTTAAAGTTTGAAGAATATGTTTGATTTTGTAATGATTTTTGTTTAATTTTTAATTGAATTTAACTCTATATTTTTTAATTAAAATCTTTTAATTTTTTAAATAATTTTATTATTTTGTAAATTATTTAACTTTTAATCGAATTAATTGTAATTATAATGATTTTAAATTAATTTGTATATGATTAATTGATTATGGTAATTAATTGATTTCAATTTTTTTAAGGTAAGTAATAATTTAATTTTAATTAGATTTTTAATCATTTTTTCTTAATTTTGGTTTAGCAGAATTTTTTTCAGAATTATGTTAATTTTGACATTTCAATTTTTGAAGCTCATAAGTTGAGTTTTATTCGGTTAAATGAGGCTGAGGAACGCTCGTTAGATACATAAAATCATGGAGAATATTTTTTAATTAGTTGGATGACCAGATTTTGTCATTAACTGAGTCTAATATTTAGCAGAAAATTAAGCTTTGGATTTGTAACCAAAACTAATTTTTTGAGTTGAGTTTTTGCATTTTCATTTGCTCAAAGCCTCTGTTGATTCCAGATCCATTTGATTTTGTTCTCTTTGACCCACAAGGTCTTTACAAGGATCAATGGGAAGCTCATATTTCTTTTGATTTATTTATTTAATTAAATTTTGATTGGAGATGTTTGTTTTCTTAGATTTGGTAATTTTTATTGTGATTTGCAATATAATTTACTTTTGATTGGTTTCTGGTAGCAGAGCGGTTGGAAGGATGAGGAAGAGAAGATTTGAAACAATGGAATTGCTCCAACAAAAGATGAAAAATAATTTTGGCTAATTAGTTTGTTAGGGCAATTTTATTTCTCCCACAACTCTCTCATTTTGGTTTTCATCTTGTAATTATAAATATGACATTTAGAGAATGCTCAAGGGGTTTTTCTTCTCTGCACCTAGGGACTTCTAAAGCAATATTGTAAGATATTTTTTAGTTGTAGAAGTAGGAGGAAAAGCTCAAATCCGAGTCATTGGGATTTGTCTTTTTCAAATATGGACTTTGTATTATAAGCAAAGCTTGCACATTACAACTTTTCATTTTAATGGCAGAGTGTTTGATTTGTAAGAGGTTGTCATAGGTCAGTTCAAGGAACATAACATAGAGACCAGGTTTTAATAAATTTTTATTTTAAATACTATTATTTGTAATGCAAATTTCATTTTGAATAATAGATATGTGTGAAGCTTTCTTATATTATGCACTATTGTTTGATGTGGAAGGTTGTCTTTTGAATTAGCTATTTAGTTCATCAGCCTTATAGATCTGTTATCAATTGTTTATTTTGCTCACATATGCTCAAATCATATATCTGAGTAACTTTTTACTCAGAAATTTGCTATCTAAATTCGATTTATTTACCATTGACATTAAGTGAACTATTTCCTAATGTTATTGGTTAATCATTCACCGTTAATAGGTCTCTGAATAGAGCATGTTTTGGTATTTATAATATAAGCTAGTAGAACTATTTCATTAGCTAGATATTCACCTAAAACTAGGCATGTTAAAATCTCAATCATTTAATTACTTTTCTCTCGATTGGGTTAGATCTACATCTCCCTAATCGAGAAAAGCTTAGGATTTCTTTGCTTTTACTTGCATTCCATGATTAGTTTGCATTTAGATTAATCATTAAATTTCTAAGAAGTCTATCAAAGAGGAAAACTTTAGTTGTGGCTTGGTTGTGCCCTAGATCAGCTTAAAGATCACTTCCTTGCCTAAGCTCAACAAGAGGGTTGATATGATGTCTCTTCTCTATTGGTAAGTAAAAGACATACTTTAAGTCAGCAAAGAAAGAGAGAAGCTAAATGGACCTAGTTTAACTAGTTGGAACCACCATTCCAAACAGAAAATGAGTTTCTTTAAGTTCCCGACTGGGTGGTCTCCCTTATAATTTTGGATGGTCATTTGGGACATCAACATTTTTGGTGCTAGAAGGAGGATTTGATGACTTGTTTCTTTTTTGGAGTTTTTGTATTTTAAAACTTTTATTTAATCACAATGGCTCCTCCCAAACTTCCAATTTAGAGGTGTATCTATCGACGTGCATCTGCCAATACTCCACCATAAATTCTAAGACACTTGTCAAAGATAAATTTTAATGCTAAGAGGAATGTTTCTACATTTGATCATGCTTTACATTTTATTTAAAATTTTGCAAATTCAACTTTTCATGATATTGATGAAGGTATTCTATGCAGGATTATTACTCTTACATTCTCAGGAAAAGCCAGAGTCTGGTGTCAATCTCTTCCAGTTTCCTCTATTCATAGTTGGGATCAATTAATTACAAAATTCCTTTATGATTTTGAAGTTTATGATTATGAAGAGGTATGTGATGAATTCGAAGATTTACGAAGGTTTGAAAATGAATATTTCTTAGATTTTACTGTTATATTTTAATTGAATTGTTTAAGATTCAAAGTTTAAGATAAACCTTCAGAGATTGAATTTTTGGATTGGTTTGAATATGTTTTCTCTCTTCCTTGCGTTCCTAATCCATATGAAACAATTACAACATTCTATTAATCTCCTTCAACCTTTATTAACATAATTGAGAATTCCAATATGGAGGTGCGTACCAATCACGATGAAGTTGTCTCTACCATGTATGATCAATTCCTTTATTTATTTCACACCTCTTATAACATTAATAATGATCATGATGCTCTCTCTCATGTTATTGAAACACAGTCACAAAGCTTGGAAAATTTTTCTAATCAACTGCAATAAGATACCAACAAAAATCTTGGAGAAATAACTACATTGAAATCAGAAAATCAGCCTGAAATTAATTCAAGAAATTAGTCAATAAATCAACAAGCACAAGTAGAAATCAAAGATTCTAATATGCAATCTGCTGAACAGTTTTTTGAATTTGATCATGTTGATCAAATGCTAAATTCAAGGCAGTAAGGCAACATTCTTCAAGAAAGCGTAATGAAAGGTCAAAAATATGAAATTTATAATGAAGAAAACACACAAGAGTCCGTAAATAGTGATATTTTCATATTCATTTCTTTAGACTCACGTTTACGTCTTTATCCTGATATTTTTGCTGATAGTAATTTATCCACTCTTTGCATTAATATTGTTCCAGAAAATAGGGAGACTGATATTAATGAATTGCTAATTAGTTTTTATCTAGATAGAGAATCATTCATTGATCATTCTTCTGGCATTGCTGAGCATGTGTTCAATATTCCTTCTTGTCTTGATATATCATATGGGAATGAAGAGAATCCTAATATATGTCATGAAGTTATTTATGATGATTACTTTGACATTGAGGATGTTGATCTTCCTTCTTCTCAATTAAATCATCATGATCAAAATCAAATCACATTTGAGAATGAAAAAAACCCAATTCATATATAGTCCCAATTAATTCTCATTCTCAAATAAGGAATCATCTTCCTGATTTCAACATTCAAGAATCCATTCCAATTTATGATTCTTGTGATGATCAAGTTCTCACTCCTCTTCATAGTCTTGATTATTTCCCTTTTCCACAAGATGATCATTCTAATTGTATTATTTTGGCTAGTTCTTGAGAGAAGAAAATTGTTTCAAATAAATCTCAATTGTGTTGTAACATTAAATGTAACAATAGTGTAAATTATGAGTTCATTTCATTGTTCTTCCTTGATCTGTTTTGCTTGTTTTCATATTTTTTTTCTATTTATATTTTTCGATTTTTAGATGTCCTTTGTTGGCATATTTAGAAATTAAGTGTTGAAAATTCACAATACGCATTGTTATAATGTGGAGAAGAATCACAAAATTCAGATTATGACCATCAAGAGTTGTTAACTTTCCAATTCTATTTGATGGTTATTTCTTATCAGTTTATTTTTCCTTCTAGAATGCGTCTTCAACACGAAATGACACTTAGGAATGAATTGATCCAATATGACTAAATATCTAACCCAATTGAAGATCTTCTGACATATGCATAGTTCATTGATCCATTTCAAAGTTGTTTGGAAGCTTCATGTCCACATAAGATTGCTAACGGTTTGTCTTATGTACATAACACTAATGGTTGTTCGACCTCTCTCTCAGTTGGCTTCTTCCTTTCTCCAATAAATATTCAACCGTGTTTTTATGATCCTATAAAGATTTGTTTGGAGGAAACTTTCCAAAAGAGAATGTATGTGAATAAGATTATTTTTGTAAATATGTTAGCAATAAATGTACATTCTGAATTCAGATTTATTTATGTTGGATTAATTTTAATTATATTTGTGTTACTGATGTGTGAATTTTACATATATGCAAGAAATAAAATATTTGATTGGTTACATTGGAAGTATAACTATACCTAGTCATGTTTCCTTTCTTGATGTTAGGATTAGGAATAGATTAGTTTAAATTGTTTCATTGTTTGTATTTATTTAATTACTTGCAAATTTTTAATAAGCATGTAATGAGCCTATGATACTTCCTTGCATCTACCAAATTCTCTAATAAAGAGTGTTCGAAAAGTGTGATTGTTTAAATTATGCTTACGCTGCGCTTGCTTATTCTGTTTGATGAAGTTTCATCACATTGTTGAAATTTGCAAAGAAAAACAGGAAGAGTGAAGTTCCAAAGAATCTTTAGAATCAAACATTATTGAAAAATCAATTTTCGATTCGCAAAGCATTACTATATGATCACTTTCACCACTCTTGTGCCTCAATATGAAGCGAATGTAAATTGAAAGTTCATTACTTAGCGTTTTAATTTAGATTGAGTAAGTAGATGAGTATGAACATAATAAAAATTTGAGAAATGCATGGAAGAACATGAAGATTCATGAGGTAAACTTGCAGTCAATATTCTTCCAGGTATGCATTGACATGTTCATCTTCATTTGTTGTCAATTTCTCTTTTTATTAGTTTACTTCTTATTTTTGTTTTTCTTCTTTTGCAGGTCTTCATTAGCTTGATCTGGAGACTTTATTTTTATTAATTAGCTTTAGAAATAAAGTAAGCAGTCAACCCTTTCCAGTCGTTAACATGTTTTGGGAAGTATCTTCTTCCTCATCTGAAATACTTCTACTTTGTGCTATGAATTGATATTTCTCTACATATTTACCTTTCTTTGCAAATTTAGAGATATGAGTCAATAATCATAATTCTGCATCTCGTTGTTGCAGCTGAAATTAAATTCTTGACTCTTTCTTATTCAATTTTGTCTCAAGCAAAGGAAAATCACACAAATTGATTTTTGCAGCAAGTTATAAAATTTTCCTATCCAAATTTTCCCATTCCAAATCTTATATTTGTCAGGTTGATTTAAGCCTTTGCACTACACTCATTTATCTTGCATCCACTTTAGTCACATTCCTTTCTACCAAAACAACTCAGAGCCTTGGGCTACTCCAGTCAAAATTGATTTTGACTTGGAAGTGGGATGATTTGCATCAACGAGCGCCCTAAATTTGGCTTTAAAAGTGTTTGGACTAGAGTTTTACATTGTGATAGAAAATGTTGAAGCCATTCTTTTCTTTTTTTGTCCAAATCCAACCTTTGAGCATCCAACTTTTAACATATCTTTTGAATTAAAAATTGTTTCTTGTAATCCTTTGGCCTCAACTACAACTATCGTAGGAACTTTGTGCTTCTAATTAAATGTTTCCTTATTACGGGCCAACCAGATTTTTTAACAAAGGAATTTAGCAAGGGTGATCCATAATCTTCTCAAAATGAGTTTTCTTTTAAGGTTCCCTATGTATCTATTACTACATATTAAAAAAATTTCTTTGTGGATATCTAGTCTATGCATTCAGTCACTAATTCCAACAAAGCCAACTTTCCATACCAATTTTAAAAAGGAACATTTGAAGAATAAATGATCGACCATCTCCTCCTCAACTTGACACACAAAATATCTAGAAGAAACTTGAATTACTTGCTTTTGTAAATTCTCTACAATAAGGAGTTTTATGTGAATCATGTTCCAACAAAATATATTGATCTTAATACCAAACCTAATTCTAGATAGTTAAATGCTAAGGGGGAGAAAGAGATTAGATTTGGCGAAGGTATCCATCATTTTCTTTGAACTATGAGGTTCTCCATCCTTTGTTATCAAGAGTGGACATGTCCCATGGTGCACAATGTTTTAGGAAAGTAACAAAGGAAGAAACAAGTGGGATAAAGAAGGAGGAGGCCCTACTAGAGACCAATTGATCCAACTTCTTGTTCTTTCCAACCAAACTAAAATATCCCATAGTGGGAAATTTTTTACTATCCATCCAATTTTTCAAGGGAAGAAAATCAAGATTTTGCTCCAAATTATTAATTTCCTATAATGATATCCTTCTAGATATGAATTGATTTTCTATTTATTGGGATCTCAGTGCTCTTGGATTGAATCATGGGAACAACAAATTTGAGAAACTTCCATATATGTGATTTTTGATAGTTCTCTAGGTGTTTGTGTATGCACATTTTTTTGACCTCCCTAGAAGTATTCTTGCAAATAATTTTTTTTTGCACCACTACTTATCTATAATCATCTGCAAAATGAGTTTGACTCTAAAAGATAAATTCATGAGAAGAGGATCTTAATCCCCAACCTACTTTAGTTCCTAGGAGTTACTTTTTTCCAATTTATCAAATGATTTTTTTTAGTCTTTACTTTTCCCCTTTACTAAAGTAATTTTTGAATTTCCTACAAAATTTGCTACATTAGTCCATTTTAACAGATAATTGAACTTTGAACAATTAGAAAAACTAATTTGATTAGAGTTTATTAACCCATTATGTTTCAACCAATAGAACTTAATTTTAATTTTAATAATAACATTGTTAAGTCACATGAGCATTCAAAGTACTTGAATAAAGTCCAAGTTTCTTCACAACGAAACATTAAAATTTTAGAAATAACACAGAAAAGGTGGAAACTTCACCTTCCACCAAGAATTTGACTTTTATCATTGTTGATCTTGTCATTGAATGCATTTTTTAAGAGATCAAAAATCACTTTTATTCTTTAACTATAGTGGTCATCTAAAAAAATGTCAATTTGAATCTCTTAGCTATAGTGGCCATCTATCAATTGATAGGATTTTAGCATTTAACTCCATTAACCACTTTGATTCTTGGAAAATTTCAATCTCTACTCAAGGAATCGGCATGATGATGTATATAACAGGAGAGTGTAGGCAGCCTTTTAAATGCAATGAATTAATTTTAAAAAAAAAAAATCCAATAACATAAGCTCGTGCAAAATGGGTCCTTTTCACAAGGAAACGTGAGAAATGCTACCTGAAGAAATTAATTTTGTAGTGTTTTATGCGTGAAGAAAACTGCATATTCATCACCTGCTTCTCGAAGACAACTGAACTACTCTGAACTGAATGCGAAAAAAAAAAGTTAATATATTTACTGGGGAGAAATTGTACAAAAAGGCCCACCTGGGTGATTGGATGTTCATGGATTAAAGCATTTTCTATTGAGGTAACAATTTTGTATAAAGGCGATATTTTTTTTGGGTCAGAATCTGTTGATTTTTTTTTGAAAAAAATTATTTTTTAGGTGTTTCAATGATGTTTTTAATTGTGTAAATGGATTCAATATCATCAAAAATCTCTGAGAAAAATGGATTTAGCATCATCAAAAATTTTTGAGGTATCCAAAATCCTAAAGCTTGACTGCTATAACTTGTATTTCGAAAAATTTCTGCCAATTTTTTTAAAATCCTGTCAAAATTTCTATAATTTTCTAAACTAATGTGAATGCTCACACAGATTTATTTGTATATCTAAGAGATGCCCCACAAAGCTATACCAGAAATAAAATGTTAGAAACACAAACACAAAGACTACTTTGAATTTAAAATTGTTGAATATGACGGCTTCCTTGATGAATGTTTGAATTTGAAAATTGACATAAATGATGGATGTTTGAAAAGTATCACCAACTTTGAAGAGTGGGTGTCACCTAAAGTGACTTAAGTTTCATGGCAAGATATCGCTATCATGGGATGATCATTTTCATTTAGTTAAAGACATAATTATTTTAGAGGTAAATTTGTTTAATATTTATTTATTTAAATTTATTTGTTATAGAATTGGATTTATTGTTAATAAATGAATATTTTGGTTGGATTTCAGAAAAAGTGGATATTATAAATTAATTTTAATTTATTTTAATTTTGAATCTATTAAAATTTTCGAGGTGCAAACCTCTATTTTGAGTGAAAAATTTGGAGAAAGGTTTGCACCTTGAGAGATTTGATCTCTCTCGGTGCTTGATAGCACCTCTATTTTGAGTGAAAAATTTGGGGAAAGGTTTGCACCTTGAGAGATTTGATCTCTCTCGGCACTTGATAGATCCAGAGTTAAGATGGATCTAGGTTGGTTTCAGTTATGTGTGTCCAAGTAAAATCTATCAAAGATATGATTAATTTTATCAATAATATATAAATATATCTAATATTAATATAATCATTTTAAATATGCTAATTATGTCTGAGATTAACCTAGTCCATTTAATTTTAAATTTGGTTATTTACCTTAGTTTGTTGTGGTGACACCCTACTCACACATGGAATAATGTTGAGCCACTGCCGTCCACCGTCACCCTACCCTACACAATTTGGAAAATTGATAGCAAGTGATGAAATGTAATGCATGCGACACGAATTGAGTTTATGGAAGGTGGTATCGAACTCATCTCAGCAATATAAGTTATTTCCCTCATGTCTAAATGATGATTTCATGCATTCTCCACTTCCTCCCTCTCCAATTATGAAGCTCAACTCATAATTATATAGATAGTATGAAATGCCAATCTATATCAACAATATATCTGTGTCTATTTCTCAATAGGGTAAGCATCTCTCTCTAGATTTTTTCTATCTTCTATTTTTAATAAAGTCGTTTTCTTGGTTTATTCTTTGTGTTGGAAGTAGGAAAATGATCCTACATCCTTGGTCTTAGTCATCACCATTTTGAATTCCCAGTGAGCTTTGGTTCCTCATTGAATTCCTACTATTTTCCTTCCTCTAGCTCGAAGAATCATTTTCCAATGGCATTTAATTTTGAATCTTCTTTCACTTCAATTTAGAGTGCTAATCACCAAGGTCTCCTCCCATTTGTTTAACCTCCCCTTAGTGTTTTCGACTAGCTAGTCTTGTTGTGCCCCCTTACCTCCCTAAAACATCTTGTTACGCCTCTCGTTAACATATCACCTCATAAAACTATTACCTCTTGTAAACTTGTTACCTCAACTCCTTTATTTTTATTAACTTGTCAACCCAACTCCTTGATCGTGTCGCTAGTATTCCTCCAAGCATGCCTCAACATTGTGCAATATAGCACAACAAAATTAAGCATGGTTACATAGGACCTCAGTGAACCTATGCTGAAATAAATGTTAAGAAATTGGAGGTCACTTATTGGGTGAAAACACCTCTTGTAGATAGAAATGAAATTAATATTATAGAGGCTAAAGAAAGAGTAGAAATATATTTCATGCAAGATGAAGAAATATAAGAAAATGCTGGCTAATGGATTCTTCATTGGAGCTAGTAGAAGGAGATACAATATATATCTTCAGGTAGTGGACATATATTGAAAAAGTGAAAAGCATCATGGGAAAATGATAGCAGAAAGGAGTGAGGCTTAGAAGGAAATCATGTTATATATAAATGCTCTCCAACCCCAAGTGAAAAAACTGGATTACAAGGTCTCCAATCACACATAGAAGATAACCAATTTGGATCTTCCTAGTTCTAATGAATAAGAAGATCATCCAATGGTAGAACAAGCGGAGTCACCCTATAGATAATCATGTCAAAAATTTATCCTTTTTTTTCTCTCTTTTTCCAGCAATAGTAAATCTCCTAATCAATTTAATTTTAAGTATAGGCTAGGTAGTAAAAATTTCTACATTATCGAAATTATGGTTTTACTTTAACTTGTTACCTATAAAAACTCGATTGTTTGTGTTGTAACAATTTCTTATATAGTTAAAATTTTGAAGTTTTCATTTCAAAAATTGAAACATTATTTTTATTCATCCACTTAATAATAAAGCGCATAAACTCTATTTATGTGCTTTGTTATATTTATTTATATTATTTATAAAAATAATGGGTCATACATCGGTGCATTATTGTCTGCGCACTTTTCAACTGTTGTGATCGTGTTCACCCTGATCAACGGGAAATAAAGAATTGCAGGATCCCCCGCACCCCCCATGTTTAACAAGGGGGGGGAGGGGGGGAAGGGTATGCAATCCATGGTTTCGACAAACCATGGAAAATAACGTGGTGGGTGCTCATTCATTGTGCACCCCCCTCACTCAAAACCATATACCGCATCACCCCCCTGCAAACCGCCTTCTCGCTTGTTATTTCCTCCACCAATTTTATACCTTCGCTATCCCGTTAAGCTTTCTTCTACCAAATTAGTGCTTGTTCTTTCCTCCACCATTTTTGAATGCATAACCACCAAATACTACATTTATTTCTCGTCAATATTATAATATATGTTAAATGCTCTGATCATTAAAATCGTCAACAAATATTTGATTTCCTCTAAAAGCCAAGTTTCTTCTAAATTTGTACGATCAATTTGCTCATATTTGCAGTGTTCATAGAGCGACTAAGAAGCAGAAAAGTTTAATATCACACATATGTTTTCTTCATCGTCTACAATCTTTCCAGGTATTCAAATCTTCTCATTCTTTGTTTAACTTCAAAATGAGTACTCTTAAAGGAAAATCCCATGCTCCCCGCAATCCCAAATTTAGATGAGTTACCATTAGTAGACTTAGATTTTAAGGTTGTAGAGACTAAGTGTGATTTTCATTTATATGAATTACATAATTGGGATTTTCAAAAGTTTGAAGACGCCAGTGATGATTTTAGTTTTTGGAAATCTATGTTGCCTCAGTTTGTCTTTACTCAAACTCATCATTTTCCTGAGTTTGTTTCCTGGTGCGAAAGCAGATATTTACCCAGTTAGAGAGCAGTGGTAGCCAAAAATGGTGAAACTTTATTCTATATAACACCAAAGTATATTTTTCAAGCTTTGAAAATTAGTCCTCCAAGTTGCTTGCATTCTTTTTAAGTCGAGTCATTAATGGAAATTTACGAAAAGCTTACATTTCAAGAGAGAGCCAATATTTTTGAGTCATTTTTACCACAAGGATCTGAATTGTCACGTCATAATTCACCTTATTCCTCAACCATATTTCCTGAAATGTCTAGAAAAATCATTTAAATGGTTTTTTTTGTCTTTTAGGTTATCAAAGTGATGAAGGGGTTGATGGGGTTATTCTAGGATTAATGTCTGCCTTTTCATCTGGAAAAAACCCTTCTGCCTATTCAATTTTAGCCATTTTATCTCAGATAACATTCATGAGCATTTTAGTGAAGTTTAATGTCGAAAGAGCCTTCAAACATCAACCTTTTTTAGTTTATCTATTCTTATACCATCAAGCTGAGAGGTTTAAGATGTCACTACAAAATTTGGATTCATAGGGGAGACTACAATTTGTTATTCATTGGACCTCATTAGTTAGAAATAAATCAGAAGAGTATTCATTCATTGATTTTGTAGACCAATTTTTGTATTTATCATTATGTCTTCTTAGTAGTGATGCAGTCCCAAGGGTTTTAGGTGAAATTAATAGATTTTTTCATTTAAGTGAGGAGACAAAGGTTGGAGATTGTAATTTATATCAAAGCTTCACAAATATCAGGTTTATGGTTGTGAATTGTCACCCTATAAGCTACCAGTACTTCTTCCAATGAGTCTTTTTGCTTTGGATTTCATAAGGAAGAGCTTGAATGTAGATGAAGTTCGTTTTTTGTCAAGGGAACAAAAGGCTCAGTTTAAACTAAAAGCTCAGATTGGCTCATTCAAAGTAAACACCAGAGCAGTTGATAAAGAAGTATAAAATTTGTTAACCCAAATGAAGTTTAAAATGAGTTTCAGCTCGCCTTATGATCCTTTGGGAATAATTTCAGCTATTATACTTGAGTAGAAGTCTACTCCTTATATTCATTTTTCAAAACCAGAAATTAAACAGTTTTCTAATCGAGATATTTGGGAGTAAAACACTTTACAGGAAGTTGAACATCAAGTGTCAAGTCAAACAACATTGGGAACACCTATTCCAAAGGAAAAGGAGCAAAAAATAACAAGTGAAATAATTTCTCTTGCTATTTCAGGGTCTATGTCAACAAATTTCAGAGTTTTCAAAAGAAGAAAAGCCAAGGAAACAAAAAAAAAGAGTCATCTAAAGTTAGAAATACAGAGGTTTGAACTACAGTGATGGTGTCAAGGGAGCATGTGTTCAAATCAATAAATTTCACAAAAAGTTATTTGTTCTTCAACAAAAAGGAATCCCATCATTGAGGGATTCTCACGGTGGATTGATTGAAGACTATTAGAAAATATTATGTGATATAACAACAAACAAATCAAAATTCGCTAGAGTTAAAGAAATTATTAGTGATGTTGAAGAGTTAGGATTCAGAATTGAATCCACAGTTATCATTTTTAATCGACGTTTCGGGTCACAATCAGGACCGATCATCAGGACAATCATGAGATTGAGAGAAGAACTAATTAAGGGTTTCGTAAACACAAGAAAAATAATGAAGAAAGAAAAAGGAGGGTCAACTTAAAAAATAGAGTTTAAATAAAATAAATATAATAAGAGTAAAATAGAATAATAGAATAAATAAAAAACGATGAGAAAGTTATAAAAAGACTAATAAGAAATGAAATATATATAAATGATGAAATTAATAATAATAATAATAATAATAATAATCAAATAAGAATAAATTAATAAAGTAAATTAAAATAAAATCAACATAGTAAAATTTAAAATAATGAAAAATACAAAAAGAGATGGAATAAATGATAAACATAAAATAATAAACAACAATAAAATAGTATTAAAAAAAAAATAAAACTAATAAATATAAAATAAAATACAATAAAATAAAACAAAAAATAAGAATAAGAATAAGAATAAACTAGAATAAATAAAAATGAATCAACTAGAAAAATGAATAAAAATAAAAAGAAATTTAAAAGAGTAGAGTAGACAGGTGGAGAGAGAGGATACTAGCCTAGATCCATCTTAACTCCAGATCTATCAAGCGTTGAGAGGGATCAAATCTGTCGAGGTGCAAACCTATTTTTTGAGTGCAAAACTTGAGGAAAGGTTTGCACCTCAAGAGATTTGATCCCTCTCGGCACTTGATAGATCCAGAGTTAAGATGGATCTAGGCTGGTTTCAGTGAAGTCATGTGCATCCAAGGAAAATATATCAAAAATATGATTAATTTTATCAACAATATGTAAATACATATAATATTAATATAATCATTTTATATATGCTCAATATGTCTGATATTTATCTGGTCATTTTAATTTTAAATTTTCTTAGTTACCTCAGTTTGTTGAGATGATAAATATTATTAATAAATTTAATGATGAAAATTGATGAAATAAAAATTTTGAATGCAAAGTGAAAATGTAATAGTGTTTAATGATTGAAAATGTAAATAATGAGAATGCATCCAATTACAAAGAGTATTCATTGTGATCAAACTCAAACTATTTTCTTCTACTATTCTTATTGTCATCCTTCTTAGTTTTGTCATATTTTCATATGGATTATATGAAAATGACACTTGAAATCCTAAACCATTTAAGTATTTAGCTAGAGATGTTGTACTAAACATCATACATTGTCTCTCTTTCTCTCCAATATTAATAGGTTGAATTACTATATAACACAAAAATCAATGTACATTGTCGATAATTTTTTGTTCTTACACTGAAATCAATGCACATTGTTAATCCAATTGCTTTAAAATTAATGTACCGTCATACATCCAATTATATCAAGGTAGAAATCAACGTCTACATTGAAATCAATGCATCTAATGCAAGCAATCAAATGAGATTAGAAAACAACATCTACACTAAAATCAATGCATCTAATGCAAGTAATCAAATAGGATTAGAAATCAACATCTACACTGAAATCAATGCATCTAGTGCAAGTAAGAAAATAAGATTAGAAACCAAAATTTACACTGAAATCAATGCATCTAGTGCAAGAAATAAAATAGGATTAGAAATCACCATATACAGAGAAATCAATGGATTTAGTGAAAGTAATCAAATAGGATTAGAAATCATCTACGTTGAAATCAATGCATCTAGTGCAAACAATGAAATATAATTAGAAATCAACATCTACAGTGAACTTAATGCATCTAGTGCAAGCAATCAAATAGGCTTAGAAATCACCATCTACACTGAAATCAATGCATTTAGTGTGAGCAATCATATAGAATTATAAATCACCTACATTGAAATCAATTCATTTAGCGCAAGCATTTAAATATCATTAGAAATCAACATCTACACTAAAATCATTGCATCTAGTACAAACAATCAAATAGGAATAGAAATCACCCTCTACACTGAAATCAATGCATCTAGTACAAGAAATATTCTTCCCTCTCTCCCCCCTCCAACTTCGTCTCTCTTCCCCTCCCTCTCTCCACCCTCTCACATCCTCTCTCTTCCTTCCTCTCTCTCCCTTTATTTCCCACCTCTCTCTCTCTCTCTCTCTCTCTCTCTCTCTCTTTATGTTACTATATTCCACCTTTTCTCCTTTTGTCCTCCGTTCTCTCCACACTCTCCTTCTTTGTCTCTTTATCTCACCCCAAAACATACACACACTCTCTCCATCTCTCCCTTGTCACTCCCTCTCTCTCTCCACTTATCACTCTATGTGTCTTTCTTCTTCCCTCCCTCTCTCCCCCTCTAAATACATCTCTCTATTCCTCCCTCTCTCCTCCTATCTTCCTCCCTTTATAATCCTCTCTCTCCTTTTCTCTCCTACCTCCTTCTCTCTCTCTTTTCCCTCCAATTTTCTCTCTTCCCCCATCACTCTCTTCCTCTCTCTCAAGTCCTCTCTCTTCCTTTCTCTCCTACGTGATGCAGGGGCAACCCTGCAATACCCAGAATCTTTCCCAATACCATGCATATAAATGGCAATTCCTGTTTCATGTCAAGAAAGTCCACTTTCCTGTAATTTCATAAACTTTTGCGGAAGCTCAAAAATTAATCTTTGAATAGATTACTCTTATCTTGAAGAAATTCCATAAATACTAACTTCATTGTATGGAATTACTAATCCAGCCTTTAACTAACACCCATTGGTCTAATTTCTAAAACTCAGACTTTATAACCAAGCCCCAAGGCTTATCATAATATTGAGCCATGCTAGCATTCAATTCAAAAAACTTCAGTTTCACATACCTTGTAACCTCTGCGCCTTTAATCAAGGTTTCCTTGCAAATTTTCATCGCTCTTTGAATGTTGTTCATCAATCAAACCATCGCTGCATTATTTGAACTCCTCTGCGTTCTAACTTAACCCATTCGATTGGTTAAACTACTGCAATTTGCAAACATTCCAACTGTCCACTTCAATTCAGAGTTCCGCTCCTTCAGCATTCGATTGCCAATGCTTCAACAGATCCAACATCTCGCACTTCTGAATTGGATGAACCTTCAATCCACATTTCTCCGGCAATTAACTATGCTGCAACATCTTCCATTTTGCAATCGAATTGATCCTTCGATTGATATTTCTTCTGCGCTAATACTCTATCACAGTCTATCGACTCTGCTCTTGGTTTGAATCTTCGACCAGACCCAACCCAGTCTTGCATTTAGCGTCCTTCACTTTCAGAAATTTCACTGGAAATTGCGTTATTTCAAAACGTTGCAAACAGGACTTCAATATCATCGATTACCTATCACAACACTAAACTGATAGAACTGCAATTTCTAAAACGCTGAACTTTAATATGCCAGAGCTCTGCATTTGTTGGTTGTAAAACTACGTCTTCAAGGCTTAAATTTTTGATTTCTTTGAAGTCGAATCACACAGACTTTAATTCGATTCACCCAGAAATTCATCCCTTTCTCTCTGTGCTGAAGATTGTGTTTCAGCAATATCATAGATTAACAAACAAAACGAATTGCTTTCTTTCAAACATACTTCTCTCTATGCTGAAGATTGTGTTTCAGCAATATCAAAACGAATTGCTCTCTATGCTGAAGATTGTGTTTCAGCAACATCACAGATTTTTCATTGGTAACTTTCAAAGCCAGAATCACATTGATTCTTGCCAATTGAACTAGAACGCTTATATAATGGTTTTAAACACAAAACCGACATTCCAGTCTTGTCTATCTCCGCTTTACTTGATGCTACATATCTGCTCAATTCGATGCCAATTCACAACAGCATCTCAACTTAAAATTCAAACATGCTCGATCTCAAAATTTCAGTCCCGACTGTATTGAAGTCGAACTTCAATAAACTTCTGTTTCGTTCCAAAATCTACTTGGATTTCATATATTTGTTAACAAAACTGTGAAGTATTAATCCAGCCCCAGTAAAACATTCGATTACATTCAATTTAAAATAGAACCATATAACTCAACAATTCAAAAGGATTCAAAACCCTTTTTATACCATAAACACGTGATTCACCCAATGTCTTAAACATAATTCTCCTTCTATCAGAATCGATTCATTTTGATTCTAAATTACTCAATCAATTCTACACAGACTCAATAATGAGACATGAACTTCAGAAATCAATTTCTGCATTAATAAACAACACTTACATCAACATTCTTCTTCTTTGGCCTGATTTTCAACCATTGGCCCTTTACAATTGCCCGCAGGCTTACAAGCAAAAGCCCTGCTTCTACTCTAATCAACCTCCACTCTCTCTCTCTCACTCTGATTTCAATGCCTTTGAGGCTTGATAATTTATACAAATTTAAAATGATCTAATTTAAGTTCAATCCCTTCAACTTCTCAACAAAATCCTAAAATCACTCTTGAATCCCTAAGGATCCTCTCTCACCCAAAATTAATGAAACTAATTTCTAAATTAATATTTAGAAAAATCTCTCATCCCTTTACATCCTCAACTGACCCTCTCATATTCTCAATTATTTACAATATTTAATTAAAAATACATAAAACCCACTCAAATCATTTATAAAATCTAGCTCTTTTAAAAACTTAAAAACCCCTAAGTTTTAATAAAATACAATGTATTTTCGCTTTGCCTAATCCTCCTGCATCAGACTCCCAAGGTTGAAAATGATCATGATCTCCTGATCATGCGTTTTAAGTCTTTTTCCTTGTCTTCCTGGATCCCACACTTTGTTCTGCAAGTTATCATCTGCTGTCGCTTGCTGCTTTTCTCCAGGTTTCCATATCTTGTTCTGCATCCTGCCTCTCGCTATGATTTCATACTCTGCTTTTGTCTTTCCCTTGCTGAAATTCTTCTACTTTCTTGCTGCTGGCTGCTGCTTCTGGGACACCTTCATCATCAGTCTTCTGATGCTTTCAATCTCTATGTCCAGCCTTTCCTCTGTCTGGAAATTTCTTTGCCTACTGCTGCCGCCTCCAAATTCTATTGTTTCAGCTGCTGTAGCTGCTTTTGCTGTGATTGTTGTTCTTGCTTTTCTTGCTTCCAACATTGATGTCGCTGCTGTCAATGTTGCCTCAGCTGTCATCTCCCTGATGGTTGATAACATCGTTTTTATTCCTGCAGATGCTACCCCACATGTTGCTGCCTCCCAAACTTCCTGTCCCTCTGTAACATTCTTTTGCTCATCACCTGCAAATTTATCTTCAGAAGATAAATTATCATTTAATTCTCTTCCTGCAGTAACATATCCATTTATCTCTGTTTGTATACTAGCAAGCAAAATCAATTTTAACAAACTAGTATCTGCTCCTTTCTCAACTTCAAGCAAATTTACTTCAGTGCTTGCAACTTCTTTCTCTGGTTCAAATGTCTCCAGCAAACATTTCAGCCATTTCTTCTCAAGCATTTCATCAACATGCCGCAAATTAGTTCCAGCATAACCTTCGTCTTCTCCTTTGACAATATTCAGTAATTTTCCATCATCATCTTGATTGATTCTGACAATCAAATCAAGTTCTTCAAACACTGTAGCCTCATCCTCTATCACTGTAGCAGTTCTAAAATTTTTCCCCACAGTCTTCTCTTGGCTATACAGACAAGCCAAGTTTTTCTTGTCACCCATGGTAACAAGCCTCTGCACATGAGACATGACTGTCTCACCTTCTTTCTGCAACAGTTCTTCTTCTTCCAAGACAATTCCAAATGATGGACTGTCTTCTGTCTCACCTGTAAACACAATCAAATTGTCAGCTTCAAAATCACAAGACCCAATGGTCTCACTTTTTGATTCAGTCACCAAGTTTTCTCTCTTCAATTCCAAGTCTTCTTCAGGACTCAGAAAATATTTACTGGCTTTCTCCTCAGCTTTCTCTGGCAACACTTCAGTATGCTGCTCTGAGTTTTCTTCCAACTCCTTTGTCAGCACATCAGTATGCTGATTTGCATTCACCATGTGACTATCAACTAGTCTCTCCTTCTTTCCATCCTCTGCTCCATGACTGTCATTCATGAAAACTTTCTTATCTTGCTTCTTCAGCAAATTATCCTGTGTGTAAGTTCTCTGCCTCTCCAATTCTCTTCTATGAAGATCTAATTTCCTATACAATTCAATAATTTTATTAGGAGTAGAACTTGGAAACTTTACACAATTTTCTATACCTTCACCGGTTCTTGACCAATCATCAGCTGTTCCTTCTCTCTCTGCACCAATATTCTGATTAGACTCCTTTGTCTTCATTTTCTCCTGAGACCTTGCTATCTCAGCATTGATCTGAACAGACTTCAGATTCAATTCTCTCTCCTACTCTTTAACAAACTTTAAAGCTTGCTCATCTCCCTGTACTGTACCTGCAAACATACACAACTCATTAGTTTTAAAACCACAAGACTCTTCAGTCTTGACTGCTTCCTCCAACACTTTCCTTTGAACAGATCTGCATGTGGAATCCTCAAATTCCATCTCTGGCTCAAGAACTCTAAGTTCCTCCTTCAATAAGGCAATCACACTTTGCCTCAACTTCATTTGAAATGGTTTTGAAATCACTCTCTTTCCCTTCAGTGGAAAGATCCATCCTCCTTTCTGATTTTCCTGCTCTTGCAGCCATTCCTGTAGTACCTGCAATTGTACCTTCATTACCACAATTTCTCTTTCTCTGACTTTATCAGTCATCTCACCTCTGTGGCATTCTTCTAAACCTCTTCTCTGATCCTCCATGATCATGTTCTCCATGAGTTTCTCACTCACCATGAGTTGCACTAGCCTCTGCAACAACAAGCTCTCCTGCTGTCACTTACCTCACCAATCCACTTCATTGGACCCGGTCTTTTGGTAAGTACTGGTTCACTGCCTCTGGAACCTCTTGAGCACTCTCTTCTGCTCTCTCTAGGCTATCTCTTCAACTCACCTTCTCTTCAGAACACTGCAATTGTCCTCCCTATCCAGCCTTTAGCTGAATGTCAGTTTCACTGCCATCATCTTTTCTGCAACCATAAACCTTAATCACAAATTTCAAATCAGAAAATTATCTCACCTTTAAGATCCTGCATGATCTTGTCCTCCATTCATTTCTGCAATCCTGTTCACTGCAATTGTGTACCTTTGCATATCAGATTTAGAATCTGATCTTCCTTTCAGTCTTTAGAACACATTCAAATAAAACACACTTCAGTTCTCAACATAACCTTCCTGCACTCCTTCAAAAAAAACAAACATCTTCAATTTCAACAGAGCCTTCCGGCTCTGATACCAAAATGATGCAGCGAAAACCCTGCAATACCCAAAATCTCTACAATACCATGCATATAAAAATTCAATTCCAAATTCATGCCAAGTAATTCCATTCACTGGGCAATTTCAAATGCTTTTGCGGAAGCTCAAAAATTAATGTTTGAATAGATTACTCTCACCTTGAAGAAATTCCATAAATACTAACTTCATTGTATGGAATTACCAATCCAGCCTTTAACTAACACCCCTTGGTCTCATTTCTAAAACTCAAACTTTATAGTGAAGCCCCAAGGCTTATCATAATATTGAGCCCTGCTAGCATTCAATTCAACAAACTTCGCTCTTCACATACCTTGTAACTCGCACCTTTCATCAAGGTTTTTGCAAATTTTCATCGCTTTCCTCTCGAATGTTGTTCATCAATCAAACTCATCGCCGCATTATTCTTTAACCTTTGTATTCTAACTTAACCCATTCGATTGGTTAACCATCGCAATTTGCAAACAATTCCAACTGTCCACTTAAATTCGGAGTTCCGCTCCTTCACATTCGATTGCCAACGCTTCAACAACATCCAAAGATTCGCAAACAACGTCTACATTGTGAATCGGATGAACCTTCAATCCACATTTCTCCGGCAATTTACCATGTTGCAACATCTTCCATTCTGTAATCGAATTGATCCTTCGATTGATATTTCCTCTGCGCTAATACTCTATCACAGTCTATCGACTCTGCTCTCGGTTTGAATATTCGACCAGACTCAACACAGTCTTGCGTTTAGCATCCTTCACTTTTCACTGGAAATTGCGTTATTTCAAAACGCTGCAAACAGGACTTCAACATCATCGATTACCTATCACAACACTAAACTGATAGAACTGCAATTTCTGAAACGCTGAAATTTAATATGCCAGAGCTCTACGTTTGTTGGCTGTAAAACTGCGTCTTCAAGGCTTAAATTTCTGATTTCTTTGAAGTCAAATCACACAGACTTTAATTTGATTCACCCATAAATTCATCGCTTTCTCTCTGTGCTGAAGATTGTGTTTCAGCAATATCATAGATTAACAAACAAAATGAATTGCTTCCTTTCAAACATACTTCTCTCTATGCTGAAGATTGTGTTTCAGCAACATCACAAATTTTTCATTGGTAAATTTTAAAGTCAGAATCACATTGATTCTTGCCAATCGAACCAGAACGCTTATATAATGGGTTTAAACACAAAACCGACCTTCCAATATTGTCTATCTCCGCTTTACTTGATGCTACAGATCTGCTCAATCCGATGCCAATTCACAACAGCATCTCAACTTAAAATTCAAAAATGCTCGATCTCAAAATTTCAGTCCCAGCTGTATTGAAGTCGGACTTCAGTAAACTTCTGTTTCGTTCCAAAGTCTACCTGGACTTCATATATTTGATAATAGAACTGTGAAGTATTAATCCAGCCCCAGTAAAACATTCGATTGCATTCAATTTAAAACAGAACCGTATAGCTCAACAATTCAAAAGGATCCAAAAACCCATTTTACACCATAAACACGTGATTCACTCAATGTTTTAAACAGAATTCTCCCTCTATCAGAATCGATTCATTCTGATTCTAAATTACTCAATCAATTCTACACAGAATCAATAATGGAACATGAACTTCAGAAATTTAAATTATGCATTAATAAACAACACTTACATCAACATGCTTCTTCTTTGGCCTAATTTTCAACCATTGGCCCTTTACAATTGTCCACAGGCTTACAAGAAAAAGCCCTGCTTCTACTCTAATCAACCTCCACTCTCTCTCTCTCTCTCTAATTTTCAATTCCTTTGAGGCTTAATAATTTATACAATTTTAAAATGATCTAATTTAAGCTCAATCCCTTCAACTTCTCAACAAAAATGCTAAAATCACTCTTGAATCCCTAAGGATCCTCTCTCACCCATAATTAATGAAACTAATTTCTAAATTAATATTTAGAAAAATCTCTCATCCCTTTACATCCTCAACTGATCAATTCTCTCATATTCTCAATTATTTACAATATTTAATTAAAAATACATAAAACCCACTCAAATCATTCATAAAAATCTAGCTCCTCTAAAAACTTAAAAACCCCTAAGTTTTAATAAAATACAATGTATTTTCTCTTTGCCTAATGCTCCTGCATCACTACATCCATCTATCTCTCCTCTCTCTCTCTCTCTTCCATCTAATTCTCTCTCTCTCTCTCAACATCTACACTAAAATCAATGCATATGGTTTAAGAAATCAAATACGATTAGAAATCACCATCCACACTCAAATCAATGCATCTAGTGCAAGAAATATTCTTCCCTTTCTCCCCCCTACAACTTCATCTCTCTTTCCCTTCCTCTCTCCAATCTCTCTCTCTCTTCAACTTTGTTACTATATCCATCCCTCTATCCTTCTCCCCCCCTTCCCTCCATATCTCCTTATTTTTATATTTATCTCACCCCCAAACATACACACTCTCCATTTATCCCTTGTCACTCCCTCTCTCTCTCCACTTCTCACTCTCTATGTATTTCTTCTTCCCTCCCTCTCTCCCCTTCCAACTCAATCTCTTTATCCCTCCCTCTCTCCACCCCTCTCTTAAGTCCTCTCTCTCATCCTTCCTCTCTCCCATTTTCTCTCCTACCTACCTCTCTCTCCCTTTATCTCCTACCTCCCTCTCTCGTCCCCCGTCTCTCTCTCTCTCTCTCTCTCTCTCTCTCTCTCTCTCTCTTCCCCAATCACTCTCTTCGTCTCTCTCAAGTCCTCTATCTTGTCCTCTCTCTCTCTCTCTCGGCCATCCAATCCTCTCTCTCCCTTTCTCCCCTACCCATCTCTCTCTCTCTCTCTCTCTCCCCAACTATGTTACTATATCCCTCCTTTTATCCTTCTCTCTCCTTCTTTCTCCTTCTCTCCATATCTCCTTTGTCTCTTTATCTCACCCTAAATATACACACTCTTTTTCCATCTATTCTTTATAACTTCCTCTCTCTCTCTCTCTCCACTTTTCACTCTCTATGTCTTTATTCTTACCTCTCTATAGCCCCCTCCAACTCCATCTCTCTATCCCTTACTCTCCCTCGAGTCCTCTCTCTCTCTCTCTCTCTCGCCTCCAATCATCTCACTATATCCCTCCCTCTCTCATCCTATCTCCCCCCTCCATCTTTATTTCTTCCCCTCTCTCTGTTTATACCCTTCCTTACCTCTCTCACTCCTCTTCTCTCTCTCTATCTTCCTTCCTCCTCCCCCCTCTCCTTCAGTTTATCCCCATCTCTCCCTTGTCACCCCCTATCTCTCAACCTCTATGTCTTTGTTCTTCCCTCCCATATATATCTAGAGTTAATATATATTAGGGTTAATAATGTTTTTTTTCATGGTATTATTAATGATTTGGCCCATGGTATTTGATCCATAGGCTTCACCTAAATAAAACCTCTTTTTTTGGATTTTGGTAAATATAAAGAGGTTTATAGAGAAAATATAAAAACAATTTTTATTTATTTACCATACCTCTTTTATTTACCATGGCATTTGATACATAGGATTGGTATATAATTAGATGTTGATTTCTAACCCTATTATATATATATATATATATATATATATATATATATATATATATATATATATATATATATATATATATATATATCATGCCTCTTTATACCTCTTTTATAATTATTTAGTTACCACTACTCTTTTATAAATATGGTATTAATAATAATTTGTCCCATGGTATTTGCCATATATGTTTCACCTAAATAAAATATTTGTTTTGAGTTTTTGTAAATATAAAGAGGTTTATGGAGTAAATATAAAAAGAGGTTTTATTTATTTACCATACCTCTAGTTTATTTATATTTTTATTTATTCACCATACCTCTTTATATTTTAAATTTATATTGTGTTTATACATAATAATAATTAGGTTTATTTTTAAATAGGATGACATTGGATCAAAAATGTTAAATGGTAAACAATACATTTACGTTTACATTTGCATGCTTACATGTTTACGTGAGATCTACCCCATACCTATAACTAATATAAAAAAGTTATATATGATTTAAGATTCAAGTTATTGTTTTGGCCGACATTAATGAATTTTTATTATTATTATTTTTTAGGACGTGACATACTTACACATCGGGGTCATACTGGGTTGTAGAATGTGCCTCTCGGCACAATAAAACCGGAAATTAAGGAGGGGGCTAAGAAAGGAAGAGGAAAGAAAGGAGATGAAAGGGAAGAGAAAGAACAAGAGGGGGAGCGAGGAAAGCGGGGAAGAGGGAGGTGCGGGGGAAGGAAGGTAGAAGGAGAAACAAGAAAAATCAAATGATGAGGGGAAGCCAACATCTACTAGCCTCAATGCCACCATATCTATTAAGGTTTTTCGGATGCTTGATGATCTCCAGAGCCTCCCTGAGTTTGCGTTTGAAATAGTGGGCCTCGTTTGTGATGATATTAATGTTTTCCAAGCAAAGGTGATTTCTAGTCTTCAATGAATGTTTAGAAAGGGAAAAATATTCGGTTCTTTCTCTTTTGATATTGTTATCCTTAATAACAATTAGGTTGGGCTAGGAGTGTATTTTTGAGTTAGGTTAGGTTGTTAGGGTCAAATAAAGTTAGGAAATTGATTAAATTTCATATTTTGTATATATTTTTAAAAATTCTAAGTGGACATTGGTCATGTGATTAAGATCTTGTCAAAGTAAAATTCAAAAAAATTGAATGCATGGGTTAATAAAGTAATTTTTTGACACTTGGCACCTTTTTTTCCTAAGTCTGCAGCGTTTTCCATGTAAAAAAACTTGTTTTCGCTACAGACTCACCTGACAGTTCTGTAGCGAATTTGTCATCCCACTAACTGAAATCGCTACAAACTCGGGTTTTTCTGCTAAAGGTGAGGGGATCGGAATGATTTCATCATTTCAGTGGTTAGAGGTCAGTTTTTCATCATGGTACATAACAAATATGAGTCATCATTTGATGTATTGCATGCTTGGTAATCATCACATCTCCATCATTCTTTTTTCCCTTCCACCTTTCTTTCCTAATTTAGCCTCACCTCATTCGAACAACATTGCTTAACTTTCATCCTTGTAAGCTGCTTGATCTTGTGCTACCAGTCTTCACTTTAGTTTCTAGTCTAGTCTTAGGTTAGCTCCCACCTTTGTCAAACAAGAAACTTGTTGTCTTAGATAGTTTTTGGAGGTGTCAAGAATTGAAGCAGGACAACGTTGTATTGGAGGGCATGGATTTACTTAGAAAGACCAATAAAGGAGGCTCTGTAGTCATATACAAGCCCATGGACCTGAAGCTGTTTATGGAAACCCAATCTTTTCACAGGCTTTCACAAATGTTGGCAGTATGAGATTTTGCCAAAAATTGCATGGGTACCATGCACAGGTGTCCAAGGATTTTGTTGCCAATTTTTTTGGCATAAATTCAATGGTGGGCATCTTAAGTTTCATTGTTTCTCCTAAGACAATTGCACAAGAAAAAAAAATTACGAGGTTTGGAGAAGAATGGTTCAAGACAACTAAATTCAAGCTTTAGAATTGTGATGAATTTCTGAAGCAGGAGCATATAGGAGTTGATATGACCTCAGGCATACCCACGAGTTTCCTCAAGGAAAAATACTCAAATCTGCTTATGGTGATCCAAAAATATTTTACCTGTGAAGGTAGATTTCACACGATCTACTAATATCATTTCAGACTCTTACTCCATTTCACAGGTAAACAACTTCTTGATCTTCCATTCTTTCTGTTCAAAATTTTAGGCAAGGTGTTTGAAAAAGTACAAGCCAAGCCTGAGAGTAGTGATACATCCATATTTCATCATGGCTTAAGAAATTTGTTAGTTATGGAAGAGTTGAATAAATTAAATAGGGAGTGGGCTACTTCACTATTTTTGAGTGGTTATGATGTAGATGTTCTTACTCCAAGAAAGACACCCAAGTCAAAGACAAGCACTCCCAAGAATGATAAAGAGCCAATAGCTGAAGCAGAGGTTGAACCTGAGGTAGAGGTGTAACCTATAGTAGAGCTAATGGAGGTAGAGATTGAATAGTTGCAGGAGATAGTAGCGCCTCAGCAAACCCCTAACAACAACAAGCTCAAGATTGCTACAAGGGATTATTGGAGAATCACCTGGAGTCAAACAGAGGGGAAAGGTAAACTTGAAGACATCTTGCAGTCCATTTATATTGAAGAAACCCCTATTGTAAAGCATGTAGAAGTTAAAGGAACAAAATGAAGAAGAAGGGTCTTACAATAAAAATGCTTGATTTATCTATTGAGGATTCAGGTTTTGTCTTTAAGCCTTGGAAAAGTTTCACTAGGTCACAACTCTCAAAGAGAGGTAAGTCTGATAGGCTGCATAAAGAGACAGAAAAGAAGAATCAACCCATAAGGGAAGAGATAATTAAGTTATCCCCAGTTGAAGCAGAAATCATCAAGACAAAGAAAGGAAAAGAGAAGGTCAAAGAGAAGTTTGAAGTGGATCTTCTTAGAGAACAACTTAAGGAAGCCAGAGATGAAGTTTTAGAAGCCAAACTGGAGTTGGAGGATTTAAAACAAGAAAGGAAGGAGCTCACAGATGTCAAGAAGGAAGTCAACAAGAAAATTGATTTTTATGATGAAGTGGCTGAAAGGTCAAGGAAGATGCTGAAAATAACACTACCACTGCATAGGATGATGAAGCATACCATGGGGAGAAATAGGTGGTTGCGGGCAGAGAAGAGAAATCTACAAAACGAAGTCAAAGAGTTATAAATTCAAATGGAAATGGTGTAGATAGAATTAAAGAAAAAAGACTTGAAAATGATAGTTTTGGATGACCCTACTGCTTCTTAAAATAGGGTAAGACATTTTTTGGGAAAATTTTGTCTTAGGATGCTCCATCTCATCAGTTAACATAGCTTTGGACAATTTTTTGGAGGTAAAGAGTGGAAATTTCAAATTCTGGAAAACTCAGGCAAGTTCGTAGTGTACTCTAGGCTTAAAGCCTAGTTTCGCTACAAACTCGCTGAAAAATATTTTAAGGTATAATTTCCAAAATTTATCATAATAGGAGTGGGTTACAACATGTATTTAAGTAATTTTTCCTAATGAAGACCCTCCAATGAGCAGAAAATTCAGAAAGGGTGTAGAAATTTCCAAATGGAAAATGCTACAAACTCTTCACTACGAACTTGCCTTAAAATTCTTTGTTTTTGCAGCGAGGGGGAATTTTGATGTTTTTGTAGAAATTAATGTTTCTTGGGAGCACATGAGTCATAAAAAGATGTTGAGGTGTATCAGTGAAGACACTTGTTGGTAAGGCCACTCAGCAAGGAGGTGATTGTGTTGCTAGCTCATCATTTTTGCCACATCATCAAACACAACAACACATCCTAAAATTCAGAGTAGCAGAGCCTAGATTCTAGTGTGGTAGTTCATCACTTGGTCATGGTCACTGCCACCTTAGGAAAAATTGTTTGATTCGATAAGCATCATCATGTATGGGTTATTTAAAAGCTGTCAATGAAGTTAATGGTGTTAGAGTCCTATTAGGTTTCAAACTTCTTCTAAATGGAAATATCTCTGTATTCTCTCCTTGTAATCAATTCCTTTTTGGATTATACGTCTTCATCAGTTTCGAGGATCTAACCCAAGTGGTAGACTTCATGTAAAAGGAGTTTAACTCTATAAATAGGAGATTTCAGAGTTAGAGAGGGTTGATCGATGTTATGACTCATGCTACTATTGTAATATTTTATATTCAGTAATATACAGTTGTAGAAAGCCTTTTTCAGACCTGAGAATCTGTATGAACTCTTATGTATTTGTCTCATCTACCTTTTCAATTTCAATTCAACTTACTTTATGTATAATCACTTGGAATTCATAGATAATTATTCTCCAACTTCCTTTATGCGTCTAGTTTGTTATCAGGTTATTTTTTATAAGGGTTCACATGCCTCAACTTCCATGAAAGATATTTTTATGTAATTGAGTTTCATACTGACTCCATTCCCAACAGTAGCCATCTCACATCCTTCACCTACAAAAAACCATTCAAAAGACATCTGAGAGTTAGCCATCTTATTTTTTGAGCTTCATTATTTAATATCATACATTTTCTTGAGAGAGCCCTCTCTGGTTGGAAGGGCTAACTTCTAACCCTAAGTGGTTTGAAACAGTTACATTGAATTTACTATTGAGTAGCCCAATCAGTTTTAATTTGGTGATAATATTTTGGTGCATCTATTGGGTGCATGAAGCTATATTTTCTCGAAAATTTGTGCTCAAGAAAAAATACTGAACTCTTGAAGGTAGCAGGAGCTCAGAAACATTCTATTCTACATTCTACCTTGGTGACTCTACTGAGATTCTTAGCTTAAAGGTGGCTTCTAAGAATATTCATACAAGGAGCAGTCCAGATCCTAAGCCACCTGCGATAGTTGATAATCCATAAATAATTCTCATAGGTATTGGAAGCTCATCAAAATCAGGTAATCCATATCATTCAAGAGTTTCATTTTTCCCTCTGGTGTTGTTCGAAGTTTTGAAGATAAACAGTTTGATGAAAAGATAAAAGAAGTTATTTTGAGGTCTAAATCTGAGAATGAATTGATATAAATTATATTAGATCTACAAAGACTAGGAATTGATACATCATCTCTTGTGTCAAAAGAAGAAAAAGAAGGGTTTTGGGAAATTGTCACATCTGAATTGTCACTAGAACAAGAGTCATTTGAAAAATTAAAAGAATTAGATCCATTTTATTTCTTGTTAAGGAGAAGGTTTGGTGTCCCTTTTCCTGAGTGGGGCCCTTTTGTCTCTAAAATCCAAATTCCCACCTCAAAATATCCTAGCATCTCATCCTCATTCATTTTTTCCCCCTAGTAAAAATATAATTCCATCCACTACTTTTTCAAGTAGCACAGTCCCTATCATTATGGTTGGAGTTCCTCCTCCTGCAGGTCTAGCTAGGTATGCACCTCTTGTCCTACCTGCCATACTTCATGACCTTCCAGATGGGTATTCCACTAGAATTAAAACTTTTGGGAGTGAAGAAGATATTACTGTTGAGCAACATGTTAACCAGTTTAATGATTGATTTCATTGACCGAGAAGAAGTGGATGATGATGATGTGAAAAAGAGGTTGTTTGCTCAGAGTTTCACAGGTGAGGTAAGAAAATGTTTTAAAGCTTTAGGTCTAGGGAGTTTACAAAATTGGGACCAATTAGAAGACAAATTTTTGACAAAGTGGGGGAGTAAATTGAACCTCGTTCAAGTGTTGACCGAATATAATAGTTTTAAAAAATCCACAGATGAATCAATCCAATATTTCTCTAAAATATTTGATAAGGTTTACAATTTTATACCTTCTCACATTAAACCTCCTCTAGGAGCTGCTTAATTAAATTATGTTGAAGCTTTTGACTATGAATTTTCCATTTTATTAAGAGAAAGAAACTATGCTTCCTTGGTTGATATGAAAAATGATGTTGTTAAGGTTGAAATAAATATGGCTGCAGCCAAGAGGTCTAAATGGGAAAATTTAGATTAAAAGAAGAAGAGAAACCTTCCTCATATTTGGATATGAAATTTGATACCATGATGAATACTATGGAAAGGCTTATGGATAGGCTTGCTCTTGGTGCTAATCCTCTACCTATTGCACAACAAGAAACACAGATTATAAACCCTCAGTTTAGGAGGCCTTAAAATTGACAGAGACCAAGAGACAATAGAAATCAACTTGATCAATAGGTTAGACCTCCTTTTCAAAAAAATCTAGTGGATGAGGAAGAAACACAACCTAAATTTCAAGAATACATCATTCATTGTTTGGATGAAGATGTGTCAGGGAAGTTCTTGACCAAAGAGGAACATGATGAATTTAGTCATGACATAAGGGGAAGATGAACATGCTATCTTTGAGATGTAAAAAAAATATAACATGAGGAATATAAATGTTCCTATTATAGCCAATAAATACTATCCAAAGAAAGATATTCCAAAGCCAGTTGAACAGAAGAAAGATACACCACCCCATGGTAAAGAGATTGAAAAAACACCACCTGCTTTCAATCTAGAAAATGAGATTTCTAAGATCAAATTGTTGTCCCTTTTGGTGAGATCATTAAGTTCACTGAGTATAGGATCCAAATTCTCAAGATTCTTAACACTCAGCCTAGACCTTCAAACATTATAAATTTGCAAGAAGACCATCCTACCATTTTCCTAGAACCAAGAGTGGAAGATGAGAAAAAGGAAGAAGTTCCACCTTTACATGTGAGTCTGAACATCCATGACATGACCTTGCATAATGCCATGTCAGATTTAGGGACCTCCCACAACTTAATGCCTAAAGTTATCATGGAAATAATGGGTGTAGACATAACTAGACCTTACAAAGACTTCGTTTTCCTTTGATTCCAAGAGAGTTTAGTGCATTGGTCTCACTAAGGATGTGGTTTTTGGTTTAGCTCAAGTGCCTGTTAAGACCTTGTTAATGGATATAGTGGTAGCTAATATTCCTCCAAAACTTGGCATGCTTCTATCTAGATCTTGGGTTGCTAAAATTAAAGGAATTATGCAGATGGACATGACTTATGCCACTATTCCAATATTTGGTCAAAGGAGGTTGTACAACGAATCTAGGATGGCATATATGGTTATTACCAAAGATAAACCACAAAAATTTCCAATTTATGCAATAGATACTGAATTGGGATCTTCCATTTTGTTCAATGAGGTCACTAATGAGGCAGAAAATCAGAAAATTGAAAAAAACCAGCAAGCAGAAAATCATAAAATTAAGGAGGAAAATGAAGAAGGTTGGTGGTATTTGTACTTTGATGGTGCTGCTGGAAGAGAAGGCGCTGGTGTATGTATTTGGATTACCAACCCTAGTGATGAGAGTAAGTTTTACTATTACAAATTGAACTTTGATTGGACAGAGAACATGGCTGAATATGCATTGTTTTTGGGTCTACAAGCTTTAAAAGTTTTAGGCACAAATAAAATATCAATTTGTGGTGATTCTAAATTAGTGATCAAGAAAGTATAAGGGTATTATCAAACTAAGTATGTCTGAATGAGAGATTATAGAAATTTGATCATTGATTTGCTTGAAAATTTCAAAGAACATAGTTTCACCATAAAATCTAGAAACCAGAATTATATAGCCGATTCTTTAGTTGTTTCGGCCAGCTTTTTTATCATCCCTACTCATTCCAACAAGAGTTATGAAGTTGATTTCAGAAAAATACCAACTATCCCTGATAATATTATCAATTGGAAAGTGTTTGATAGTGATCAGCAGGTCAGAAATTTCCTTGAGTTGAAAGAGGAATTTGAAAACATTCAAGTAGATCAGCAGAACATGTTTACTGAAACTAAAGACAATTGAGAGGTCCTCCAGTTGAAGAATAATTGCATTCCCAAAGGCTTAATCCCCCTTGAGAATTTGTTTGATCAGAATGATGTGTTTCAGTATCCAAAGATGAAGGCTGATGATGAAGAGGTTGAAAGTTGTAACCTTGGCACCATAGAAATTCCCAAGATGATCAAGTTGTCCAAATTTCTTTCTTCAGAGGTGAGACAAAGGTATGTGGATATGATGAAAATTTACATTCATTTTTTTTCATGGAGTTATGCATAATTAAAGTGGTACGATCCCAACATTATTCAACATACCATACCAATCAAAGAAAATGAAAATCATTTTAAATAGAAATTAAGGAGAATCAATATTTTGTTCATGCCACTGATTGAAAAATAAATTAAGAAGTTTTTTGATGCAAAATTCATTGTTCCATTGAGATTTTATAAGTGGCTTGCTAATCTCGTACCCGTGAGGAAGAAGAATGGCGAGATTAGGATATGCATTGATTTCAGAAATTTGAATAACTCACCTCTCAAAGACAATTACCCTCTTCCAAAGATGGATCAAATTTTGCAAAACATTGTTGGATCCCAAAGGATGTCTATGATTGATGGTTTCTCAGGTTATAATCAGATATTAGTACATCTGGATGACCAATTTCCTTCACTATGCCATGGGGGACATTTATGTATGCCAAAATTCCTTTTGGTCTCATGAATGCAGGGGAAACTTTCCAAAGGGCGATGTACATTGCATTTTCTAAAGAAAAGTACAAGTCATTGGTGGTTTACTTGGATGATATCACTGTGTTTTCAAAGAGGGAGGAAGAGCATCTCGAGCATTTGGAGAAAATTATGCAAAAATGCAGAAAATTTGGTATTTCTCTCAATCCTAATAAAAGTGTTTTTTATTTGACTACTGGAAAGTTATTGGGACATGGTATATCAAAGGAAGGAATAAGGATTGACCCAATTAGGGTAGCTGCCATAAAAGATATAGACTTTCCAAGAAACATAAAAGATATTCAATCATTTCTAGGTAAGGTCAATTTTGTTAGGAGATTTATTCCTAATTTTGCAAAAATTGTCAAGCATATTACTAAGATGCTTAGAAAGGATTCTAATATTAAATGGAAAACAGAGGAAAAAAAATATTTTTAAGAGATCAAGAAGGCCCTTACCCAAGCTCCGGTGCTCATAAGTCCTAATTTTTCTAAGGTTTTTCTGGTTTTTACTTTCGCCTTTGAACATACAATTGCTCAAGTGTTATTGCAAAAATGGCAGCAAGGTAATGAGTAGCCTATTTATTTCTTTAATAGAACACTTGAAAACTCTTAACTAAAGTACAATATCATGGAGAAACATTCATATGCTTTAGTGAAGGTGCTTAAAGTTTTCAAAATTTATATTCTTCATTCTCACATTGTGGCTTTTGTGCCTAATGCTGTGGTGAAAGACATACTGACTCAAGCTGATCCTGATGGAAAAAGAGGTAAGTGGATTGCCACTTTGTTGGAATATGATATGGAGAATAAGCCTACCAAGTTGGTAAAGGGTCAAGGGTTGGAAAAACTGATGGCAAAATCAAATTTTGATTGCCTAGATATGAATTTCATTGCTGAATTTTCAGAAGTGGTTGGATAAGAGGAATCAATCCCTATAGAGGAAAAATTCACTATAGATGAGTGGTATAGGGATGTAATTTTTATTTTTCAGCATCATGAAGCTCCTCCTCAATTAACCAAATCCAAATCCAGATTTGTAAAGCTGAAGTCTTTAAGGTATTGTATTTTGGACAATAATTTTTATTGGAGGGATACCAGTGGGATTCTCTTAAACTGCTTGTTAGAAGAAGAGGTTGAGTAGGTAATTTATGAGTTTCATAAGGGGGATTATGCAGGACACCATTATTGGAAGGCTACAACAAATAAGATACTAAGAGTGGGATATTATTGGCCTTCTATGTTCAAATACATCTACAAAAAGATTTTTTCCTGTCATGAATGCCAATTTTTTTATAGGAAAAAGATGTTGATACCTTTACCTCTAAAACCAATATATGTTGAAGCTCCTTTCTAGCAATGGGGATTAGATTTCCGATTGGCGAGATACACCCTGCATCCTCAGGCTAACATCACTGGATTTTGACAAACACTGATTACTTCACCAAGTGGATTGAAGCGGTCCCTAAAAGGCAAGCTACAAATTGGGTCATCATCCAATTTCTAGAAAACAATATTTTGTCAAGGTTTGGCGGTCTCATGAAGATTATTACTGAAAATTCTCAAGCTTTCAAGTCTAAAAAATTGATTAGCTTTTTTCATTAATATCATATCACTCTTGGTCATTCCACAACATTTTACCCTCAAGGTAATGGCTTAGCTAAATCATCAAATAAAATAGTCAGTATGATTAAGAAGGTTTTGAAAGAAAACAAAAGGTCATGGTATTTGAAGTTGAAATTTGCTTTGTGGGATGACAAAATTTGTACTAAGAGGTCTATAGGTACATCTCCTTACGATCTGGTATATGGAACCGAAACAATTTTCCCAAATTCTTTTGGAATTATGGTAATGAAGTTGCTGCAGGGGTTGGAAGAAGAACCTAATGCCATCCAAAGGGGGATAAATCAGCTCATTGCTCTGCAGGAAAAAAGAGAGGAAGTGTACACTAATCATCAGTAGTCATAAAATAGAGTCAAAAAGACCTTTCACGGGAAGATAAAAGAGGAAAACTTCAAAGTTCAAGATGTGGTTCTGAAATGGGAAGCCAGAATTGAAGAGAAAGGGAATAATGGAAAGTTTGAGAATATATGGAAGGGACCTTTTATGATAGCAGCATATCATGGGAACAACACATTCTTACTCCAAGAAATGAATGGGCAGTTTTGTGGAGGAGGACCTGTCAATGGCAGGTTTCTAAAGCACCACTCTTCTTAATTCATCTTGATGAAATACACATCATTGTACATATTCCATTCTTTTTTATGTTATTTTCAAATAAAGGTGATTTTATCATCAAGTTTGAGCCCGTGGAGAAGGCCATAACAACTTGAAGAGGATTTCATCGAATTCAAAGTTTTCAGTTTTTTCAAGTAAGGCACTAGAGGTGCTGGTTCTTTACTGCACCACAGGGTCACACCATCCCCAATGGAGCCACTATTATCCTTAATAACAATTAGGTTGGTTTAGGAGTTTATTTTTGAGTTAGGTTAGGCTGTTAGGGTCAAATAAAGTTATGAAATTGATTAAATTTCATATTTTTTATATAGTTTTAAAAAGTATAAGTAGTCATTGGTCATGTGATTAAGGTATTGTCAAAGTAAAATTCAAAAAATTTGAATGCATGGGTTAATAAAGTCATTTTTTGACACTTGGCACCTATTTCCCCAAGTTCGCAGCATTTTTAGTGTAAAATATCCTATTTTTGCTATGTACTTGTTAGAATCGGTCCTGTCAGTCCCTTGTCAGAATCAAATTCTCCAAAGTTCATTTCTCGTCATTTGCAGTCATTGGTGTTACTGTGGTCCAGAAAAGAGTCATTTCAGAGTCAAGGTCTTATAGTTGGTCTTCAAACATGTCAAATGATGCCTACAGGCTAGAAGAAGGTTCAGTGAGTTTCTATTTCAAGATGGTTATCAATGCGAGATTGATTCTTATTCAAAACCCTGTTTTGAAGAAGAAATCGTTAAAATGTGTTCTTAAATATGTAATTATTAAAAAAATGTTCAAGTGCAGCCTCCCCTGATCCTTTGCTGAAGTCCCATGCCACCATCCCTGCAACAGATAGACAAGATTTATCATTCACTCCAAAAAGTCAAAGACAGGCAGGAGGGGCTTCATCCCTACAGATTTTGTCTGTACTTGTACTTTGCATGTTAGAAACTCTGCGAAGCAATGACTGGATAACTCATAAAGCTGCAGCAGAGGCTTTTGCATGCATGGTGTTGAGTCTTGGTCCTTTTCTATCATCCTTCAAATTATCTTGCATTGCAGCCTTGGAATCATGTCGCTTTGACAAGGTAAAACCAGTAAGAGACACTATTGTGCAGACCTTACAGGAATGGAAGAGCATTCTAGATGCTGAGGCTTCTTCACCACAGACTGAAAGAAAATCATTAAAAATGGGCACAGAGAAAAGGAGCAATGACAAAGAATGCTATGATTCTCTAACTACTGAAAGAATCACTGAAAGCAACAATTTTGATACCATATGACTCGTTCAACACATCAAAGACACCTTCCTGAATGATATATCATTGAAGCGGTGATGATTTTTTTTCCTGGAGGTTTTGTGCGCCACGCGCACTCCCAGTGTGCTGCGCCTAGTGAGTGTGCCGCGCCAGTGAAAAAATGCACTGTGGAGGAGCGTCCAATGCGCCGCGTCGCACCTATGCGCCGCGCGCTCCGTCAATTACACACAGTCCGGCCTGTCAAACAGAGCTTTGCTTTCGCCCCACTTAAGTCGACTTCATTTGATCCCTTGAACACAAAATGGCATCGATACATATAAAAATATCTTCATAAGACATGACTTTGATTTTGTTTTTGCAAAGGCCCATTTTGAAATGTTTGGGCTCTGGAGAATGCCCTTTTCGACCAGCAAAGTTCAATCCGGTTGCTACCAACAATATCACAATCAATCATAAAACGAAGTGCAAACAGAACATCGCTTTCATAGGTAGTGAAGCACTTTGAACTCAATCCATCAATTGTGATGCCCCTTTCTAGAATACCTCTATAGCTAGCAACCATTGTAGGAAGAACAACAACAATTTTAAGGAAAGTTCGAAATTTCTGTTCCTGATAGTACATAATACTTCTTTTCTGAACAATTTCAATTTTCGTGATGAAATTTGTAATCTTGCTATTTCTATTTGCTTCTCACTTCCTACCCTCCAAGACTTGTTGGAATCTTGTTATGTCATACTCATCCCATCAAGGCAACTACATTACACTATAACCTTCTTGTGCCACACTACATATTGATTGGAAAACTACAGCTGTCCCAAAAGGTCCAAAGCATGTGCAGCTCAGAACTTCGCACTATTGGAAACAAAAGCTGTATTAGTCATGTCTTTCCAATGGTTTTTGTCATTTTTCCATTATATGTTGATGCCACTGCTGTAGTTTTCACCTTGCGACCCCAAAATGGAGCCCAGGCCTCTCGGGTTTCAGCTAGTGCAGTTACATTTGGCATGAGGTGTTTTGCTGGGAAAGGAATTCTTGGAGCAGGCCAACGTCGTGGTTTCGTTGAATAGCTGACAGACAATGCAAATGCGCCCTGTTTGGAAAGTTCGTTGCATTTAATAATTTGACCTCCAGCAAAGCTTGAAAGATGTCCCAAGTGGTAGTCATTGCAAAACTTGGGCATTTGATTCATCTCCAAATTTAAAGAACATATGTGGCGGATTTCACCCAGATTTTAGCATTAAAATATTGGAGACCTTTTCCCAGTTTCGGTAAAGTGGCAAACACATCTTTAGAAATCTGAGGGCAGTTGTGTAGAAACAACTACACAAATCTGGGTCTACAATGACAGATTTCACTTTTTCATTGGTCATTAGAGATTTTCAAAATGTAAAATGTAATGTTGTTTTGTTTTTAGAGCAGATGGACAACTCCTTCGCTATTTTTATAACTTCAGTTGAAATGGCTCCCTATTTTTCATCGATCTTTAGGGGAACGTTGTTTTGTTATTTATTGTATTGAAATCAATTGTAGGGAGAGTTCTGGCAGAGGTGTGGGGAGAAAAAATTAGAGTTTCATTGTACAGTTCAAAAGAGAAATAGTGAAAAATTGCAGCTCTGTTTCATAAGATCCCTATGGTAATAACTTAACATTGGGTTTCTTCCTTTGTTTTCATATGTGTCTTGTAATGTTTTGCAGTTCATTCGTAATCATTTTCTGTTGAACGCTTTTAAGTAAGAGAGGTAGAATTCAATTGTTGCTCTGCCTTGGAAAAGTGTTCAAGTTCTGTGTTTTATTCTGCCTGAAAAGGATTCATACATTAATGCCCTTTTCAGCTATCCTAAGCAGTCTTTTCACCCCATTTAATTTCAATTTGAATGCTTAAGCTCTTGCCTATCTTGCCTCATGAGATAATCTGCATCTTTCATTTAATCTCTGCTCTTGCTGTCTTTGCCCCAGGCTGCCCAGAAAACCCAGTCATTTATCAAAAACCCCTTTCCTATCTATTTACTAGCCTAAAATCAGTTCCCATTTTAAAGTCATCTCGCACCCTATTGCTCATTTTATCGAGATTGACTGGAGAGAGCCCTCTCCTGTCCTCGTAGGGCTAGCTACGAGGCTGAGCTTGGTTTGATGTTGCCTCGAGTTTTTCCTTCCTCAGCCTGAGGCAGATTTGAGCGCTAACAGTAATCACTTGACAGTTCCGTAGTGAATCAGTCATCCCACTAATTGAAATCATTACGAACTCGGGTTTTTCTCCTAACAGTGAGGGGATCGGTATGTTGTCATCATTTCAGAGGTCAGAGGTCATTTTTTCATCATGGTACATAATTGTTATGATTCATCATTTGATGTACTGCATGCTTGGTAATCATCACACCTCCATCATTCTCTTTTCCCTCCCACCTTTTTTTCCTAATTTAGCCTCACCTCATTCGAACAACAACACTTACCTTTCATCCTTGTAAGCTTCTTGATCATGTGCCAACAGTCTTCACTTTAGTTTCCGGTCTAGTTATTGTCTTAGGTTAGCTCCCACCTCTGTTAAACAAGCATATTGTTGTCTTAGATAGATTTTTCAAGTGACAAGAATTAAATCAGGACAACATTGTATTAGAGGGCATGGATTTACGTAAGAATCCCAACAAATGAGACTCTTTAGTCAAATACGAGCCCATGGACCTGAAGTTGGTTATGGAAGACCCAAAATTTGCACAGGCTTTCACAAATGTTGGATGTATGAGGTTTTGCCAAAAACTACAAGGGAACTATGCATAGGTGTCCAAGGATTTTGATGTCAACTTTGTTGGCACAGCTTCAAAGGTGGGCATCTTAAGTTCCATTGTTTCTCCTAAGACAAACGCATAAGCAACAAAAATTATGAGGTCTGGAAAATAATGGTTCAAGGTAACTAAATTCAAGCTTCAAAATTGTGATGAATTTCTGAAGCGGGAGCATATAGGAGCTGATATGACCTCAGGCATACCCATGAGTTGCCTCAAGGAAAATTACGCAAAGCTACTTATGGTGATATTTACCTGTGAAGGTATATTTCACATGATCTACCAATATCATTTCAGACTCTTACTCCATTCCACAGGTAAAAAAATTCTTGATCTTCCATTCTTTCTGTTCAAAAGTTTAGGCAAGATGTCTGACAAAGTACAAGCCAAACCTGAGAAGTTATACATCCAAATTTCATCATGGCTTAATCAAGTTGATAGTTATGGAAGAGTTGAAGAAATTAAATAGGGATTGGGCTACTTTCCCATTTTTGAGTGGTTATGATGTAGATTTTCTTACTCCAAGAAAGACACCTAAGTTAAATACAAGCACTTCCAAGAAGGATAAAGAGCCAATAACTGAAGCAGAGGTTGAACCCAATGTTAAAATTGGATAACTAGGTCCAAACTCCATGTTGTGATGCTCAGATTAAGATGCTAATATTTTTGTTGGATTCCTCTTTCAGAGAGGTGTAAAATCCATATAAAATATATCTTAATCCAATGAGCAGAACATTTATTTTGAATTTATTATTTATAATAAATTATATGTGCAGGTCAGCCTTAAGGTTTTACACCCCCAGCAGATGTGTCACACACCCCAATGATGGATATAAATACAAGCAAAGTTGGAGAGCATTTCACAACAACTCAACACACATCTTCTTCTCTCATCTGATTTAGTACAAGCTCCTTGGAGGACAATTCCAGCCCACACGTGTGAAGAAGAAGGACAAATCTGTACGGCCAAGAGGAAGGACGAAATTCTGCAACTAGGGTTTTCAAGGAAGTTTGACCAACGTTGAATTTAGTCAACGCATGGTCCGAAAGGGCTGAAAATTGTTGGAGAGTTCGATTTTGGGAGGCCGTACACATTGGCACAGAAATCGAGGTCAAAAGGTTGACCAAAATTGTTGCTGCGTTGACTTTTAGCTTGCTGCCCTGCGTTGACTTTTCTGGACAGCGTTGACTTTTCTAGAGTTGACTTGGGTTGACTCGGTAGCTGATTGGAGGATTGTTGTGACACATTCTGGGTTGGCTGATCAAGGAGACTTTGTTGGTTGAAGCATCCTGTTGACCGCCGTAACGCACCATCACATTTTTCTGTTTCTGGTTTGTCTTATATAAGATCCACTGATATGTTCTATCAGCATTTTACTTAACCATTTGTGTGATTGCTGTAATAAAAGTAAAGTTGCATCAAGCATAGAACATATACAAAAATTAACATGGTATCAGAGTTGAGGTGAAGACAAGCCCTATATTTAGCAATCACCATCTGAGAAAATGGGTTCCACAAGTTTTGAATTCAAGGAGAATGACAAGTTGACTGGAAGGGATGACTTCCATGCCTGGAAGATGATATTAGATCTCAAATTGGAAGACCATGATCTCTTGGATCATGTACTGGGTAAGATTCAAGAACCTCCATCCAATGCTACCGCTGCTGCTAAAAACAAGTACAAGAAGGGGAAGATCAAAGCAAAGCTGATGATCAGGGAATCCATACATAAAAGTCTGGTTGCCTACATATCTGAGCTAGGCACATCCAAGGAGATGTATGACAAATTGATCCTTATGTTCAAGGTAAACAATGTAAACCAAGTGCTATTCCTCAAGAATAAATTGAAGAATATGAAGAAGGGCCGGGATGAGTCTGTTCAAGCTTACTTTCTGAAATTGACCGAAACAAGGAACAATATGCTGGCTATTGGGGAGACAATAGCCGATCGTGAGATGGTTCTCACCGCACTTGGAGGACTCCCATATGAATGGCAAGTATTCACTACTACCATTCTCAATAATAATACCATTCCTAACTTTGACGAGCTTCTGTCTAGATGTATGCAAGAAGAAACAAGAACGAAGGAATTCGAAAATGACAGAAATGCTGCCTATGGTGCTCATTCTCTAAAGAAGAACTCTGGTGGTCCTAAGGACAAAGGAAGAACAAGGACTCAAGAAAAGAAGGGTAAGTGTTTCACTTGCCATAGGCATGGTCACTATGCTAGAGAATGTCCCTTCAAGAAGGATTCTCCCGATAGTGATGATAACAAAAACAACCGGAGGAATGGGAATCGAAGAAATGACAGATCTAAAGGAAAGAGGAAGGCTCCCTCTGGTGGAAACAATCAACCTTCTAAAAGGTCTAGAAACTCTAGGTATGAGGAGTCTAATGCTGTTGATAAAAGAAATGTGTATATTCTTGTATCTGCTCTCTTTGCTACATCTCCGCCCGACACTATGGATGTCTGGCTGATAGATAGTGGTGCCTCAAGACACATCACTGGATTCAAGGAAGCACTCTATGACATGGTTGAGAGGGATACTAATCTAGAAATTATCCTTGGAGATAATGCCACATACCCCGTGAAAGGGACAAGGACTGTGACCCTCCACTTGTCTCAAGGACAAGTCCTACATTTGCAAGATGTACTCTATGTACCAAAATTGAAGAAGAACCTTGTGTCTGTATCAACCATGGAAGACAAAGGTTTCAATGTAACATTATCTGATGGAAAGGTGCTCATGTGGAAGAAGAGCTTCAAGGAAGCTATCTCGATTGGTTTTAGAGTTTGCACACTCTACCAGGTTGGAGGGAGTCCGCTGGGAGCTATGACATGTGATACTATCCGTCAAACCGAACTATGGCACCGAAGGTTTGGACACCTTCATTACAAGGCCCTTCCCGAAGCAAGGAAGGTGGTGATAGGGATGCCTGACTTTGGAAATAATCATGAAGGTGTATGTAAGGGCTGTGCCGAAGGAAAGCATACTAGGGGACCTTTCCCCTCAAGTGTCACAAAGACATCTGATATTTTGCAACTGGTCCATTCTGATCTATCTGGTATGTTTCCCGTGACATCCGTGGGAGGATGTTCTTACTACATAACATTCACTGATGACTTCTCTCGCAAAACCTGGATATACTTCTTAAAGAAGAAGGATGAGGCATTCATGTGGTTCCATACCTTCAAAGCCTTGGTGGAAAATATGTCCGAAAAGAAGATCAAGATTTTGAGGACCGACAATGGCACTGAATATGAGTCAAATGAGTTCAAAGACTTTTGCAGAGAAGCTGGCATTAAGAGGGAGACTACCACCGCATATACTCCTGAGCAGAATGGTGTTGCTGAACGCAAGAATAGGACTATTGTGGAAGTTGCCCGTGCCATGCTATGTGACCAGGGTCTACCGAAGTTTCTGTGGGGAGAAGCTGCAAATACTGCTGTGTATATTCAAAACCGATGCCCTCATTCCGCTCTGGACTCCAAAACTCCCGAAGAGGTTTTTACTGGTAAGAAACCTGATGTCTCACATTTTAGAATTTTTGGATGTCCTGTTTATTTTCATGTGCCGAAAGAAAAGAGAAGTAAGCTGGATGCTTCTGGGAAGAAAGGAATGTTTGTGGGCTACAGTGAGACTTCTAAGGCCTATAGAGTCTATGTACCTGGTCAAAAGGAAGTAGAGATATGCCATGATGTCACTTTTGACGAAGATGCTTCCCTGAAGAAAGTAGTAGATCTTCCAAGATCTGAAGAAAATCATGAAGAAAGGCCTGGAAATCAAGAAGAACCGCAGGATGAGACAATGCCTGATATTGAAGGACCAATGGACCCTATTGATCCATCTCCTTCACTGGGAAAGAGACCATCATGGCTCAGGGACACCCTCGAAGATACTGAGGGTCATGCTGCCCCAAGGGGGACATTCCGAGAAAGCAAGAAGCCGTGTAGATACCAAGGGTATCTAGCTGCCATGAGTACTATTGTACAATCTGAACCTGGATCTTTTGAGGAAGCCGTAAAGCATCAAGTCTGGAAGGATGCTATGCACGAAGAATACGAGTCCATAATGAAGAATGATGTCTGGGATGTGGTTCCAAGACCGAAGGACAAATCAGTTGTCACCGCGAAATGGCTCTACAAGATCAAGCATGGATCTGATGGAAGTGCTGAAAAGTTCAAGGCAAGATTTGTTGCTCGTGGCTTCTCTCAAAAGGAAGGAATAGATTATGATGACATATTTGCACCTGTGGTACGATATACCACCATTCGATCAATCATAGCCCTTGCTGCTACGCAAGGATGGAGTCTTCATCAGATGGATGTCAAGACCGCTTTTCTGCATGGTGCAATAAAGGAAGAGGTGTATGTAGAACAACCTCTGGGATTTGAAGTTCAAGATCGAGACACCTATGTCTGCAGGTTGAAGAAAGCCCTCTATGGGTTAAAGCAAGCACCCAGAGCTTGGTACGAGAGGATGGATAGTTACTTGATGAAGCTGGGCTTCACTCGAAGTAATGCTGATCCGAACCTTTACTTCAAGGTTGTGCAGGAGAAGCCTCTCATTCTAGTGCTATATGTGGACGACCTCTTCCTGACAGGTGCTGACCCTCTCATTCATCAATGTAAGAGGGAGCTCGCTGCTGAGTTCGAGATGAAGGACCTAGGACCGATGCACTACTTCCTAGGCCTGGAGGTCTGGCAGAGACCTGGAGAGATTTTCCTTTCTCAAGGAAAATACATTGTGAAGCTTCTGGAAAGATTTGGAATGGTGGACTGTAAGTCCGTGTCGACACCGATGGAACTCAACTTTAAGAAGTTGAGTGGCAGCGCTGCTGGGCCTATCTTCGCCAATCCTACTGAGTATCGTCAACTCATAGGAGCTTTGATGTTCTTAGTGAACACCCGACCGGATATATGTTTTGCAGTGAACACTTTGAGTCAACAGATGGTTGAGCCTCATCACTTTCACTGGGTTGGTGCCAAGAATCTTCCGAGATATCTTCGGGGCACGATAAACCATGGGCTGAGATACACTGCCGGGAGTGTGACACTCCGTGGATATACTGATGCCGACAATGGCACAGGGTGACCGTAAGAGCACACTCCTGGATGTCGTCAATCTTGGTTCGGCTCGATCTCATGGATGAGCAGAAGCAAGAAGTTTGCAAGCTTGAGCACCGCCGGTGCCGAATACACGGCTGCAAGTGCTGGCCCAGAAGCAACTTTTAAGGCGTCTGCATCTTAGTGGATTGTTTGGAAATGTGCTAGATACTGTGATACTCTGTGATAATCAGAGTGGGATTCGTATGACTGAGAATCCTGTGTTCCACGACCGATCCAAGCATATTGATATCAGGTACCACTTTATCCGGGATATGGTACAGCGAGGCGCCGTAAGGCTCGATCACATAGGAACTGATGAGCAGGTCGCGGATATTCTCACTAAGCCCCTGGGGAAGGTCAAGTTCCTAACCTTCCGTGAGAGTCTTGGTATCGTGGAACGACCCTATGATGTGGGTCCTGTTGGACGATGAGCTCTGGGAGCTCTGGAGGGCTTTGGGGATAGCTTCTCGGAGCTATAAGCACTCATAATGCTTCTGCCCCACCGTTGTGATTATTGAGCTGGTTCGCCTCTCATTTATCTGTGCCCCGTATGCATCCTACCCATTGATTTCAGGGCTCATGGGAAGTACCTCTCATTTGGCCAATGAGGTGGGAAAAGCTAGAGACTAGTAGCAAATACTGATGGATGCATCAGAGATTGCCGTACTCTCTATCTAGGATGGCACGGTCCAACCAATTGATCTGGGATCAAGTTTAGTGAGGTCTGGGACCTCTGCCTGACTTCGGGTTAGATGAACCAACTTCGGGTTGGTTGGAGACTCTTTGTGAGTTTGATAGAGGTTTCGAACCTCTGGGCTGAATATGTCAGCCGGGGGATGATGTCCTTGTGACTGACCCACTTTTGTTCTGAAATAAAGAGGCCAGCAAAGCAAGTTACGCCGGGATGACGCACGATGTTTGATTGCACTGATAGATGGAGTTCTCCCTAGTTGAGAGGGAGTGTTAAAATTAGACAACTAGGTCCAAACTCCATGTTGTGATGCTCAGATTAAGATGCTAATATTTTTGTTGGATTCCTCTTTCGGAGAGGTGTAAAATCCATATAAAATATATCTTAATCCAATGAGCAGAACATTTATTTTGAATTTATTATTTATAATAAATTATATGTGCAGGTTGACCTTAAGGTTTTACACCCCCAGCAGATGTGTCACACACCCCAATGATGGATATAAATACAGGCAAAGTTGGAGAGCATTTCACAACAACTCAACACACATCTTCTTCTCTCATCTGATTTAGTACGAGCTCCTTGGAGGACAATTCTAGCCCACACGTGTGAAGAAGAAGGACGAATCTGTACAGCCAAGAGGAAGGACAAAATTCTGCAGTTAGGGTTTTCAAGGAAGTTTGACCGACGTTGACTTTGGTCAACGCATGGTCCGAAAGGGCTGAAAATTGTTGGAGAGTTCGATTTTGGGAGGCCGTACACATTGGCACAGAAATCGAGGTCAAAAGGTTGACCAAACTTGTTGCTGCGTTGACTTTTAGCTTGCTGCCCTGCGTTGACTTTTCTGGACAGCGTTGAATTTTCTGGAGTTGACTTGGGTTGACTCAGTAGCTGATTGGAGGATTGTTGTGACACATTCTGGGTTGGCTGATCAAGGAGACTTTGCTGGTTGAAGCATCCTGTTGACCGCCGTAATGCACCATCACATTTTTCTGTTTCTGGTTTGTCTTCTATAAGATCCACTGATATGTTCTATCAGCATTTTACTTAACCATTTGTGTGATTGTTGTAATAAAAGTAAAGTTGCATCAAGCATAGAACATCTACAAAAATTAACACCCAAGGTAGAGGTGCAGCCTATAGTAGAGAAAATTGAGGTAGATATTGAATAGTTGCAGGAGAAAATATCACCTCAGCAAACCCCTACCAGCAACAAGCTTAAGATTGATACAAGGGCTCATAGGAGAATCACCAGAAGCTAAACAGAGGGGAAAGGGAAACTTGAAGACATCTTGCAGGCCATTGATATTGAAGAAACCCCTGTTGTAAAGCCTGTATAGGTTAAAGGAACAAAAATGAAGAAGAAGGGTCTTACCACAAAAAAACTTGATTTATCTAGTGAGGATTCAGGTTTTATCTTTAAGCCTAGTAAACCTTTCACTAGGTCACAACTCTCAAAGGGAGGTAAGTCCGATAAGCTACATAAAGAGATAGAAAAGAAGAAGCATCCCATAAGGGAAGAGATCATTGATTTATCCCCAACTGAAGCATAAACCATCAAGACAAAGAAAGGCAAAGAGAAGGTCCAAGAGAATTCTGAAGTGGAGCTTCTTAGAGAACAAATTAAGGAAGCCAGAGATGATTTTTTAGAAGCCAAAATGAAGTTGGAGGATTTTAAGCAATAAAGGAAGGAGATCACATATTTCAAGAAGGAAGTCAGCAAGCAAATTGATTTTATGATGAAGTGGCAGAAAGGTCAAGGAAGATGTTGAAAACAACACTACCACTACATAGGATGATGAAGCATACCATGAGTAGAAACAGGTGGTTGTAGGCAGAGAGTAGAAAGGTGCAAAACCAAGTCAAAGAGTTAGAAATTAAAATGGAAATGGTGTAGATAGAATTAAAGAAAAAAGGCTTCAAAATGATAGTTGAGGATGAATCTGCTTCTTCTTGAAAGAGGATAGGACATTTTTTGGGCCAATTTTGTCTTACGATGCTACATCTCATTAGTTAACATAGCTCTGAACAAGTTTTTGGAGGTAAAGAGTGGAAATTTAAAATTCTGGAAAAGTCAAGCAAGTTCGTAGCATACTCCAGGCTTAAAGCCGAGTTTTCTCTACGAACACGCTAAAGAATATTTTAAGGTATAATTTCCAAAATTTATCATAATAGGAGTGAGTAACATCATGTATTTAATTCATTTTTCCTAATGACGACCCTCCTTTTATCACTCCAATAATTTTCAAGGGTTGTCTGTGTGTTTAAAGAAATTTTAGAGGTAACTATCAACCTAATTTTAAGCTTAGGATCTAGCCTTCCTAATGCTCAAAGAGGGCTCTCTCTTAATGATTTAAATTTTTTATTTTAATTGATTTTAGGATAGTTATGTAAGATTGATTTGGTTTGATTTAATTTTTTTGGTGGAATTACTGATTTAGATGGATAGATGTTTGTCTATTTTCCATTGGGCTATGGAGTCAATGTATCAAGAAAACATGACAGAATCAATTTCTAAAGGAAGTGTTCACAGGGCAAGGTAGCTAAGTAAAATCGTATCTTTTAGGGTAGATGGTGAAGTGGTTTTCAATCGGGATCAAGGAGCATTTAAGGATTCCTTAAACTGGATAATGAAGGAAGATGACAGGATGGGAGAGAAATTAAGGATTCTTAGATCTAGATATCAGAAGAAAACATTAAAATGAATAACAATTCAGAACAGAGTGTACTTAAACAATTTCTGCAATAATATTCCTGCTATAACATTTAAATTTGGAAAACATGCAAGTTTATGGAATACTTAAGAAAATAACAATTGAACAATTGAAAGATACTTCATTGAAGTGGCTCAACACATGAATCTTGTAATGCAATACCTTTATTACTTGTCCTATCTACTAACTTGAAAATGGTACAATAAACCCTCATGTATTTAGATCAATTACAACTATAGAAATTTTCAGGAATCCACACTCAATACTTCAAATTATGAAGTATTTATACTAAAACTAATACAAAATATCCTAAAACTAATTTAGGAATTATTCTAGGGAAATAAAATATCTTCATGCAAGAAGATAGAGACACCTATGTAACTAATGCAAGTTTTCCGTGCTTATTTGGTTTGTTGTTTGCTTTCTTTGATCTTTTGTTGCTTTATCTCTCTGATTGTTGCTTTCACGCTGGCTACCTTTTTTCTGTTGAGTGTCCTTTACGCTGCTAATCATCTAAATCTCTTTAAATATGTCTTTCATCTGTATTCACTTTAACCTTGACTGCTCTTTTACTAGTTTTACTTTTCACTGTCACAGTGAATCATACAGTTTTTCCCAAGCCTCTTCATCTGGTAATTTTATTTTTACCATTCTCCTGTAAATTTCATCAGCCTCTGTGTATTTTTCAAAAGTAGGCTTGTTTATAAAGAGATGATTTACCTCATGCTAGAGGTAAAAGAGATTTTCAAAAGTCTGATAGATTACTTTTCCTGTAGGAATTCTTTTCATGGAGGAATTGTTGGATTGTTCTTTAGCCACTTCTCTGATTTTCTTGTCATAATATTCATGCTTCATTAATATGTCATTGATCACCAAAGGATTAGGCAGACCTTTTTGCCTCAAAACATCAAATTTGATCATGAACCTGTTTACTGCTAACTCCATAGTCTGACACTTATCTTCAAGCTATGTCATCAAGTTTCTCTTGGAAATTACCTTTTTAACCTCTAAGATTATTTATGTTTTGTCACTTATGAAAATTTCTTCTAATTCTTGTTTATTCATGGAATTTAGAAACTTTATTATTTCAGTGGCCTCTTCTAGTTTCTTCCCAAGTTCTTCTTTGACTTTCTAAATAGCTTCACTAGCTTCCTTTATCAAATATTTCTGCTCAAATATGACTTGGATGAAAGGCCAAATATCATTAACAAACTTAATGATATTGGCCCACAACTATTGTTTTGCTTAGGCAAGTGGTTCTTTCAAGGCCAATTCTTTTTCTAACTTATGTATTCTGTTAATAAATCTTGGGAAAGTCCAGCCTTAAATGTAATTCAGTGAGGATTTAAATGGACAATGGGGCTTCATCAGGCTTAGGTTGGATCTGTAATATTTGATTTATTGATTCAGCAGTGATTGTTAACAAAATCTCTTTGCTTGGGGTTACTAGGGCTCTTTCATTGGCCAGATAATTCATTTGACAGAGTTTGATAATCTCTGGGAACTGAAAGGTATGTGGGAAGATATATTTAGGGAAATTTGATTCCCAAAGGTAGATATCATCAGCCTGGTCTATGTATTTATCATGGCTCCGGTAGTGGATGTCCAAGAGGTTGAAATCAATGATTGTATCACTGATTTTGAAGTATTTTTCAAGAAGGGGGGTATGTTCAACATCTATTACAGGGGGTTGCAGAGGATTAATAGTCACAATGCCCTAGGAAGCCATAGATTTTTTTATTTTAATCAATTTATTACTTTCTTGTGCTGAAGTAATGGCTTCTAGTGATTAGGATTACCTGGAAAGGTTTGAAATCGGTCTTTAGAAAGGTTTCTAGCCATATCAGAGGCTTCAATTGGTCTACAAAGCTTTAAATCTAAGTCGGCATAGGCTCTGGTAACAACATGTTTCAATCCCAGCCGGGAATGGCTTCAAAATAGGTCGGCACCGGTCTGAATGGCTTTAAAAGAGGTCGACAAGGCTTCTTCTCCGCAATTCTCAACAGAAATGTACAATAAACAGTAAAGGGTGAGTTTTTAATGGTTTTTAACCAACGATGGTTAATCGTAGGGTGCAGAGTTTAAATTTAAACAAGGGTGGTATTCGTCGTACAACAAAATGGTAGGATGGCGGTTATCCCATTGCAAAAAATGGTTAAGTGGTTTTAGTTTGAGGAATGTGATACAACTTGGGACTGACGCGTGGAAGGGGAGAGGGGGTGCAAAACCACCCATTTTGCATCCCTCTAATGGTTTTAAATATCGGGAAGTGGAGAGTGCGAAAGGGCCTTGTTAAACACCATGTTGAAGCACACACATGGTGTATGAGGAAGAAGAATGCACACACAAGAGAGACAACACACAATGAAAGATAAGCGTGAGGCTTTGTTATTTTCCATTATACAAAGATGTACATTTATAGTACAATGGTGTGACTCTTGGTTTCATATTCCAAGGTCACTTGGATTCCATTGTGACTTTTCATATTCCACACCTACCCATGTAGGATTAGGTGTTCCAACATCCCCCCTTAATCCGAAGGGGTATGTGTGAGTCCAAGAAAAGAGTTGTAATACAAATATGCAAAGTATACATGGCAGCACTTGGGCTGAATCAACTCTCTGAAATGTTGGAAAAAAGAGGTGGTTTTAGGATGACCACAAACACTAGAACGCAAAATTTTTTGCAGTTCCCGGAACTCTTCCAAAACTGGCAAGAAGCTGAAGGCTTCTGCTAGAGGAATTGTCCCTCATAAAAAAGGGAGACCTTCGACCTAAAAGAAGGGAGGTCTACGACCTGTGGTGGTTTCAGGTTGTCCACCAACCAAAGATGATGGTTTTAGGTTATCCACCAACCGAAGGCATGCTCATGGGCATCCGTGTCTCTGGATACATCTCTGAATCCGGAATGATGAATTGTGGCTCAGGCTCGCTTGAACTGCTGGCTACAACTCTAAACATGGAATGAGAGATTGTGGCTCAGGCTCGCTTGATCTGTTGTCGAAGCTTGTACATGACCACCATTTTCTCCCCTGTCAGGGACAAGGTGAGATGATGGCGAAAACTCAACTGCAAGTTTGTTCAATATGCGTGAACAATTTCTAACATGTGTCGTAAACATCTTCTTGGCTGATGATGCCCATTGCCAAGAAGCGATCCATCCAAGATGAATCTTGGTTCTTGCAGGAGGCTTGTGTCTGAAGCATTTGTCTGAAGAATGGGTGTGTCTACCACAGTGCTTGCATGGATGAAGATCAAAACAGTGATCTTTCATATGGCCAACTCGATCACAATGTTGGCATTTTACAATCTGTTGTGGAAGTGGAACAGGATCTGAAACAGCTGCAGGTGAACTGTCATACAAGAATCCGGCACTCTGAAATCTGATGGGCTTGGTGTAGTCTGGAATATGAAAGGACACATCCTTGTCATATCCAAGACCAGTTCGGTGCTTGTTGTGGACAAGCTCTTCCCAAGGTCTGATGATGGGCTTGAGAAGTGCAGGCTGAGCTGTTGCATCTGCATGTACATCTGCTCTAGTACAAGGCACTGAATGTGGATCAACTGCAACTTTATCTTCTTTCTTCTGATGAGAGTCCTTCACAATCTTCTGAACAGAAACAGGTTCAGAATGGTGACTCTTTTTCTGAAGTTCATCTTGTTGGAGCTGAGATTCCAACTGCAAAAACTCAATCTTTTCTTGTGCATCTTGTAAACAAATCTGAATATTACAAAGAGCATCCTTGCTCATTTTTATCATATCATCAACATTGGAATGAATGAGGTTATTCAACAACTCTAATGCCTCATTGATTTTGGCCATTTCAACAACTTAGGCTCAAAAAATGAAAGGGTGTCGGCTTCAACCGAAAATGCACCCGTTTACAATGTGATGCAACAAGAAATACAATTGACTCAAAAGAATTTCAAAGTACAAAGTGTGCTCCTCAAATGATGGAGGGCAATCAACAATTTTTCAATAAGTCAAGTACTGATTGCAACTATGAAGAAGCAATACAATGTCAACTCAATACAATATTTCTGCAAAATATGTGCAGCAAAAACAATGTGCAAGAAGCCTTTGAGGCAACTGAATTTTCCTTCAAAGCGTTGTTTTGAATGATAGAAAACTTGTCTTCAAATGTGAAATTCTTCAAAAAATCACCCTTATGCCACAAATCACAAAATGCAAATCTGCAATGTATTCAATCTATCTGCTCCTCATATGCCATTTTCTTCATTATTTCTACTGTTCATACTCTCTCTCCTCTCTCTCTCTCTCTGCTGTTTTTTTTTTTTTTTTTTTTAATTTTAATTTTTTTTTTATAATTAATTTAAAAAATGAGAATAATTAAAAATGAGAGGAATTAAAAGAGAAGGAAATTAATTTTAATGGGGAAGAAGGGGATATTAACAAAATTAAAATGGGAAGGGGATTTATTAAAAATGGGGAGGGGACTATTAAAAAAGAAGGGAGGGAATTTAATAATGGGAAAAGATATTTTAAATGAGGGAAAGGGGAATATTAAATGGAGAGGGGGGCTTATATTTTAAAGGTCGAATTAAAAGGAGGAGAGGGATTTATATGAAGGGAGATTTATTAAGGAGGCAAGGGATCGAATAAAATGGAGGGAATTTAAAATTTTTTGGGAGGGATTTAAAATGAGGCAGGGCGTATGGTGAGCTGTATTAAAAGTCGAATTTAAAAAAGGAGGGGCGTAGTGGAGGGAGGGAGAGTTGTTTTAAAAGTCGAATTTTTTTTTTTTTTTTTTTGAAATGGTTGAATGGGGGGAATCGTTTATTGCAGATTGGAGAGGCCACGTATGTGGTGAGTGTGAAAGGCGTAACTGAGAGAGGGTCGAAATGCAGAGTGGACTGTTGGTTAACCGCCTGGGGAGAAAGGCATAAGGTTGTAGGGATGGGGAAGAGAGCTGGTGAGGAAGACGTATCGTTTAATGCAGGGATTAGTGGAGTTTGTTGTTTGTATGGCGAGAGGCGTAAAGAATAGTGGGAGCGTTGAATGTGTAAGGCGCTGGAGTGATGAGCGTGTGGGTGGAAGAGAGCTGTATATTAAATAAATTTGCAGAGTGAGGGGGGCGTAGAATGTGGAATAGCAAAGATGAAGGGGAGGCCGAAAGGCCGAATTGTGCAGATTTTTTTTTTTTTAATTTTAATTTTTATTTTTTAAATTTAAAAACAGCAGAGTAGAGAAATTTGAAGCTCAAGACTTTAAAAACAGCAGCAGAACTTTTCTTCCAAATACACAGCAGAAATTTTTTCTTCAAATGTATAGTAGAATCTTGTAGACTCAGTGGAAAAATTAATTTTCTCAGCAGTAAAAAATCCAGCAGAACTCAGAATTCTTTTGCAGTAAAAACCAAAAAAACTTCTTCTTCAGAAACCCATTTTAAATAGTTTTCCAGCAGCTCTTCCAAAGCAGAATTAAAGGCAGAAAATGCAGAGATAAATTAGAATGAAAACCTTCAGATGGGCAGTGCTGCCTTTCTTCAAAACAAATTCTGAATACTGCTCTTTCTTCTGAATGCTGCTCCTTCTCCAAAACCACTTTCTGAATGTGGCAAAAAGACTGCTACAAACACTTGAGTGCTGCAAAAATGTCAAGAATTTTTGCAGATATGCAAGGCCATAAACACAAATGGCTCACTCAAAGTGGAGCAGGGCTAGAAATTGCCCGCTCTGATACCATGTTAAACACCATGTTGAAGCACACACATGGTGTATGAGGAAGAAGAATGCACACACAAGAGAGACAACACACAATGAAAGATAAGCGTGAGGCTTTGTTATTTTCCATTATACAAAGATGTACATTTATAGTACAATGGTGTGACTCTTGGTTTCATATTCCAAGGTCACTTGGACTCCATTGTGACTTTTCATATTCCACACCTACCCATGTAGGATTAGGTGTTCCAACAGGCCTAATGGCCATTGGATCTGATCGGATGGATCTGGCTAATAGATGAGTTGGGGGGAATTGACAGGTGGGGTTAGGAATCTTTTATGCGATTGATTTATTTGATATATGCGATGGGTCGAGGATTATATTAAAGAAAAGGGTTAACATGGTATATATGCAGAGTTTTAAAGTAAGTGGGACCCAGATATTATAAACTATAGGTTTTTTAAGTTAAATATAAAGTGGTTAATATGATATGGGATCGGGAATATTTATAAACGGGTTTAATGAAATAAACTATAGGCTATAGTATAATAAGGGATCTGTAATATATATGCGGGAATTAATATAATAATGGATAAATGAATATGGATGCAGGATGTAAAAATACACTAGGGATATGAGTTAAAAAGATATTGGGAAGGGATTTACAATGGGGCCCGATATTTTCCAAACATTTAAAACTTAGGATAAGTGGATTTTGCATGTTTTTAAATGGAAAAAAGGGGAATTAGTAAGGGAAGTTAATTTTCAAAGAAAATGTGTTTTTCAACTAGGGAAAGGTATTTTAGGAAGGGAAAATGGGTGAAATAAAGGGAAAGGGGTATTTTACAAGGGAAAATTCCTTCTAAGAGTGGCAATGGGGTTTTAAGCAAAGGGAAGGGGATTTGGGGGATATTAGTGATATGAAATGACCAATAGATGCTTTCCAGGACTTGTGAAAGTACTTCTGCCTACCCTTTATTTACTCTAACATTTTTCATTGGGTGCATATGAGCTTGGTGACCCTTTCATTTTCTTTTGATAAGAAAACTAATCTAATTCTAACCTTATAACTTCCAATGGCTCAGATTAAACTGATGAGCTCATTTTTATTCTCTACCTAACTATTGATCTGCCAAGATTAAATGGTTTGGTCAGACCTTATTCACTAACTATAAATATGAAATTTAAAGCATGAATGAAACAAGATTAAATAGTTTGATCATCATGAATTGTGGAATTTTTGACAAGCCGCACACAATTTTTATTTGCAAAAAGTAAATTGAAAATAGTGGAATTTAAATGTGCATCACTTTCAGGATCTATTTTTATCTCTTTTTGGTGGGGTTCACACTTTATATTCCTTTATGATATTTTTCTTTTAGTCCTTTGATTTTTCTTTTAGGACTTACCCTCTTTACATATTTTAATATGGGAAAACATTTGCAGAAAGCAACGTATGTACAATATTACAAGACTAAACATAGTCAATTCAAAATTATGATCCCTATTATTATAGGACCCTAACAGTGGCTCCACTTGGGGTTGGCATCTCCTGGTGAGAAGTAAAGAACTTTAATATCAGTGGCCTTGGAACTTTGACTTTTCTTGCCTTGAAACTATTTTCAGAGCTCTTCTTTATTCAATCATATGACTTTATACATTCCAAAGCTTAGGGCCTTCTCTTCGGGCTTCAACTTCAAAAGATAGTCATCTAATAAAATCTAAACTTTGCAATGATATATACAATGAGAAAAGTAAAATAAATGAATTAATGGTTAATATGGAGAAAAGTAGCGCTTCAACATTCTACCATTGACTAGTCCACCTGGTAGATGTGCTCCATATAATTCCTTCAAGAAAAATGCATTATTACCTCTGTAACCATAAATGATGTATGGGCCTTTCCAAAGAAAATCAATTTTTCCATGTTTCCCTTTGTCTTCTTTTCTGGAATCCCATTTGAGTACTTTATCACCTATGTAAAAATCATCTTCTTTGGCTTTCTTGTCAAAACTCTTTTTGATTTTATCTTGGATAAATTATGTTTTGACATAGACTTCTTCCCTGGTTTGCTGCAAATGCGTTGTCTAATTTATCCTCCTTTGGATATCATTTGGTTCTACTTGCAGCTCTTGAATCATTTTCAGCACTGGCACTCCTAAAGAGGATGGAAAAATAACATTCATCCCATATACCAATTGATAGGGAGATGTACCAATGGATTTATTTATAGTGAGTCTGTCTTCCCATAAGGCATTGACCAACCTTTTATTCTAGGTATTTTTGTTATCTTCTAACAACTTTTTGATAATATTAACCAGGCTTTTGTTTGAGGATTCTACAAGTCCATTACCTTGAGGGTAATAGGCAGTGGAATGGCCAAGGTTGATGTGGTATTTGTTACAAAAGTCAATCATTTTCTTGGATTTGAAGGTAGCTGCATTATCAGTAATGAGCTTTTGTGGGCATCCAAATATAGAAAGTGTTGTGAAACCAGCTCCAAAAATAGAAGAAAAGAGATATCAACACCTTAGAAATAAGCCACTTCGAGGGGGCAACCTCCAATACATTACATGAATGAAAAATTCTTGGATGATACAAATTACAAAACCTCCTTTCTATATATAGGAGTCCATGGGGTCACAATGTAATCTTAGTGGGGCCACAATGTAATCCTAGCCAGCCTAACAATAATAATTTAAGGGCACAATAATAACAATATGGGGGTTACAAGGGTACAATAATAACAATAAGGGAGTTACACTAACAACAATAAGGGACTATACTAGTGATATAGGTACCTAACATGCCCCTCTCCAAAAAAGTGTTTTTCTCAATGCTTGAGTAGCTCTGGGTGCTTCTGTATAAAATTCTCATTCTTCCATGTAGAATCTTCAGTGGGTAAGTTCTTCCACTTGATGAGATACTCTGAAATTGATCGATTTCGTAGCTGTCGAGTTCTGCTTTCCGTGACCACTGACCACTTCAGGTTCCAATATGATTTTTCCTTCCTCATCAAGTTCTGGCAATATTGTTTGAACTGGAATATTTTCACCTATAACCTTCTTTAAGCATGAAACATGGAAGCTTCGGGAGCCTCAAAACGACCTAACTTCCACAGATCATATCTCCAAAAATGTTGTGAACCAAGCTCTGAAATTTTGCAACGATGTTCCACAGAATTTTGGCTTCGCCCTCTAAAAATTTTAGCTTCTGAAACTTCGTAGAAAAAAACCTATAGCGCAAATTCTGTGATGACCTGTTTAGGTTAAATTCAGGAGCCTACAAAAATCGCTAACTTCCACAAATCATATCTCTGAAAATATTGTGAACCAAGATCTAAAATTTTGCGACGATGTTCCTCAGGGTTTCAGCTTCACACTCTAAAAATTTCAGCTTCTGAACCTTCGTAGAAAAAAATTTATAACAAAAATTCCACGATGACCGGTTTGGAGAAGCGAAAACCCTAGAATCCAAAGCTTTGATACCAAATGTTGTGAAACCAGCTCCAAAAATAGAAGAAAAGAGATATAAACGCCTTATAAATAAGCCACTTTGAGGGGGAAACCTCCAATACATTACATGAATGAAAAATTATTGGATGATACAAATTAAAAAACCTCCTTTCTATATATAGGAGTCCATGGGGTCACAATGTAATCCTAGCCGACCTAAAAATAATAATTTAAGGGCACAATAATAAAAATATGGGGGTTACAAGGGTACAATAATAACAATAAGGGGGTTACACTAACAACAATAAGGGACTATACTAGTAATATAGGGACCTAACTGAAATGAGATTGTTTTCAAGGAATGAGATAATGACAGAATCAATGGCTTGTTTAGCAAGAATGGCTTCTATCCACTTGGTGAAGTAATCAATGGTTGTCAAAATCCATTTATGTCGGGCTAAGGAGGGTGGGTGAATTTTACCAATGAATTCTAGATCCCATTGTTGAAATGGCATTTCTGTAGAGATGGGTTTGAGGGGTAAAGGTAATAGTTTTTTCTTCCCTTCAAATATCTGGCATTTATGATAGGAGGTCACATACTTTCTAACATCTGCAAAAAGAGTGGGCCAGTAAAAACCTACCCTCGGGATTTTACCAGCAGTTGAATTCCAGTAAAGGTGCCTTCCACAGTCACCTGCATGAAATTCTTGCATAACTTTATCAACGTCTTCTTTCAATAATCAGTTTAATAGAATGCCACCATGATCTTTCCAAAATAAAGCATTATCTATGATACAATAGTTCATTGCTTTTAATTTTAAAAATATAACTTTAGTTCTAGATAACCCAGGAGGAGCTTGTAGGTTAAGTAAAACAAATATGATATCTACATACCATGGTGAATCTAAAAAAGCTTCACTGATCTATGGAGTCGCCATCTCTTCCTGATCATCTATTGCTACAATGAAATTTATATCTAAGGCTTGACAGTTCGATTCAGCCATGAGTTTGGCTAAACCTTGGCCTTTAATTAATTTTGTAGGCTTTATTTCAATATCATACTCCAATATAGTGGTAATCCATTTGCCTCTCTTTCCATCAGGACCATTCTGAGTTAGAATGTCCTTTACTATTGAATTTGAAACATATGAAATTATGTACACTCTGAAATATTTAATAGCTTTCAATAAAGAAAGTTCTTGTTTTTCCATTATATTGTACTTTAGTGTTGCATCTCTTAAGGATTTGTAAGCAATGGGTTGTTCATAACCTTGATCATTCTTTTGCAACAAGACTGTTGCAATGGTATGTTCTGAAGAAAAAGAAAAAATTATAAAATCTTTTTTGAAATCAGGACTTATAAGGACACGTTTTTTAGTAAGAGCTTGTTTAATTACTTCAAAATATTGTTTAGCTTCTACTTTCCATTTAAGTGCTGAATCCTTTTTCAATATGTTATTCAATTCTCTGATTAGTTCTGGTAAATTAGAAATGAATCTTCTAAGAAATTTTATTTTACCTAATAATGCCTGTAATTCCTTGATGTTTCTAGGATGACTAACGTTTAAAATGGCTTCTATTCTAGCTAGATCTATCCTAATTCCCTCTTTTGAAATTATATGTCCTAGGAGTTTACCTTCTTCTAATCCAAAGAGTGTCTTTTGGGGATTCAAGGAAATACCAAATTTTCTGCATTTAATGAAAACTCTTCTCAAATGATCTAGATGTTCATTATCTATCTTAGAAAATACAGTTATATCATCTAGATAAGTGACAAGAAAATCATGGATTTCTTTGGAAAAATCTATGTCCATAGCTCTCTGGAATGTAGCTCCAGCATTCATCAATCCAAAGGGAATTTTCAAATACATGAAAGTTCCCCAAGGAGTCGTAAATGTTGTCTTTGCTTAATCTTCAGGTTGAACTAAGATTTGATTGTATCAAGAGAATCCATCAAGCAATGAAATTCTATATGACCCTACTACCCTCTATAAAATATGGTCCATTTTGGGGAGATGATAGTTATCTTTTAGTGAGACTTTTTTTAAGTTTCGAAAATCAACACAGAGTCTGATTTCCCCTGTTTTCTTCCTAGCTAATTTTGAGACCCAATCAGAATATCTAACAGGTGCTATGATTTGTGCCTCATACATCCCTTTTACTTCTTTTTCTATCAAAGGCATAAGAAAAAGATTAATTATCCTAAGCTTTTGTTTAAAAGGTTTCTTATTTTATTTGATGGGTATTTTATGTTGTATGATGCTGGTGTCATAAGACTTGCAGTCTTCATAACTCCATGCAAACACATCTTGAAATTCTTTAAACAAACTTATGTATTTCAGATTTTCTTTTGGGGGTAATGCTTTGGATAATTTGACAAGCTTGGGTTTTCCTTCTATTCCTATGTTACATTCTTCTATGTCTGATCTTAAGGGTTCCATTTTTGGTTTTCTAGCTACATCATTGGAATAAAAAATATCTTCTAATGGGGCTAATCCTTTAGGCAAAAAGTTATCTTTAAGATTCATAATTTCTGATGAATCATTTTTTATTTCCTCTATTTCTACTGTTTCTAATTTATCTATTTCTACTTTAGTAAATCTAGTTGGTTCAGTTTTATCTACATCATTTACATTTAACTCACTAATTATTGTGTAATCTATTGTATAATCAGTATCTATATTACATTCTCCCTCAACATTCATAAAATTGTAGATTTGAGAATCTTGTGAAAATATCTACCAATATTTCAAATTATCTGGTATAGTTGGCCTATGTCTTACCTCTGCAGTGTATTGGTGATTTGGTTGAAGAGGAAATCTGCATGTGCTAGCAAAAGTAGCCAAACTCTCTACCTGCATGTTTTATTTCCTTGAAATAACAACAAAGTTAGTTTCAAGAAAAGTATTAATCAGATATAGAATGGTTTCTCTGTATTGGCTCAGTCTAGGATTGTTCACAAGATACTCTCCTTTAATTTGTTCTATGATTAATTATGAGTCTCCCATGATAGAAACTCTCTTGGCTGCAAGTTTTCTTATAATTCGCAGTCCTAAGATTAAAGCCTCATACTTTGCCATGTTATTTGTGCATTTAAAGTTTAACCTAAAGGCATGACCCTCTGAATGATTATTCTCTAATTTATAAATCCATACTCCTACTCCTGCTCCTAATTTTTTCACAGAACCATCAAAATCTAAGTGCCACATAGATTCATGAAATATAATTTTCCATTGTCAATTTCTTTATGTTTCTGTTCTAATGTTGTGTTTTTATTCGTGTCAGTGTCTGAATTACATAAGGTGAAAGAATCCATATCAGAATGTATAGAATAAATATGATAATTCTATGGTTTTTATGCACTACTGACCATGTAATTCATCAAATTTTCTCTATAAAGCTTTTTGGGCTAACCAAATACATAAATTGTAGCATATGACATGTCTAACTGCAGTGATCCCTGCAATTTTTCTCCCCATGAGCGAGATAATAAAATTCCATACTTTGGAGGGATATCAGAAACTACAATATCCATTAAAATACTCTTAGCTGGGTATTGGACTAGAGTGACACACAAGTCTTTTATCAAGCCAAGACATTTAACTTTACTAGAATCAAAGGAGAAAAGATCTTTGTATTGTCTGGTATCTAGATTCAATGTTTCCATGATTGCTTTTGGCATTAATTTGTGAGATGCTCCTAAATCTAACATAGCATTATGTAGGATATTGTCATGAATTCTCAAGCTAATGTAGAATGGAGGGACACCACCTTCTTAATGTTTTCCATTTACCTCTGGACCAAATAGTAATTCTGATTGGTCATCATTGAGGTTAACAACATCTTCTCCTTTACTTATGTTCAATGTTTCAGTGATTTGGGCTTTGTACAAATCATTTTTCACCAGCGTTGTTAAAGGAACTAGGTATTTTCAATTTGGATATCAAATGGGACTTGATTTTTGCCTATCTGAATGATTTCCTCTTTACCAATTGTAGTTTGAGTGTTTTTATCGTTTTTATCAGCAATTGGTATTTTGGTCTGTATTTCCACTATTTTATTTTCAATTTTCTTCTTTGGAACAGTTTGAGTCGTAATTGTAGTTCTAGCAGCAGTTGATTTTTGAGTATCAGTTGATGTTATGTCTACAATTTTTGGACTAGCTACAATCTTTGGATTGTATGTTTTCTGAGTTGGACTGTAGGTTTTCTGATTTTCTCTATGGAGAATTTGTAACACTTAGGACACAGGAGCTTCTATTTTTTTCTTGGTCTAAGTTTGGATTGTTTTCTTAGTAGGAGCTTTTGCATTTTTCTTACTTCTAAGGCTATATTGTTTGTGAAATTCATATATTGCAGACTCATAGAGTTTTTTATAGTCAAAGGACTCCCCAGATTCTAACTGTAATTGTTGTAGCACGTATAATTCATGTTCTTCTTGGGTGAGAAAAATAGTATTATCATCATTTATTCCCATTAAGTTAGTCTGGGTATCCTGATCTTCATCATTTTTTTGGGAACTCTCTGCATAGTTTTCTTGGAAAGGTGGTCTAATCAATTGATCAGGTGTTGTTTCTCTTGATTTACCAGTATTGGTATTCTTCCTAAAGTTTGGATTTCTGATTTGAGGACCTTGTTTTTGATTATCCCACTGAGGTTTTCTTTCCATATTTTCAAATATATCCATTATTCTTTCCATACTTTTTGCTAAACTATCTATCTTACTGTTTGATGTGGATGGTTCATCCTTAATGGTAACTCTTCTTTCATTTCTCATCCTAGCTATTTTAGCTAACAAGTTAGCTTCTACACTAACTACATTACTTTGCATATGTTCTAATGTTTCAGGGTTTCTTTCTCTCAATTGATAAGACATATCAGTCTCAAAATCATATGGAAATTTGATTAAAGCTAGATCTGGTGGAGGTTTGATATTAGCTGGGATTGCATTGTAAATACAATTAAACCTAGTACAATAATCCTGAATAGTTTCATTAGGAGCTCTTCTAATGTTTTCATATTCAGATAATATTTGTAAAGGGTTTTTCTTTCTTTCCCATCTATTGATAAATAATTGATGAAAAGAAGCTAAATTAGCTATATGATTGGCAGGTAAAGCTTTAAACCATTTCTTTACATATCCTGCTAATGTTTGTGCAAGCAATATCATTTGAACATCATCCTCATCAATTTCATGTAATTCAAAGTAATCGATCATTTTTTTTACATGTTGTTGGGAAGTATATTGACATGTACCATCAAACTGAAAGATTTTACTTTGGTAATCTTGGGGAGCTGGTAAGACCAAAGGGGAATATCTAGTAGCGATGGCTAAGATTCTAGCTTGGCTGGGAGAATAAATTTGTGGTGCTTGGTGATGAGGTTGAAGTACTTGCAGATGAAGTTGGAACACTCGAAGATGTACTTGGAAATGAGGTTGAAGTACTAGAAAATGTAGCAGAAGTGCTAGAAGATGAACTTGAAGTGTTTGGAGATGGAAATAAAACTCTAGGTTGAAGAGGAAGCTTGGGGATGAATGATTTTGTGGAATAAAGTGTGGTGGATATTATAGATGAGGTGGTACTAAATAAAGTTGTATCTACAGTCTCTGAATGAATGGTAGAAGGCTTAGGAGTAAAAACAAATAAAGCAGCTAATTCAACACAATGTTGAAAATATGCTTCATCTATATCCTTAATCAAAGTTGCAGTCAAAGCATCAAGTTTATCAAAAGTCTCTAGAACTTGTTGATCTGTGTCAAGTTGTATAGTTTCCTTCTTTTCTTCAATAAATTGAATAAAATTAGGATCTATTACACTATCATAGATTGAATTTTCAGATTTATTTCTAAACAAAGAGTGTTCAAATGATAAATCGAATTCAATATCCTGTATACTTGATAATTCTTTAGGGAGTGAATTTTCTTTTATTAATTGACTAGTACTTCCTAGACTTTCTACTTTTTTGGTTTTTCTTAAAATTTTGTCAGGATCATCAACAATTATAGCAGGTTGTCGATCAGGATGAGCCCTGGTATAGTATGTTCTTTTAGAAGCCATAATTTTATTTTTTAATGAAAAATTTTGACAACCCTTTCAAATCTTAATGCAAAAAATGAAAAGAATTGTTTCTTTTTAAGATCTGTTTAAACTAGGGACTGATTTCCCTAGTATGGTCGCCAGTATGGACTGATCTCCTTAGTATGGTCGCCAGTATGTTATCACTCCAATAATTTCCAAGGGTTGCCTGTGTTTTTAAAAAAAAATTAGAGGTAACTATCAACCTAATTTTAAGCTTAGCATCTAGCCTTCCTAATGCTCAGAGAGGACTCACTCTTAATGATTTAACATTGTTGTTTTAAATGATTTTAGGCTAGTTATGTAAGATTGATTTGGTTTTATTTAATTTTTTTGGTGGAATTACTGATTTAGATGGATAGATGTCTGTCTATTTTCCATTGGGCTATGGAGTCAATGTATCAAGAAAATAGGACAGAATCAAGTTCTAAAGGAAGTGTTCACAGGGCAAGGTAGCTAAGTAAAATCAGATCTCTTAGGCTGGATGGTGAAGTGGTTTTCAATTGGGATCAAGGAGAAGTTAAGGATTCCTTAAACCAGATAATGAATGAAGATGACAGAGGCCAATCATGATGGGAGAGCAATTAAGGATTCTCAGTTCCGGATATCATAAGAAAACATTAAAATGAATAATAGTTCAGAAGAGAGTGTACTTAAACAATTTTTGCAATAATATTCCTGCTATAACATTTAAATTTGGAAAACATGCAAGTTTATGGAATACTTAAGAAAATAACAATTAAACAATTGAAATATACTTAACTAAAGTGGCTCAACACATGAATCATGTAATGCAATGCCTTTATTACTTGTCATGTCTACTAACTTGAAAATGGTACAATAAACACTCATGTATTTAGATCAATTACAACTATAGAAATGTTCAGGAATCCACACTCAATACTTCGAATTATGAAGTATTTATACAAAAACTAATACAAAATATCCTAAAACTGATTTAGGAATTATTCAAGGGAAATAAAATATCTTCATGCAAGAAGATAGAGACACCTATGTAACTAATGCAAGTTGTCCCTGCTTATTTGGTTTGTTGTTTGCTTTCTTTGATCTTTTGCTGCTTTATCTCTCTGATTGTTGCTTTCACGCTGGCTACCTTTTTTCTGTTGAGTGTCCTTTACACTTTTAATCATCTAAATCTCTTTAAATATGTCTTTCATCTATATTCACTTTAACCTTGACTGCTCTTTTACCTGTTTTACTTTTCACTGTCATAGTAAATCATACAGTTTTTCCCAAGCCTCTTGGTCTGGTGATTTTATTTTTACCATTTTCCTATAAATTTCATCAGCCTTTGTGCATTTTTCAAAATTAGGCTTGTTTATAAAGAGATGATTTACCTCATGCTGGAGGTAAAAGAGATTTTCAAAAGTTTGATAGAGTAATTTGCATGTAGGAATTCCTTTCATGGAGGAATTTTTGGACTGTTTTTTAGCCACTTCTCTGATTTTCTTGTCATAATCTTCATGCTTCATTAATCTGTCATTGATCACCAAAGGATTAGGCAGACCTTTTTGCCTCAAAACATCAAGTTTTATCATGAACCTATTTACTACTAACTCCATAGTCTGACACTTATCTTCAAGTTGTGTCATCAAGTTTCTCTTGGAAATTACCTTTTTGGCCTCTAATATTGTTTCTGTTCTGTCACTTATGCCAATTTCTTCTAATTCCTATTTATTCTTGGAATTTAGAAACTGTATTATTTCAGTGGCCTCTTTTGGTTTCTTCCCAAGTTCTTCTCTGACTTTCTGAATATCTTCACTAGCTTCCTTTATCAAATCTTTATGCTCAAATATGACTTGGATGGAAGGCCAAATATCATTAACAGAGTTAATGATATTGGCCCACAACTGTTGTTTTTCTTGGGCAAGTGGTTCTTTCAAGGTCAATTCTTTTTCTAACTTCTGTATTCTGTCAGTCAATCTGTTTGACTTTTATGTTTCTAATTTATACATTATTTGAACCAACTTCTTTTCATATTCTAGACTTTTTACTTGTTCCCTACGTCTATTAATCTCATTTGTTTGGATTGACTTGTCTTGCATAGCTTTGATCAATTTACCTGCTTCATCACTGGGGTGATATGCTACCGTTGAATCTGTTGCTTGTGCAGTAGTTGGTGTTGTTGTAGTAACTTATACTGTTGTAGGTAATGGAGCTGATTAATTATATGGAACTGCTGTAGCAACTGGAACTGATGTTGAAGCTATGGGAATGGCAGTAATAGTAACTGCTTCCATGTTGGCCTTCTTTTCCTGCACCAATTTATCTATTTCATTCTCCATATATTTCAGTTGATATGTCAACTGAATGATGAGATTCATCATTTCATCTTTCTGACCTTCATTCTCTAGAACTTATTTAGTCTGTGGATGCTCAGTGGGAGGTAATTTCAGCTGATTTTTCAATGCAACAATTTTGCATTCTTATTTTTGATAAGTTCCTCAGCTGCTTTGATGTTCTTTGGATTATATCCAACCTCCATGACCAATTCTTCAAGTGATTTGATTCTGTTATCCTTAGCTTATGAGGAAGCCTTCTCTAGTTTTAACTGTGCTCTGATGTTTTATAGAGAATTCTGTAGTTTTTGGACACTCATAGCTTTGTTAGTCATAGTGGAGTAGATCATTGCTTCTTCTTGTTTATGGAACGCAATTTGATCTATTGGATGTAGATCTTTAGCTTGAACTTCAAATCCTATCTTCTTGTAGTTTGTTGATGACTTTGGAGCCTGCATTGTTGGCTGTAAAAAGGTCATTTGCATCTTATTGGTTTTATAATCAAAGGCTGAAAGTAACCTATTTTTGTCACTAGGAGTCTGTTTCCAATATTGGGCATAAGTTACAGCTTTCAATGCCTCATTCCTCAATTTAATTTATTTATACTTCTCCATTATATCATGTTCTTTGTCCACTAGTTTGCTTGATGAAGAGACTTCTACACTATGTTGTTTCTGAATAATCTGAGCACTAGAAGTTGATGGCTGATGGGTTTCCTCTAAAACTGTTAGAGGTGCATTCTCTTTGACCACTATGTCTGTGTCAATAATCTCAGCTGTATCAATTATTTCTTCTTGTTCAACTAATGGATTCAGTTTGGCATTTTTCTTATACATTAACTTGAATTTGGTGTTAGTAGTTGTTTCGGAAGAATATGAACCTTCTTCTCTTGGCCTCTTTGAGTTCCTATCTTGTGGGGCTAGAGTATGCAAAATGGAACTAGTATCACCTTTCTTCTATACCTCTTGAAAAGTATTTTCCAACAACTCTATCTGGTTGCAATACTTTTCAATTTCTGGTTTAGACTCATGGACAAAAGGATTCAATTTAAATTTTACTCTTAACTCGCTGATAACTCCCAAAGGATCATATTGCCATTTGAAAATACTGCTGAATTTGAAGTCTTGTAAACACTTATCTGCTTGTTGAACAACATTCATATTATTGCAAATGAAAGGACCAAGCTGGTTCTTAATATTAAACTGAGTTTTCATCTTTTCTGATAGGAAATTAACCTCATATGAGTTTAGAATCTTCCTGATGTATTCTAGTTCCTGATGTATTTAGAATCTTCCTGATGTACCAATCTCCTGCTCTATTGTGTTCAGACAATTGTAAGACCTTCTTTATCTCATCATTGACTCTTGGCTGAATGCTAATACTTAGCATGTTGACAATTAGATTAAAAAATGCATCAATTAAGTCCTTGTAGGTGAATTCTGTGGAATCCTTTCTGATTAAGGAAGTCCAGAAGACTACAGATTGGGGGTTACCCTCCGTGTCCAGTTTTTGAAGGCTAACTGCAAACCTTTCATATTGGAAGTACAGGAACATATGAAACAAAACAGATGAATACTTAACACTCCTTTCTCTAGTATTTAACTAATTGCTCATGGATGTCTTCTGATAGATATTGAGCAAAGTTAAATGTGGAAGCTGGAGGCTGTCTTGGGCAAAAAATGGATAGAAAACCTAAGATTGAAGCATCTACATACTTATCTGTGAAGTACCCTAGAATGCAAGACAACATTGTGACAATATGTCTGGTTCTCTTTGAAAAAATTGAAGCTGAGTAAGGAGGGTTATTCTTTGGGGTTTCTACTGATGGAGGAAGAAAGGTTTGGAAGATTTGAAACCTCTTGGGAAAATCCAGATTTAAACATAATTCAGTGAGGATTTCAATAGACAGTGGGGCTTCATCAGGCTTAGGTTGGATCTATAATATTTGATTTATTGATTCTGCAGTGATTGCGAACAAAATATCTTTGCTTGGGGTTACTAGGGCTCTTTCATTGGGCAGATAATTCATTTGATAGAGTCTGATAATCTCTGGGAACTGAAAGGTCTGTGGGAAGATATATTTAGGAAAATTTGATTCCCAAAGGTCGATATCATCAGCCTGGTCTGTGGATTTATCATGGCTCCAACATTAGATGTCCAAGAGGTTGAAATTAATGACCGTATCACTGATTTTGAAGTCTTTGTCAGCAAGGGGGGTATGTTCAACATCTATTACAGGGGGTTGCAGAGGATTAACTATCACAATGCCCTGGGAATCCATATGTTTGTTTATTTTAATCAATTTGTTACTTTCTTGTGCTGAAGTAATGGCTTCTGGTGATTAGGATTACCTAGAAAGGTTTGAAATCAGTCTTTGGAAAGGTTTCTAGCCATAACAGGGGCTTCAATTGGTCTATAAATATTTAACTCTAAGTCGGCATAGGCTCTGGTAACAATATGTTTCAATCCCAGTCTGAAATGGCTTCAAAATAGGTCGGCACCGGTCTGAATGGCTTTAAAAGAGGTCGGCAAGGCTTCTTTTTGGCTTCTTCTCTGCAATTCTCAACAGAAATGTACAATAAACGGTAAAGGGTGGGTTTTTAATGCTTTTTAACCAATTGTGGTTAATTGTAGGGTGTGGAGTTTAAATTCAAACAAGGGTGGTATTCATCGTACAACAAAATGGTAGGATGGCGGTTATCACATCGCAAAAAGTGGTTAAGTGGTTTTAGTTTGAGGAATGCGATACAACCTAGGACTGACGTGTGGCAGGGAAGCAGGGGTGCAAAACCACCCATTTTCACCCCTCCAATGGTTTTAAATATCGGGCAATGGAGAGTTCGAAAGGGCTTAATGGCCATTGGATTTGATTGGATGGATCTGGCTAATACAAGAGTTGGGGGGAATTGAAAGGTGGGGTCAGGAATCTTTTATGTGATTGGTTTATTTGATATATGTGATGGGTCGGGGATTATATGAAAGCAAAGGGTTAGCATAGTATATATGCGGAGTTTTAAAGTAAGTGGGACCCATATATTATAAACTATAGGTTTTTTAAGTTAAATATAAAGTGGTTAATATGATATGGGATTGGGAATATTTATAAACGAGTTTAATGAAATAAACTATAGGCTATAAAATAATAAGGGATCTGTAATATGTATGCAGGAATTAATATAATAACGGGTAAATGAATAGGGATTCGGGATGTAAAAATACACAAGGGATATGCGTTAAAAAGGTATCGGGAAGGGATTTATAGTGGGGCCTGCTATTTTCCAAACATTTAAAACTTAGGATAAGTGGATTTTGCATGTGTTTAAATGGAAAAAAGGGGAATTAGTAAGGGAATTAATTTTTCAAAGAAAATGTGTTTTTTAACTTGGGAAAGGGATTTTAGGAAGGGAAAAGGGGTGAAATAAAGGGAAAGGGGTATTTTACAAGGGAAAATGCCTTCTAAGAGTGGCAATGGGTTTTTAAGCAAGGGGAAGGGGATTTGGGGGATATTAGTGATATGAAATCACAAATAGATGCTTTCCATGACTTGGGAAAAGTACTTCTGCCTACCCTTTATTTACCCTAACATTTTTCATTCATTTATTGGGTGCATTTGAGCTTGCTGACCCTTTCATTTTGTTTTGAAAAGAAAAATAATCTAATTCTAACCTCATAACTTCCAATGGCTCAGATTAAACTAATGAGCTCATTTTTATTCTCTACCTAACTACTAATCTGCCAAGATTAAATGGTTTGGTCAGACCTTATTCACTAACTATCAATATGAAATATAAAGCATGAATGAATCAAGATTAAACAGTTTGATCAACATGAATTGTGGCATTTTTTACAAGCTACACACAATCTTTATTTACAAAAAGTAAACTAAACGTAGTGGCATTTAAATGTGCATCACTTTCAGGATCTATTTTTATCTCTTTTTGGTGGGGTTCATACTTTATATTCTTTTTTGATATTTTTCTTTTAGTCATTTGATTTTTATTTTAGGACTTACCCTCTTTACATATTTTAATATGGGAAAATATTTGCAGAAAGCAAAGTATGTACAATATTAACACTAAACATAGTCAATTCAAAATTATGATCTATATTATTATAGGACCGTAACACCTCCAATGAGTAGAAAATTCAGAAAGGGTGCTGAAGTTTCCAAATGGAAAACGCTACAAACTATTCGCTACGAACTTGCCTTAAAATGCTCTGTTTTTGCAGCGAGGGGGGATTTTCATGTTTTTGTAGCATTTAATGTTTCTTGGGAGCACATGATTCATCAAAATATGTTGAATTCTATCATTGAAGACACCTGTTGGTAAGGCCACTCAGCAAGGAGGTGATTGTGCTGCTAGCTCATCATTTTTGCCACATCATCCAACACAACAACACATCCTAAAATTTAGAGCAGTAGAGCCTAGATTCCTATGTGGTAGTTCATCACTTGGTCATCATTGCCACCTTAGGAAAAATTGTTTGATTCGATAAGCATCATCATGTATGGGTTATTTAAAACTTGTCAATGAATTTAATGGTGTTAGAGTCCTATTAGGTTTCAAACTTCTTCTAAACAGAAATATCTCTATATTCTCTCCATGTAATCAATTCCTTTTTGGATTAGATGTCTCCATCAGTTTCAAGGGTCTAGCCCAGGTGGCAGACTTCATGTAAAAGTATTTTAACTCTATAAATAGGAAGATTTCAAAGTTAGAGAGGGTTGATCGATGTTATGACTCATGCTACTATTGTAATATTTTCTATTCATTAATATACAGTTGCAAAAAACCTTTTTCAGGCCTGAGAATCTTTATGAACTCTTATGTGTTTGTCTCATATACCTTTTCAATGTGAATTCAGCTTACTTTATGTATAATCACTTGGAATTCATAAATAACTATGCTCCAACTTGCTTTATGCATCTAGTTTGTTGTCAAGTTATTTTTTATAAGAGTTCACATGCCTCAGCTTCCATGAAATATGTGTTTATGTAATTGAATTTCATACTGACTCCATGCCCAATGGTAGCCATGTCACATCCTTCACCTACAAAATATCATTCAAAATACATCTGAGTGTTAGCCATCTTATTTTTTAGCTTCATTATTGAATATCATACATTTTCTTGAGAGAGCCCTCTCTGTTTGGAAGGGCTAACTTCCAACCCTAAGTGGTTTGAAATAGCTACATTGAATTAACTATTGAGTATCCCAATCAATCTCAGTTTGGTGATAACATATATCAGCATCATGTTCCTTCAATATTATTTTAAATGATTGTCTAATTTCTCCAATGTAGCATAGTTCACATGAGAAGTCAATTTTGTAGACACCTTTGAGTTGTAATGAATCAAATTTATCCTTTTCAGACTTCATTTTCTGTCAGATGGTCTCCAAGGGTTTGAATGAAGTGATGATTCCATTTATTTTGAGGATTTTGGAAATTTTATTCGTGGTTCCGCAGATATAAGGAAGAAAATTCTTCCCATTAGGGTTGGGGGAATCAGGGGACAAGGATTTTGTTGTTGCTCTTTTAATGGCTCTTTTGATGACCTTGTAGTTGTATCCAATACCATGGAAAACTTTAGTAAGGTGGTTGATTTCTTGTTGAAGATGATCATTGTCATATAATCTCAAATCCCTAGTGATAAGCATATTGAGAACACCAATTTTATGATCAGGGTGATGATGGGAATCCGCGTGGAGATAACTATCCATATGAATCTTCTTCATGAATATTTGGTATCCAATTATTCCAACATATTTTCTGGTGAGAAGAACATCCAAGAAAGGAATGGAATTGTTGTTTTCAAGTCTCATGGTGAATTGAATGTCATTAGAAACCTTCAAACATAAATTATTAGTGGTCAAATTTTACTACTGTACTTAGTGTTACACGATTTTTGGTCATCTAACCTATTATCATTAGATGGACCCAAGTACACCATGTAAGACCAATTTTACCCTAAGTAAAATTGCTTTCACTATGTGAAATAACTTAGTAAAACACCTTTATTAAGTTGTTTATGGTCTAAACAGGAAACCCCAAACGGAAATAATAAACAAATTTATATTTGTTTATATTTCTTGGTCATATTTAACCCAAAACAAGGAAATCAATTAAATAAATCCTTATTTATATGATTATTTCCTAGGAATAAGTTATTTAATCCTTATTTAAATAATATTCCTAGTTAAATTTGACTAAATCGTTTATAAATAATTAAATAAATCATTATTCATTTAATTATATTTCCACCATTCCCTTAAAATAATAAATAAATCATTTATTTATTTATTATTTATAAATAAAGGAATTGACCCAAGTCAAAAATCCTTTCCCCTCCAACAAATATAATAAAATATTCCTAAGAGATGGTTCTAGAATTTGATTAATAATATTTTATTCATGCACCAAGTTCTAGACCGCCCTAATATTTTGTTATAAATAGAAGGGTTTTTCCCATTCATTAGTCACCTTTCATTGCATATTAGATCCCTCTGGATCTATATCCTTGGTCTGACTTTGAGCCATTATCATTGTCACATTCTCCATCATTTGCTTTGGGAGCTCCCTTTGAGTTCTATGTTTGTCTAGGTTTTCTACACCAACAAGAGAGAGAAATTTTAGATCTGAAATGTTGAGGACTTTCAAGAACCCATCCCATTGGGGAGAATTGGAAACACCTTTCTTGTTTTCCTCTCAGGTGCCCCTTTAATATAAAAATTCTTTCAAACAAATTGTTCTTGTCTTATCTATTAGATGCATGGAGCAACATTTCATTTTTACTGCTTAATGTCTTTTTATGCATAGATCTGGATTTGTGCAACTTTATTTGGATCAACTTGTTAGCGCTCGAATCTTCCTCAGGCTGAGGAAGGCAAAACTCGAGGCAACATCAAACCAAGCTTAGCCTTGTAGCTAGCCCTACGAGGACAGGAGAGGGCTCTCTCCGGGTCTATCTCGGCAAAAGTCTTCAAAGGGGCTGAGATGAACTATAGTGAATGTTGATTTTAGGCTAGTAAACAGATAAGAAAGGGGTTTTTGATAAATGATGGGTTTCTGGGCTGCATCGGGCAAAGATAGCAAGAGCAGAGATTTAATCAAAGGCACAGATTACTCCATAAGGCAAGGTAGGCAAGAGCTTAAGCATCCAAACTGGAATTATATGAAATGGAAGGACTGTTAAGAAAGCTGAAAGGGGCATTAATGTATGAATCCCTTTCAGACAGAGGAAGAAACACAAAACATAAATGCTTCTCCAGGGCAAAGCAGTGAGCTGAATTTTACCCTTCTCACTCAGAAACATTCAAATTGAAAACGATTTATGAATGAAATGAAAAACATTACAAGATACATATGAAACAGAGAAAAACATATGCCAAATTTCAAGCCACAGGAATCTTATAAATCAGAGCTGTACTCTTCAATTAATCTCTGTCAAACAACTGTACAATAAAGCTCTCTTTTCTCCTCCACGCACCTCTCAGAACTCTCTCTGCGCTTTACAAAGAATTTACAATAATAAATAAGACTATCTGTAGAAAACAGATCGACAGTCAAAGGGGCTGTTACAACAGCTCATGAACTGAAAGCTAAAGATAGAGAACAATAACCAAATAATCAAAAATAAGGGTTGCGTTACACCTGAAATCTGTTTGATAACCCATGAGGAGGCACACCTGTAGCGTAGACCATCTGAAATGCAACTGAGGTAAAAAATAGGCAAATCGACCCTATTTCTCTGCTTATGGTTGGTATTCTGCGTTTAATTTGGGTTTTTACTTTACCTTTACCATTTGAAAACAACCAAATTTTTATAATTAATATCCTTTGTAACTTTGGGGGCACTTTCATCCATGTTACCATAAATGATTACATGTTGCAAAGAGTCCTGGTCAGGATATGGATATGCTTCAGTTTCCCCCAAATATATGACCCATTAACTAAGGCGAATAAAATCTTGGCACCACACTAATATTTGCACGCATGGAATTGTAATTGTATACTATAAAAACTTTCAGTTTTGGCGTCCTATGTAAAAATGTTGGAAGACAGTATTGATTTGCGGAAAAGAATAACGCCAAAGCTTCCACCTCTGGAAAATGAATTTGACACCAATCTTGTTCTTGCATTGCACCTGTGTAAATTGAAACAAACTGAGCGTGAGATGACAACAAAAACACTGTTTCCCACCTGCGTTTTCTCCCTTATGAAGTCGAAAACTGTTTCCAAAGACAGTTTTAAATGCCAACGTCTTCCACAAAATATTCTGATCATCAATTTGGACAGCAAAATGGAAAAGATGGATAGCAATAATGGAGTTCGCTGAAAGAAACTCCAGTAGAAAATCCCGATCAAACACCGCATCAACACTTTTTCTTAGGGATGCAAAAAATCGTAGTGCCATAGAAGTTGCAAACCTATCAATTGGAAATCCAGTACCAGCAATGATTTTGGTAGGAGCTACCATGCATGGCCAGAGGCCATGCTCCCGTTGAAAAGTAGGCACCTCAAGCTGGATACCACAACCATGTAAAAGCACAACATTAGCAATGTTCTTCCCCTGTGAAGCGCGTTCTTTATTCAATGGATGTGAAATCAAAATCCGAGACATCTCCTTTGAAAGTTCATTAACAACTGCTGATGTATGCTCTGCTTCTTCAGTATCATCCAAAGGGGTTGTCTCCAGCAATAGTCGGTTATCCTTAAGCAGATCTGTGCCAGAAATGTTCCTACTTAATTTAGACTCTTTTAAAACCACACCGCACCTATGCTCTGTTGCGTATCTGACTCTAACCTCATATTCTGGAAATGAAGGCAGCTTAATTCCATCCAATGCAGAGCACAATAATGGACCCTCCTCCTCAAAATGTCTATCTGCCCTCCTGCTTGTTACAATCCCTGTTTTCTCATCTAAAGTTGTAAAATTACTTTGCAGGGAAATGAAGTAACTTGGCACGAATCTGGCTGAAGGAGAGAAATTTTTTTGGCTCTGTCGCTATATGGGTAGCGCACCTACCCAATGAGTAGCGCGCCCTATATGAGTAGCGCCCGTGTTCTCTGCAAAGGGCTGGGGAAGGTTAAGTGGGTAGCGCCCCTTATAGTATTTATAGAGAAGACAGAAACTTCCCGAGGAGGAAGAAAACGAGGCACAATTAATGACTCAGTTTGAAACCCAATGGCGGAAAACATTCACGCCATCCCTTATGAATGACTGGCTATGAATGATGGTACTGAACAACCTGTACAAGAAATAAATGTTGGGAGATAAAATCTCCTTATATACAAAATGGGAGTAATAAAATATATACAATTTGTCGCCCGCGGCTGAGAGAAAATCTGCTGCCGTAAGAGATTTGGAACAATCTGGATTTAAGTACTGTACTCTCGGCTTTCGGCTATGGATTTGAATCTTGGATCTTTAATGCAGGGCGGACGCATCTGGAGAGTTCTGAGAGTTCATATCCCTGTCTTCTTTAATGGTGGTCATCTCTTCCACCTACTCTCGACTCCTTCCTTTAATTGCTGCCAGTATGATCTGTCCTTTGTTATGCTCTAGATTTTTCAATTGAGGCGGAAAATTAAAGCGCCAACAAAGCCAAATGAAGACCTGCAAAACCCACAAATCATTAGAGAAAAACAACTCGGTGATATGGAATGTGATTACAACAGCGGCCATGAAGTCGGTGATATATTTTAGGCAAGACATTGACAGGACGCAGGGTGACAGGAAACATATGAACTCAATGGAGAAACGGAGAGTGACGAGGCAGAAATCAATGGGATGATAATGAATAAACGGGCTAAAGGTTCATAAACCATGACACGTTATCAGGACACACGAGCGGCAGAGGAAAGATGCAGCGTACACTTGTGAAACATGATGTCATGGCCACAGGAGGTGGGACCCGAATCAGCGATTGGAATCGGAAAGCAGAGTGGGTAGAGCGGGAGTGGCACATGTTTTATATTCCGATTGCGATTGGAAACAGGGCTGCGATCAACCCAGGACCGTCCGATCTTGAAACAAGATCGACGGCTGTGCTGGCATCGGAGGAAATAAAGTGGTGGAGCAAAGGAAATCGTCGATCGACTGCGCGCGGATCCACCATATATGTTAATTTCCGCACCGTCGATTTGAGCCAGATCGGATGGCCATTATTGCGTCCGATTGTTAAAACAGTATGCCCCTTCTTGCTTTGAAGTGCGGTTCTCTGACCTGGGTCATATGGAGGCCGAAGCGGGAGGGAGCCAAAATCTTTAAGGATCGGCCCGATTGCTTAAATTTGAACTTTGAACTATTGCGATGCAGGTTTTCGGGTGGAGATAACAGCGTCAAGCAGGGTCGTGGGATTTTAGGCTACGGCAGGGATGAATATGTACAACATCGGCTCCATCTGGGGATGGCATGTTCGTCCTTGGACATGTCGAGAACATGCAGACCGTCAATTATTTCATCTTATTTTGAATTCTCCTGCACCTTTACTTCAAATAATTATCAGAGTTCTTTTGCTTTATAAAAAGAAGAAATAAAAACTAAAACAAGCTATATACAGTATATACAACCAGGCATTCCTAGCCGAGATCAGAATTGAAAATAAGGCTTGAGGGACTGGCCATTCACGGGCGCCTCCAACAAATCACCCTGTAGATTTTCTAAAGTAAAGGTGTTGTTCCTCCCCAGCTCCACTATTTTGAATGGCCCAAACCATAATGGATCAAATTTAGCATGTTTGCCCTTTTCTGCTCTGCGAACATCCCATCTAAGAACCAGGTCGCCAACTTGAAAATTTCTATCCTTCGCGTGCTGATCGAAGACATTCTTCATTTTTTCTTGGTATTCTATTAGTCTCTGATCCACCTGGTTCCTTGTCTCCTCCAATTCTACTAGCTGATTAATTCTTCGGATCATGTTATCCGGTTCTTCTTGGTTCTCTTGCATGAAACGTGCTACTGGCAATGCTAATTGCAAAGGAAACACTGCAGCCCGCCCATACACCAGCTCATAAGGTGACTTTCCGGTGGCTCTTTTGCTGGTTATCCTATTTGCCCATAGGGAAAACTTTAATTTAGAATCCCAGTTCTTCTGATTTTCAGCTATTGTCTTCTTTAGGGCTCTCACCAGGGTTTTATTTGATGACTCTGCTAGACCGTTTCCCTGTGGATAATATGCTGTAGAATGGATAATATGATGTTGTATCTTTGGCAGAATTTTACGAACCTGGCAGACTTGAAAGCCTGTGCATTGTCTGTTACGATTCTTGCAGGACAGCCAAACCTGGATATGATATTATCTTCTATAAAATTCATTATTACAGCGTCTGTCGCATTTCTAGTAGGTATGGCTTCCACCCATTTCGTAAAATAGTCTGTGGCTGTCAATATCCATTTATGCTAGCCACTTGATGGGGGATGTATCTCTCCTATAAAATCTAATCCCCATTTCTGAAATGGTTCATTTACATGAATAGGGATCAAGGGCATTGCCGCTAATTTCTGTCTTTCCGCAAACCTTTGGCATTTGTCACACGATCTGACCCAGGCAAAAGTATCTGAATACAATTTTGGCCAGTAAAAACCGGCCTTCAAGATTTTATGGGTTGTTTCCCTCCAGCTGTAATGTCCTCCACATATCCCCTCATGAAATTCCGTCATTACATTTTGCACTTCATTTTCGGTAAGGCATAAAAGTAATATGCCTAGAGGGTCTCTCCAGTAAAGCTGTCCATTAGCAATTGCGTATTTCTGAGATTTCATCCTTACAGCTCTGTACTTAGCCTTGTCACATCCTGGAGGACAGCTGAGTGTCAACAGATATTCAACTATTTGCTTATACCAAGGACTAGTCAGATATTTCACATGTATCTTTTGTGTAGCCTTCTCTAGTCCATGTTGCTCTTCTTCTTTTTCTGATTCTTCATTTGCTATCACAGACAGGTTAATCCCCAAAGCTTGATGATTTGATTCTGATAACATCTTGGCAAGTCCCTGTCCTTTGATCAGTTTGGTAGGCTTTATATCCAGATCATACTCCTGAATTTTTGCAATCCATCTTCCCCTCCTACCTTCACTATCCCCTTGTACTAGAATGTCTTTTACAGCTGCTGTGGGAACATAAGCAGTAATATGAGATTGCAAAATATAGACTCTAAAAGCTTTAAGGGACTTTACCAGGGCATATGCCTACTTCTCCAGTATATTATATTTCAATTCAGCATCGTATAGCACCTGACTGAAGAATGCTATGGGCTGTTCATATCCCTCTTCATTTTTCTGCAATAACACTCCAGCAATGGTATGAGGTGAAGCGAATGAGAATACCATAAATGGCTTACTATAATCTGGTCCTGCCAATACAGGAGCCTCGGCAAATGCCTGTTTTATCCTTGTGAATGCGTCTCTAGACTCCTGAGACCATTTTACTTCATTTTCCTTTTTCAGCATATTGGTAATGTGCCTAACTATCTCTGCATAGTTAGGGATAAATCTTCTCAAAAAATTTATTCGCCCCAAAAATACCTGTACTTCTTTCTTATTTCTTGGCAATGGAATATTGTTTATCACTTCAACTCTCTTAGGATCAATTTTCACACCATCCTTAGTCACGATATGTCCTAAGAGTTTTCCTTCGTCTAATGCAAACAAAGATTTTTGGGGATTAAGAGAAAGGCCGTACCTTCTGCATTTTTCGAAAGTTCTTCTCAAATGCACAATATGCTCATCATCACTCTTTGAGAATACCGTGATATCATCAAGATATACCACCAAGAACTTGTCCTGTTCTCCAATAAAGGCTATGTCCATTGCCCTTTGAAAAGTAGCACCTGCATTAATCAATCCAAATGGCATCCTCGCATACATAAAGGTTCCCCACGGCGTGGTGAATGCAGTCTTCTTCTGGTCTTCTGGGAAAACAGCTACCTGATTGTAACCCGAAAATCCATCCATCATTGACATTCTGGATGCTCCCACCACTTTCTGCAGGATATGGTCCATTTTAGGCAGTGGGTAATTGTCTTTGAGAGATGCTTAATTCAAATTTCTGAAGTCCACACACAGCCTTATTTCTCCATTCTTCTTTCTAACAGGAACAAGGTTCGCTATCCATTCTGAGTACCTTAGTGGCACGATTATCTTGGCTTTCAACAGCTTCTTGATTTCTTTTTCAATAGAAGGAAGAAGTAAAGGATTTATTTGCCTGAGCTTATGTTTGTATGGCTTTGCATCCTCCTTCAATGGAATTTTATGCTGTATAATATTTACATCAAAAGTTTTTAGGTCCTCATAGGACCAAGCAAAAACATCTTTGTAAGATTGAAACAACTTCAAATACTTTTCTTTGTATCCTTCTGGGACCTTCTTCGACAGTTTAACAATTTTGGGATCAGTGGAAGTACCCAGATTCAAATCTTCTACTTGATTATCTTCTACTATTTTATTTGGATGCACGGGTACATCATCTTTATTGAACAACTTCTCTAGTGGTACCAACCCTCTGGGTATGACATTACCCTTTAGCTGCAGCACTTTGCTACCTGCTATTCTTTCTTCCCATTTATTTTCAGCAATATTTTCAACTTCTTCTTCTCCATTATCATCAATCTCTATATTGGAGAATTCTCCCACAGTCTCTATAAATCTTTTCATCTGTTCATCATCTTCGAATACCTGCCAATGCTTTATATTGTCTGGAATGGATGGTCTGTAACGTACCTCCACTTCATATCTTAGGAGTGGGTTCTGAGGAGGACGGAAAGTACTGGCAGCTACCGCAAGAGAATCTGCTATTCTGTTTTGCTCCCGGGGCATGAACTGTATGTTAAATGCTGAAAAGAAGTTTTCTATCATGTCCCATACTTCATTTCTATATGCTCTGAGCCGTGGGTGCTTAGTTTGACATTCATTTTTAATCTGCCTTACGACTAGCTCAGAGTCTCCAAACACTTTTAGACAGTGGATGCCCATGTTTTTAGCTGTCTGCAGCCCCAGCAATAACGCCTCATACTCAGCTACATTGTTTGTAGCCTCATATTCCAATTTAAAAGACAGTGGCACCCATTTTCCTGCAGGGGAAATCAACAACACTCCTGCTCCATTACCCTCCCTTGAATTAGCTCCATCAAACTGCAAAGTCCATATTCTCGATTCTTGCTCTTCTTTGGGCTGTTCAGCCTGAACCTGACCAAAAAGGGTCTCATGTGCGTAATCCTGGTTTTCTTCCAACATAAAACACGAAAAGTCCCCTTCTTTGTTATAAATTGGAGAATTATCTGAGCAGTCAGCCCTGGTTACCGTTTTGACAAATCTGGTCTCCCTGTATAACCTCCTTTCTTGTCCTCCAAAGACTGGGACAGTAGCATACGTTAGATCCAATTTGATTGACCCCCCAATCTTGGTACCCCAGGATCTTGACAACAGCATGCCAAAGCGGGCTGGGATATCAGCGACCACGATGTCCATGACCACACTCTTTGCTGGGATTTGAGCTAGATTGACCACTAAATCTTTAATCATTCCCAAGCATTTAACCCTTTTAGAATCAAATGAATATAAATCTTTATATGGTCTTGTAATTTGCAGCCCTAGTTGCTCCATGACAGACAAAGGCATAAGATTATGGGAAGCCCCAGAATCTAACATACAATTGTGCAGCAGCAGATCATGGATGACTAGGGACACGTAAAAGGGAGGAGTAGAAGGGTCTATCTCCTCGACATGTGGGCCAAAGACTACCATTGGTCTCTCTTCTTGCAGATTTAAACTATCAGGTGCGATGGGTAGTTCAGGAGGAAGAATGAAAGAGGTAACTTGAGACTAGTATGCAGGCTGTTTTAATAATTCAGTCAGAGGAATAGGAATCTTAATTTTCTCAAGTTCTTTTTGCAAATTGAAAGTAGGTGTGGGCTTTTCTAGCGTTACTTCTTTGGACTCCCTATTTTCAACTGAAGACTTGACTTCTTTTGACACTGACTCAGCATTAGGGGGGCCAACTGGTATAGAAGAGGAGGGAACTTGATCATTAGACTGCAAGGGGGTATTCAGAAGATTCTTACCTTTTTCTATACACCTCTTTGCTGCTGATTCCTTCTGAGCCGATGTTTCCTCTCGAGGCTGCTCTTCCTCTTGCTCTTGGATTCGGGTCCTCTTCCTTGAGGATCTAAGATCATATTTGACGTTGAATTGTGCTTCCATGAAATCAGCAAATTGCTTGCAGTAATGGTCAATCTCTGCCTCTTCGTCTTCTTCTTGTAGGGGGCACTCCATATCATCACTATTAGAGAAGGCCAGATTTGAATCTTCAAGTTTATAAGCTGCATCTCTAACGGAGTCATCTGCTGGTCCCTCCAGGTACAAGGGATGGGGTACCTGGTCTTGATGTTCTCTTGGCATTATCTGTAAAGGGGGCTTTCTGTACTGAGGATTATATCCTCTGTTTGGAGCATTATAATAGTTCCTAGGAGCTGCATTCTTAGCTTCCAGCTCTAGCTTGACCATTTTCTTTATCATCTTGCTTATCTCATCCATTTTGTCAGAGTCTTTGTCTTGATTGGAGGTAGAAACCTCTTCTTTACCTCTTCTTCTAGTATCTTGCTCAACTTTTCCCTTTGACTTACCAGTGGCGGCAAAATTTGCCTCCAACTCTAGAGCATCTGTTTGAGCATCATCTAAGGTGACAGGAATTCTTTCCCGCAGCGAGAAACCAAAATCGAAGTCAAAAGCTGCTATGAAAACAACTTTGGCCGCAGCTTCATGTGGCTTCATTTCGGGAGGTAGGCTCAGGTATAACTTGTTAAATCTCTTGATGAACTCGGATACTCCTTCATTCTGCTTCTTCTTCATGGTATTAAATTCAGTAAGGCACATTCCATAATCTTTCTTTTCCCCCCACTTCCTGAGAAAGGCAGTTTCCATTTGGTCCCAGGTAGTCACGGAATTATTCCCCAATGTCTTAAACCATTTTCTGGCTTCGCCTTCTAAAGACTGCACAAACAACCTCAAAACCACATCCAGATGTTCAACATTCAAGTTCTCCGCAAAAGAGCAGAAGGTCTCGAGATGCTTCTGAGCATCCGTGTCACTTTCACCATTAAACCTCGGTAGGATCTTCAGGTAATCTTGTGGCATGTCATGCAGTACTGGGGGTAGAGCCAGTGGAGCATATTTATTTAACAGAAAAGCAGGAACATTGGCCATTGGGGGAGGTGGGGGTTGCACAACAATTTGAGATACAAATGAAGGGAGAGAAGTAGGAGGAAGTGAAGTATGAATAACAATGGGAATATATTGCACAGAATCCTGAGGTGTAGAAGGAAATAACTCACGGTTAACAGCAACTACTTCTGTGACCTCTTTAATTTCTTCAGCCTCGAAAGTAGGGTGAGATCCTCCTTCAATCCAGGCGTTTCCTCTACGTGGAGCTTCTAAGTGGAACTCGGATTTTTCTGTTCTAACTTCTTGAGAAGAAGAAGGCGGGTGGTCTTCAACAGAATACTCAGAATTTTCGGGACGAACCGACTTCTTCTCTTTCCAACCTTTCTTACGAATAATCTTTTCCGGGTCAGACACGGGTGTTTTCGGTGGTGAGGTATCCGACCTCAAATGGGGCCTCCGGGAAGCCAGAATTTCCAAAAATTTATCAAATAAAGACCAGTGGAGTCGCCAAGGTGAGAAATCTACAACTCTTCACCTCTCTGTGCTCACCTGATTAGAGAGTGAATATAGGATGTCGAACCCAGGGAAACAGATATTCTTGAATTCGTTCCCCGGCAACGGCGCCAAAAAGATGTTGTGGATGATTTTGTCACCCTCCTAGGGACAACCTAGAGTTGCCATAGACCAGTGCCTAGGACATCTTAATATAGCAAGGAGTCCTTTATAGTTTGGGTTGTCAGTCCAAGGGACACACCTACTATCTCTTGTTCTAAACAAGGAAATTGAATTAGATTGAATTGGTCCAAATCCTCTCTCAGAGGCTGATACAAGGATAGGAGTAATGTAAAGGCATCATGTAAAACTTCAGCATTAAAGTATCAGACAGTTAAGAGACCGCCTACTGTAAAGAGGGCCGATTCAATAATATATCACAGAAATCGAGTATTAGGATGTGCAAGCAGTGAGGAAACATAAGAAGATATTACTGGCAGAAGGGCGCACCAATTTACGAATCCTTAAGCCACTAATATAGCAGAAATTATGAAAAGAGTGAACATGGAACATCATATCACTTCTAGGCCTATTTAAAGCGCTTGAATAATTCCAGAAAGGGCACCACTTAAGATGAATCCTTACTGCAAACTAGTGAGCCACTCGCATTCTAGAACATGATACAAGAAGAAAGTTTGCATGAAAAAGGATGATATATTAACACATGAGAAAAGTTACATACTGTGATATACCAAAGACCAGAATCCTCAATACAGTCATAACCCCTCCTCACTGAGACCCTACGGGCTCTGAAACTTCATACAGAAATGTTACAAGATGAATACAATAGTCTTCTCGCTGCACAGTTTGCTGACAGAAACCTGGAACCTCTACAATGTCTTATTTTTGAGTATTTATAGAGAAGATAGAAACTTCCCGAGGAGGAGGAAAACAAGGCACAATTAATGACTCAGTCTGAAACCCAATGGCGGAAAACATTCGCGCCTTCTCTTATGAATGACTGGCTATGAATGATGGTACTGAACAACCTGTACAAGAAATAAATGCTGGGAGATAAAATCTCCTTATATACAAAATGGGAGTAATAAAATATATACAATTTGTCGCCCGCGGCTGAAAGAAAATCTGCTGCCGTAAGAGATTTGGAACAATCTGGATATAAGTACTGTACTCTCGGCTTTTGGCTAAGGATTTGAATCCTGAATCTTTAATGCGGGGAGGATGCATCTGGAGAGTTCTGAGAGTTCATATCCCTGCCTTATTTAATGGTGGTCATCTCTCCCACCTACCCTCGGCTCCTTCCTTTAATTGCTGCCAGTATGATCTGTCCTTTGTTATGCTCTAGATTTTTCAATGGAGGCGGAAAGTTAAAGTGCCAACAAGGCCAAATGAAAACCTGCAAAACCCACAAATCATTAGAGAAAAACGACTCGGCGATATGGAGTGTGGTTACAACAGCGGCCATGAAGTCGGTAATACATTTTAGACGAGACATTGAGAGGATGCAGGGTGACAGGAAACACATGAACACAATGAAGAAACGGAGAGTGACGGCCGTGTGGGGGTGACAATGAATGAACGGGCTAAGGGTTCATAAACCGTGACACGTCATCGAAACATATGGACGGTGGAGGAAGAATGCAGCGTACGCTTGTGAAATATGATGACACGACCACAGGAGGTGGGACCCGAAACGACAATCGGAATCAGAAAGCGGAGTGGGTAGAGCGGGAGTGGCACATCTTTTACGTTCCGATTGCTTGTGCGGGTTGAGGGGGCTGCAGTCAACTGGCGGACCGTCCCAGGTCTTGAAACAAGATCGGCAGTTTCGTGCTTCATCGGAGGGAAATGGTGGTGGAGCAAGAAAATCGCCCCGTTCGGGCGCGCGCGGACCCACCATATATGTTAATGCCGCCACCGTCGATTTGAGCTAGATCGGATGGCATTATTGTCAGGTTGTTAAAACGATATGCGCCTTGCTTCGAAGTGTGGTTCTTCGACACCAGGTCATATGGAGGGCAGAAGCGGGAGGGCTAAAATCTTAAGGAATCGGCAAGATTGCTTAAACTTGAATTTTTTTTTTTTTTTTAGCTCATCAACTGTCATGCGAGTTTTTGGTGGAGATAATAGCGTCGAGCAGGGTCATGGGGTTTTAGGCTACGGCGGGGATGAATATGTACAACACCATAGAAGTTGCAAACCTATCAATTGGAAATCTAGTACCAAAAATGATTTTGGTAGGAGCTACCATGCATGGCCAGAGGCCATGCTCCCGTTGAAAAGTAGGCACCTCAAGCCGGATACCACAACCATGTAAAAGCACAACATTAGCAATTTTCTTCCCCTGTGAAGCGCGTTCTTTATTCAATGGATGTGAAATCAAAATCTGAGACATCTCCTTCGAAAGTTCATTAACAACTGCTGATGTATGCTTTTCTTCTTCAGTATCATCCAAAGGGGTTGTCTCCAACAATAGTCAGTTATCCTTAAGCGGATCTATGCCAGAAATGTTCCTACTTAATTTAGACTCTTTTAAAACCACACCGCACCTATGCTCTGTTGCGTATCTGACTCTAACCTCATATTCTGGAAATGAAGGCAACTTAATTCCATCCAATGCAGAGCACAATACTGGACCCTCCTCCTCAAAATGTCTATCTGCCCTCCTGCTTGTTACAATCCCTGTTTTCTCATCTAAAGTTGTAAAATTACTTTGCAGGCAAATGAAGTAACTTGGCACGAATCTGGCTGAAGGAGAGAATTTTTTTTGGCTCTGTCGCTATATGGGTAGCGCACCTACCCAACGAGTAGCGCGCCCTATACGAGTAGCGCCCGTGTTCTCTGCAAAGGGCTGGGGAAGGTTAAGTGGGTAGCGCCCCTTATACGGGTAGCGCGCCTACTGTGTGGGTAGCGCGCACCTCCAAAGCCTGTCAACAACTCTGCAAACACGTCTTCGGTCTTCAATTTCACCAATTCGAACTCTGCTTCTGTTAGTGTACTTCTGAATTGGTGTCTCAAGAACTTGTGTTGAAAATGGCATCAAGATTGCCACTGTTAATCTCAATAGCAAGATTCAAACAATATACCAATGCTCGATTTAACTTCTATCCTTATCCTCGGTTTGTATCACCATAATTTTGAATGCAAACTGCAAATGATAATACCAAAACCTTGAATGCAAACAAAGCCCTGCTGAACCACAACGTTATTTCCTTTTGGTATTTCTCCACAAGCCAATGTATTTGCTATTGAACTCCTTCAAGCTATTCCAACAGTCTTTCAAACTCTTTGTGCTCATCAAATGCCACCTTTGACTTTTTCATTCGCAAAAGATGAATCCACCCATGTTCGTGGAAGTGAGCCATAGTTCCAATTCATGTTATATGGGTAATATCGAAATTTGCCCTTTTTAGTGTTTTGCTTGATTGGAAGTTTTCCTCTTCACTTGCAAGTTCTATTTCTGCCCTTGTTTCCTCTGGTATTTTAACCACAAAATTGATAACCCCATCTGCAATAAAATATCATACCAAGGTGATATCTTCTTTCCAGTTTTCTCAAAAGAAGGAAACTCTGTAATCCAGATTTTGTGGCTTATTCTCCCAACTTTGCTTTGGGTATTGTGTTTCTGATCAACTGACTGATGGATTTCTGTTTGTCTCACAGGGTATAGAGCTGCTGAAGCTGAAACAAGGCTGTCATTGAGGAGCTGTAGAGCTTTGGAACACTTTGACAAATTACATATTCTAAAAAAAACACATTTGATGATTTCTTTTTCAAAACAGGGTTTTGAAGAAGAAACACTTTCAAGCCTTATTGACTATGAAACTTAGCAAGGGAAACTGAATCTTTCATGCGGCTAAGTCAATAAAACCCTAGACCTAAAACTCTTAAAGACTCTTTGCCATCCATGACTATGAACCTTGGTGAATTTGACTCTGACAGAGGACTGACAAGACCGAGTCTAACACAACTAACTGCAGATTTAAAGATATTGACAGCCATAATCGATGTTAGGGCTATTTGTTATGCGTAGCTAAAGTGGTATTTTTCGACGAAAGATTCATACTAACACTTAGAAAATGATTTGTTTATTTCATATGAAATTCATCATATTTTTTATAGTAAACCTACCTTTGAAAAGTATGAGGTAGATGAGGCCTATATAAAGGTGATAAATTTTTCATGTCTATATGATGATCAGTGGGATAAGGTTGTTGAACTTATTAATTGAACAACAAGCAGGTTTTCAAGCAAGATTTCGACAAAGAGAAGAACATTCAAGAACACAATCGGGAGATGCAGATTTGAAGCTAGCAGTTAGAAACAAGATCCTTGATTAGTGTGTAGATTCCACTTGATTAGTTAAGGATTTAGTTTTTAAGCAATTGTGTTATAAATATCCAAATATTTTTGGATAAACATTTATTTTTTCATGAAAAAGTTGTAATAGGTTAAATATTTTTGAAAAAAACTCTATATGTACTTTGTAATTTGATGGAAGAAGGGTTAATACCTAGATCATATTTTTGGAGTGATATTGTGTTATATGTTCATCTTCAAGATAATCAAAGGACTCTAGTTTCCATTTATGCAACATTTCTGTGCTTGTGAGTATTTTCTAGTGATTTTCATAATCTATTTCTACATATTTTTGAGATAATGTAGGACATTGGGAAGGGAAGGTTTGAAAATCACTCTCCCCGACATCCCTAGCAAGGTTATTTTCTATATTGTGTAATAATTAAAAAATATGTTTAATTGGGTATTCAGAAATTAATAGATTATTGCATCTATGCTATACTTAATCATATTTTATTCACTACAGAGATACATCTATACGTTTCCTCTCATCTCAGATGATTAGATGTCCAGGAAGGATCTTTAGTCTTCTAAGTTCTTCTACATTCTTCCTTCAAAGAAATTATAAATGTTGTATGTTGTCATATTGGAACACTAGCACTTTGATTAATCTAAAGAATTAAGAATTATAGGCAAAGAAAATTATTTTCATATTTGGGTCATCCATGTCATAACAAACCCTCACAATTGATGATTTGGCATAGTTCTTTGGTCGAGGACTGTATACAAAGATACAACTATTTGGACAAAGGAAATTCACTTGTGTTATTGGTCTAGATTACCTAGTGGCAGGCTAGTAGCCAGGTATATGTATTTCTTATTTATGATTTAGAAATAATATAATTTAAATGTGGCACTTACACACAGAGAAAGAAAGAATCTAACAAACAAGTTTGCCCTTTAATTTTATGTAAAATTACTAGTGCCTTATCTGTATTAAAAAAAAATGTATATATATGTCCACAAGAAACACATTCTAGTATTTCTTACACGTATATATTCTTAAAAAAACTCCCAAAATCTTGATTAGTTTGTATAATATACTATCTAATGGAATATAATGATTATGTCTCTTTCAAATCTAGATTGGTTGGGTGATTCCTAATTTCGAATGTTCATTTCTTCAAGCATCAATTGAACCATATCATCATCCTTGATATCCAAGTCAACATAGTTTGTAGATATTTTATAATTGGAGACTTCTAATTGAGAACGTTTTCTTAAATTGATAACCAAATATTTTAGCATGCTTCCCTTTGCTTTTAGTTCATCAATTTGTTGTTTTTCTTATGCTAATATATTCATCTCTATCGAAATTAGAGAAGTGTGATAATCTTCATTCTTATTCACTTTTAATGTTACTAAGAAAATAAAGGTCCAATTGCATTGGATGGAATCCTCATGTTGACAGATGTCTCTTCAAATTTCTTAAGATTCTTTGTAATACATAGGACCAATACACATAATAGGACAAAGTTACTAATTCTCGATAGGAAATTTCTTATACTTTAGCATAAAACAGTGACACCATAGCACTAGGATTTAGAAACAAAAAGCCTCTTAACACACAAATGAGCCTAGGGAGCTTCATGTCATGCAAATGAAGGAACTGAACCACTTGGTAGAGATTTCTAAAACACCAACATGTAATAGACCATAGAGATAAATTCCCATAGGGAGGACTAAACCCATCAGTTTATATATATATATATATATATATATATATATATATATATATATATATATATATATATATATATATATATAATAGAATTGGGAATCAACATCTTGCAAAAATTCCAAAACACAAAACCCAAAACCCAAATTCCAAATGACAGTAAATTCTAGAATCTAAAACAACCTAAACCCAATTCCTTTAAACAGAAGTTCCATAAATCAGTCCATAGACTAAAGGAGATTCTTACCAATCCATTTCCAAATAGTGAAATCATTTTCTAGCATTCAATACACACTCCCAACTTGAAATTTAATTATTCCACCACCTTGGTGATAAACCTTGACACAACATTCAAGGACAAATTGAAAGTTTGGGCATGTGAAGTGTTATAGCTAAGGTCCTTTCATGTCTTTGAACCTCATACGCAATCTAGGTCCTTTCATATCTTAAAACCCCATATCAATCCATTCTAGTTAATATTAGGATATATGGTACATTCATGTGATGATATGTGTGTCCACTTGGTTGATAATACTAAGTTATTTTATAAAAAAAAACCACATTTGTCCTCAAAAACCCATTTTTAGAAGAAGTGGCCACATTTGTTGTTGTGTCTGCTTGGCCCTTGGCCACTGTGTTCTCAAAGAACATGACATAATGATATTTTTTGGAAAATGTTTGATTTTCTTTAAGAGTGAGCTGCGATAAAAGAAATCTTGCTATCAATGGAGGGAAATTTTGATAGCATGGGTTTAATAATTCTTCCATAATGACCAACGATAATCAAACTATAATTTTTTTACTCAAATTCTAAGAGTAAGACTTGAAGTAGTGCATAAGATTGAGTTTGATTGTTCATGGATTCTCTACGACCCTAGGCATAAATCATTTTAAGTCTTCCTCTAGAATCCTAAATTATCCATCCTACACCTACCACCACTAGATTTTATTTAGACACTCCATCAAAGAAGAGAATGAATGTCTTGCAAGGATTTCCATTTTTGCAATTGATGCTACCATGCATTACCATGAGTGATGTAGACTATTCGATCTGATCAATTTCCCCAAATTCGCTCTGATCTTAGTTGCACTTCTTTCAACTAGTTCTTGAATTTCCTTCATAATATAAGTCCCATTTTTTTTCTTAAACAATCACAGTGAGGAGGGTTTTAAAGGGTGTAATCCTTTATAACTGAATCGATGCATATCCGCTATAATAATAACTCGTATATAGGCGTGCATCATTCCCTTTATATATATTAGAAACTCGACACCTTTAACTTGCATACTTCTCCCTACAAAATCCCAGCCCATTTCCTATACCCCAGGGTTTGTACTCTTTCCTTAACGCCCATATTTTTTCTTTCATGTGCCCGCACTCTTGGTTCTTTTTCTTTTATAAAAAACTTCATGCCTTTATTTAATAACTCGTGACCAATGTATCAAATTCCCCAACCTTTAATGCCTGACCTTTATCTCTACCACATTTCCAAATCTAACTAGGAAGCCTTATCTCAACCTGGTGCTTTCAACTTGTCCACTAATGATCCAATATCAGGGAAGGCCTCCTCCTAACCCAGTGCTTTACAATGCTACCACTTCAAAAACTATTGGGAAAAGAAGCTATGGGGAATAGGAATAATTTATGTTAGATGACGATCTATCTCTAGAACGCCACCTCTTAACGATCTTCCGCTAAATAAAAATTTCTAAGTCTGGAATTCCTCCACGCATTCTTCATTTGTCTACTACTTCGGCTTATTATGTCTGCACACCCCTCTCAACTCTTGTTAGAGATTCATACTTGGCTCTTCTCTAAGCTTTAATTCATCCACGTTTCCACTGCGCTACTTTAATGTTTGTCTGGGCTTCTGTAATATTCTCCTCCAATTATTTTCTTTCTCATTCCCACTGATTCCTTAATCCTGCACTTCTATTGTGCCTCTGGGCTCTATCCACAATCTATTGTCTCTGGGCCTTCTCACTATACTTTGTCTTATTTTATTTTTATATAGACTCTTCTTCTATCCTTTTCCCATACACTTTCCTCTCGGCTCCTCTGTTGCGTACTCTGATTCTCTGTAACAATTATATTATATATATTCGTTGATCCATCCGGAGCTTGATTTACATCTACAAAATATATAATCTAATACAATTACACAATAACATAATTTATTCAAACTAATTATATTTATATTAATATACGCACATAAGAATTACAAAGGCCCTCTCAGCTAGATTTACAAATAAAACCCTCTCAACTTTGTGGCCTTACTTGGCCCTAAAAAAATCCTCTCAAATATCTCCCTTTTACACACCTCTCTACATACCTTCCTTATTGTTCTATGATTGCATACTTTTATATAAATATGATAATGAAATAAATTTAGTTTCAAATACACTAATCATTCCAACAATCTCCTATTCTAGGATTCTACATCCATAAATATTTCTAGAGATCTAACTATCTACAATCTCTCCAACTCACTTCAAATATTTTGATATCTCTCTTTAATAGTAGATCTAATTACAGTATTCAAAATTTCTGTAATTTTCCTTACAAATATAAGAAAATACATATAATCAAATAATTACAATCAATTAGGGAACCAACTCTCTTGGTAAATGACAAGACCCCTACTCTAGTCAAAATCGATTTTCACTTGGAAGTGGGATTCTCTTGCATGAATGAGCGCCCTAAATTTGGCTTTACAAGTGTTTAGACTAGAGTTTTACATTGTGAGAGAAAATGTTGAAGCCATTCTTTTTTTTTGGTCCAAATCAAACCTTTGAGCATCCAACTTTTAACATATTTTTTGAATTAAAAATTATTTCTTGTAATCCTTTGGCCACAGCTACAACTTTCATAGGAATTTTGTGCTTCTAATTAAATGTTGCCTTATTATGGGCCAACCAGAATTTTTAGCAAAGGAATTTAGCAAGGGTGATCCATAATCTTCTCAAAATGAGTTTTCTTTTAAGGTACCTTATGTATCTATTACTACATATTAAAAACATTTATTTCTGGATATCTAGTCTAAGCATTCAATCGATAATTCCAACAAATCCAACCTTCCATACCAATTTTGAAAAGGAATGTTTGAAGAATAAATGACTGACCATCTCCTCCTCAACTTGACACATAAAATATCTAGAAGGAACTTGAATTACTTGTTTTTGTAAATTCTCTACAATAAGGTGTTTTATGTGAATCATGATCCAACAAAACATATTTTTCTTTGGAAGTCCATCTCAATACCAAACCTAATTCTATATAGTTGAATGCTAAGGGGGAGAAAGAGATTAGATTTGAGGAAGGTAGTCATCATTTTCTTTGAACTATTAGGTTCTCCATCCTTTGTTATCAAGAGTGGACATGTTCCATGGTGCACAATGTTTTAGGGAAGAAATAAAGGAAGAAACAAGTGGGATAAAGAAGGAGGAGACCCTACTAGAGACCAATTGATCCAACTTCTTGTTCTTTCCAACCAAATTAAAATATCCCATAGTGGAAAAAATTTGACTATCCATCCAATTTTTCAAGGGAAGAAAATCAAGATTTTGCTCCAAATTGTTAAATTGCTATAATGTTATCCTTCTAGATATGAATTGATTTTCTATTTCATGGGATCTCAATGCTCTTGGATTGAATCAAGGGAATAAAAAACTTAATAAACTTCCATAAATGTGATTTTTTATACTCCTCTAGGTGTTTGTGTATGCACCTTTTTTTGACCTCCATAGAAGTATTCTTGCAAATTATTTTATTTTTTTCACCACAACTTACTTATAAGCATCTGCCAAAGGAGTTTGGATCTAAGAGATAAATTCACGAGAAGAGGATCCTTAATCCCCAACCTACCTTAGTTCCTAGGAGTTACTTTTTTCCAATTTATCAAAGGAATTTTTTTCGTCTTTGATTTTCCCCTTTGCTAGGGTAATTTTTGAATTTCCTGCAAAATTTGCTACATTTGTCCATTTTAGCACATGATTGAACTTTTAAGAATTGGAAGAACTAAATTGATTATATTTAATTGACCCATTATGTTTCAACTAATAGAACTCGGTTTTAATTTTAATAATAACATGCTAAGTGAAATGGTCATTCAAAGTAATTGAATAAAGTCCACATTTCTTGACAAAAAAAAAATTAAAATTATAGAAATAACACATAAAAGGTGGAAGCTTAACCTTCGAGAATTTTACTCTTATCATTATGGATCTTGTTATTGAATGCATTTTTTAAGAGATCAAAAATCAATTTGAATCTTTAACTATAGTGGTCATTTAAAAAAAAGTCAATTTGAATCTCTTAGCTACAGTGGCCATCTATCAATTGATATGATTTTAGCATGTAACTCCATTAACCACTTTGATTCTTGGAAAATTTCAATTTCTACTCAAGGAATCAGCCATGATGATGTACATAACAGGAGAGTGTAGGCATCCTTTTAAATGCAATGAATTAATTTAAAAATAAAAATAAAAATCCAATAACATAAGTTTTCTTGTGAAAAATGGGTCCTTATCACAAGGAAACATGAGAAATCCTACCATTAAAACATTGAATTTATCGAGTTTTTTGCATGACGAAACTGCATATTTATCACCTACTTCCCGAAGACAACAAAACTACTCTGAACTGAATGCGAAAAAAAAAAGTTAATATATTTACAGGGGAGAAATTGTACAAAAGGCTCACTTGGGTGATTGGATATTCATGGAAAAAGGCGTTGTCTATTGAGGTCACAATTTCGTATGGATGGCGAAATTTTTGTCAGAATCTGGTGAATTTTTGTTCAAAAAATCTATTTCCAAGGATGTTTGAATCATTTTTTTAATTGTGGAAATTGATTCATCGCCATCAAGAACCTATGAGGGAAATGGATTCATCACCATCAAGAATCTTTGGGGCACCCAAAATCCTAAAGCTTGATAGCTATAACTTGTATTTCCAAATATTTCTGCCAGATTTTTTCAAAAGCCTATCAAATTTTTCTATTATTTTCCAAACTAAATTATAAAAAAAAATGCCGAGGTGGGTGTTCACACAGATTTATGTGTATATTTAAGATGGAGATACCCCACAAATCTTTAGCAGACATGAAATTTTAAAAACACAAATGCAAACACTACTTTGAATATAAAATTGTTGAATATGATGGTTGCCTTTATGAATGTTTGAATTTGAAAATGTCATATATGATGGATGTTTGAAAAGTATGACCAACTTTGAAAAGTGGGTGTCACCTAGAGTGAATTAGTTTCATGGCAAGACATCCCTATCCTGGGATGAGAATTTTCATTTAGTTAAGGACATAATTATTCCGGAGGTAAATTTGTTTAAATATTTATTTATTGAAATTTATTTGTTATAGAATTGAATTCATTATTAGCAAATAAATATTTTGGTTGGATCTTGGAAAAAATAGATATCATAAATTAGTTTAGATTTATCTAACTCTATATATATCAAGCACTGAGAGGGATCAAATTTCTCGAGGTGCAAACATCTTTTTTGAGTGAAATTTTTGGGGAAAGGTTTGCACCTCGAGAGATTTGTTCTCTCTTGGCGCTTGATATATCCAGAGTTAAGATGGATCTGGGCTGGTTTTAGTCATGTGTGGTCAAGGAAAATCTATCGAGGATATTATTAATTTTATCAATAATATGTAAATATATCTAATATTAATATAATCATTTTAAATATGCTAAATATGTCTGAGATTAACCTAGTAATTTTAATTTTAAAATTTGTTAGTTACCTCAGTTTTTTGAGGTGACACCCTACTCACACATGGAATATTGTTGAGCCACTACCGTCCACCCTCACCCTACCCTACACAATTTGGAAAATTGATAGCAAGTGATGAAATGTAATGCATGCAACACAAATTGAGTTTATGGACGCTGGTACCGGACTCATCTCAACAATATAAGTTATTTCCCTCTTGTCTAAATCATGATTTCATGCATTCTCCACTTCCTCCCTCTCCAATTATGAAGCTCAAGTCATAATTATATAGATAGTATGAAATGCCAATCTATTTGAGCAGTATATTTGTGTCTATTTCTCAATAGGGTAAGCATCTCTCTCTAGATTTTTTCTATCTTCTATTTTTAATAAAGTCTTGTTCTTGGTTTATCCTTTGTGTTGGGACTAGGAAAGCAATCTTACATCCCAGGTCTTGGTCCTCACCATTTTTAACTCCCAATAAACTTTTGTTCCTCATCTAATTCCTATTATTTTCCTTCCTCTGGCTCGAAGAATCATTTTCCAGCGACATTTAATTTTGAATATTCTTTCACTTCAATTTAGAGTGCTAATCACCAAGGTCTCCTCCCATTTGTTTCACCTCTCCTTAGTGTTTTCGACTACCTAGTCATGTTGTCCTCCCTTACCTCCCTAAAACATCTTGTTGCGCCTTTGGTTAAAATATCACCTCATAAAACTATTACCTCTTAAACTTGTTACCTCAACTCCTTGATTTTTATTAACTTGTCATGCCAACTCCTTGATTTTGTCGCTAGTATTCTTCCAAGCATGCCTCAAAATTGTGCAATATAGCACAACAAAATTAAGCATGGTTACATAGGACCTTACTGAACCCACGCTCGAATAAATGTTAAGAAATTGGAGGTCACTTTTTGGGAGAAAACACCTCTAGTAGATAGAAATGAAATTAATAGTATAGAGGCTAAAGAAAGAGTAGAAAGATATTTCATGAAAGATGAAGAAATAGAAGAAAATGTTGGTCAATGGATTCATGACATTGGAGCTAGAAGAAGGTGATACAATATATATCTTCACATGTTAGACATATATTGTAAAGTGAAAAGCATCACGAGAAAATGATAGCAGAAAGGAGTGAGGCGTAGGAGGAAATCATGTTATATATATATGCTCTCCAACCCCAAGTGAAAAAATTGGATTACAAGGTCTCCAATCACACAAAGAAGATAACCAATTTGGATCTTCCTAGTTCTAATGAATAAGAGGATCCTCCAATGGTAGAACAAGTGGAGTCACCCTCTAGGTAATCATGTCAATAATTTATCGTCTCTTTTTTCTCTCTCTTTTTCCAGCAATAGTAAATCTACTAATCAGTTTAATTTTAAGTATAGGCCAGGTAGAAAATTTTTGGACATTATCCAAATTATGGTTTTACTTTAACGTGTTACCTCTGAAAACTTGGTTTTTTGTGTTGTAACAATTTCTTGTATAGTTAAAATTTTCAAGTTTTTATTTCAAAACTTGAAAAATTATTTGTATACATGCACTTTGTAATAAAGCGCTTAAACTTTATTTATGCGCTTTTTTTAGTGTTTGTATTATTTATGAAAATAATAGGTCCTACAATGTTGCATTATTGTTTGCACACTTTTCAACTGTTGTGATCGTGTTCACCTCGATCAATGAGAAATAAATAAATGCAAGACGCCTCGCATTCCCCATGTTTAACGAAGGGAGAGTAGTGTATGCAATCCATGGTTTCGAAAAACCATGGAAAATAATGTGGTGGGTGCTCATTCATTGTGCACCCCCTCACTCAAAATCATATACCGCTTCACCCCCCTACAAACCGCCTTCCCACTCGTTGTTTTCTCCACCAATTTTATATCGTCACTATCCCATTAAGCTTTTTTCTAACAAATTAGTGCTCATTCTTTCCTCCACCATTTGTCAATGCATAACCACCAAATGATAAATTTATTTCCTGAAAATATTATAATATCTGTTAAATTCTCTGATCATTAAAATCGTCAACAAATATTTGATTTCCTCTAAAAGCCAAGTTTGTTCTAAATTTGTACGATGAATTTTATCATATTTGCAATGTTCACAGAGCGACTAAGAAGAAGAAGTCTTAATTTCACACAGACATTTACTTCACCGTCTACAATCTTACCAACTATTCAAATATTCTTATCCTTTTTTTAACTTCAAAATGAGTACTCTTAAAGGAAAAAGCAATTCACGAGTTGAAAATCTGATGCTCCCTGCAATCCCAAATTTAGATTAGTTACCATAAGTAGACTTAGAGTTTAAGATTGTAGAGACTAAGTGTGAGTTTGATTTATATGAGTTACATAATTGGGATTTTTAAAGTTTGAAGACGCCAATGATAAGTTTAGTCTTTGGGAATCCATGTTGCCTCAATTTGTCTTTCCTCAATCTCATCATTTTCTTAAGTTTGTTTCAGGCTAGTGTGAAAGCAGATATTTACTGAGTTAGAGAGTCGTAGTAACCAGAAATGGTGAAAATTTATTCTATATAACACCAAAGTATATTTTTCAATCTTTGCAAATTAGCCCTCCAAGTTGCTTGGATTCCTTTTTAGTCGAGTCATTAATGGAAATTTACCAAAATCTTACATTTCAAGAGAGAGACAATATTTTTGAGTCATTTTTACCATAAGGATCTGAATTGTCACGTCATAATTCACTTATTCCTCAGCCATATTTCCTGAAATGTCCAGAAAAATAATTTCCACAATTTTTTGTAGTTTAGGTTATTAAAGTGATGAATGAGTTGAGTTTATTCTAGGATTTGTGTCTGGATTTTCATCTAGAAAAAACCCTTCTATCCTATTCAATTTTAGTCAATTTATCTCAGATTAAAATTCATGAGAATTTCTTAAAGTTCAATGTTGAAAGAGCCTTCAAACATCAACCTTTGTTAGTTTACCTATTCTTATACCATCAAGCTAAGAGGTTTAAGATGTCACTACAAAATTTGGATTCACAGGGGAGACCAATTTTTTTTTTCATTGGACCTCATTAATTAGAAAAAAATCATAAGAGTATTCATTCATTGATTTTGTGGACCAATTATTGTATTTATCACTATGTCTTCTTAGTAGTGATGCAATCCCAAGGGTTTCAACTGAAATTAATAGAATTTTTCATTTAAGGAGACAAAGGTTGGAGATTGGTCTTTATATCAAAGCTTCACAAAGATTGAGATTTATGGTTGTGAATTGTCACCCTATAAGCTACCAATATTTCTTCCAATGAGAATTTTTCTTTGGAGTTCATAAGGCAGAGCTTGAATGTAGATGAAGTTCGTTTTGTGTCAACGGAAAAAAAGGCACAGTTTAAATTAAAAGCTCAGATTGGCCCATTAAAAGTAAATACTAGAGCAGTTGAAGAATAAGTCTAAAATTTTCTAACCCAAATGAAATTTAAAATGAGTTTCAGCTGGCCTTATGATCCTTTGGGATAACTTCAACTATCAGACTTGAGTAGAAGTCTACTCCTTATATTCATTTTTCAAAACCAGAAATTAAACAGTATGTTAATCAGGATGTTTGGGAGTAAAACACTTTACAGAAATTTGAACGTCAAGTGTCAAGTCAAACAACATTGGAAACACCTATTCCAAAGGAAAAGGAGCTAAAAATAATAAGCAAAAGCATTTCTTTTGCTATTTCAAGGTCTATGTCAACAAAGGTCATAGTTTTCAAAAGAATAAAGGCCAAGGAAATAAAAAAAGAATCATCTAAAGTTAGAAATAGAGGTTTCAACTACAATGATGGTGTCAAGCGAGCATGTGTTCAGATCAAGAAATTTCACAAAAAAGTTATATTTTCTTCAACAAAAAGGACTCCCATCATTGAGGGATTCTCACAATGGAATGATTCAGCTGGAAGACTATCAGAAAATATTGCGTGATATAACAGTAAAAAAATCAAATTTTGGTAGAGTTAAAGAAATTATTAGTGGTCCAAAAGTTTACTACAGTACTTAGCAAATGATTTGTTCATTTCATATGAAATTCATCATATTTTTTTAGTAAACAGACCTTTGAAAAGTATAACGAGGTAAATGAGGCCTACAAAAAGGTGATAAAGCTTTCATTTCTAAATGATGATCACTGAGATAAGTTTGTTGAACTTATCATTTGAATTATAAATAGGATTTCAGGCAAGATTTCGACAAAGAGCAGAACGTTCAAGAACACAATTAGGAGATGCAGATTCCACTTTATTAGTTAAGGATCTATTTTGTAAGAAATTTTGTTATAAATATCTAAATATTTTTGGATAAACGTTTTTTTTTAATGAAAAATTTGTAATAGGTTAAATTTTTTTGAAAAAAAACCCTATGTACTTTGCAATTCAATGGAAGAATGGTTGATACCTAGAGCATATTTTTGGAGTGATATTGCGTTATATTTTCGTCTCAAGATAATCAAAGGACTCTAGTTTCCATTTATGCAACATTTGTGTGCCTGTGAGTGTTTTCTAGTGATTTTCATACTCCATTTCTACATATTTTTTAGATAGTATAGGATATTGGGAAGGGAAGGTTTGAATATGAGTTCTCCCCGACATCCTAGCAAGGTTATTTTCTATATTGTGTAATAATTAAACAATATGTTTAATTGGGTACTCAGAAATTAATAGATTATTGCATCTATGTTATACTTAAACATATTTTGTTCACTATAAAGATGCATTTATACATTTCCTCCCAGGTCAGATGCTTATATGTTCAAGAAGGATATTTAGTCTTCTAAGTTCTTCTACATTCTTCCTTCAAAGAACTTATAAAGATTGTATGTTGTCATAATGGAACACTTGCACTTCGATTAATCTAAAGGATAAAGAATAATAGGGAAATAAAATTATTTGCATATTTGGGTCATTCATGTCATAAGAAACCCTCACAATTGATGCTTTGACATAGTTCTTTTGTCGACTAATGTCTACAAAGATACAACAGTTTGGACAAAGGAAATTTACTTGTGTTATTGGTCCAGCTTACCTAGTGTCATGCTCATAGCCAGGTATATGTATTTCTTGTTTATGATTTAGAAATAATATAATTTAAATGTGGTGCTTACACACAAAGAAAGAAAAAATCTAACAAAAAAGTTTGGCCTTTAATTTTATGTAAAATTACTAGTGCCTTATCTGTATTAAAACAAAGTGTATACATATGTCCACAAGAAACACATTTTAGTATTTCTTACACGTATATATTCTTAAAAAACCTCCCAAAATCTTGATTAGTTTGTATAATATACTATTTAATGAAATATAATGATTATGTCTCTTTCAAATCTAGATTGGTTGGGTGATTCCTAATTTTGAATGTTCATTTCTTCAAGCATCAATTGAACCATATCATCATCCTTGATCTCCAAGTGAACATAGTTTGTAGATATTTTATAGTTGGAGACTTATAATTCAGAATTTTTTCTTAAATTGATAACCAAATATTTTAGCATGTTTCCCTTTGCTTTTAGTTCATCAATTTGTTGTTTTTCTTATGCTAATGCATTCATGACTATCGAATTTAGAGAAGTGAAATAATATTCATTCTTATTCACTTTTAATGTTATTAAGAAAATAAAGGTTCAATTTCATTGGATGGACTCCTCATGTTGACATATGTCTCTTCAAATTTCTTAAGATACTTTGTAATCCATAGGAACAATACACATAACAGGACAAAGTTACTAATTCTTGATAGGAATTTTCTTATACTTTAGCATAAAACCATGAGACCATAGCACTAGGAAACCCATTATACACCCAACCAAATATAAACAACAAGCCTCTTAACACACAAATGAGCCTAGGGAGCTTCATGTCATGCAAATGAAGGAATTGAACCCTTGGTAGAGATGTCTAAAACACCAACATGTAAGAGACCATAGAGATAAATTCCCATAGGATGGACTAAACCCATTAGTTTATATCTATGCAATATCCATTACATTGAAATTCCAAAATACAAAACCCAAATTCCAAAATCCAAAACAACCTAAGCCCAAGTCCTTTAAACAAAAGTTCCATAAATCAATTCATAGACTGAAGAAGATTCATACCAATCCATTTCAAATAGTGAAACCATTTTCTAGCCTTCAATACACACTCCCAACTTGAAATCTCATTATTCCACCACCTTGGCGATAAACCTCAACACAACATTCAAGGACAAATTGAACGTTTGGGCTTGTGAACTGTTATAGCTAAGGTCCTTTCATGTCTTTGAACCTCATATGCAATCTAGGTCCTTTCATATCTTAAAACCCCATATCAATCCATTCTAGTTGATATTAGGATATATGGTACATTCATGTGATGATATGTGTGTCCACTTGGTAGATAATACTAAGTTATTTTATAATAAAAAAACCACATTTGTCCTCAGCAACCCATTTTAGAATAAGTGGCCTCATTTTTTGTTGTGTCTACTTGGCCCTTGGCCACTGCGTTCTCAAAGAACGTGACATAATGATATTTTTTGGAAAATGTTGGATTTTCTTTAAAAGTGAGCTGCGATGGAAGAAATCTTGTTATCAATGGAGGGAGATTTTGATAGCATTGGTTTAAAAATTCTTCCATAATGACCAACGATAATCAAACTATAATTTTTTATTCAAATTCTAAGAGTAAGACTTGAAGTAGTGCATAAGCTTTAGTTTGATTGTTCATGGATTCTCTGAGACCCTAAGCATAAATCATTTTAAGTCTTTCTCTAGAATCCTAAATTTTCCATCCTACACCTACCACCACTAGATTTTCATTAGGCACTCCATCAAAGAAGAGAATGGATGTCTTGCAGACTATTCAGTTTGATCAATTTCCCCAAATTTCCTCTGATCTTATTTGCGCTTCTTTCAACCAGTTCTTGATTTTCCTTCCGAATATAAGTCCCATTTGTTTTCTTAAACAATCACAGTGAGGAGGATTTTAAAAGGTGTAACCCTTTATAACTGAACCGATGCATATCCGCTATAATAATAACTCGTATATAGGTGTGCACCATTCACTTTATATATATTAGAAACTCGACACCTTTAACTTCCATACTTCTCCCTATAAAATCCCAGCCCATTTCCTATACCCGAGTGTTTGTACTCTTTCCTTAACGCCCATAATTTTTCTTTCATGTGCCCACACTCTTGGTTCTTTTGCTTTTATCAAAAACTTCTTGCCTTTATTTAATACATCGTGACCAATGTACAAAAGTCCCCAACCTTCAATGCCTGACCTTTATCTTTACCGCATTTCCAAATCTAACTAGGAAGCCTTATCTCGACCTGGTGATTTCAACTTGTGCACCAATGATCCAATCCCGGTGAAGGCCTTCTCCCGGCCCTGTGCTTTATAATGCTACCACTTCAAAAATTATTGGGGAAAGAAGCTATGGTGAATATGAATAATTTATGTTAGATGAAAATCTATCTCTAGGATGCCACCTGTTAATGATCTTCCGCTAAATAAAAATTTGTCTAAGTCTAGAATTCCTCCACACATTCTTCCTTTGTCTACTGATTCATCTTATTATGTTTGTGCACCCCTCTCAACTCTTATTAGAGCTTCATGCTTGGCTCTTCTCTAAGCTTTAAATCCTCCATGCTTCCACTGTGCTACTTCGATGTTTGTCTGGGCTTCTATAATATTCTCCTCCTATTCTTTTCTTATCTCCTTCCCACTGCTTCCTCAATCCTACACTTCCATTGTGCCTCTGGGCTTTGTCCACAATCTATTATACCTGGGCCTTCTCACTATAATTTGTCTTATTTTATTTTTAAATAGATTCCTCTTCAGTCCTTGGTCCTTACGCTTTCCTCTCGGCTCCTCTGTTGCACACTCATATTTTTTATAACAAGTATATTATATATATTCGTTGATCCATCCCGAGCTTGATTTACATCTACAACATATCTAATCTATAAGAATTACAAAGGCCCTCTCAGCTAGATTTACAAATAAAACCCTCTCAACTTTGTGGCCTTACTTGGCCCTAAAAAAAAATCCTCTCAAAACTCTCCCTTTTACACACCTCTCTACATACCTTTCCCATTGTTTTATGATTGCATATTTTTATACAAATAGGATAATGAAACACATTTAGTTTCAAATCCATTAATCATTCCAACAATCCCCTATTTTAGGATTCTACATCCATAAATATTTCTAGAGATCTAACTAACTACAATCTCTCTATTTCATTTCAATTATTCTTGATATCTCTCTTTTAATAGTAGATCTAATTACAATATTTACAATTTTTGTAATTCCCCTTACAAATATAAGAAAATACAAATAGTAAAATAATTACAATCAATTAGGGAACCAACTCCCTTGGTAAATGAAAAGACCCCTAGTCTAGTCAAAATGGATTTTGACTTGGAAGTGGGATGCTATTGCATCAATGAGCACCCTAAATTTGGCTTTACAAGTGTTTGGACTAGAGTTTTACATTGTGAGAGAAAATGTTGAAGCCATTCTTCTTCTTTTTTTGTCCAAATCCAACCTTTGAGCATCCAACTTTTAACATATTTTTTGAATTAAAAATTGTTTCTTGTAATCCTTTGGCGTGGGCTACAACTATCATAGGAATTTTTTGCTTCTAATTAAATTTTGTTTTATTACGAACCAACCAAATTTTTAGCAAAGGAATTTAGCAAGGGTGATCCACAATCTTCTCAAAATGAGTTTTCTTTTAAGGTTCCCTATGTATCTGTTACTACATGTTAAAAACATTTCTTTTCGGATATCTTGTCTATGCATTCAATCACTAATTCCAACAAAGCCAACTTTCCATACCAATTTTGAAAAGGAACATTTAAAGAATAAATGATTGACCATCTCCTCCTCAACTTGACACAGAAAATATTTAGAAGGAACTTGAATTACTTGTTTTTGTAAATTCTCTACAATAAGGAGTTTTATGTGAATCATGATCCAACAATTTATACTGATATTTGGAAGTCCATCTCAATACCAAAGCTAGTTCTAGATAGTTGAATGCTAAGGGGGGGGAAGAGATTAGAGTTGACGAAGGTATCCATCATTTTCTTTGAACTATGAGGTTCTCCATCATTTGTTATCAAGATTGGACATGTCCCATGGTGCACAATGTTTTAGGAAATCAACAAAGGAAGAAACAAGTGGGATAAAGGAGGAGACCCTACTAGAGACAATTGATCCAACTTCTTGTTCTTTCCAACCAAACTAAAATATCGCATAGTGGAAAATTTTTGACTATCCATCCAATTTTTCAAGGGAAGAAAATCAAGATTTTGCTCCAAATTGTTAATTGCCTATAATGCTATCCTTCTAGATATAAATTGATTTTCTATTTCATGGGATATCCGTGCTCTTGGATCGAATCATGGGAACAACAAATTTAAAAGCAACTTCCATATATGTGATTTTTAATAGTCCTCTAGGTGTTTGTGTATTCACCTTCTTTTTTTACCTCCATAGAAGTATTCTTGCAAATAATTTTTTTTTCCACCACTACTTACCTATAATCATCTGTCAAATCATCTGCCAAATCAGTTTGGCTCTAAAAGCTAAATTCATGAGAATAGGATCCTTAATCCCCAACCTACCTTAGTTCCTAGGAGTTACTTTTTTCCAATTTATCAAATATTATTTTTTTTTGTCTTTGTTTTTCCCTTTGCTAGAGTAATTTTTGAATTTCCTGCAAAATTTGCTACATTAGTCCATTTTAGCACATATTGAACTTTGAAGAATTGAAAAAACTAATTTGATTAGAGTTAATTGACCATTATGTTTCAACCAATAAAACTTAATTTTAATTTTAATAATAACATTACTAAATGCTAAAGTCCACAACGGAACATTAAACGGAACATTAAAATTCTAGAAATAAAGCTTGACCTTCCACCAAGAATTTGACTTTTTGCATTGTTGATCTTGTCATTGAATGCATTTTTTAAGAGATAAAAATCAATTTGAATCTTTAACTATAGTGGTTATCTGATAAAAATTAATTTGAATCTCTTAGCTATAGTGGACATCTATCAATTGATATGATTTTAGCATTTAACTCCATTAACCACTTTGATTCTTGGGAATTTCCTCTCAAGAAATCGGCCATGATGATGTACATAACAGGAGAGTGTAGGCAGCCTTTTAAATGCAAGGATTTAATTTAGAATTAAAAATCCAATAACATAAGTTGTCTCAACGGGTCCTTTTCACAAGGAAACGTGAGGAACTACTCTGAACTGAATGCGAAAAGAAAAGAGTTAATATATTTACATGGGAGAAATTGTAAAAAGGGCCCACCTCGGTGCTTGGATGTTCATGGAAAAAAGACGTTGTCTATTTGAGAGCATAATTTTGTACAGATGGTGGAATTTTTTAAGAATCTTGTGAAATTTGGTTTTAAAAATCTATTCTTATTTCTAGGAGTGTTTGTAAATGTAGAAATAGATTTAGAATTATTTAGAGAAATAAATTTAATATTATAAAAAAATTTAGAAATTCAAAATCTTAAAATTTAACAACTATAACTTAATTTTGTCAAAAAAAAATACTCAATATTTTTCAAAATCCTATCAAAATTTATATTGGGTATTCACACAGATGACTGAGTATACTTAAGAGAGAGAGACCCCACAAGGCTATAGCAGACATGAAAGGTTAAAAACACAAACACAAAGAGTACTGTTAATTTAAAATTGTTGAATATGACGACTGTCTTTATGAATGTTTGAATTTGAAAATGTCATATATGATGGATGTTTGAAAAGTATCACCCACTTTGAAAAGTGGGGAGACTTAAGTTTCATGGGGAGACATCTTATTATGGATGAGCATTTTCATTTAGTTATTCAAATATGACAGAAATTTCATGGGCATAATTATTTCGGAGGTAAATTGGTTTAAATATTTAATTTCAAGAATTGGATTCATGATTAATCAATAAAGATTTAGGTTGGATCGAGGAAAAATTGGATATTATAAATAATTGGTTGCAACTTGAGAACCTAAGTTGTGTAGTTTTTGGGTATGGAAAATTTGGTTGCAACTTTAGAAACTAAGTTGGGTAGTTTTTTTTGGGTATGGTAAATGTGTATGAGTGTTTTGTTCTAGATTTTTCATATTTAGGGAGTTTGAAGAAATGTATATTTTCCTCGATTGAATTGACTCTTAATAAATTTTTAATTAAGTGAAGCAAAAGATCTGTATGAGTATATCTATTTTTCCACTTTTATATTTATATCAACCCTTTGAGATAAGAGTTGGAGCATTTGATTATGCCATGTGAGCCATCCTCACTTAATGTGGACATCCCATTACTTTCCATGGTAAGACCTTCAATTATGTAGTTTAAAACTACTATACTTATGATATAGAGTTATACCCCCATGTACAAGTAATTGGACAATAGTAGAAATACATTATAGGAAAGGAAAAAATGATAATTCATATCACAAGTCTTTACAGTTTCTCTAGTCACTGAGAAGACTAGAGGATGCATGTAACATGAACATGAAGTGGGCTACCTTTTGTAGAAGTTTCATTTAATAGTAAAACATAAAAAAGGAAGAGAGAACAAGGCAATTAATTGTTTGTGCAGACCTCTAGTGTCACTTAACATTTTTCCTTAACACCAAGAGTGGTAACACAAAAGAATGGATAGTATTGTACTCTCTAACATGGGTATATCGTTTTTTTCATATGATCTTTTGCAGATATGGTTGATTTCCACTTGTGACATGATCTGTTTTATCACCTAAATACATTGTATGTACTTATAGGTAAATCCAAACACAATTGATTTGGGAACTTCATTTTTCCAAATATGTTTGACACTTTGGAGTGATGAAGATAGTGGGCACCTTAAACAACAACTCTACTAGCCTCACATGAGATAATATGTTGAACATTACCTCAAATCTTGTATGTTTTTTTTTATTGTTGAACCAAGCAACCACCATTTGGGTATGTATACACCATTTCATGCTCCTTTCAAACCTTGGTAAATATTTGTTAGCTTAGACATTTTTTCAGGGCTACCAATGGCCAAACATCAACATGACTTTGTACTAGTTGTTATTTATTGTTTTTCCAAAATGACTATTTTGATTTTGTGTAATTATTATGACAAACAACATCCTTTAACACATTGCAACTATACTTTAGTGATGTAAGTTGATCACGTTCTAGTTTTACATATTCCTTTGTGATCTCATAAGATCCCAAAAAACCTCAAAATTCAAAGTGCTTGAAACTTGATGGAAATGATGTCATGTCGAAGAGCTCAACAAGAATATTCCAACGCAACTTGAATGAGAAAAAAGGAATTTCATACCTGAAATTTATCACGTTCTGAATTTTGGGTCACGAATAAGAGAAAATGTTAGTAGATGTGCCACGTGGTAGTCCTGCAAAAGAACACATGGTATTATGGATTTGACATGGGGAGCTTGGTAGAGAACATGTGACATGATGTGATACTGACATGGTTGAGCTTGAACATAACACGGAACACAATTGGCAGTTGATGTGGCAACACTAGCAAGTGACTTGTAGCAGGTCTACAAGAGATGACATGGTAGTACAGCTAATGTGGCAAGTCCAACTGACAAGTGATTGGGTGTTGATTTGGCGACACATGGTAGGTGACTGAGCAGATAATTGGCTTTTAAATGGAACAATTAGAGGCTACCACATGGCAACATACAACAGGCCAAATAATTTTGTTCCGCAAAAGGTTTTATGGTTGGATGGTCTAATGGGATTAAACCTTAAACCTTCGTGGACGCGACCAATGTCTTGGTCGTTGGGCCACCGGGGCGTTTTTTGAAATATAGTGGGAAAATATTTTATTTAACTTGTGTTTATAACACACATGCCCAAATGGGGAAGGTTCGCAGGCATGACCTCATGACCTCTCCTAACAACCACAATTAACCAAGAGTCTTGAACATAGTGCCTCAACCAATGTTGTCACCATGCCATATGTGATTCGGTCACATGCTAAAACCCATTTTATGGATGATGGCAAGAAGTAAGGTCTACAACCAATGGTAACCAATGGGCCTCGCACGTTGTGGTGATTAGACATTATTTTTTTATACGGTTAAAAACAACCACATGTACCACAACCTTAACACCGTGGTGTATATTGTATGGTCCACATATTTCATAAAAGGTTAAGCATTTCTCATAATGGGAAATATGGGAAATATGGGATATGGCCGATAGCCTGTAGGTTTTATCTAGGGTCTTTCTAGCCTTAATGTTTTATATATTAAAAAAATCTACCACCATGCCACTCGAGTCTAATTTGAAACTTTCATAATGCTTAGAGTTTTTTAGCAAAGTTCATGTTTGCATAATTGGGTAGAACAAGTTTTTGGAGCAACCAAAGGGGATTTTTGTTGGTATTTGTAACCACTTCCTGGTAGTAGAGAGCTTAGTTTTTGTTGTAGGTTTTGAAGGTTTGATTGATAATTAGGGTGCAATTTGTAAACAAGGTGTCATTTTTTATTGGTTGCAAGAACGGAGCGAAGTGATTTACGAACACAACTACCTTAGTAGAAGTTTTGTAGGATCCCCGTAGAAGATTGAAGACTAAGTGATGTAACAAAGCATGTCAATGATTAACATCTGATTAATAAAAGTGGCCACTCTTGTGGAGGCAGGACTCAGAGATGTAGTCCACATTAGATGAACTATGTTATCAATTGGTTGTCATCCCTATTTTCTTCTCTTCTCAATCTTCTACATTTATTTTAATTGCAACTTCATTAATGTTATTCACGCTTGATTTAAGTTAATTTCTAGTTTAATTTTAATCATTCACACTCGAACATTTTTTAAAATCAAGTCACTTTTAAATTTCTTGATCAAATTTTATTAGAGAAGGATTGATATTGGTTTGTGAGTGTGCATGATAACTAGGAGTAAACATGGGTGAGGTGAAGGAACACTTGTTGAAGGAAATCTAGAAATTGGATCGAGAAGCTTCAATGGAAGAGGATAAATGTCATCACACCAAGGAAAGGAGAATCCTTTTTGTTCTGAAGTAGAGTTTTGTGAAGCTTTCATGGAAATGAAGGCCATGGTAGATGAAATGTATTGGGAATGGAAGATATTTGAAGAAGGAAGCTCATCAAAGGAAGACAAAGATGAAGACTCAAAAAAGGCTCCTCCTTCTTCAAGTCCCCATTCTTCTCACTCTCTTCCTCATTCTCCACCTCCAAATCCCCATAAAGGAGATGTTTATTTTTGTGATTTTGAGAAATAGCCTCAAGGTGTTGGATTGAGGTTGTTAACCAAGATGGGCTATGAGGGAAAGGGCCTTGGAACTAATGGCCAAGGTATAATTAAACCTTTAAAGGTGGAAGTAATACCTCACTATGCAGGATTGGGGTATGGTGAAGGGGAATGCTCCAAGGTAGTGGAAGAAATGAATTATCCAAAGGAATAAACTAAACCATTATAAGAACAACATATGAGAAGTTGTGGCACATCACTTTCTAGTAGCGACAAAGCATGCAATATATCCAAGAGAATAATGAAGATAAATTCTCCTTGGCATGTGTGTACCAAAGACAACCATCTAAGGTATAATAAGCCTAATTATTCCAATGTTTATTTTTATTAGAAGAAGATTGGAACTATAAAAATTGTGTGGTATAGGAAACAATGTATATTGTGCATTGAATAACCATGGTGTTGCTAGGTGTTGGAAAATCATGGCTTTGTACAGGAAATTTATGTTGACCAAGAAGGGGACATGACATGAAGACCCATCTCCACATCGAAAGACATATAATGGAAAGAAAAGTTGGATGTTGAAAAATCATTTCACTTATTGCAACAAAGGTGTACATCAGGAAGCTAAATGTTGGAAACTCCATCTGAATCTTCGGTCGAAGAAGGAAAAGAAAATTGAAGTTGATCTCTCACTCGTAAATAGAGGGAAATTGAAGAGGCTTGTGAATGCAAGAAAAAAAAATTCACTCATATCTAAAAAGGTGGAAAAAGTAGGTGATCTGAAGCATGAGAATGAAGTAGTTGCATGTAAGCCTAACTATCATGCGTTTCATGAAACATCATCACCACAACATTAGAATTTGTCATGGGAAGTCATTAAGAGGATGAAATAATTGTTAGCTCATTTTCATTACCATCCTTGTATTTGTTAAATCTACTAATGTGTGGTACATGGATAGTGGTTGGGGTAATGAATGTTGATGGATGTGGGAAAATGCAAATGGGTATCAATATAGTTTCAATTATCATAGTTGTTATGCAACTTTTTGTGATGAGCCAGGTGCATAAAATAGGATGGAAATATATTAGACAAGTGGGGAGGCAGTTCCCACACTTCGTTTTTGAGTAACGAATTTTTGGAGGTCCAAAATCCTCTTAGTTGGGAGGAATGATACAAGAGGATCCCAAAAAGCCTCAAAATTAAAAGTGCTCAAAACTTTATGAAAAAAATTCCATGTCGAAGAGCTTGATGAGATGATTCCAACACAACTTGATCAGGAAAAAATAAATTTCATACATGAAATTTATCGTGTTCTAAAGTTTGCATGGAACAAGCGAAAATGTTAGTAGATGTGCCACGTAGGAGTCCTGCAAAAGAACACGTGGAAGTATGGAGCTTACGTGATAGGTTGGAAAGAGAATAAGTGGCATGATGTGGCACTAACACAACTGAGCTTGAGAATAACACATGACACAATTACCAATTTACATGGCAACACTAGCAAGTGACATGTGGAAGGTCTATCAACATATGATGTGACAATATAGCTAACATGGAAGGTCCAACTGGCAGGTGATTGGGTGTTGAGTTAGCGACACATGGTAGGTGACTAGGAAGATAATTGGGCTCTAGGTAGACCAATCAAATGTTTAGATTACCTTAGATGAGGGGTTGGTGGAAAAGTGGCAGCTCTTCACTAAAAGTGGGCCCGCGTAATAACTGCTTTTGGCCTCAAAGTGTCTTTTTATTATGTCTGTTGTGATATATGGATCATGTTCTATGGGTTGTGTATGATGCTCTTGTGGATGGTTTTTCAAGTTGGAAAAATATGGACTTTTGATACACTGACCTCTTTGGTAGATATTTTTAGACTGCCGGGCTAAAAATAGAACAATCAAATATTATTAACCCTTAATAATATTTAGACTATAAACATTATATTATCCTCTTGGAGCACTTCGGTTCAAGCTATAGATGTGGCACATGCAGCTGACAGAAGGAAATACGCTTTTCCAATGGGTTAGTTGAGCTATTGCATGGTTGACTTTAGTTAGAACTCATGTGACAGAGTTTGGTGGAGTTGATGAGACAGTTAATGGAGTTGTGTTCAGTTTAACTTAGTTGAGCTAGTTGTATCTAGTCTAACTGATTGATACAATTAGTGAGAGTGGTGTGAATTAATTATTAATTAATTCACTAATTAGTAACTCATTAATCAACTAAATAATACATCAGTTAACTGCAGTGCATGGACAGTTTCAGTGGAGACCAGTGAAGAGGTAGGTGAAAGAGCAGTGTGACTATCAGTTGTTACTATACTGGTGCATGAGATTTGCACACACATTTATGGAGAAGCCAATGAGGATTGTGCAGTACATACTGGTGGGATTTGAACCTTGATCTCATGATTATCCATATTGGATTGCGCAGTAGAGGCTGGCTAACAGGTGGAGCAGATTGGAGCATGTGATATGTATGATCTGAGCTTGTGTAGTGTGTAACAATTGGAGATTGTACTGAGAGCTTGTGAGGAGTTTGTACAATGATTGTTACATGATCTCTATCATTATAATATACGGATAGTTGGGGGTTTTCAGCTTTAAGATTTCCCATAAATAATGTGTTTATATGTGTGATTGTTTATGGTTTTAATGTGCGCATGCGATTTCCACAAATTGATGATCAATAGTAGAAGAGGTTATGTATTATGCTTGAAGCTCAAATAGTGTGTGATCAGGATAATATCGGTGAATAATTTAACAGTTATTCAAATTTCTACATGGTATCAGAGGTGTATTGATCATTGGAGCAATTGCAAAACATTGAAGCGGTTGAGTTTTGTGCTGGTGGAATTCGAATTTGTTGTGTTTTTGGTGTGAGAGGATTTGAAATTATATTTCAACGGTTGAATTTGGGTATGCTTATAGGAGAAACAGATTATATTGCATGGAAATACAGGATGGAGGCGGTGTTAGATGACAATGGGTTGAAGGAGTTCATAGATGCTGAAGTCCCAAAGCCTACTTCTAGCGATGCTGCCGTAATTGAGGCTTGGCAAAAGAAGACAGCAAAGTGTCGAAGGATTCTGTTGTAGGGCGTGAAGGATCACATAGTGTCTAGCCTGCATGGTAAGGCTTCTCCATTCCTGATGTGGAAAGCCTTGACAGATTTATCCCAAAGCAAGAGCGACCAGAGGAAGTTGGCGCTCAAGGATAAACTCAGAAACATAAAGATGGAGAAAGGCGACAATATGCCCAAGTACCTCACGAAGTTCACCCAATGCAGGGATGAGATGGGAAGTGTGGGGGTGACTGTAGATGATGAGTACTTGGTGAGCTTGGCTCTCCTTGGGCTTCCGAAGAGTTGGCATTCCTATTAGGACTCTGCCGATGGTCGGGAGAAATTGCCAGGATGGGAGCGACTTTGGTCGGATCTTGTGCAAGAGGAGATAAGACGAAGTACCAGAGACGGATCATCATCAAAGAACTTTGATGAAGAGAATTTTGCTTTGGCTGCCAAAGCAAAGAAGGGGAAGAGCAAGAAATCTTCTCATTCCGGTGCGAAAGGCAAGAAGCAGGACATGTCCAAGGTGAAGTGCTTTCACTGTCACCAACACGGACATTATGCGAGAGGTGTCAGAAGAAAGAAAAAAATAAACAGGCTGCTTTGGATGCAGCAGAGAGACAGCCTCATGGTTGAGCTGGATTTTTCGTTGATCGCATGTAGTCTCAATTATCTTGAGGATCAATGTGGTTTCACATGACAGTGTGCATGCTTTTACAATGAGGAGATCGAGATTTGTTTACTGATCTGGATGAGAAAGATCTTGGAGTGCACATCGAGATGGGTGATGATGGTAGATACAGTGTGACCGGTATCAGTACCATTTCCTTTGAGAGGGAGTCTGGTAAACCCTTCATATTGAAGGAAGTGATTCATGTTCCAGGATTGAAGAAGAATCTTATCTCTATGGCGATGTTAGAAGACAAGGGATAAGATGTTGTCTTTAGTGAGGGAAAGGCTTTCCTGCGCAGTAAGGCAACTGGTGAGACCCAGAGGATAGGGGTTCGAGTTAAGAACCTTTATCAATTGCAGGTAAATGGCTGCGCAGCAATGGCATGCAAGGTAGAAGGAGTGGTGAGCCGGGATGATGGCGAGTTGTGGCACCGGAGATTGGGCTACCTTCACCATGGAGCTTTGAAGATACTGCAGAAAATTTCTATTGGGCTTCCTAAAGGCACTCTTGTGCAGTCAAATCAGTGCAAGGGGTGTACCTTGGGAAAATTTGTGAAAGCCACCTTTCACGAGAAGGATAGTCGCACGACGATCCTTGAGAGAATTCACACAGATGTGTGTGGACCTTTCTCAGTAGCTTCGACAGCAAAGCACAGGTACTATGTGATATTTGTTGATGATTTTTATCGTAAGTGTTGGATCTTCTTCATGCAGAAGAAGAGCGAGACATACTCAAAGTTCTGTGAGTTCAAGGCACTGGTTGAGAAAGAATCGGGGAAGCAGGTGAAGGCTCTAAGGAGCGACAATGGTGGTGAATTCATCTCTGGCAAATTCAAGGACTTTTGCAGCGCAGAAGGAATTCGAAGAGAGCTCATAGCACCTCATAACCCACAGCAGAACGGGGTTGCTGAGCGGAAGAACAGAACGATCGTGGGTGCTGCACGGGCGATGTTGCATGATCGGGGCCTACCCATTCACTTGTGGGCGGAGGCATGCAATACTACAGTATATGTGCAGAACCGTTGTCCTCACAGAATACTTGGCATGAGTACACCCGAGGAGGCGTTTTCTGGTAAGAAGCCTGATATTTCCCATTTGAGGATTTTTGGTTCACCTGTTTACATTCATGTGACGAAGGATGCCAGGAAGAAGCTGGAGCCGACTGCAGAGGTTGGGATATTTGTGGGGTACATTGATACGCCCCACAACTATCGTGTGTATTTTCCAGACAGTCGCAAGACTGTTGTGCGACGGGATATCAGTGGTGCCATGATGTTCGTGAGGAAAGCTACACTTGCATGCGGAGGAGGAGCTATTAGTTCCCTGGGGCAGGTCTCAGAGATGTGGATCAGCCACAAGAGGAAGTTCATGGAGTGGAAGAGACCACTCATGCAGCTCCAACCATCAGAGGGCGCAAGCGCACTACAGAAGCTGAGTGACTGGCTCAAGATGCAGAGAAGGTTGTAGGACCACCTACAACACAGCGCAGATAGAGAAAGTCACCGGACCGGTACATTGGATACATGGCTCTTGTGAGAAAATTTGTTGTGACAGAACCATCCTCTTTTGAGGAAGCTATGGAGGACCTCGCATGGGTAGATGCCATAGTGGAAGAGTATGATTCTATTGTCAGAAACAGTGCATGGGAGATTGTCCCACAACCGGAAGGGAAATCAGTGGTGGGTTCACGATGGATCTACAAAGTGAAGTAGGTGGCTGACGGGAGTGTGGAGAACTACAAGGAAATATTTGTTGCCCGTGGCATCTCACAGATCGAGGGGATCGATTATGAAGAGACCTTTGCACCTGTTGCAAGGTACTCTTTCATACGGACGATCCTAGCTCTCTCAGCGCAGATGGGGTGGCACATTCATCAGATGGATGTGAAGACTGCGTTCCTCAACGGAGTGATTGAGGAGGAGGTGTACATAGAGCAGCCCGAAGGTTTCGAGGTCTTCAGCAGCGAGTCGCATGTGTGCAGGTTCAAGAGAGTGTTGTATGGGTTGAAACAAGCACCTCGTGCTTGGTACACATGGATAGACAGTTATTTCACCAGACTTGGATTCTCCAAGAGTGAGGCGGATCCTAACCTATACCAAATTGTGGTGGAGGGTAAGTTGCTGATCATTGTACTTCATGTAGATGATTTGATTTTGACAGGTGATGAGCTGTTGATACTCTCATGCAAGGAGGATCTTGCAAAAGAGTTTGAGATGAAGGACTTGGGCCTCCTTCATTATTTCCTGGGATTGGAAATTTGCCAGCGCAGTGGTGGACTGTTTGTTTCTCAAGGTAAGTATGCCCGGGAGATACTGGAGAAGTTCAACATGCATGGCTGCAAGCCTGTTGATACTCCTCTTCCTGGTGGTTGGAGGAAGGAGAATGCTACTTCAGCGGAGGTAGTGGATGCCACTGTTTATCGACAGTTGGTGGGGTCACTTATGTATCTGGTCAATACACGACCCGATATATGCTATGCAGTTAACCAACTTTCACAAGCTATGGTTAAGCCTACCAAGCTCTTTTGGAAGGTTGGGAAGCATGTATTGTGTTATCTCAGAGGCACATCGGGATATGGATTGTGGTACAGACAGTCGGATGAGGTGAAGCTCTGTGGCTTCACGGATGCAAATTGGGCAGGGAGCCCAACGGACAGAAAGAGCACATCTAGAGGGATTTTCAGTATCGGGTTGACAAAAGTTTCTTGGTACAGTAGGAAGCAGAGATCTGTGGCACTCAGTTCAGCAGAGGCCGAGTATATGGCAGTGATTTTGGCTGCATGCGAGGCTATATGGATGAGGAAGATCCTAGTCGGGTTGTTCGGTTCACACTTAGAGCCTATTGTGCTTTATTGCGATAATCAGAGTTGCATCAAACTCTCAGTTAATCCAGTATTTCATGATAGATCTAAACACATTGACATCCGATATCATCATATCAGAGGTCGTGCCTAGCAATCATGTACTTTCATACACTATCAGGGTCAGGATCTTTGATATCTTGGCGAAAGCTCAACGGAGAAAGTCGTATTCTCGAGGCGAGGATAGAGGTTCTGAGATAATCCTTATCTTGTTGAGAGGGAGTTTTGAGATTGCAACAAGATGAGGAGCTTAGTGGAAAGAAGTGCGCCTTCTCTAAGTGGCCCATGAGCTATTTTTGTCGCAAAGTCTATTTTTAGGCATATGGAGCATGTTCTATAAGTTGCGGGATGCTATTTGTGTATGGTTGGTCAAGTTGGAAAAATAGATGGATTTCTATTTTTAGACATATTGGGCGGAATCTATTTTTAGATTGCCAGTCTAAAAATAGATATGTCGAATATTATTAGCTCTTAATAATATTTGGACTCTAAACATTATCTTATCCTCTTGGAGCACTTCAGTTAAGTGCACGGATGTGGCACATGCAGCTGACAGAAGGAATTACGCTATTCCTAGGGTTTAGTGGAGCTATTGCATGGTTGACTTCAGTTAGAACTCATGTGACAGAGTTTGGTGGAGTTGATGAGACAGTTAATGGAGTTGTGTTTAGTTTAACTTAGTTGAGCTAGTTGTATCTAGTCTAACTGATTGATACAATTAGTGAGAGTGGTGTGAATTAATTATTAATTAATTCACTAATTATTAACTCATAAATCAACTAAAGAATACATCAGTTAACTTCAGTGCATGGACAGTTTCAGTGGAGACTAGTGAAGAGGTAGGTGAAAGAGTAGTGTGACTATCAGTTATGACTATACTGGTGCATGAGATTTGCACACACATTGATTGAGAAGCCAATGAGGATTGCGCAGTACATACTGGTGGGATTTGAACCTTGATCTCATGATTATCCATATTGGATTGCGCAGTAGAGGCTGGCTAATAGGTGGAGCAGATTGGAGCAAGTGATGTGTATGATCTGAGCTTGTGTAGTATTGTGTATTAAGGTTATCAAAGAGCTCGTGAGGAGTTTACTTACAATATTGATTGTTACATGATCTCTATCGATATAATATACAGATAGTTGGGGGTTTTCAGCTTTAAGATTTCCCATAAATACTGTGTTTATATGTGTGATTGTTTATGGTTTTAATGTGCGCATGCGATTGTTTATATTTCTGCAAATTGATGATCAATAGTAGAAGAGGTTATATATTATGCATGAAGCTCAAATAGTGTGTGATTAGGATAATCTCGGTGAATAATTTAACAGTTATTCAAATTTCTACATCAGAGGCTACCATGTGGCAGCCTTTGAAAGGCCAAAGAATTCTACGTTGCAGAAGGATTTTTGGTTAGATGGTCATATGGGATTAAACCTCTGATCTCAGCAAAGGTGGTCGATGGCCTAGTCATTGCACCACCAAGGCGTTTTTTCAATATAGTTGGAAAAATTTTTATTTAGATTGTGGCTATAATGTTTGTGCCCAAATGGGGAAGGTCTGAGGGCTTGACTCTGTGCCCTCCCCTAACAACCACAATGAACCAATTGTCTTCAATAGAGCACCTCAACTAATGTTGCCACCACACCATATGTGATTGGACCACATGCTAAAACCCGTTGTGTGTATGATTGCAAGAGAGCAGGTCTACGACCAATGGTAACCAATGGGCCTTCATGCCTTGTGGTGATTGGGCGTTTTTATATGTTGTTAAAAAAATCCTTGCATATCACAACCTTAATCATGGTGTATATTATATGGACTGCATATTTCAGAAAAGGTTAAGCCTTGTTTGGAATCGATCAAAAATATAATACTATTGCAGGGAAATATGTGATATCACCATTATCTCATGGGTTCAACCCCAGGTATTGTAATACATAATGTTTTATTTTTTATAAAACTATACCACCATTCCAAAGGAGTGTAATTTGAAACTTTACAGAGTCGATATTTTTTTAGCACAATTAATGCCTACATAATTTTTCTAGACAGGTTTTTGGAGCAACCAAAGGGGATTTTTGGTGGTATACGAAACCACTTTATGGTAGCAAAGAGCTTAATTTTTTTTGCAAGTTTTGAAGGCTTCATTTATATTTTTGGTGCAATTTGTAGACAATGTGTTTTTTGGGCCTTGTTCTTTTTTTTTTAGTAAGAAGTGAGGAAATTGGTTTATGAACACCACTACCTTAGTAGCAATTTTGTAGTTTCCATGTAGCATATTGAAGACTAAGTGACGTAAAAAAGTGTGTTAATGATTAGCATATAATTAATAAAAGACCCACATATGTAGTCCACATTGGATGAACTTCCTTATCAATTGGTTGTCATTGATGTCAAATGTTGAATGGGTCATTGTTGAGTAATGTTGTCATTTATGTTAAGCCATAATATTAATGATGATCCCCTATATTTGGGTTGATTAAAGCATGCGATAATAGTTCAAGAAGCCCTAAGGAGCAAAAGGGTTTAAGCCCTTAAATGAAAAATTGACAGTCAAAAGAAAATCAAGGAAAAGGTGGACAAAACCAAAGAAAATTCAAGGAAATACCGTATCATCATGTATCCCTCATCAAGGCCTTTCCAATGGTATATGGCACTTCCTCTAACTCCTCATGGTTGAAGAGAAATGATTTTTGGATTTTTGATGCTCCATTTGGATACTATATCTTTGACTGTATTTTTAATCCATTTACCTAGCTCAAATGGAAATACAATGCACATGGTTGGAAATATTATTCTGATACGTTTCCAATGATATATGGAACTCCCTCCTCCTAATGTTTGAAGAGATATCATTTTTTGAATATTCATTATACATTCTTTCGGTTGGACAAGCTAGTCTAGCAAGTGGACAAGTTGGCCCAGTCTAGATCCCGAATGCACTATGAATAGGCACGAGGAGGAGGCATTTTAGCAATTAGTTCAAGGAAATTTTGGATTTGTTGAAAGGAGTGAAGAAAATAAGTGTTTCTAGGGTTCATATCTCATGAAATGAAAGTGAGGATAGGCTAAGGCTATCTATGGAAGGATTTTTGGCACATTTTTAAAGGATTTTGGCATAGTTTTTTAAGGTCTTTTTGGCATCATTCTTATAGATGTTTGAAGCAAATATTGAATTTATTATTGTAAAATTTTGGAGCAGATATTGAATTTATTCTTGTATAAGTTTGTAGCAGATATTGAAGTCATTCCTATAGAATTTGGAGTAGACCCTGATTCTTGTCTAATTTTGGAGCAAATATTGAAGTCATTCCTATAGAAGTTTGGAGTAGACCCTGATATCATATTTATAGAAGTCTTGAAGTAGATTCGAGTTACTGTTTGAGGTAGATCAATAGTCTTTTATGAGGGAGATCTAAACTACTAAAAGAATAATATTAGTTATTTTCTAAGACATATCTAAATCAATTGATTGAAGGTATGAATTAGAATCTATTTTGTTGCATTGGAGTCCAGAGTTACAACGACATACTTATTGGAGAATATATGAAGTTTAATATGTTTAGGTAGACATAGCAGTGATTTTATATTGTTTCATTTGGGTGACTATCCTTAGTATGAGAGCCCAAGAAATTTTTATTTTATCTTTTATTCTAGAGGGTGGAAAAGCGTTGCTAGGAAAGGAAGTTGTAGCTTCCTTCAGGAGGTTGTCGCCTCCTTCCATTGGGAGCTAGTAGATCTTGGGGTTGTATCCCTTCCAATTTTAGCTAGTAAACCAAAATTTATAGCTTCTTGTCTAATATAAATATAATGTTCATATATATCTTGTGTTCCTTTGATGTGATGTTATTGGTTAATTGTTTTGATGATTAAATTTTTGAAACTTATGAAATATTGATTCACCCCCCTTCTTAGTATTTTCAACAATTTATTTCAAAGTAGGATACCCTCTAAAAGTATAATCATTGAAGGCAAGATAGTGAGAAAATATGGAAATGGAAGGCATATCTTCAAGAAAAATTCAGGTGTTTGATGGAAATGATTATCAATATGGAGTAGTTGCATGGATACCTACTTGAATGCTATAAGAGTGGATGTTTGGCTGTCCATCGTAAATGGCTAAAATGTTCCTAAAAATCCTCCAACTGATCCTAATGATAAGAAGTTATTTAGCTGCAAGTCAAAAGCTCCTCATACCATCAAGAAGTGGATTTTCAAGAACCGTTAAGTCTAAGGTGATTTCCTACACCACAACGAAAGATGTTGGGAATAAACTTTAAACTCGGTATGAATTTGATGATAAGGTCAACCAAGTCAAACTTCAAAAGTATAGAGCCCGATTTGAAAATATGAAAATGGATGAAAAATAAGATATTGTGACTTCTTTACTCAGAGTAGATGAATTTTTCAACTCCATCAAGGGATTAGGAGAAAATTTTAAGATCCTTTGATAGTACAAAAGTTCCTGAGGTCACTTCCCTTAAGATATGTTGCAAAGGTATCTTCCATAGAAGAAACTAAGGACTTGACTAAGATG